>CM040118.1:293678829-294278829 GCA_022559845.1 Amorphophallus konjac
TGGTCTCCCAAGCCAATGTAAGTGCCAATGCAAATGCTAATGCAAAAGAATATAGAAACACCCGACAAAATGATGCAAAGGTAAACAATGATATGCAGTCATGGTATAACAATATGCAACAGGAATGGTACGAAAGAAGCAGACCACAGAGATTCTATGAAAATAGTGTAACAATATGAATGTAAAATGTATGAAATGAATGCAAGGCTAAACAGAGCTAAGATGCCATGCACGGTGAACAATTCACAGGCAGAACAGGAAATGCAATGCCTCGGAGAAATAGCGTCTGGATCAGTGGACGCCCATTCAAGAATGGGCGTCCATAGGGTTAGACGCTGATTTTTTTTTGTTTGTTTGTTTTTTTTGAAAGTTTTAAAAATCGGCCAAAGATTTTAAAAAATAAATAATGTAGGATAGCCAATAGAACAAAAGGGTGTAACACTCACGAACTCTCATGGCAATCAAAACACCACAGGAAATGAGCGTCAGTCACAGTGGGCGCTCATTCAATGGGCGCCCACAGAACTGGATGCTATTTTTTTTACAGGATAACAGAAGTGGAATTATAATAAAGCTTATCAAATTAAACAATCACGGGTTGTGCAGCCAGTGCACAGTAGGGGAGAAGAGTGCTACGTGGAGCACTAATGGAAATGGAAAATGCACCGTGGGTGCCAAGGGAGATGGCACACGTGGGTGCCCAAATGGAAAGGATAATCAAAATAAAAATAAAAGGAGTCCCACCGTGATCGCCAATTTGTAGATCTATTTAAGAAATCCACTTAGATTAAAATAAAAAAAGAATAAAACTAAGGCTAAGAGTGGGGGAAAAGGAGAGGGAGCATGCGTAGGATGCTAATGTGGAGGGTGATCACCAGAGGACTCGCGGGCCTCAAAAGGAATAAACAGTGAATAAAAGGAGGGATCGCAGAATACCTTGAAGCGTGGGGAGATGTGAGTGTCTTCCTTCTCTTCCAAGCGGCCGGACGATGGAGAGAGTCTTCCTCTTGAGATTACCCTTGCAAAATAATAAACAACACTAACAAAAGAATATGGATTAGCAAACCAAGTGTAGTATCAAATCCAAAATGAAATATATAACGTGAAAACATGGATATGGAACACACCTTATTGGGTGTTGACCCTTAAACCCCTATGCAAAGGGTGGGAGATATGATGATATAAATGTAAAAGACATGTAAGTGTTGCACTGGAGGGAGGCTCAACGTGGTTGAGAAAGATATGAAAAGAATGATGCATGCATGTGTGAACTAACTTATGCAGTTAAAAGAAACCGGGAAAGAGTAGAGGAGCCTGGGAATGTTTCTCCTTTGGCTTTTGATGATCGTTTGGGAGGGAGCCTCAGAAGGGATGAAGCCTTTGACGCAGAGAGTACTCCCTCCTTGAGCCAGTAGTCGGGCAGCACCTCCCCTCTATAATTGAATCCGCCCCCCCACCCCCCAAACAAGAGCCGCAGGGCACCATTTATACGGAGAGATTCGAAGTTTAATTCTCAAAAACTAGGATAATCATCCACAGAATGAGATAAACTTGGGAAGAGTCCTCTCCAGTTTGAAAAGCCACCCGGAGGACTTCCCCCAGTTGAAACGGACCTCAAAACAAGGAAAGAAGGAGCTGCCGACGAGTTCGGGCGATTACAACAAAATGGCGGCATACCCTGTGGTCGCCCATTAAATGGGTGTCCACCCATAGAGTCTCTCATTCCAAGCCAGATTAGACATTTTCAAAATTAAGAAAGAAATCACGTCTTGGGTATCGGACGCGAAGTAACAATTTCATGAATTTTGAATGGATTAAAAATATCAAATTTAGGCAAGGAAAGACACGTCTTCTGTAGAGGACGCGTTCATGAATAGGCGACGAGGTGAGTGGACGCGCTTTTCTTGAATTATTTAGGAATGTCGAATATTATCAAAAATCGACGAGGAAACCGCGTCCAGATGTGCAGACGTGTTTTATTGAATTTCAAAATTTTGGTAATTAACAGAAATGGGAAAAGGAAAATGCATCCTGATGAACAGACACGTATTCTTGAATTTCAGGAATTAATGAAAATATCATTGGAAATTGCATCCTGACATACAGACGTCTATTCGTGAATTTACCAAAATTAAAAAATGAAATAATGTCCATATGGACAGACGCGTATTTAGGAATTTTAGGAATTTGGTAATTATCAATAAATGTAAAACAAAATCGCGTCTACCCAATCGGTCGCCCAATAAAAACGTGTCCAAGGGGTCTGATGCGTTCGAGAAAATGTTCCGAAAAATTAGAGAAAAGCCTAGGAAAAATCTAAAAAAATAGGAGAAAGCTGAATACTCAAGAAAAATAGGGAAAACCACTCCAATAAGTTGATTTGAGGGTCAAATTGGGCATTATGGTGCGATAGAAGATATGTTCAAAGTAATGTCAATTTTGACATGTCTACACCTGCCAGCTCGTTAGCCCCCGCTAGCAACCTCCTTTTCATCACTAATTGCCACAAATCTCTAGCCCCATCGCATTGACCCCTGTGCTGATGATGCCCCTGCGAGTGCCTCCAACGAGCCACGATCGTCGACGCCCTACTAGAGCCACCCCTTGTGTGTACATCGACCGACACCATCCTCCTCACCAGGCTCGTTGTCACCTTCCCCGCCCATGCTTTCTTCCTCTATCTCCCTGCCCCTGCCCCCTTCTCTCTCCCTTTCTTTGGTAACAGGAACACCTAGCCTCCTCCTCCTTCGGCGACCACCCGTCCCACCTCATTGTCCCCTCCACGCCCACCACCCCCAGTGAGCAAAACACCCCCCAGCATTCTCTAAGCAATGCACATGGAGAGAGAGAGATGCTAACCTAAGGGGTATTTGCGTTCTCACATTCAATATGTCGGTGTGTAACTATAATTTAAATTATAATACACTATTATTTTTAACAGCACACCTATTCACCTCTCTCTAGGGTGTACCTGACTATTAACAAGAGAGAGAGATGCTAACATGATGTTATATTAGTAATTCTCTCTTTAATTCACACTTTCACTCTAGTTAAAGGAACGGAAGTTACGACGAGAGTATAATCGCAACAATCCTAGATACATTAGGGATATTCGTGATAATATGTAAAAAGTAGGGGATACATGTAAATGCAATGTTTTATAGAGGTATAGACGTAAAAACCTCCAAAATAAATGGTAAAATTTACACGATCTGAAACCTATTAAAATAATAGGATGGAGATACAAATGGTGTAGAATTTTTATTTACATCGAGCAGAAAGCATAAAGTGGACGGTACTTAGCGGAATTAAAATGAGTGAATGAATACTAAATGTTCATCAAACCCTTGGGCTTTAGGATTGGGCAACCTCCCACTTATCTACTGAAATGAGGGAAAACTGATCGCGGCCTCATATATTAAAAGAGGCGTCATCTCAGTGTCATACCTATATTTGATCTTTTCCCCTACATCTAATTATTAATATTTACTTGTTACTTAATTAAAAGATCTATAGTTCAGCTGTATTAAAACCACCAATATCCAAGTAAAGCAATGTAAGTAATTGGAATCACAAGTAGACAAGATATGAAGAGTAAAGTTCAAATAGAGAATGATCATGTAGCAAGTATTATCATGGCATTGGCCATTTCGCGCATGTATGTACAAGTCAATTAATTCACGTAATTCAAGTACTTCATGTATTCAAATAAGTCAAGTAATTCATAAACTGTAGAATGTCATAAATCAATCTAACAAGTCAAGCACTTCGGTGCAATGTCACACCAGGTCATTCAACTCCCATGGATACAAGTGCTTTCGGGCGCTCCCCCCAGGACTAGACCGGGCCCCATTAACGTCAGGCTTTGGGGTTATGGATCATAGATCCCAAATATATTTAGACATCCACATAATATGTATGGCCAAAGAATTTTAATGTAAAGCTTACTAAATAAAGTACAGATCAAGCAAAAGTTATCATTCAAGGTATGAGTAGTACAAGATTACAAGTAGTTGAAATAGAAGTTCGAAAAGGATTTAAGGTATTATGTTTAACGACATTAAGTCGATAAAAGATTGGATTGTCGGATAAGGCACAATTAGCCCTGGTAGAAAATCTCGTAAAACAGGTTTAGATCAAGTTTTTCACAATCGGGTGTTTAGCTAGAAAATCGAGGAATTACGGCCAGGAAAGAGATGAGACAGTAGGAGGCTCCCCTCGTATACACGAGGTCCTAATTAATAAACCACTTATCCACTTAAAGCGTTTACCCGTGGACCTCTTTTCTTAGACACCGGTCTTTCTTGATAATCTTGCTAGCTATACGACTTTGTCAGAGTTTTAGATCGAGTTTTTCCTCGGTTGGTGCTTAGGGAGAATACCAAGAATTCACGGCCAGGTAAGAGGTAGGACAGTGGGAGGCTCCCCTTACGTTTGCAAGGACCTAATTAAATAACCACTTATCCACTTAAAGCGTTTGCCCGTTGACATCTAGCCTTAGACACCGGTCTTTCTTGGTAGACTTGCTAGCTACACGATTTATAGGAAACACAGAAACACGTAAATCGAACGGAAATCATTCTTGCATATTCTAACACGTTCATTTGTAAAAGAATTTCAATGAATGAAAAGGCATTGAAAAAGATGTCAAGCTTTCAGATAGAGCTTAGATCAAAATGGATAGGGTCAATCATGTATATGAATTTTATGAAAATTCGAGCATAGTAGTTTAAACTTTTAACGATAACCTTATGAGTTCATTTACGTAGTTATTTCTTTCTCGATAGTATTTTTAAGGCAAGAACATGATTTTAAAATTCAGATTTTAAGTTTTGAAATAACACACATAAACGAGGTAAATCGGACGTGGTTAATCACGGTCTATATGTGATCCGCGTTCTTAGATAAAAAAAATCGAAACTCATTTTTACAATGAAAACTCTAATTTTTGGACTTTAAATCTCAAAATAAGCCACAAATACATGATCATGAAAAATTGCATAGAATCAAAATACTCGTGCAAAGGAACGTATATGAAGATCTAATTAAGTTTTTACCTGAGAGAAAACCTATTTAGTGAAAGATCGAAGAGGAAGACGAACAAGAACGAAGAACACTTCGAACACTCCTCCAAACTTCAAGATTTCCTCTTCTCTACAACCAGCACTTCCCCGATGGATTTGTATTTTGAGTAGGGAAGATCTCAGCTCTATTTATAGGCCAAATCTCATAATTATTTTATTATTAATTTAAGTCAATTTTTCACCAAATTTTCTATTTCACCAACTCATGTTACTATTACACCCACTTATGTTGATAATAAATTCTAAAATGTGAATATTGAAATAAATCCCCTTTTATGACATAATCAATGACCTCATTTATTCAATGAGGTAAGAAATGACATCATCCACTAATTAGGATTTAATTAGAGCTAATAATTCTCTCTTAAATCGGATACTATATTACTGACGTCTTCGCCTTCTCAGAATCGTGTCACGAATCACGCCGTTCGTGTTAACATATGAGATAAGGTTCGTGTTTATATATTCTACACTTTAAAGACGTAAAAAAAATATTCATCATTTGATTTATTTTTATCTTTCATTATTTTTTTCGCACATAAATATATTTATATAATTTCAAATTACTATAGTTATAGATGTAAAATCCTCCAAAATAATTGGTAAAATTTACACGATCTGAAACCTATTAAAATAATAGGGCGACGATACAAACGGTGGAGAATTTTTATTTACGTTCGGCAGAAAGTATAAAGTGGACGGTCATCATCATCATCATCATCAGAGCCTTATCCCAATTAATTGGGGTCGGCTACATGAATCATGTTCCGCCAAAGATTTCTATCAAGTGTAATATTCATATTTAAACTCAAGGAACTAATATCCTTCCTAATAACATCGCACCATCTCATTTTAGGTCTTCCTCGAGCTCTTTTACTAGCATCCACTAAGATTTGGTCACATCTTTTAACCGGCGCTGAGTTAGGGCGACGAAACACATGTCCAAACCACCTGAGTCTATTTTCTCTCATTTTGCTATCAATTGGAGCTATCCCTAAGTCCTTACGGATGCGCTCATTCCTAATCTTATCTTTCTTAGTCTTGCCACACATCTATCTCAACATCCTCATCTCTGCTACACACATTTTGTGGATGTGTTCCTTTCGTACTGCCCAACACTCGGTACCATATAACAAAGCAGGTCTCACAGCCGTTCTATAAAACCTCCCTTTGAGTTTCACAGGCATACGACGATCACAAAGGACACCTGATGCACTTCTCCATCTTAACCAGCCTGCCTTAATCGTATGTGTAACGTCATCGTAAATCTCCCCATTCTCTTGTATGATAGACCCTAAATATCGGAAGTTACTACTCTTCAGAATGTTATGTCCATCAATTAGAACCATGTCTTCCTGAACTACTCTCCCATTACTAAAATTACAGTGCATAAACTCTGACTTACTCCTACTAATTTTAAAACCTTTAGACTCCAAGGCAAGTCTCCAACGCTCTAACTTAGCATTTAGAGCATCAATACTCTCATCAATTAAAATAATATCGTCTGCAAATAGCATACACCAAGGGATATCCTCATGCAATTGTTTAGTTACTTCATCCATAACTAAGGCAAAGAGATACGGACTTAGTGCAGAACCTTGATGCAAACCTATAGAAACGGAAAATTTACTAGTCTCCCCAACAATAGTTCGAACACTAGTAATAGCACCGCCGTACATATCTTTAATCAAATCAACATATCCTTGAGAGATTCCTTTCTTTCTTAATGTCCACCAAATCAATTCTCTCGGTACTCGATCGTACGCCTTCTCTAAATCAAGAAAAACTATATACAAATCTTTTCTCATCTCTCTATACTTCTCCATTAGCTGCCGTAGTAAGAAAATAGCTTCTGTAGTAGATCTATTTGGCATAAAACCAAACTGATTTTTCGATACAGTAGTCATACATCGGAGGCGTTTTTCAATTACTCTTTCCTAAAGTTTCATAGTATGACTCATAAGCTTAATTCCACGATAATTATTGCAACTTTGAATATCTCCTTTGTTTTTATAGAAAGGAACTACAACACTTTTTCTCCAAACTTCTGGCATTCTCCGTTCCTTTAAAATTTTATTAAAAAATTTAGTTAGCCACTGAATACCAATATCTCCTAGGCCTTTCCATACTTCAATAGGTAAGCCATCTAATCCTAAGGCCTTGCCCACTTTCATTTTCCTTAAAGCATCCTCCACTTCTGACATCTTAATATGCCTGAAATATTGATATTTATCAAATATTGTGGACTCTTGGGTACCTTCTAGAGATAAATCCTTGACGGAATCTTCATTAAGTAACTTCTGAAAATAGCTATGTCACCTCCCTTTAATCTCAAGATCCTTAGTTAAAACCCTTTGATCTTCACCTTTAATGTACCGAACATGATCTAAATCTCTAGTTTTCCTTTCTCTTAATTTAGCAAGTTTAAATATGTCCTTTTCACCCTCTCGGGTTCCTAATTTATTATATAAATCTTCAAATGCCTTTGATTTAGCTTCGCTAACTATTTTCTTAGCTCTCTTTTTAGCGATTTTATAGGCTTCTAGGGTTTGGTCATTTTTGTTAGTTTGCCAAACTTTAAAGCATTCCTTTTTTACTCTAATGGTATTTTAGATTTCCTCACTCCACCACCAAGTCTCTTTGTCTAAATTCTTTTTACCTTTAGATTCGCCTAAGAGTTGTTTTACAACCCTCGTTATACAATTTGTAACATTATTCCACATTACATTAGTTTCTTGTTCTAAATTCCAAATATTTTCCTTTAATAGATGATTTTTAAATGTTTCTAAACTTTTACCTTTTAAATTCCACCATTTAATTTTGGAATAATTATTTATAATGATCTTTCTTTTGAATTTAGGGATAGTGACATCCATTACTAACAACTTATGTTGAGGGGCTAGACTCTCACCAGGAATAACTTTACAATCTTTACATAAAACTCTATCGACCTTCCTAATGAGAAAATAGTCAATTTGACTTATATGTGTTCCACTCTTGTATGTTATTAAGTGTTCGTCCCTCTTCTTAAAGAAGGTATTAGTAATTGCTAGGTCATAGGCCACAGCAAAATCAAGAATAGTGTTACCCATATCATTTCTATTGCCAAAACCAAACCCGACATGAATCCTCTCATAGCCTCTATTATCTATACCCACATGACCATTAAGATCCCCTCCAATAAAGATTCTCTTTTCACTAGGGATATTTTGGATCAAACTATCAATAGCCTCCCAAAATTACTTTTTAATGCTCTCTTCTAATCCTACTTGAGGTGCATATGCACTAATTAGATTCAAAATATCCTCACCTAAGATAAGTTTAATTAACATTAGTCTATCCCCCAATCTATTTACTTACACAACTCTGTCTTTTAAGTTTTTATCTATTATTATAGCAACACCATTTCTAGAGTTATTATTACCCGTACGTATACCAAATTTTATATCCATCAATGTCTTTAGCTTTATGTCCTTTCCACCTAGTTTCTTGTAGGCAAGCTATGTTAACCCTCCTGTCCTTCATTAACTTAACTAATTCTAAACCCTTACCTGTTAAAGTTCATACATTCCAAGTAGCTAGACGGATCCTATGTTTTTGAACTTGCTTCTTTACCCGTGTGCGTCCAACCCCACACGAGAACCCTTGCCTATTTGACACCGCAATCGGGCGCCATTACGGCGCGTCGCTTACGGGGAACGCCCTAGCCAGCCCTTGCTCACTTGTCATTCCATCCGGGTTCCGATGTAACGCGTCGCTTACGGGGAACGCCCTAGCATTAGCACATAATGTATTTGGATCAGAATTCATGTTGGAGATGTGACAAAATTTTACTGCTGGCTGTCGACCTAACACAAACCCTCCTCTTTTCTCATCCGGACTTGGGACCGGCCATGGCAGAGTTATAAAGTGGACGGTACTTAGCGGAATTAAAATGAGTGAATGAATACTAAATGTTCATCAAACCCCTGGGCTTTTAGGATTTTGGGCAACGTCCCACTTACCTACTGAAATGAGGGAAAACTGATCGCGGCCTCTTATATTATAAGAGGCGCCGTCTCAGTGTCATCCCAATGTTTGATCTTTTCCCCTACTTCTAATTATTAATATTTACTTGTTACTTGATTAAAGAATCTATAGTTCAGCCGTATTAAAACCTCCAATATCCGAGGGGAGTTTAATTAGTTTCAAATCTCATCTCCCAACAGTTTGTCCTATTAGACGAGGAGGAATTTAACTCACGGATTTACGAGGATGTATACCGAGTGCTCGATCATCTGGCCGGGTGAGTGAAAGTGTTAAATTAGTGTTAATTATAGCTTTAAAATGAATGCTTAGATAATAGCATATTACGTACGGAAACTAATTAGCTTTTAAGTGTTAAAATCATCACGTGAATAAAGGAGCATAAATGGGCAAACCGTGTAGGGGCGAGAGAAAGAAAACCAGATTTCTCTTAAACATGTATAGAGATTGAATGGAATAGTTTTGAGATTTTGTGACGTCATAAACGAGAAATAAAATGTATGTGAGGCGCGCGAATCAGATCACAAAGTTTGACATGAAATTTGCCACAAGATTTTTTCATATATATTGACCTATATATTGTGCGCATTATTATCACATGGCTGGCTATTGGGTTAATTTGCACATAATTAATAGACCACCCTCCTTAATTATCCACACGTGCCTTACTACCGCATTATTCTCGATGATGGGAATGATTTGTTGGTTACGTATATATAACTCGGTCTCAATTCCACCTTCGTATATATCCACCAGACTATCTATCACCCTCTTCTTCCACCTCTGGCTCGTACCACTCGATCGGTGTGGTTTAATCAATGGGCCTCACCAGCCCCTGCACTTACTTATCAGGCCGCGTGCACGTTTTTGGGCCACGGGGCTTGCTGCAATCTTACGTCGTTGATACCTCCGACCAATTAACGTGAACCATATTGGTTAATCTAAGGAGTGCATATAAATGACCCCGGCCCTAGAGGTCACGCGAACCATATTGCGCGGAAGAGGACATCCTAGATAGTCCACTCTCATTGGGGGTGGCCAAATATCCAAAGAAGACTGAGGACCACCCCGCAAGAACTCTCGAATTTCAAACATGAGACGTCTTTCGCTTGGGGGAGAAGTGTTAACCGTTCCAACTAACTAATGTGGTCAAGTTTGGCTTAATATTTCAATAAGCAGAACTAACCAAGTCTGTCAACATCGTTTACACACTTTGCTTTTTGTTCGAACATCCACGGATGGGACGTATTTGGTCTCCCCTCAATAATAATTCATGGATCAAACTGTAGTGATATATATATATATATATGTATGGGTCGTCTTCTTATTAATTGAGATTAGCTCTCATGGGAAGATGGTCTCGAGAGAGAAGAATCCGAGGACGTCCTTGTCGTCAGAGGTGATGGATGCCCACCCAAGAAAGAATAAAGTTTATGTACCTTGTCAAAGTTTAGCTTCCAACTAAATCGATCAGTCACGTATGTTGACATGGGGACTTAGCTGTCTATAGAACGGCTAGTTACAGCACTGGACCATGTGATTAGCGACAAATGTAAAATTAATACTACACTAGAATTCGAGCAGTACTTGATTTGATTGATTGATGGCCTAATGGATACAATCATCAAATTTAGAGAATTTTTCTAAAAATATGCTTATTTTTTAAAAAAATACTTACCCAAACATGCTCTATTCAAATTAGTTTCCAAAACTATGTCTCATTTACACATTTTGACCTCATTTTTATCGTATACACATGTTGTCATCTGTTTAAAAAACTATAAGCATGTGTCAAAATCTGTAAACTATGATCAAAATGAGTAAACGAATATCAAAAAGTGTAAATAGAAATCAAAATATGTAAATGAGGCATAGTTTTGGAAATAAATTTGGATGGGACATATATATTTGGGTAAATATTTTTTAAAATAAGCACATTCTAAAAAATTTCCCTCATAATTATATATCAAGCCCTGAAACCTCTAGTATTTGACCGACGGGCGAATCTTCCATCGGGTTTTAACTTTCCCCGTGACATATTTCCCTCTTTACATTTCTTCGTTAATAGATAGAATTCAAATCTTCTATTGCATTAACATTTATAAAATTATTTAGTTTTTCCTAGATAATAATGATTATTCTACCTTCTCTTGATCAATATTTGAAGTTCAAGAATTTCGTCGCAAGAGGTGGAATCAATGGCCCCCTATTCTAAAAAATCCGAAGACTTTGATGAATAAATTTTCTTTCCACCCATAAAAAATGTAAAATATGATCTTTAGATCTTCCTTTTCAAAGTGAGATATGAATAGGGGATTTTCCCTCCTTCTTGAAAAATCCAATAAGATGGCTCGGCCCAACAGGTCAGAGGTCGGCCCACTAGTGGTTACCCCGCTCATTTAGAGTGTTTATCTGAGAGCCCAAGAAGAGTTGTTAAATTCGACACGCCCTACGTGTCAAACGGGTCCCTCCGCTAAATTTTAAATCAAGAGAAAAGTCCCTCAAAAAGAAACGAAAGGCCCTTAAGTGTTAGCTCAGGAGGTTCTTGAGTCTTAACTTGATCTCAAGCCATCACATGGAGAGTCTTAACTCGACCTTGAGTCTTAACTCAACCCTGAGCCATCACAGTTTTAGGTCGACAAATGACCCTATAGCTCGGTCTTTGTAGCCATATATAGCTCAGTTGATGGTCTATAGCTCAACAAAGTGGGGCCCGATCACCGGCTCAGTTAGAAGAAGTTATTCCTCCCCAATACGAGCCCTCAAAGGCTCATCACGTGCTGGGCAGTTACGATAAAGGTCACGATCTGTAGTAACGTTCATGCCTACACAGTGAAAGCCATGATGGGACGTGTGATGATCACCTCCTTACGCCAAGTGTCCCACTTCCCTTTGTTTTCGACTACCACCTACAACTCCAATTGCCAAAATGACAGGGTGCAATGCTGACGTTCCTATCGCCAGCAGGTCATGCGTATTACCGATGCGAAGCACTGGAGTAAAAGCAAGATTCTCGACAGATACATATTCCTTAAAACCCTAATGGACGGCCCGTAAACCGTCACCCTAGGCCCTAACCATGTGCCGTGCATCGCACTAACAGTTGGGGAACAAGCGACATATGTGTGTACACTGATTTCGGGTGCGTGTCCCCCCTACCATGTAATCTAGGGTACCCGTTTGATTTCGAGAAGTCAAAAGAACCATTGTGATAGGCTAGCATTAGTAGATCATCGCTCTTTTACGATGCCGTGATCCGCTTTACATCTTGGAATCCACATTGCTCAAGCCGTTGCACCGCTCCATGCGGTCCTTTTAGGTACATAGGGCTTATCGCCCCCCGGTGCTCTTCACCAACCCTCGACTATAAAAGGAGGTTTCCATGGCAGCCTCCAGGTACACAAATGGGGGAACTCGTAGATAAAAAAGGGCAAAACTACCGCAGCAATGGCCCTCCTTCTTCTCCTCTGCCAGGCTACTCTGACACTCCTTATGCGTCTTCCCCTCTAGAGAATTCTCTCTCTTTCCTTTCGCTTGCTAACTAACTTAATCATCGGATGGTTCTCTCAGAATACTCCGACCACAGTGAGAACTTCTTTCTTGCAGAAAGGAGTTTGACGAGATCCTCTTATGACGGTGACCACCTTGGCGCCCTAATGGAGAAGCTCAACAAAGTCCTCTTAGGACCTCAGCCTGAAGTTCTTATGTGGCAACCCTAGCTTCATCGATACTGAAACGTCTTTGCCTCCAAACGTCAATATATGATGGCTCGACCACCGAGAGATCCTCCAACGCAGATCTCCACATTTATTACCTAAGAAGATACAACTCTTGCGTTGGACCTTCACTCAAGCTCTCATCTAGAGCCCCAGGACGAGGCTCTCGGCCCGCGCTTGCTACTGTTGTCTTGTGCCTTCAATTTATTCTTTCCTCTTGGAAGAACCGCTTGCCAGCCACTCAAGCTTCTGCTGACCAAGCTCAGATCTCCAACCTGATCAACTCGAGGCCTCACACTCTCCCAAACCTTGGCCCTAGACATTATTTGGCCTCAACTTTCTTTCTCACTCTGTATTATTGTCATCCCAGGCTGTGTAACTCGATTTAAGTATTAATAAATTCGAGTGTTATATCATATGATCACCATAGTGATTTGCTCACCCCCACCCATTATGTTTCGATTTGAAGTTGAACTCTCTCTCTCTCTCTCTCTCTCTCTCTCTCTCTCTCTCTCTCTCTCTATATATATATATATATATATATATATATATATATATTGTGCGAAGAAATACATATATATTGTAACATAATGTAAACTTTTGGTTCGAATAGAATCGAATAGATTTTTTTCCATTATGTTTAAACCAATGTGAACCGAATCTTTTTCGGTTCGATTTCATTCAAATTGTCATATATATATTTGTTAGAGAATAGTCCCGTAAAGTATAATATGATTATAATCACGGTGTCTTCTCCACTCAACATTTTAAAATTTTGAGTTAGATGATTTAATCTAATAAAATTTAACAATATTCAATTAAATTTGATTTAAAATTCTTCTTCCCCCTCTCCCCCCCCCCCCACCAAAAAAATAAAAAACTTAGCCTAATTGAACACCGCCGTAATCCAAATATTGGTAGGTATCAGGAGCTCTACGAAGTGGCACGGCATCTCGTGGAAGATCCATTTGAGGTGGGCAACTCGAGACTCTGTTTGTCTGCAGGATGTCAGTACATGCACCCCCTACCGTCAGCTAATAAAACACATGGCGGCGGCGGCGGCACGGATGGATGCCTTGCCTCGCCTTGCAATCGCACGGACACATTAAAATGGATCTGGTCGCCCATAATCTGTGCGACTCGATTTTATCATGTCAAAGTTTACTCGTAACTAAAAGTACAATGTCATAAATATATTTATTTTTTTCTCCAAATTCATAATTATTTACTAGTATAAATGTTTGTCTCTCGGAGAAGTCATGCACGTATATGTGGTCATTGAAAAGGTCGATGAAATCACGTGTTTGCATGGTCATTGTTTATCTTTTAATCCAAGACAGACTCCCCTTTTATACAGACTTTCATGAGATCACCGTACTTTTTATTTTTCTCTTTAAAGAATGACGTGCAATCCTTAATTCCTGACTATACACATTCGAATTGTGGACACATGAGTCGTAAAAAGATAATATATTTATAAGTAGCCCTACTATTATAAGTATGCATTTGAAAAATATTTCACACCCAAAAAAATATTTCCAAATCTGCCGTATTCATGTCATATTCTTAAAAAGATTGATTGTGAACTTTTGAGAGAGATCGGAATAAAAGTGAGCATTTTTAAAATTTATACGAAGAAAGTTGGTGGAAACCAGTTTATTCTCTCTCTATCTCTCTCTAGAGAATACGAATAAAATTTCTAATCACATCTTCTTTCCAGACGCAACTCAAGATCTTAAACTCACGACAACAAGTGTCCTGGTTGAGTCTCAAATTAATCAATTGTGTTAAATTTTATGTTAATATTTTTTTAAAAAAGAAAATTTTTTATCATCACTCTGGAAGCAATCTCTCTTTAAGCGCGACAATTTTTTTTTTCTCACGACGTTGACGCCGTACGTGGGAATTTCAGTCCCCGCATACTTAATTACCTTTTAGTGGGGGAGACTGGATAGAGACTTAAAAATGTGATTCTTAGATTAATTTCAAAATGACGTTAAGAGGATAATCATATGATCATTATATATAGTAATATATGGTCTGCACCCTTACTCTGATAAAATCTTTTCAAGGGACAAGTATTTTTTTTCATAATACGAAATCTAGTATGGTATAGTTGATTTACGATTTAACCTGAACATTTGACATCTTATAAAGTCTAAGATTCAGTAAGATCACTAATTGTGACATATATATATATATATATATATATATGCTGAAGCTTCCATCGTGAAAGTGTTCCACCACCGGCGCTCCACAAATGTAGCTCCCCGTGCTTTTGCCGTGGGGGCACCGTCGCCTGGACCATTATTGCTGCTGGTCAAGGGCCCCAATGCTTCCCTTCTGTCCGAACCATTTGGACGCATCCACCAAGTCATGCCCCCGCACTTTTGCCCTCACGGCTGTCCGCAGAAATTAAGGGACACCACACATTTTACTTCTCTCTCTCTCTCTCTCTCTCTCTCTCTCTCTCTCAAGGGGGGTGTGAGTTGGTGGGCCGAAGGAATGTTGTGATCCATTCACAGTGCCCTGCATGGATGTGACACTAATTAAGTCTATTCCGTTAGGTTAGGCAACATGCATGGAATTGGAATGAGAAATTCTAAAATTTCATTCATTTTTTATTTATTTTATTTTATTAATCTATGCGTCATCAAAATAGAATATAAATGAGACCGGCAAAATTGGATGACGATCGACGAATATATCATCCCACTTTCACCATCCCGTTAACAAAGTGACCCATAGTGACTAGGCTTGCGATCCAAAAGCGAGGTGGTCAGTTCAAAAGTTAGAGATAGAGATCATCGATGGAGCAGCTACATAATTGAATCCTAACTTGGGGTACGGGGATCATCACATATGAAGAGAGGGGGGGGGTGTTAACGTTTCAGCGCCAAAGCTCATCTTGACATGAAGGGTACATCAAGGTTGTCCTCGAAAGAAAGATCAGCCCAAGTGGATTGGATAAGGATCTAGACCTCATGCATCGTAGTTTGTCCTTGAATGATATATATATATATATATATATATATATATATATATATATATTATGTGATGCCAAACAAAGCGTGTGGCTAAGTAAGTTAGATCAATCATTGTGTGCGAGGATCACAGATCAGTCGCTCGAGGACACAACATGAGCGGTCAGTACGCCTCCAATTAATTTGTTCTTTGATAGCTCATGTCATTGTGGAGCTTTCCTCGCCAAAAAAATATAAATAAATAAATAAATAAATAAATAAAATTGTCCCTACACCCTCTCCCTCGCTTGCGTTGAAGACCAACCCAACATTCCGATCGAGGGCAATCATCCCGAATTTTCCATCGAATCCAAAATTTTGAGATGATGAGACGGTTTCGGAGGTGGGCGAGGGTGGTGGCCCAACAGATGAATCATGCATGAGCTACCTCAGCTCAGCTGCTACTTATCACATATTGAGCCAATTAATGATGGAGAACCATTCATATGTTATTTGTGTGGGGGGGGGGGGGGATTAGTCTTGGATGCACACACACACACACACACACACACACACACACACACACACACACACACATCACGTTTGTGGAAGTTCGCACCATGGCTGTCTGCCCGGCCCGCAAACAGTCCATTCGGGAATCATGATCGATAATTATAAGGATACCCATCAAAGAGTCCGGTGGGTTGGTGAGGAACCGAAGGAGGAATAGTTGCTACAAAAGGTGCTTGTATCTACAACACAACTTGAATCTACAATACACTCGTATCGATCCGTCCAACCATCTTGAAACTACACATCGTGATTTCCATCCAGCAAGTTGGAGAGTTCAGGCCATCAAGTCGGGTTGGTGAGGAAGCTTCGTGGATCCATCCACCGCTTAAGACGGACGCCCCGGCCCACGTATCACGTGTCCCGCGTGAGGTGATCATCATAGAGCATGGCCCACACGTGGGTGGGCCTCCGTAGAACAATTATTGATCCGTGGGGCGGCGTCGATCGAATGTGATCTGTCCCACATCCAATATGATGATACATGAATTAGAAAAAAAAATTCTAAGTTCAAATTTCAAAAAGATTTTAAAAACTTACCTAATTTGTGACCTTGTAAGTTTTGAATTTTGTTTTTTTTTGTTTTAAAAGAATGGTCATTGAATTTGGAAAGTAGATGGAAATGATGATGATATAGAACTGCTTAATAGTGTAGGCATGAAGAGCGAAAGCTTCCATTTCTATTTCCTTCTCCTGATTTAGCCGTGGAAATGGGTGCTTCTACTAGAGCGAAAACATCCTTTTTTTGTTTCCATTTTTGTCTTCGATAATTCTTATAAAAAAAAGAAGTGGAAGGTGGCATTTCAATTTCTATCTTTGACCCTCTTTCAGCGCTTTGGAGTATTAATGTTTCATATAATATTAATTTTGGTATTAATATTTTTAGATTATATAATATCAGTAATGATATAGAAAGAGTGTCAACGATGATGGTTGAGGAGAAATAATAGAATTAAAGTTGAAGAAAAAGAAGGGAGTGTTATTGTTGAACTCTCGTCATTAATTAGATCGTATCGTTTTTAATACAGATTCAATTTTGTATTAAAGTTACACTACAAGGAAAACAAGTTATTCTAGCATCCATGTTCTGTCGCTAATATGTCGGAAAGTGATATTTCGACGGATTTTTGATGTATTTACGACGGAATATAGACGTCGACACGATTACATCGCTAATTTTTGACGTAATATAATTGCGTCGCCAATTCGTCAGAAATTACCGACAAAAATATGTCGTCGAAATTATCGTCGATATTTATGTTGATAATTAATAATAAAAAATTAATTAATATTTATGATGGAACATAATTTAGTTAAAAATACGTCTAAAAGTTTCGACGTATTTCGACTAAAACCTATTCTGTCGAAAAACTGAGCCAAAATATTTCCGACGAGCCGAAAATTACAGACGTATTTGTGACTAAATTTTTTTTTGTTGGAAATTATTTAATCCATAGGTTTCTGAATTATTTCCAACGGAAAGTATATTTGTCAAAAATTAGTCAAAACTTACCAACGTATTTGCGACATAAACATTATTTTGTCGAAACCTTGGCTTAAATTAGTTCCGATGAAGTTAATTCGGTCGAAAATACATCATTAATTTTTGACATATTTGAGGCGGATAATTAATACGTTAGAAACCTATGGGTCAAATTAGTTCCGACGAAACATTAGTTGGTCGAAAATACATCGTAACTTTTCGACGTATTTACGATAGTCATTAATTCATCGCAAACTTGTGGATCAAATTAGTTCCGACGAAACGTTAATGGGTCAAAATACGTCATTAATTTTCAACGTATTTGAGATTGATAAATAATACGTCAGAACTAATGTAGCTCCAATTAGATCCGATGACCTTTAGTTGGTCGAAAATACATATGAACCTTTCGACGTATTTGTGCTGGAAAATTAATACGTCTGAAATAAGTGGGTCAAATTAGTTCCGACGAATTATTTGTTGGTCCAAATTCCGTCAAAAACTTTCTCCACATTTTTATATATATTTTGAAATTTTAAAAATCCGTTTAAACCTACAATTATACACCACACAATCTACACAACTCAACATAAAACACGCAACAAACGACATATACAACACACAATAGGATAAAATCCGTCGAACATTACAATAAAGAACGTCCACAACACATAACTCAATGAATAAAAAAGTTACAGTTATATTAATTAAAATGTGTCATTTTTTCATAATATCATTAAAAAAATCAAGAGATATCTGCCGCATCATCCTCATTCGTCATTCGTAGTATCTCCACCATCACTGGCTACCAATGGATCCTACATCACAAAATATTAATAATAAATAGATTTAAATAACCATAATTAATAATAAATCTAGTTAAAATCTTTTTGATTTTCTAAATTCGAAAGTAGATAACAGGAAGATGATTTCTTTGACTCTCAAAGCTGAATTCTTTGAACTAAGTAGTAATGTTATAACTCTAACGTCTACGAAATTAAAAGTTAAATTAAATACTCACATGAGAGGGCTGTGCTGTGCTCGAGGGTGCTCTCTGAGTCAAAATCCTCGCCTGGGCCAGGAGGGTAGCAACTGCCCTAGTAAAGCATGCCTCCATGCGTTCCTCGATGCCGTCTACCGCATGTTGGACGATGGATGTAATCTGACTCGTAGAAGCGCCGATGGAGGGAGTAGAGAAAGAATTGCTACCGGGGTAGGACGAAGCTGAGGCCGAAGAAGATGCTAGAATCAGGCTGGTGTCCAAGCTCTGCCCAAAACTGTATACTCGTCCTTTCTTTGGTGGGCCGGCTGCTGCTACCCATGCCTTAGGATCTAACTGTGGCCGCTGCGTCTCCTCCTCCCCGTACTTTCTAGTGATATGCCTCTCATATGACTCCTACAAATTGAATAAAAACTATTATAAATTTCATATTAATTAGTCATATTTAAAATTAAAATAGAAAAGAAATGTGTATGTATATAATCTTATCACTACTAAGCGAGCTCTCTAGCTCACATATTGATCGGTCCCCTTCTTCTGGTGAACTGTAGCAAATAAATCGCGGTACGAGATCGTACCACTCCTCTTCTTTTCCTGTTATACATGTTATAGAGAATAAATAAGACATATAAGAAATAAAATATAATAAAATTAAGATTATTACTTACCAATATCTCCTTTTGGGTCGCGAAGGAAACAGATCCAGAAGTATGGAGATGCACGTCTGGATGTGTCGCACGTGCGGCTTTGGCTTTTGCGGAGTTTGCCATCCAATTAGGCTCGGCCCATCTATCATAGAGGTCCTCCCAGTGCTCCTCCTCATCCATGTAGGGCCGTATGCCTTCCAAAGGCCACGGTCCTCGCTCCCCCCGACTAGAGCCTTGGCACGGTACCGATAGCTTTGTAATTGATGCTTATAATTTACAGTTGTTGTGGCCTCCCATGCACGTCGAGCTCATCCGGCGTCAGCTCGTCTCACAAACTGATATCCTTGCTATGAAGAATTCAAATTTTATAAGTTGTCAATTGAAATTACGGAGTTGGGAAATATGTAATTTAAAAGATTAAATTGTATACCAGGAACTCATCGCACAATCGATCGTGGATATCCTGAGGAAACTGTTGAAATGACTTATATGGGCCGGTCACATGTCGCTCAATAATGTTGGTAATAAAACGAGAAGCGTCATTGGGCTCTACTTTATCCCTGCAATTACAAATGTTAAAATGATAGCCAACAATTATATAGTTGATGGATAGATAACGAACATAATTCATGAGTTTAAATATTTACCTAGAGACCTAACATGGCTTGCATCCCTCTTGCAACACCACCTGCTCGCCCTCGTGATGGCTAACAGCATCGTCTACCGGTTGCGTGCCCGGGTGGGGGGACGAGCCAACTATCGCAGGTGGTGTGCCCGACGTACCTGTTACAAGTAAAATAGAAGTATTTAATCAGAATTTAACTCATTATTACAAAAAGAATTTATTCAACAAGTAAACATATAGAATTTTCATCATTTAACTAAGAATGTAAATAAACATAGCAGTAGAATGTGATGGAAGCAGTGTACTCTGTAGACCTGATGTAGAGACACTCAAATCTGTAAACATAAAATATCGTGAGCAAAACAAAGTGTATATTCACTACTCATTTATCTAAAAATTTAAATAAACATACTCGCAGCAAGTGGTGGGGCCGGTGCACTCTGTGTACCTGGTGCAGAGACATAAAATATTGTGAGCAAAATAAAGTGCATATTCACTACTCATTTATCTAAGAATTTAAATAAACATACCCGTAGCAAGTGGTGGGGCCGGTGCACTCTGTGTACCTGGTGCGGAGACATAAAACATCGTGAGCAAAATAAAGTGCATATGCACTACTCATTTATCTAAGTGATATGCGGAAGGATAGGATATAGAGGGGGGGGGTGAATATATCCCCCGATTAAAAACTGTGCCCAAATTAAAATAACAAATCTGGTGCTACCCAATCTTGAAACAAAATAATCAATATGGTAACAAGAGTTTGTATAGAACATACGTCGAACACTTAAGCACTCAACGCACACTAGAAGAAAATGAAATGAAAGTTAAGTAGCACTCTTTGACGCGGCGACGTCGGAGGAAGGATCGACGGTAACTCCGAGGGGACGAACAGGACGGGATAACTACTGTCTCGCGCAGCTCGGCCTCACACCAGACGGTCTCTCACCGGACGACACTCAAATCTCGCAATGGAGCTAAGAGGGATGAAACCAACAAAGGGGCAAAGCACCTTACGTGGGTTTTCTTTCAAAAGCTTTCAATGCCTTAAACCATTACACTTGCCCCCTTTATATAGGAAAGGCAATATGACACTTGGACAAACATACCCTTAGTCATTTCAACTAATGACTTCCATGTCTTAGCCTAATAAAACAAACCACACAAACTATTTTTTTGACTCTTGGGTTTAAAAAATAAAATACACACAACTTTTGACTATGACTAGCCTTATAAAACAAAAGTAATTAATACATGTATTATACACACAATACATAAATACATACACAAATACGTACTCAGGATGCCGAGTCTTCAAGTGAGTCTCTGAGCCACAAGCTCGGTGATGTCGGGGCGATGCGGCGTCAGCTCCGAGTAGTGGGTCCAGTAGTGGGCCCAGTGTCCCCACCAACTCTCTCGGGGCGGCTGGAACTCGACTCCGTCGAGTAAGGTGGGATACGACTCTAGTAGTG
Organism: Amorphophallus konjac; assembly: GCA_022559845.1. Lineage (NCBI taxonomy): Eukaryota > Viridiplantae > Streptophyta > Magnoliopsida > Alismatales > Araceae > Amorphophallus > Amorphophallus konjac. The sequence goes on from CM040118.1 coordinate 293,700,416, forward strand.
CTCAACAGATCTGGATCGAGGCGCTGGAGATCTTCCCGATTGATCCAGGAATCATCAGATGGTGGACGGTCCCGCTAGCGGACAAGGTAGCTCTGGTACACCCTGCTCCGTGTAGCTATCACCTGCTCATCTAGTATCCTCTAATTTGCTCGCGCGGTGCTCTCGTGGCTGTGGGACGCACATGGGTGGGCTCACTCTCAAGGGGAGGAGAAGGCTCGAAAGGGTCACTAGGAATCGCTGTGGGTTCCTTGTAGGTCACTAGGTCTGTCACATTAAAAGTAGAGCTAATCCCATATTCGGGAGGTAAGTCCACAACATAAGTATTGGAGCTAATCTTTCGCAGAATTGGGAAGGGACCATCACTACGGGCTTGTAACTTTTTAACGGCTCCCGATAGGAGTTGTTCGGGTCGAACCCGTACCATAACCAAGTCATCTTCTTGAAATTCATGGTGACGGCTTTGCGAATCAGCCAATCGTTTGTATGGCTCATTATTGAGACTAATTTTCTTGCTAATTGACTCATGCATATTTTTAACATGCTGTGCAAACTCTTCGGCTGACTTGAACGTTCTAGACTCGAGGGGAAGGGGAATGAGATCCACAGGTTTCTTAGGTTTGTATCCATGCACGACCTCAAATGGACTCATACCTATGGACCTATTGACAGAGCTATTGTATGCAAATTCGGCTCCGGGTAAGAGAAGATCCCAAGTGCCCGAATGATCCCCTACAAGACACCTCAGTAGATTTTCTAAACTCCTATTGACGATCTCTGTTTGCCTGTCAGTTTGTGGGTTATAGGCGGTGGAGAATTTGAGGTTAGTACCAACTAGGTGCCAAAGTGTCTTCCAAAAGTAGCTAGTGAACCGGACATCTCGGTTAGACACTATGATTTGGGAGAGACCATGCAGACGCACGACTTCATCAAAGAATAGGTGGGCTACTCTAGATGCATCAGATGTTTTGGAACATGCAATAAAGTGGTCCATCTTATAGAATCGATCAACTACCATGAAGATGGAGTCATATTTGTGAGCAGTGCGAGATAATCTAAGGATGAAATCCATGCTCACATCAACCCATGGTCTATCAGGAATGGGGAGAGGAGTGTAGAGACCAGTGTTCTTTTTGACCTGTTTGGCCATTGTGTATGTCTGACACAGGGCTACAATTTTGGCCACATCTTTCTTCAGACCAGGCCAATAAAAATGCTCCTCCACAGAATGGATGGTCTTGTTTCATCCAAAGTGACCAACAAGATCTCCATCATGCATTTCTCAAATCAGGATGTCCCGTACAGAAGTCTTCGGGACACAGAGTTACTGTCCTCGAAAAAGAAAACCATCTTGAAGTAGATAGTCAGCGAATGCGGTCGAGGATCCAGCGGACAAGAGAGAGTAGGCAGGGCCAAAGTCTGGACACTTTGCATAGAGTTCCTTCATGCAGTTAAATCCGGTGACCTCTACCCGAACAGTGGAAAGAAGGGAGACCCTTCGACTCAAGGCGTCGGCCACCTTATTCTCTTTTCTAGCCCTATGTTTTAGGACAAATGTGAAGGACTGAGGAATTCTACCCACTGACCATGCCTAAGGTTTAAGCCTTTCTGAGAGCTAAGAAATTTCAAAGCATCGTGGTCCGAGTATAAGATAAACTCTTGAGGTAAGAGGTAATGTCTCCAGTGTTTGAGAGCTTGGACCACGACATAGAACTCCTTATCGTAGGTGGAGTAACAGAGCTTTACATCAGAAAGCTTCTCACTAAAGTAAGCCACAGGGTGGCTCTCCTGGCTAAGCACTCCTCCTATACCTACGCTAGAGGCATCACATGATATTTCAAAGACTTTGAAAAAGTCTGGCAGGCGGAGGACAGGGGTTTTGGTCATGAGTTCCTTTATGACAAGGAAAGCCGGTGAGGCGGCTTTAATCCACTCAAAATTCCCTTTACAGATGTAATCCGTAATGGGTGCCATAATGGTGTTAAAACTCTTAATGAAGCGTCTATAGAAAGTGGCTAGCCCATAGAAACTATGAACGTCATGGACGTTCTGGGGCTCTGGCCAGTTGACTAAAGTTTGGACCTTGGATTGGTCTACAGACACTCCTTGACTCGAAATCACAAATCCGAGGAAAGTGACCCGGTCTGTCATGAATTCACACTTCTTGAGATTGGCATATAGGGTTTCTCTCCTCAAAGTCTCGCGGACTTCCCTCAAATGCTGGATGTGATCTTGAGGGTTGTGGCTATAGATAAGAATGTTGTCAAAGTAGATGACAATAAAGCGGCCAATGAGAGGGCAAAAGACTTTCGTCATAAGCCTCATAAAAGTGCTGGGGGCATTAGATAGCCCAAACGGCCTGATAAGCCATTCATACAGTCCTTCTTTTATTTTGAAGGCTGTCTTCCACTCATCCTCTGGTCGGATTCGGACCTGGTGGTAGCCACTTTTCAAGTCAATCTTGGAAAAGATGGTGGCTCCGCTCATCATGTCAAGCATGTCATAAAGACGGAGAATGGGAAACCTATACTTGACAGTGATTTTGTTGATGGCGTAGCTGTCAACACACATCCGCCAGGTGCCATCTTTCTTGGGTGTGAGCAAGGCAGGGACAGCACATGGGCTCTTGCTCACCCTAAGGAAACCTTTTTGAATAAGGTCCTCGACAATTCTTTGGAGCTCTGCATGCTCCTTGGGGTTCAGTCGGTATTGAGGAAGGTTGGGTAGGGTGGACCCGGGGACAAGGTCAATGGCGTGTTGTACATCACGCATGGGAGGGAGTATAGAGGGCAAGTCCTCATAGAAGATGTCTTGGAAGTCCTGTAGGATTGCCTGGACTTCAGGTGGGACTGAGACTTGGGACTCCTCGAGTGTGATGGTGACGATAATAGCCCAAACATGGGCACCCTCAGCAACAACTCTGTTCAGCTCTCGGACACTTATGAAGTTAAGGCTCCTAACTAGGTCGTGACCACCCTTAGGGGCCTTGGGAACGGGTGTGATAGATGCAGGAGAAGAGGGAATGAGAAGTTTCCCTTCATTGGGAGTTCGGGGATTCTCCTGAACCTTGGGGGTTCCAGTGGGGGTGGAGGTGGAACTCCTTCCTAGGGTCACCTTTGGGGGTGCTGGGTACAACTGAATTTCTTCCCATTGTGGGAGAAGGAACACTGGTTGAATCGACCGAATGTAGTAAGGTTTACATCATAGATCCACGGTCGTCCTAGGATGATGCTACCGACCTTCACAGGCACTACATCGCATAAGATCTGTCTTTGGTAGGACTGGAATTGGATGAGAATGACACATGTAGTGGTGACTGGGATAGACGTGTCGTCGACCCAAGCCACGTTGTAAGGCCTAGGATGAGGGTGCGTAGTTAGCCTAGACGGAGATAAAGTCTGAAGAGACTGCATTGATACAACTCCCGTTGTCAAAGATCACTTTGCAGGGTTGGGACTTTACCATGATGTATGTTTGGAAGATGGAGGTTCGACGTCAGTCCTCCTCCTGGGGGTGTGTTAAGATACAACGAACTACACCCAATCTTCCCTGGTTAGAACTCTCGGTAATATTTACCACTTGCATGTACTCGACATGCGTGCTATCAAATCATGCGTCTAATTCCTCAAACTGGGTGATGATGTCATGATCGACCTCATAACTCTCAATGGATGATTCTTCCTGAGGTGGAAGCTCCATAGGCTGGGGGTCGGTGATGAGCAAGGCTCGGGTGGGGCAATTGGTGGCAACATGCCCTAGGTTATGGCACCTAAAGCAACGAATTCCCGAGATAGGGGCTAGTTGGGAGGTGCTAGGGATGACTCCCTTTCCCTTGTCATCCCTCCTATCAGTTGGCGAAGTGTACTCCAGCCTAGGCACATCAGCGGGTGCAGGTAAGGGATTCCTTATGAAAGGAACAGTAGGGGCAACAGCCCGGAGTGGGGTAGCAGTAGGGACATAGGAAGTGGAGGGGTCAGACCTCTCAGAGTAGCGGACCATGGGATTTCATGGTTTAGGTTGGCAGTAGGTGGGAACCCGAGGTGGGACCACCCTTTGAAACTGCTCGACATCTCGAGCAACCTGATAGGCATGCTCGAGGGTGTTAACCTCTCATAGGAATAGCTCCCGCTGTATACTCTCGTGTAGGCCAGCCCTAAACCGTGCGAGGGTGACAAAGGCATCCTCTACGACTTGATTCCGAAAGAAGAATTCATCAAATTTGTGGATGTACTCGTCCACATACTTTCCATCTTGGGTGAGTTTCTGCCATTGGTCTAAAAGACGTTGATGGTAGGAGGGTGGCAGATACTTCTCCCTTAGTTTCTCATTCAATTCTTCCCACGTGCTGATGTGCTCCTCTTACCTCCTTGCTAGGAGATTTTCAATGTTGCACCAGTAGGTCTTGGCTTGACCTAGGAGCTTCATCTTGACAAACCTCACCCTCGTGGCAAGGGTTGTAGCATCTCGAGAATTTTAATGAAGAGAATAAATGACGACAATTATTCAATATTAGCCAAGAGGTGGAAAAGGAAATAATTATGAAAAATGAAAAAAAAAGAAAATAGATAAAATAAATATATGGATCCAAACCTCATGTGCCGTCCAAAGGTATTTTACCCAAACTTCTAGCACAAATATATAAAATATATACACATATATAATGCCAGTATAATTTAGCATCCCCTAATTCAAAAACCCATTATACAAACTTTAAAAACTATATACATATGTGGTATATTATGCATGCCAAGCCTTAAGCCACCGTGAAGAAACTACCCACATATTTATGTGTGTGCAGTTATAATACAATAAGATATATATGTATATATCAACTCCATATATAAATATATATATATATATATATTACATCATGCAAATAATGTAATTGAGTCATATATATATATATATATATATATATATATATATATATATATAAACTATATATATGAATATATATATACATATTTCAAGTGCATAGTATATATTAAACCATAATTGAGCATCCAGCTAATACTAAATATATATACACATATAAATATATATATATATATTCAAAACTAAATTTAACTTGCAAAAGAGGGTCTAATAGGAATAATTAGTTAAATATATATACTTAATGGACCTTAACTTGTAAATTCTCTTCTTCCATAACACAAAAATATGTAAGGTTTAAGCCCAAATAATACAACCCATTTGACCCATGAGGCCATTATGTATATAAAACTCATGTAACAGTTCACCTATACACACACATATATAAACCCATTATATGCCACCCTCAAAAGTTAATTGATCCTCCTCACGTTCAAACTTGCATGGCCATTAGGGTTCTCGTACAAAAATAGGAAGCGGCTGCCGTTTCGGAAAGAAACGCATGAAAAGGGGAAAGGTTAAAACTTGAAAATTTCATTACCCAAGGTAACCAGCTCCCGATAGGACTCTTAGTCTACGTAAGAATGCCTCTTCGCTATAAGAACCAATGCCATGGGCGATGGCAGAGCCATCGTGGCTAGGCTTACTGCTACGGCGAGGGGAGCTCTCGCTGGTCGTCATCTTCCCCATCTTCATCCTGTACGTGCGGCTGCTGCCGTTGATGAAAAAGTAGTGAAGAAGCAAGGCTTCTTCCCTAGTCTTCTTCTTCTTTCGATTGCTGCAATCTATATTCTCTACTACTTCTTTTTCCTTGTCCCGATTAAAACAACGTCAAAGGTAGGTGTTTTCTCCCCAACCCAAATTATCAAGCAATTAAATCCTGCATGATCTCCCGTGTCTCGTATGTTCACGTAGCATGTTCATATTTGTTAGTCGTACGTTATTCCATTTTATGTAAATATTAACCCATGATTTAAATTTTTATAATCATGAATCCATATATCTAAAACTCTAGATAAATATATTTTTAAGATCCTCACATTTCTTTCTTAATTTTAATATATTTAGATGCATAAAAAGATCTGAAATTAAATAGCGACCCTGCCTAGGGCGTTATTTTAATAGAAGGTGACAGCCACCGTGTCGTCATTTAATAAATTCTAAAAAAATTGATCAATGACCAGTCGTCAATTCTATATATGTTAGTTATGAGTTTTTCGCTTTAATAGCATGTTCATCGGTATAGGAGTATCCTTTGGCCATGAAAATTTATGGGCGTACTATTGGGGTGGAGACCGAGGTAGTGAAAGTGGTTGCACCGTTTTTCATGCCCCCTATCTCAAGATCCCCCATCTCTCAACGAAAAATTATTTTGAACATCTGGTTATATAGAGTTTTTCGAGCCCGTCATTTCGATATATCATAGGCTCGATTCCGACGTGGTTAAGTCGGGAAACGAGGGACTTGAAAAATGACAAATTTTTGAATTGACGACACATAGATAGTCGTTTATTCCTTTTGACGACATATGAGATGTCGTTATATCTTTTATATATATATAATATATATAATATATATATATATATTGTAGCCATATATTTGAAAGGTCATATCTATTAAATTATGCAATATAAAAATATAAAAATTATATTTCTGTAATCCTTAAATTTTGTTCCTAATTATCATATATTCTATTTTTCTAAATTATTTTATATAAATAAATGTGTCTTTGAATATATGTTTTCGAAGTTAATCAATTAAATATATATTGTAGGTTGACACTTTTATTTAAAATGACGACATGAGTGTAGTCGTCCAAATCCTTTTTGACGACATACAGTAAGGTTGTCAAATTATATATATATATCTATATATGTATCTTGTAATTATAGCTTTGAAAATTCATATTTATTAAACTATACAACGAAAAATTATAAAAAAATATATATTTGGAATCCTTGCATTTTTCTCCTAATATCATATATTCTATTTTTATAAATTATTTTAAATAAATAAATATGTCTTTGAATGTATATTCTTAAAATTATTCAATTTAATAGATATTGACTTGAATTCTAGTTAAATAAATTACGTTAAAAATCATAGAATTAACGTCCCTCCAAGTGGACGCTAATTAATAAATGACACTACTCACGGAGGCCAATTTGAAATAAATTTATTTAATTATAGTTAATTATAGAATTAGATTGACCTGAATTCTATAATTAACACATTCATGTTCTCACCGTTTTCTTCCGGTTTTGACCCCTACCTTGGGTCTTTCGGCACTCTCATCTCACGTCCGTGGATGGAGTCCTTGTTCCTTTATTGGTTCACATTATATACCTCAACTCTCGGTGACATACGAGTCCTCCGTTGGACATTCCGTTCCTTCGGACTGGCAAGTTAGTCATTGGGACCTCCGTAAGTCTCCGCTAGCCTTGGATTCCCTCGAGGCAGCCGAGCTGGTTGTACCCTAAAAATCCTGGATCCAATCCGTGTTACTTTGGTTTACCGTTAGTCTTGACACTCTACTCCTTTTGGAATCTTCTTGTCATCAATTTGAGAACATAACCCTTTGACTCTGTATTTGGCCAAATCTGATTCTGAAATATTAAATGGCTCTGGGTCCGCGACTTTTCAGTGCCAGGTAGGACGGAAGTCCAATTCTGTAAACCATGATAAACTTCTGGGTGTGGCATTGCACCAAACTCTGTACATCTGTGATATTCTGTTATATCTATTATTCTATAAAATCTGTAAAATCTGTTAATTCTGTTATTCTGATATTTTGTTGTTCAGTTATTCTGATAATTTAGTTATTCTGCTTGAATGTTTAATTCTGCCTATATTTATTGAAACTTTGTATATTCTGGCCAATTCTGAATTTATGTTCATCCGCGTATCTATCCTTGTTATATTCTGATAGCTTGTCCTTGACTCCGCATGGGAATTCATCCCTATTTCTCTTAAGCTCGTAACTGCCTTTGACTTTAATATTCATCTGTCATGTTAGATTGATCATCATGATTTCCTAGTTCCTACATCTCATTTGTCATGAACATGAGTAATTGGTTAATCACTTATATTCTGCTTGATGAGAGATGTAATTCCTACTGAGCGTTTCGCTCACCTGCCTATCTTTAACGTTTTTCAGGTAACGACATTGAAGATAGTCCATCAGATGGGGAAGGGCAAGAGTGATGAGCGTTATGGAGAATCGTGTCGGTGTCTTTAGTTTTCTTGAGTCTTATCTTATCCTTGAGTCTTTTCCCTTTATAAAGTATTTGAGTCTTTTCCTTTTTATTAAAATGTAATAGTGAGTCCTTTCTTTACTTATGTAAGTTGAGTCAAGGTATGTAATTTCGAATATTGGAATATCAATAAAGGTTAAATTGGCCCACATTGTACAGTTTGTAATTTTTGTGTCTTATGTATGCTCTGACTATTCACGACTGTATCACTGCCGCGTTCCGAACGACACGTTCCGCTGCTATCGGTTCGGGGCGTGACAGTTTGTGGTATCAGAGCCTAGATATATTAAACCCTAGGTCTTAACTATAAGTTGCCATAAGTTCTATGTTCAACACCATTATTGTCCGGTGAGATTGGGTAGAACCTTGGGTTAAGAGCTAAAAAGGAAGTTAGAATACCAATAAGATTAGCTTATGAAGATAGCTTAAGTAAAATTTCACGAGAATTACTTTATAATCTTACATGAGATTGTTTGTGTCTTGTAGAACTAGATAGATAACAATGGCTGCTGAGCGTGCCCAATGGCGTGAGATGCAAAGGACGGTTCAAGGATTGACTCAGGCTCTTCAACGAGTAGCCGATGGTGGAGCCAATCGTGGAGCTGGAGAATTGCATCGTGAATTTCGGAGCCTCAATCCCCCTAGGTTTAGTGGGACCCCTGACCCTGATGTGGCAGAAGATTGGACTAAGGAGATGAAGAGAATTTTTCGAGTAATGCAATGTTCTGACCAAGATAAAGTCCTTTTAGTAACATTTCAACAAGAGAAGGACGCAAGGGCTTGGTGGGAGTCTGTAGAAGCCACTTTGCCAAACATTCAAGTAACTTGGGTTGAATTTTTTGAACACTTCAACGAGAAGTATTTCTCGGAGAGAGTTCGGGAGAGAAAGGCAGGAGAATTTGCCTCGCTCAAACAAAGAAGCATGTCTGTGGCAGAATATGAGGCTCAGTTCTCGAGGTTATCACGGTATGCACCTCATTTAATCATGACGGAGAAGATGAAAGCTAGGAGGTTCTTGAATGGGTTAAGATTGCAATATATACCCCAATTAGCACCGATGGATATTCAATCATATGCCGAGATGGTTAAGAGAGCTCAGCTATTGGAAGACACTATGGAATTATCTGACAAAGTTAGGGCAAAAATGGAAAGGAGGAAGGTAGATAATGGCAACAAAAGGCCCAATAATGGGAATGGAGTTTCGAATGGCAAGAAGCCTAAAGAAGCGAAGTGCAAGTATTGTGGCAATGAAGGTCATCAATCCGAGAAATGCCGCTGGAAGAATGGAGCTTGTTTTCGTTGTGGAAGTCAAGAACATAAGGTAGCCGATTGCCCTCTTCCCAAGGATCAACCTCAGCAGGCAAATGATCACAAGGAAGCACGGCATCGAGGACAATTACAAGCAATAAGACAAATCGAACTTGCTGATGATGAAGTAACTAGAGGTACCCCTTAACCTAGGCCTAGTTCATTAGGTTGTTTTATTAGCATGCCTAGATGATTTTATCTTATGAATGTAAACTAGAACTAGATACCCCACTGATATATATTGGAGAGAAATTTCAGTTGAATTTGGGGACCAGATTCTTTTAAGTGGGGGAGGATGTAGCATCTCGAGAATTTTATATTCAATATTAGCCAAGAGGTGGAAAAGGAAATAATTATGAAAAATGAAAAAAATGAAATAGATAAAATAAATATATGGATCCAAACCTCATGTGCCGTCCAAAGGTATTTTACCCAAACTTCTAAGCACAAATATATAAAATATATACACATATATAATGCCGGTATAATTTAGCATCCCCTAATTCAAAAACCCATTGTACAAACTTTAAAAACTATATACATATGTGGTATATTATGCATGCCAAGCCTTAAGCCACTGTGAAGAAACTACCCACATATTTATGTGTGTGTAGTTATAATACAATAAGATATATATGTATATATCAACTCCATATATATATATATATATATACAGAGAGAGAGAGAGAGAGAGATAAACTATATATATGAATATATATATACATATTTCAAGTGCATAGTATATATTAAACCATAATTGAGCATCTAGCTAATACTAAATATATATACACATATATATATATATATATTCAAAACTAAATTTAACTTACAAAAGAGGGTCTAATAGGAATAATTAGTTAAATATATATACTTAATGGACCTTAACTTGTAAATTCTCTTCTTCCATAACACAAAAATATGTAAGGTTTTAGCCCAAATAATATAACCCATTTGACCCATGAGGCCATTATGTATATAAAACTCATGTAACAGTTCACCTATACACACACATATATAAACCCATTATATGCCACCCTCAAAAGTTAATTGATCCTCCTCACGTTCAAACTTGCATGGCCATTAGGGTTCTCATACAAAAATAGGAAGCGGCTGCCGTTTCGGAAAGAAACGCATGAAAAGGGGAAAGGTTAAAACTTGAAAATTTCATTACCCAAGGTAACCAACTCCCGATAGGACTCTTAGCCTACGTAAGAATGCCTCTTCGCTATAAGAACCAATGCCATGGGCGATGTCAGAGCCATCGTGGCTAGGCTTGCTGCTACGGCGAGGGGAGCTCTCGCTGGTCGTCATCTTCCCCTTCTTCATCCTGTACGTGCGGCTGCTGCTGTTGATGAAAAAGTAGTGAAGAAGCAAGGCTTCTTCCCTAGTCTTCTTCTTCTTCCGATTGCTGCAATCTATATTCTCTACTACTTCTTTTTCCTTGTCCCGATTAAAACAACGTCAAAGGTAGGTGTTCTCTCCCCAAGCCAAATTATCAAGCAATTAAATCCTGCATGATCTCCCGTGTCTCGTATGTTCACGTAGCATGTTCATATTTGTTAGTCGTACGTTATTCCATTTTATGTAAATATTAACCCATGATTTAAATTTTTATAATCATGAATCCATATATCTAAAACTCTAGATAAATATATTTTTAAGATCCTCATATTTCTTTCTTAATTTTAATATATTTAGATGCATAAAAAGATCTGAAATTAAATAGCGACCCTGCCTAGGGCGTTATTTTAATAGAAGGTGACAGCCACCGTGTCGTCATTTAATAAATTCTAAAAAAATTGATCAATGACCAGTCGTCAATTCTATATATGTTAGTTATGAGTTTTTCGCATTAATAGCTTGTTCATCGGTATAGGAGTATCCTTTGGCCATGAAAATTTATGGGCGTACTATTGGGGTGGAGACCGAGGTAGTGAAAGTGGTTGCACCGTTTTTCTTGCCCCCTATCTCAAGATCCCCCATCTCTCAACGAAAAATTATTTTGAACATCTGGTTATATAGAGTTCTTCGAGCCCGTCATTTCGATATATCATAGGCTCGATTCCGACGTGGTTAAGTCGGGAAACGAGGGGCTTGAAAAATGACAAATTTTTGAACTGACGACACATAGATAGTCGTTTATTCCTTTTGACGACATATGAGATGTCGTTATATCTTATATATATATATATATATATATATATATATTGTAGCCATATATTTGAAAAGTCATATCTATTAAATTATGCAATATAAAATTATAAAAATTATATTTCTGGAATCCTTAAATTTTGTTCCTAATTATCATATATTCTATTTTTCTAAATTATTTTATATAAATAAATGTGTCTTTGAATATATGTTTTCGAAGTTAATCAATTAAATATATATTGTAGGTTGACACTTTTATTTGAAATGACGACATGAGTGTAGTCGTCCAAATCCTTTTTGACGACGTACAGTAAGGTCGTCAAATTATATATATATATATATATCTATATATATATATCTTGTAATTATAGCTTTGAAAATTCATATTTATTAAACTATACAACGAAAAATTATAAAAAATATATATTTGGAATCCTTGCATTTTTCTCCTAATTATCATATATTCTATTTTTATAAATTATTTTAATAAATAAATATGTCTTTGAATGTATATTCTTGAAATTATTCAATTAAATAGATATTGACTTGAATTCTGGTTAAATAAATTACGTTAAAAATCATAGAATTAACGTCCCTCCAAGTGGACGCTAATTAATAAATGACACTACTCACGGAGGCCAATTTGAAATAAGTTTATTTAATTATAGTTAATTATAGAATTAGATTGACATGAATTCTATAATTAACACATTCATGTTCTCACCGTTTTCTTCCGGTTTTGACCCCTACCTTGGGTCTTTCGGCACTCTCATCTCACGTCCGTGGATGGAGTCCTTGTTCCTTTATTGGTTCACGTTATATACCTCAACTCTCGGTGACATACGAGTCCTCCGTTGGACATTCCGTTCCTTCGGACTGGCAAGTTAGTCATTGGACCTCCGTAAGTCTCCGCTAGCCTTGGATTCCCTCAAGGCAGCCGAGCTGGTTGTACCCTAAAAACCCTGGATCCGATCCGTGTTACTTTGGTTTTCCGTTAGTCTTGACACTCTACTCCTTTTGGAATCTTCTTGTCATCAATTTGAGAACATAACCCTTTGACTCTGTATTTGGCCAAATCTGATTCTGAAATATTAAAGGGCTCTGGGTCCGCGACTTTTCAGTGCCAGGTAGGACGGAAGTCCAATTCTGTAAACCATGGTAAACTTCTGGGTGTGGCATTGCACCAAACTCTGTACATCTGTCATATTCTGTTATTCTGTTATATCTGTTATTCTGTAAACTCTGTAAATTCTGTTAATTCTGTTATTCTGATATTTTGTTGTTCAGTTATTCTGATAATTTAGTTATTCTGCTTGAATGTTTAATTCTGCCTATATTTATTGAAACTCTGTATATTCTGGCCAATTCTGAAGTTATGTTCATCCGCGTATCTATCCTTGTTATATTCTGATAGCTTGTCCTTGACTCCGCATGGGAATTCATCCCTATTTCTCTTAAGCTCGTAACTGCCTTTGACTTTAATATTCATCTGTCCTGTTAGATTGATCATCATGATTTCCTAGTTCCTGCATTTCATTTGTCATGAACATGAGTAATTGGTTAATCACTTATATTCTGCTTGATGAGAGATGTAATTCCTACTGAGCGTTTCGCTCACCTGCCTATCTTTAACGTTTTTCAGGTAACGACATTGAAGATAGTCCATCAGATGGGGAAGGGCAAGAGTGATGAGCGTTATGGAGAATCGTGTCGGTGTCTTTAGTTTTCTTGAGTCTTATCTTATCCTTGAGTCTTTTCCCTTTATAAAGTATTTGAGTCTTTTCTTTTTATTAAAATGTAATAGTGAGTCCTTTCTTTACTTATGTAAGTTGAGTCAAGGTATGTAATTCGAATATTTGAATATCAATAAAGGTTAAATTGGCCCACATTGTACAGTTTGTAATTTTGTGTCTTATGTATGCTCTGACTATTCACGACTGTATCACTGCCGCGTTCCGAACGACACGTTCCGCTGCTATCGGTTCGGGGCGTGACAGTTTGTGGTGTCAGAGCCTAGGTATATTAAACCCTAGGTCTTGACTATAAGTTGCCATAAGTTCTATGTTCAACACCATTATTGTCCGGTGAGATTGGGTAGAACCTTGGGTTAAGAGCTAAAAAGGAAGTTAGAATACCAATAAGATTAGCTTATGAAGATAGCTTAAGTAAAATTTCACGAGAATTACTTTATAATCTTACATGAGATTGTTTGTGTCTTGTAGAACTAGATAGATAACAATGGCTGCTGAGCGTGCCCAATGGCGTGAGATGCAAAGGATGGTTCAAGGATTGACTCAGGCTCTTCAACGAGTAGCCGATGGTGGAGCCAATCGTGGAGCTGGAGAATTACATCGTGAATTTTGGAGCCTCAATCCCCCTAGGTTTAGTGGGACCCCTGACCCTGATGTGGCAGAAGATTGGACTAAGGAGATGAAGAGAATTTTTCGAGTAATGCAATGTTCTGACCAAGATAAAGTCCTTTTAGCAACATTTCAACTAGAGAAGGACGCAAGGGCTTGGTGGGAGTCTGTAGAAGCCACTTTGCCAAACATTCAAGTAACTTGGGTTGAATTTTTTGAACACTTCAACGAGAAGTATTTCTCGGAGAGAGTTCGGGAGAGAAAGGCAGGAGAATTTGCCTCGCTCAAACAAAGAAGCATGTCTGTGGCAGAATATGAGGCTCAGTTCTCGAGGTTATCACGGTATGCACCTCATTTAATCATGACGGAGAAGATGAAAGCTAGGAGGTTCTTGAATGGGTTAAGATTGCAATATATACCCCAATTAGCACCGATGGATATTCAATCATATGCCGAGATGGTTAAGAGAGCTCAGCTATTGGAAGACGCTATGGAATTATCTGACAAAGTTAGGGCAAAAATGGAAAGGAGGAAGGTAGATAATGGCAACAAAAGGCCCAATAATGGGAATGGAGTTTCGAATGGCAAGAAGCCTAAAGAAGCGAAGTGCAAGTATTGTGGCAATGAAGGTCATCAATCTGAGAAATGCCGCTGGAAGAATGGAGCTTGTTTTCGTTGTGGAAGTCAAGAACATAAGGTAGCCGATTGCCCCCTTCCCAAGGATCAACCTCAGCAGGCAAATGATCACAAGGAAGCACAGCATCAAGGACAATTACAAGCAATAAGACAAATCGAACTTGCTGATGATGAAGTAACTAGAGGTACCCCTTAACCTTGGCCTAGTTCATTAGGTTGTTTTATTAGCATGCCTAGATGATTTTATGTTATGAATGGAAACTAGAACTAGATACCCCACTGATATATATTGGAGAGAAATTTCAGTTGAATTTGGGGACCAAATTCTTTTAAGTGGGGGAGGATGTAGCATCTCGAGAATTTTAATGAAGAGAATAAATGACGACAATTATTCAATATTAGCCAAGAGGTGGAAAAGGAAATAATTATGAAAAATGAAAAAAAATGAAAAAAATAAAATAAATATATGGATCCAAACCTCATGTGCCGTCCAAAGGTATTTTACCCAAACTTCTAAGCACAAATATATAAAATATATACACATATATAATGCCGGTATAATTTAGCATCCCCTAATTCAAAAATCCATTGTACAAACTTTAAAAACTATATACATATGTGGTATATTATGCATGCTAAGCCTTAAGCCACCGTGAAGAAACTATCCACATATTTATGTGTGTATAGTTATAATACAATAAGATATATATGTATATATCAACTCCATATATAAATATATATATATATATATATATATATATATATATATATATATATATATAGAGAGAGAGAGAGAGAGAGAGAGAGAGAGATAAACTATATATATGAATATATATATATATACATATTTCAAGTGCATAGTATATATTAAACCATAATTGAGCATCTAGCTAATACTAAATATATATACACATATAAATATATATATATATTCAAAACTAAATTTAACTTGCAAAAGAGGGTCTAATAGGAATAATTAGTTAAATATATATACTTAATGGACTTAACTTGTAAATTCTCTTCTTCCATAACACAAAAATATGTAAGGTTTTAGCCCAAATAATACAACCCATTTGACCCATGAGGCCATTATGTATATAAAACTCATGTAACAGTTCACCTATACACACACATATATAAACCCATTATATGCCACCCTCAAAAGTTAATTGATCCTCCTCACGTTCAAACTTGCATGGCCATTAGGGTTCTCATACAAAAATAGGAAGCGGCTGCCGTTTCGGAAAGAAACGCATGAAAAGGGGAAAGGTTAAAACTTGAAAATTTCATTACCCAAGGTAACCAACTCCCGATAGGACTCTTAGCCTACGTAAGAATGCCTCTTCGCTATAAGAACCAATGCCATGGGCGATGGCAGAGCCATCGTGGCTAGGCTTGCTGCTACGGCGAGGGGAGCTCTCGCTGGTCGTCATCTTCCCCTTCTTCATCCTGTACGTGCGGCTGCTGCTGTTGATGAAAAAGTAGTGAAGAAGCAAGGCTTCTTCCCTAGTCTTCTTCTTCTTCCGATTGCTGCAATCTATATTCTCTACTACTTCTTTTTCCTTGTCCCGATTAAAACAACGTCAAAGGTAGGTGTTCTCTCCCCAAGCCAAATTATCAAGCAATTAAATCCTGCATGATCTCCCGTGTCTCGTATGTTCACGTAGCATGTTCATATTTGTTAGTCGTACGTTATTCCATTTTATGTAAATATTAACCCATGATTTAAATTTTTATAATCATGAATCCATATATCTAAAACTCTAGATAAATATATTTTTAAGATCCTCACATTTCTTTCTTAATTTTAATATATTTAGATGCATAAAAAGATCTGAAATTAAATAGCGACCCTGCCTAGGGCGTTATTTTAATAGAAGGTGACAGCCACCGTGTCGTCACTTAATAAATTCTAAAAAAATTGATCAATGACCAGTCGTCAATTCTATATATGTTAGTTATGAGTTTTTCGCATTAATAGCTTGTTCATCGGTATAGGAGTATCCTTTGGCCATGAAAATTTATGGGCGTACTATTGGGGTGGAGACCGAGGTAGTGAAAGTGGTTGCACCATTTTTCGTGCCCCCTATCTCAAGATCCCCATCTCTCAACGAAAAATTATTTTGAACATCTGGTTATATAGAGTTCTTCGAGCCCGTCATTTCGGTATATCATAGGCTCGATTCCGACGTGGTTAAGTCGGGAAACGAGGGGCTTGAAAAATGACAAATTTTTGAACTGACGACACATAGATAGTCGTTTATTCCTTTTGACGACATATGAGATGTCGTTATATCTTATATATATATATATATAATATATATATATATATTGTAACCATATATTTGAAAAGTCATATCTATTAAATTATGCAATATAAAATTATAAAAATTATATTTCTGGAATCCTTAAATTTTGTTCCTAATTATCATATATTCTATTTTTCTAAATTATTTTATATAAATAAATGTGTCTTTGAATATATGTTTTCGAAGTTAATCAATTAAATATATATTGTAGGTTGACACTTTTATTTGAAATGACGACATGAGTGTAGTCGTCCAAATCCTTTTTGACGACGTACAGTAACGTCGTCAAATTATATATATATATCTGTATATATATCTTGTAATTATAGCTTTGAAAATTCATATTTATTAAACTATACAACGGAAAATTATAAAAAATATATATTTGGAATCCTTGCATTTTTCTCCTAATTATCATATATTCTATTTTTATAAATTATTTTAATAAATAAATATGTCTTTGAATGTATATTCTTGAAATTATTCAATTAAATAGATATTGACTTGAATTCTGGTTAAATAAATTACGTTAAAAATCATAGAATTAACATCCCTCCAAGTGGACGCTAATTAATAAATGACACTACTCACGGAGGCCAATTTGAAATAAGTTTATTTAATTATAGTTAATTATAGAATTAGATTGACATGAATTCTATAATTAACACATTCATGTTCTCACCGTTTTCTTCCGGTTTTGACCCCTACCTTGGTCTTTCGGCACTCTCATCTCACGTCCGTGGATGGAGTCCTTGTTTCTTTATTGGTTCACGTTATATACCTCAACTCTCGGTGACAGACGAGTCCTCCGTTGGACATTCCGTTCTTCGGACTGGCAAGTTAGTCATTGGGACCTCCGTAAGTCTCCGCTAGCCCTGGATTCCCTCAAGGCAGCCGAGCTGGTTGTATCCTAAAAACTCTGGATCCGATCCGTGTTACTTTGGTTTTCCGTTAGTCTTGACACTCTACTCCTTTTGGAATCTTCTTGTCATCAATTTGAGAACATAACCCTTTGACTCTGTATTTGGCCAAATCTGATTCTGAAATATTAAATGGCTCTGGGTCCGCGACTTTTCAGTGCCAGGTAGGATGGAAGTCCAATTCTGTAAACCATGGTAAACTTCTGGGTGTGGCATTGCACCAAACTCTGTACATCTGTCATATTCTGTTATTCTGTTATATCTGTTATTCTGTAAACTCTGTAAATTCTGTTAATTCTGTTATTCTGATATTTTGTTGTTCAGTTATTCTGATAATTTAGTTATTCTGCTTGAATGTTTAATTCTGCCTATATTTATTGAAACTCTGTATATTCTGGCCAATTCTGAAGTTATGTTCATCCGCGTATCTATCCTTGTTATATTCTGATAGCTTGTCCTTGACTCCGCATGGGAATTCATCCCTATTTCTCTTAAGCTCGTAACTGCCTTTGACTTTAATATTCATCTGTCCTGTTAGATTGATCATCATGATTTCCTAGTTCCTGCATTTCATTTGTCATGAACATGAGTAATTGGTTAATCACTTATATTCTGCTTGATGAGAGATGTAATTCCTACTGAGCGTTTCGCTCACCTGCCTATCTTTAACGTTTTTCAGGTAACGGCATTGAAGATAGTCCATCAGATGGGGAAGGGCAAGAGTGATGAGCGTTATGGAGAATCGTGTCGGTGTCTTTAGTTTTATTGAGTCTTATCTTATCCTTGAGTCTTTTCCCTTTATAAAGTATTTGAGTCTTTTCTTTTTATGAAAATGTAATAGTGAGTCCTTTATTTACTTATGTAAGTTGAGTCAAGGTATGTAATTCGAATATTTGAATATCAATAAAGGTTAAATTGGCCCACATTATACAGTTTGTAATTTTGTGTCTTATGTATGCTCTGACTATTCACGACTGTATCACTGCCGCGTTCCGAATGACACGTTCCGCTGCTATCGGTTCGGGGCGTGACATGGCTCTTCATCCAGGTCCATGGGAGATACATTAATGGGGGTTTTACCCCTACATTATACCGAGTATGATGTTTCTTTTGTCACCCTACTGATCCTCGGAGTTCTGCCACTGCATGTCCTCCAAGGGTCCCTTAAGGGTACATCTACAAACATCGTGGCAATGGACACTATCCCGTCACACTCAAATCCCTTTTGGATCCAGGGCTACGCCCGCCTCTCTTTTGGCTTCCATCCCGGCATTCCGTGGGTGGATGACCTATTTTCCCCCTTTGGCGTAGTCTAAAATAAGGGGATGTGCTGCCGGATTCACGCCATAGCACCGTCATCATGTCCCGCATAGCATGGTTTTCTACGCATGTCTCGCATCCCGTTAGCGGAAGTTAGCATAATAGTCTTATCTCGTTTTGCCCCCGAGACATCCTTTCTTGGCAACTAATCAAGGGTTGTCCTTCTTTGGAAAGACGTAATTAACATCATAGCCTTTATGGTATGACGGACTCCGGATCCTGACACGAATATCACAATTGACTGACTGAGTCAGGTCGAGCGCGCAATAAATTGTCACTCATGTGGCTGGCACGCCTAATAAACCAAACAAAACAAAGGATAAAGAAAAAAGCATCCCCACACGCCTCTACAGGCCAGCCGCCAGCCTCCAATACCAGTTTCGGCTACAACGCCTCTACAGGCCAGCCGCCAGCCTCCAGTACCAGTTTCGGCTACAACGCCTCTACAGGCCAGCCGCCAGCCTCCAGTGCCAGTTCGGCTACAACGCCTCTACAGGCCAGCCGCCAGCCGCCAGCCTCCAGTACCAGTTTCGGCTACAACGCCTCTACAGGCTAGCCGCCAGCCTCAAGTACTAGTTTCGGCTACAACGCCT
Source organism: Amorphophallus konjac (assembly GCA_022559845.1). NCBI lineage: Eukaryota > Viridiplantae > Streptophyta > Magnoliopsida > Alismatales > Araceae > Amorphophallus > Amorphophallus konjac. Next base: position 293,720,136 of record CM040118.1, read on the forward strand.
CTACAGGCCAGCCGCCAGCCTCCAGTACCAGTTTTGGCTACAACGCCTCTACAGGCCAGCCACCAGCTTCCAGGCCCAGTTTTGGATACAATGCCTTCACAGGCCAGTCGCCAGTCGCCAGCCTCCAGTTCCAGCTTCGGTTACAACACCTCTCCAGGCCAGCCGCCCAGTCTCCAGCTCCAATCTCCGGCTACAACGCCTTCACAGGCCAGCCGGCCAGCTCCTGTCCCCAGTTCTAGCTTCCGGCTACAACGCATTTATGGGCCAGCTCCCAGCTCCCAGCTCCAGTCACGATCCCTCCGCGGGTGGGCCAACCAGTCCCAGTCCCGATCACAGCCCTCGGTTGTGATGTCTTTTGAGGCCATTCGGCCAGCTCAGTCCCAATTTCTCAAGTCCAAGAGAGCTACATTACCGGCTAACGACATACAAACAACCAACACCCAGGCGTCAACCTACAACCGATACATCCCAGAATCAGCTCCCGACCTTAACCAAACAGGCCGCCACATCTGGACGGGCCTACGCCAACCCTATGCTAGGTGATGTGACACAGACTGCATGAGAATGCAGCAAGTGGACGAGTCCCTCGGGCCTAAATCGCAAACACAATCGCAAGATTTGAGATTACCAGAAATCGCCGATCCTTTGCGTGCACACGCTTCTCGTTGTGACTCAGTGATGCCGAGTCGAGGTGATGGAGCAAGACCCTTGCCGGTAGAGGGCCAGCAGGGCTATGGTTTCCCTCCCAAGGGTACGGTGCCCGCAATCAAGGGGCTGGCTTGGTGCCTTGGGAGCATTGGGGCACTCTCTTTCTCAAGCCCACGATGACCGCACGAAAGCTGGATGTTTCGGGGTTGAGCACTCTCTCACCAACCAACGGAATAGTTTCGCAGATATTAAAAGAACAAATACTGGAGGGAGCAAGGGCTGGAGCTTACCCGGTTGGTTTGAAGAAACCAACCCCGTTCGGAGACGAGGGCGAGCGGGGAAGTGTGGGTTCCCCGCACATTGCGTCGACTGAAGCTTCGACCTGTTTAAAAGGTTACATGCACTACGTCTCACGCAGGAGGGGGATCTCGGGGTGGGGGGGAAAGGAGTACAAACAAACAATACCTCCACGCAGGGAGGGGCGGTGAGCCAGCCAGGCGGGGAGGGACGTGAAGCAAGGACGGAGCCGAACTGCCTCCTCGAGGTTCTGCCCGCCTGCTCTACCTGCTGACAGGTACTTGCTGTCAGATTTCCTGAGGGCACTCCTAACTTAGATACTGACGAGACTAGTGTCAAAACGTCGCTGACTGGTCCAGGATGTGGCGTGAATTTTGTCGGGTCGTCGGGGTGTCACTGTTGGTTGTGGTGGAGGCTGGACCGGTGCTGCTTGGTTCTGGTTCGGGCTGAGTCCAGATTGTTGTAGTAGGTTGGCGACGTTACCACAATCGCTCCCGTGATCCAATAGAGGCGGGGCCAGAACGGTCACGAGCGTGGCCGAGTCTTCTTCGTTCATAAACAAAGAATGGCTCCAGACGATGTCGGGGTCGAGAGATATGTCTTAAAGAGTGGGAGTTGGACTGGACGGATCCCGACTGACCTGATCTGCGACCCTGTAGTAGAAAAATCGGAACGAGCTGCTCCGGGCTTCAATTGGTGCCCCGCTGGAGGCGTTGGATAGGCGACTGGTGGATGTGAGCTTCGGCCAAGTGGCGTGCCAAGGGGAGCTCCAGTGTGGTCTTCGTGGCTTCTGAACAGCGGCTCTGGTTCCTGCTCGGGTCCAAGTTGCGCAGTCGGACGGAAATGAGCCTCCACGGGAGCTCCGAACTCGGATAGGGGCGAGACCACCTCGCCTGTGAAGCTAGCTGGGAGACCTTTCCATCGATGTATGGCACACCTCCAGGATTGCCAGGACGTGGGCGAAGCTGGTGCTGCAATAGGAGGGTGGCTCTGCTATTCTGCAACTGCACACTGGTATATAGAAAATAGGGTGGAGGAAGTGGGTTCTTGGTGGTGGGATAGGGGTTTTGGGAGGGTAGGCTGTTGCAGGTGGTGGCCTGATGTTCTAGAGGGAGAGGGGCGATGGAGGGTGGGGTGGTAGTAGGGGGAGAGATGGAGTGGGGGCGTGGGGGGTCTTGGGGGGGTTAGAGGGAGCCAAGGGAGAGGGGGGGTCGCACAAGGGATAGGGGGGTGAATGGGGTGGGGTGCGCACCCAGGTGGGGGAGGGGGATTCAAATCCCCTAGGGGATGTGAAGGGGTGTGTGGGGAAGAGGGAGGGGTGCTTGGGAAGAGGGAGGGGTGCTTGGGAAGTGGAAGGGTTGCCTTGGAATACGAAGGGTTGCTTGGGTAGTGGTGAGAGTGAATGGGGGTTTATAAGCCTTGGGAGGTAAAGGGTTGTATTTAATGGGGTGGAGTGATGTGGCAAGGAGGGAGGAGAGAGAGGGGGGGTGAAATTGGGAGAGAGAAAGGGGAGGAGAGAGAGTGGGGTTCGCCCCCTTCAAGAGAGAGAGGGAGAGAGAGAGAGAGAGAGAGAGAGAGAGAGAGAGGGAGAGAGCTCACAAGTATTCTTTGGACTTAAACTTAAATTTTCTGATGTGACACACCCTTGGACTTAAGCAAGCAAGCACATTCGCATTAAAATGGGCCGATATGGGCCACCGCTCTCCCGTCGCTCACCCAAGCCCGGGGTGACTTGGCGATGCCAAGTGGAGGATGTGAGGGTTGGGCCCTTGCTGGTAGAGGGCCAGCAAGGCCAAAGTTTGTTCCCCAAAGGTGTGGAGGCCCAATTCAATGGGGCCGACAAAGTGCCGAAGGCACCGGCTACACTCTTCCCCACGGTGATCACTCAAAGCAACTGGGCTTGAGGATCGAGCTCTCACTCTCACGGCCAGCGGAACTAAGAACTAATATTGAAAGACAAGCACTAAATTGGAGTTAGGTTTGAGCACTTACTCGACCGGTCTGAAGAAACCGGTCCCGCTCGGAGACGAGGGCGAGCGGGGAGGCGAGTGGATCCCCACACGCCGCGTCGGGGCAGCTTGACCTGTTCAATCAATTACAACACTACACCTCTCGCAAGAGGGGGACCTTGGGGTGGGGGTTAATCGATATTACAACCAAAACTACCTCCACACAGGGAGGGGCCTTCAGCCGGCCAAGCGGGGAGGGGGAGCTTGGGCTAAAAGCAAAGAAAAGATGGCGAAGCCGATTCTGCCTGCTCTCTGCGATAGGGGACAGACAGACAGAGTCGAGGCCACAGATCCTGATCTGGAATTTTTCTGAAGAGGGGACCAGTGGGGAACTCTTTGTAACTGGAACTGGAAGGCTCCTGAATTTTTTTTGATTTCTTCTGGCCCCGATGCTGGTCTTGGTGGAGGCTCGAACAGGGTGGCAGCTTCTCAGAACTGACTGCTTCAGATTTCCAACAGCAGGAAGAAGAGGATGCCACGACCACTCCCGAACTCCGAATCAGGTGCCGCTGGAGTCTTTGAAACCGTTGGAAAGTCCTCTTCGAAGCAAAACTGGCGGGGAAGCCAAACAATGTCGGAGAAGACGGTTGGGATCTTATCACTGATGAGAGGTCGGTGTAGACTGTGGGGAAGCAGAACCGCACACCTGGGGAGAGTAAATTTATAACTCCTGGTTCCGCATGCCAAATTGAGCTCTTCTTTTTGGAGATGAAGGAAGACTCAGAGTAAAAGATCTTTGATGAAGAACTCCTACTCAGATTCCCAAGAGGTTGGCCGCTGCAGATCTTCCACTCCGGTTCTGGTCTTCTGCCAAAGCAGTTTCGCGCAGTCGAGGGAGAAAGGACCTCCTGATCAGCACGGTGCTCGGATGGGGATGAAACCACCGCCGTTGCGAAGAAGACAGGAAGACGCTTCAGTGGATACCTCTTGGACCTTCAGATTCGCAGGGAGGTGGTCGTGGTGGCAGCTGCAAGCTGCTGGTTCACCTGTAACTTTTGGACTGCCAGCTGCAACTTGAATATAGCTTCCAATGACCTAGAAGAAGAAGAGGAAGAAAGAACTATAAGGTGAAGGGGAGGTGGGGAATGGTGGAGGGAGTGTGTGGGAGGGATGGAAGGGTGCTAATGGTGTTGGGAAGGTGAAGAAAGAGGGGGAGGGCGCAGGGTTCAGCAAGTGAGAAGGAGAGTGGGGGTGCAAATGGGTGATGGAGAGTGGAGGGAAATGGGGCGACCTAGCCTAATGGGAAGGGGAGAGGGGCGGCCAAAGCACTTGGAGGGAAGGGTTTTCAAATTTCAAATGGGTCTTGGGAGGTGGAAGGTTGCATGGGGAAGAAGGAAAAATGTGTGGGAAAGAGGAGGGGTGGTTGGTGGTTGGAGGGTGGAATGTGGATTGGGGGATCCTCCCTTGGAACTAGGGGGTGGAGTAAAGAGGGTGGTGGGAAGTGGGGAGGCCTTAATGGGGTAGGTGGGAGGGTGGAGGTGGTTGGGAGGTGGATGAGAGAGAGGGGGGGCGAACTATAGAGAGAGAAAGTGAGAGAGGGAGAGAGAGAGAGAGAGATGGGGGTGGGGAATCTCTCCTCTAGGGCTTCTCACCCACTATAGGATTCTCTCCACTAAACTAATCAATTGGAACTCTCAATTGGAAATTTTGGCATTGATTCATTAGTTCAAAATGAAGGGAATGGGGCCCTATATATAGGCAACGCACATTTTACAATAAGACCCTGACAATTGACTCAATGACAAATAACCGAGGGGGTAGGGGGTGCCCTTGGGCCAAGCCCAATGAATTGGGCCCAATAGCTAACTAAACAACCTAATGACACTCAAACTTAGGGAAATAAATACAAGACCTAGGGACATGACTCAAGTAAAATGAAAATTACATCAAATGACTCAAATAGAAAGCACAAAATGGATAATTGGGCCTTTATAGAGAGAGGCCCGAACTCAAATGACGTCGGAGTGTGAGGAAGACCCGAGCCAAAGGGAGTCGCGGGTGATGCCTCCATCAAATCCCCTGGGCTGCGAAGAGCTTGACTCCGTCGAGTAGGGGTCCATCTGACTGTGATACTGCTCGAGAAGGTCGGGATCCAACTGTTAGAGATCCTCCCGACTCACCCATGAATCCTCCGAAGGAGGCCGATCCTTCCACCTGACGAGATAGTGCTCGTATACCTTGCTCCGAGTGGTAGTGACTTGTTCATCCAATATTTGTTCAATGCGTTCACGCTGGGCTCTCTTGGCTGGTGGTCTCTCCTCACAGGTGGGTGCTCTCTCAAGGGAAGGAATATGCTCAATCTCCTCACTGGGTACCACCGTGGGTCCCTTATATGGCACTAGGTCGGCGACATTGAATGTGGGACTTACCCCATATTCCTCGGGGAGATCTAACTCATAGGCATTTGCACCAATGCGCCTCAGGACCTGGAAGGGACCAGCCCCATGTGGCCTCAATTTGGAGATGGCTCCCGGGGAGAGCCTCTCCGTCCTCACCATCACAAAGTCACCCTCATGGAATTCTTGGTGACGCCGATGAGAGTCGGCCCGCCTCTTATAAGCCTCATTCTTTTTGCTTATATGCTCGCGAATTTCTTCATGCAATTCTCTAATAGGCTGGGTAAATGATTCAGCTGAGATAGACACTCAAGCATGCTGGGGAAGGGGAATGAGATCTGAGGGTTTCCTTGGCTTGTACCCATGCACAACTTCAAATGGACTCATCCCTATAGACTTATTGACGGAGTTGTTATATGCAAACTCAACTTATGGTAGAATGAGATCCCAATTTTCCGGACGATCCTCAACAAGGCACCTAAGGAGGTTCCCTAGACTCCGATTGACAACTTCGGTTTGACCTTCTGTTTGGGGGTGGTAGGCCGTGGAGAATTTGAGGAGGGTACCCATCATGTGCCAAAGAGTTTTCCAAAAGTAGCTAGAGAATTTGACATCCCTATCGGTGACTATGGTCTTAGGTAGCCCTGATAGGATCGGTGCGATGGATTCAGAGGGGGGGTGAATGAATCCCACCCTTCAAAAAACTTTTCGCTCAATAAAAGACTAGAACACTATCAAGGCAAATAGACAATCTGAAGAACAAGTTAAGTTCTCTTTTAAACCACTGAGCAAATATATAAGCCGCGCCTAAACAAGCAACTAGCGGAAGCAACACAGATAGAAACGAGAATGCTAAGGCAGCCTGTGAAGGAGGTAGAAGACAAGGAGCAAATCACAACCACACTGCATTGAGGATTTTTAGGTGGTTCGGTCACCAAGACCTACGTCCACCCCTCACTCCCAACCGGAGTGAGGCTTTCACAAGCAACGCTAGAACAGCAGACTCAGTCTACAAACACTTGCTGCCAAACAGCTTGACCAGGGGAACAACCTTCCCTCTTCCTCCCAACCGGAGGGACACCCCAAGTGACTCCCAGCCACTTGGAACCAGAGACTAGGTCTCTCTTCCTCCAGACCAGGAGGGAACGGACCAGTGACACCCAGTCACTAGAAACCAGAGACACAAGTCTCTCTTCCTCCAAACCGGAGGGAACACCTGGACTTGCAACCCACAAGACCAGAACTGGAGATGAATCTCCCTTCCTCCAAACCGGAGGGGAACCCACAAGTGACAACCTGTCACTTACAGACCGGAGACAAGTCTCCCTTCTCTTGAGACCACAAGAGGAACACCGATCTCTAACCAGAGAATCGGAAAGCACAGTTGGTCAAATAAAAGGAAAATAAGAAATGAAAATACAGCACTCGGAAAGCTGAAAACGCAATGTAAAATGTAGCTCTCGCAAAAGCAACTGGATTGGAGCTGATCCAAGTCCAGTAGATAGATCTTCAATAAAATCTTCTTTCTTCTTCTCCACGAACTCTCTCTCTTTCTCTTCTTCATCTTTTACTTTCACTCTCTACCTCTCTGCTCTTTTTCTTCTTCTTCTTCTTCTTCTTCTTCTTCTTCTTCTGCTTCTTCTCACTGCCTCCCTGCTGCTCTCACTTTCTTATATCACTCTCTCGATCAGCCCTCTTCTATCTATATGCTGCGGATGAAGAAACTTCACATATATATATCAGCAGCAACTAGGGCGTGTGCCCCCTTTATCCAGAGGGCATCTCGGATCAAGTGTCAGGTGCCAACCTCGGATCACGTGCCCATTCATCAGCCTGTACAATGACAGAGTTACTTCAGTCGATCAGCAAAGAGTGTATAGACTTAATGAAGTAATGTATGAGCGTGTACAGACTTTAGATGCAGCATTTATGCAAGTATGTACAATGTGAGAATGTGTAGACTTGAATCCCTTCAAGCGACCTCAGTGTACAGACTTGCAGAATGATGCATTAACATAACAGAGTGAAATGTGTAGACTTCTGTGTAAAGCATGAAGCAATCGAATGTGTAGACTTTAGAAGCAGCAGTTAAGCAAGTGTATACAATGTGAGAGTGTGTAGACTTGAAGCCCTTCAAGCGACCTCAGTGTACAGACTTGCGTGGGAAGATGCATGAACAAGCCATAGCCAGTGTATAGACTTAACCGATGCATGAACAGTGCGCCGATCTATAGGCTTGGAGAACTTATGCATGAACAGTGCGCCGATGTATAGGCTTGGAGAAGTGATGCATGAACAGTGCGCCGATGTATAGACTCTGATGTAAAGGCTTGAGTTACACAAGCAGTGTATAGACTTCACGATGCTCACCCATATCCAATGTATAGACTTACCCCTTGAAGATGTACAGACTTTGAAGACTTCGAAGCCCCACGATGTATAGACTTTGAAGCATGTGAACATGGGGACAATGTACAGACTTCACTTCGTGCTAGCTACAGTACAATGTCTAGACTTGATGCAGCTTCAAAGCACAATGTGCAGACTTGATATGAAGGAATGCAAATGACTCTGTACAGACTTGGATGCTTGTGTATGCATGAGGGCAATGTACAGACTATGTATATGCACATTATCGAGTGAATAGACTTGGCTACGGCATCAAAGTATGCACAACGTAAAAGATGCCTTCTTCCTAGGCGTTTGATTCAAAAGTGACGCCACTTGTGGTGGTCGTCAAATTCCAAGTTCATCTGAATGTATAGACTTCCTTCGGCACAAACACAACTTAACGATGTACAGACTTTGTACTCTGAACGACAAGGCAGGCTGTATAGACTTTGAGAATCTTGAAGGCCAATGTACAGACTTGGAACGAAGACCAATGTGCAGACTTCAAAGCAGATGCCAAGGCCATGTACAGACTTGAAGTGAAAACCAATGTATAGACTTTGTGAAAGCATACGTCAAGGATGTACATACTTGAAGAGACGCAAGGTGAGATAGAGATGGCTGTACAGACTTTGGATGACGATGCACTGTACGCAAACGCTGTACAGACTTGCTAGCGTGAGACGCTGGAAGAGACGATCGGATGTACAGACTTTGAAGATGTGGGCGAGACAATGTATAGACTTTGGAAAATGCAGACTAGGTAATGTACAGACTTGGTTCGTGCAAGCTACAGTGCAATGTTTAGACTTGATGCAATGTAGAGGCTATATAGACTTGGTGAGCGCCAAGGCGTTGTACAGACTTCAATGACTCATGCAAGCTACAGGACAGTGTGAAGACTTGTGTTCTGAACGTAGGCAAAGGAATGGAATGTATAGACTTGCTCAGTTCAGAACGTAGGTAAAGATGGGAAGCAATGTATAGACTTTAGATGTGTGGAACACACTGACTGTACAGACTTTAGCTAAGCAAGCTACAGGGCAATGTATGGACTTGATGAACGATGCAAAAAGCTCTGTACAGACATGATGCAAACTGGATGTGCAGACTTTGTAGCATGCAATGCATAGACTTCAACTAAGCGTGAAGCACAGACAATGTATAGACTCTACGAGCAAGACGCAATGCTGACTGATGTATAGACTTTCTCAACACAGTGGCGTGCAACTAAACGATGTGCAGACTTCAGAAATGCATAGAGACGCTACAGCGTGACAGCGTCGACGCAGCAGTTCACCCTGATGTGAAGTTAGATCTGGGTCAGTTCAGTGGGTCGACGCAGTGACCCCATGCGTCAACGCATCCAGCCTTATCTTCAAAGCCATCTGAGGCATTTCAAGGTTGCGTCAACCTCGTGGACTCAATGGGTTGACACCATCTGAACTACTTACGAGATGTATAGTGTTTGCTATCATCAAAACCACAGGGGCATAACAATCTCCAACAATCTCTCCCTTTTTGATGATGGCAACACTATGAGTCACACTGACTCAAGTCAAAAACATTCTCTCCCTTTGACTTCAGCAAAAAGACATTAGTTAGAGAGAGAAAAATTAAGCAGATATGAAACGATTGATGTAGCATTTTTCCCTTTAACTACATGAAGGCACATTCTTCCCCAAAGAGCAATATGACTCATACCACTTTCTCCCCCTTTGTTTTTTAAAAAAAAAATCATGGAAGAGGTATGAATGCAGAGATGCAGATGCAACAAGAAATGCAAGAACTCCCCCTAAATGTATGAATGCAAGACAATTCTCCCCCTAAAGCATGCAATTTCTATGCAGCATGATTCATATGACAAGGAAACTCCCCCTCAATAAATGGAACCTTATGAAATGAATGAGAAGGAAACCACAGGGGCAATCAAAGATAAGTTCAGGTCATGATGAATCAAGGACAGTGAGATTCAACAAGATTTTCAAGGAGATATCAATCTCATAAATCCAAAACATAAGTTTTCAAAGTCTTCCATTATAAGGGCTTATGAATGATCTTTATTGATCAGCAGGGTTTAAACATGATGTATGCTAAGTTGTCAATAAAATTCTATATTTATATCTAAAGTCATGGTTTAATAACAGTGAACCAAGCCTTCATATATATATCTTGATTAACCTCCCTTTCTCTTACACAATCAAATTTATTGACTTCTTTCGGAATTACATGCACTAGTATTGAGATCAAGCAGTTATGAAGTCATATGATTTTATCTAGGGTTGTAGCATTTTAATTTTAGCATCAATATTCAAATATAGCAATTTGTTCAACAAATTTTTATGCTACACATTTTACGAGCACTCTAGTTCAGTGTACACCTTGTAACTAGAGGATATACGTTGATCAGACGCCAATATCCCTAAGCACTTAGTGTAATTAACAGTCATGCTTTATATAAACAGAGGTAACATTTACATCTCATGACATATCTCAACTCATTTCTTGGTGAGTGAGATGTATTTCTCAGTGTGCATGCCAGTGCTCTGCCTGATTAACACTCATTCTTAAGCAGAGTTAACTATGACACCTCATGACACAGTCCTTTGGACATGTGTTTCTCAGTGACCAAAGTCATTGCTCTGACAGAATTTACCCTTTAGACATTTCAGAAAAACTCATTTGCTTCAAATCAATAATAATTCCATGTACTTAACCAAATAAAGCCATGTATTCAATAATGCAGATTTCAGAAGATTTTACAAGACACAGCATGAAATAGATGGTTAAAGTTTATTAAACATGATTCAGATATTTTTTAAGAGATTTTAAAGTCAAACTCAATGAATACATTAAACTTAAACCACCTGAGTTATTTCAGACATTCATAAAAACGTATAATAGAAGATTCCTAGTTCAAGTGTTTTCAGATTTATGATCCAGATAGCCCCATTGAAATCTTCATGTAAGACTGATAGAATTCTGATACCAAATGATAGAAGAGATTTTGAAGCCCAGTGTTTTCAAAATATGATCAAGGTTTGTCAACAAATGCAATGAATTCTGACAAGTGTATGCATTTGACAACCTGCATGCAATGCATTGACTCCCCCTGACAATATGCATTCAGTCAATCTTTTTGGCAATTTCAATGTAATGAAATGCAATTAACTATATGTATACAAAGTCATGCAAAGACTCAACATTGAATGCTATGCAAAGACATGCAATTAACTACCCCTGAAAACATGCAATGTTTGCCATGAGAACTGAACATATGTCTTTGAGACTCATGCACATTCAGACTGCCCTATCAAGTAATATGACCCATGGTACTAGGCGGAGAACATGGTCTAAAAGACCATCTCACACACAGTAAGAGACTCCAGACAGATTTCCCTGCCTTTTAGTAGCTTACTATTTGATATACCATAGTGGTCAATCATGATAATTCAACATGCAGTCCCATAAGCAATCCAGATTTTCAGTGAGCTATGCAACAGATAGGTTTCAAACAACATTCATATGCAGTTCAGATTTTCAAAAATTGTAAGTTTATTCTCATTTCAATATCTAAACATCCAATTCATATGAGCAGTGAGAGACATGAATACTCATAGTGTTCAAAAGATGACAAATATGCAAGAACACATCAGACCAGATATGCAATGAATTTCAAAACAGGAAATGCAGAGAGTTTACATGAAAAGTTTAGAAAGGGGTTTTCTTTTGAGTGCCTTGGATTAATCCCCTCTTTATTAATCAGCTTCCAAGGCACACCTGCAAGTTAGCAAACTATTTTGCACAAATAGGCACCCAATAAGTCTTGGGTCTTGATATGACAGTATCACTCCTAGCAGGTTTTCTCAGCACATTTTTAACTTGATGATCATCAAATTTCATCAGAGGATAACCATCCATCAAATGTCCAGATTTGCCATAATGATGGCAAGAAGCAGCAGATTTCTGATTTGATTTATGCACATTCTTATTAGCATGAATTCTATGTGCATATGCATGAAAATTTTTGTTAACAGAATTAAAATTATGTTTACCAAAATAAGCCAGCCAACAGTCTGCAGCTCTATGGCCTGGCTTCCCACATTCAAAACATGCAAGAGTTTTCCTTTCATAAACAAATCCATTTCTACCAGAAGTGTTTCTATTGACAGGGAATTTACCAGATTTATAGTTAGACTCCCTTCCCTGAGCATGCCAACATTGGGCTGCAATGTGGCCCATCTTGCCACAGTGAAAACATGAATTAGAATTTCTTCTACCAGCATTCAATGGCCTTGTGGCCTGTCTTTCCACAGTTGAAACATGCAGAATATTTTCTATTTACAGCAAATTTATTCCTATCAACATCATTATGGTTTGCAGGAAATTTAGCATGATGTGAAAGAGATATTTTCATACCATTTGCAAACCAGCATTGTGTAATGCTGTGTCCTAGTTTGCCACAGTGCAGACATTCAGTTTTCTTTTTCTGAGGTGAAGGATTTTTATCATGAAATCTCCTAGCATTCATATCATCCTTCTCCATCAATTTACACTCATGCATCAGATGTCCAAATCTATGACAGTAATGACAGATCATTTTCTTTTTAGATGCATGTGAGTGTGTGTGAGGACTGTGATCAACATGCACTGATGAACCCTTTTTATTTATTTTCTGTTTTCCAGTCTTTTTCTGATTTTTATCATGTTTTTCTGTTTTCTTAGCCTTGTACTGAGGTGGAGATGAGGTAGAAGGCTTTTCTTGTTCTGAAGATTTAACGAAAACAGTTTTCAGGTTGGATCCATCAACCTTCCTCATGACTGGATTGTAACCCAGTCCCTCTTTCTTAAAATTAACCTTTGTTCCCAGCATTTTCTGAGCAATGGGCTGTTTATCTTTTGATGTTGTGGCTACATTTGAAGCATTTACAAATGATGTCATAACTTTGTTCTGAATAGCCTTTTTATTTAGATTATTGTAGCCCAACACTTCCTTTTTGACATTGACTTTTACACCTAGTAGCTTGTCTAGGTTTTCTTGCCCACTCACAAACTTAGATAGAGAACTCTTCAAATCTTAAATTTCATTTTCGAGAGATGCAACATTTATTTCATAACTTGCAATCTCTTGTTCACTGCAATTGGCAACTTTATTCAAGACTTTGTTAGCTGTTTTGTATTTTTCAATTTCCTTTCTCAACTCATCTACTTCTTCAGTTTCGTTTGTACATATCATTTTTCCTTTCTCCAATGTAAGAAGTCTTCCAGACATGGCACTGTTTAACAGCTTTAATTTCTCAATTTCTTCTTTAAGCTCATCATTTTGAACCAATTCATTTATTAGAAGCTGATCTTCTGAATTGACTTCATACTTTCTTCTATTTTCAATTTCCTTCATTTCTCTTTGCTGTTTTTCATCCTCTTTCTGTAACTCCATGTTTACAGATTTTATGGCTTCAAATTTCTCAATCAGTAAATCATTCTTTCGTTTAAGGTTCTCTAATTTTTCTTCATTTTCTTTGGTGAATTTTCTGAGGGAATCTTTTTCAGACTTCAGCTTGTCTAAATCTGAGTTCACACTTTCAAAATTTTTCAATTCTTTACTCTGAACAGAATCATGACAAGTTAGGCTAAGCTTCCTCTCAAGTTCAGAGATTTCTTTTACATGATCTTGATTCTCAATTTTCAGCAATGAAATTTGTTTCTTCAACATTTGAATATCAGACATATAAACATCATGAACATTTTTCAGTTCAGCACAATTTTTACATGGAGAATTCAAACTGTCTGATCTACAATTCTTCTTCAAATGTTTGTATTATTTTATTAAGTGTTCATGAGATTCAACCAACTCAGCATATGCATTCTCCCAATCATCTAAAGTATAGTTCTCAAAAGGGTTTACCTCATCATCATCCTCTGCTTCATTTTGGCTGCCACTTTGATTACTTCCATTAGCCATCATGCAGCTTGTTTGATTTCCTTTCTCGGCGCTCTTCATCATCTTCAATATATCCCTTGCAGATCTACAACCAAAGAAACATGAATGAAGAGCTCGATTAGTCGCGGCCTTCATTAACTCCAGTGCTTTCTGATTTTCTGCACACATAGATCGATGCTTGTTAGTCCATTTAGACTGATCTTTTGGTAGTCTATGTGGACCATGTGAAATCACTTTCCACAGGTCAGGATCAACAGATTTAACATGAGCACGGAAAGTACTGTGCCACTGGTTGAAATCAGAACCACTAAAGACGGGTGGATGAGCCATTGAAGCAGATCAAAACTAATTCAAAGCAGTGGAATCAAACCGATAAACAAATCTAACCAAAAATGCACCGAAGACAGCAGGGTCGGATCTGCAGGTCGCTGGACCTACTAAGCAGACACCGCTCTGATACCAATTGATAGGATCGGTGCAATGGATTCAGAGGGGGGGTGAATGAATCCCACCCTTCAAAAAACTTTTCGCTCAATAAAAGACTAGAACACTATCAAGGCAAATAGACAATCTGAAGAACAAGTTAAGTTCTCTTTTAAACCATTGAGCAAATATATAAGCCGCGCCTAAACAAGCAACTAGCGGAAGCAACACAGATTGAAACGAGAATGCTAAGGCAGCCTGTGAAGGAGGTAGAAGACAAGGAGCAAAACACAACCACAGTGCACAGAGGATTTTTAGATGGTTCGGTCACCAAGACCTACGTCCACCCCTCACTTCCAACCGGAGTGAGGCTTCCACTAGCAACGCTAGAACAGTAGACTCAGTCTGCAAACACTTGCTACCAAACAGCTTGACCAGGGGAACAACCTCCCCTCTTCCTTCAGACCGGAGGGACACCCCAAGTGACTCCCAGCCACTTGGAACCAGAGACTAGGTCTCTCTTCCTCCAGACCAGGAGGGAACGGACCAGTGACACCCAGTCACTAGAAACCAGAGACACAAGTCTCTCTTCCTCCAAACCGGAGGGAACACCTGGACTTGCAACCCACAAGACCAGAACTGGAGATGAATCTCCCTTCCTCCAAACCGGAGGGGAACCCACAAGTGACAACCTGTCACTTGCAGACCGGAGACAAGTCTCCCTTCTCTTGAGACCACAAGAGGAACACCGATCTCTAACCAGAGAATCGGAAAGCACAGTTGATCAAATAAAAGGAAAATAAGAAATGAAAATACAGCACTCAGAAAGCTGAAAACACAATGTAAAATGTAGCTCTCGCAGGAGCAACTGGATTGGATCTGATCCAAGTCCAGTAGACAGATCTTCAATAAAATCTTCTTTCTTCTTCTCCACGAACTCTCTCTCTTTCTCTTCTTCTTCTTTTGCTTTCACTCTCTGCCTCTCTGCTCTTTTTCTTCTTCTTCTTCTTCTTCTGTTTCTGCTCACTGCCTCGCTGCTGCTCTCACTTTCTTATATCACTCTCTTGATCAGCCCTCTTCTATCTATATGCTGCGGATGAAGAAACTTCATATATATATATATCAGCAGCAACTAGGGTGTGTGCCCCCTTTATCCAGAGGACACCTCGGATCACGTGTCAGGTGCCAACCTCGGATCACGTGCCCATTCATCAGCCTGTACAATGATAGAGTTACTTCAGTCGATCCGCAAAGAGTGTATAGACTTAATGAAGTAATGCATGAGCGTGTACAGACTTTAGATGCAGCATTTATGCAAGTATGTACAATGTGAGAATGTGTAGACTTGAAGCCCTTCAAGCGACCTCAGTGTACAGACTTGCAGAATGCTGCATTAACATAACAGAGTGGAATGTGTAGACTTCTTTGTAAAGCATGAAGCAATCGAATGTGTAGACTTTAGAAGCAGTAGTTAAGCAAGTGTATACAATGTGAGAGTGTGTAGACTTGAAGCCCTTCAAGCGACCTCAGTGTACAGACTTGCGTGGGAAGATGCATGAACAAGCCATAGCCAGTGTATAGACTTAACCGATGCATGAACAGTGCGCCGATCTATAGGCTTGGAGAACTGATGCATGAACAGTGCGCCGATGTATAGGCTTGGAGAAGTGATGCATGAACAGTGCGCCGATGTATAGACTCTGATGTAAAGGCTTGAGTTACACAAGCAGTGTATAGACTTCACGATGCTCACCCATATCCAATGTATAGACTTACCCCTTGAAGATGTACAGACTTTGAAGACTTCGAAGCCCCACGATGTATAGACTTTGAAGCATGTGAACATGGGGACAATGTACAGACTTCACTTCGTGCTAGCTACAGTACAATGTCTAGACTTGATGCAGCTTCAAAGCACAATGTGCAGACTTGATATGAAGGAATGCAAATGACTCTGTACAGACTTGGATGCTTGTGTATGCATGAGGGCAATGTACAGACTATGCATATGCACACTAGCGAGTGAATAGACTTGGCTACAGCATCAAAGTATGCACAACGTAAAAGATGCCTTCTTCCTAGGCGTTTGATTCAAAAGTGACGCCACTTGTAGTGGTCGTCAAATTCCAAGTTCATCTGAATGTATAGACTTCCTTCGGCACAAAGGCAACTTAACGATGTACAGACTTTGTACTCTGAACGACAAGGCAGGCTGTACAGACTTTGAGAATCTTGAAGGCCAATGTACAGACTTGGAACGAAGACCAATGTGTAGACTTCAAAGCAGATGCCAAGGCCATGTACAGACTTGAAGTGAAAAGCATACGTCAAGGCTGTACATACTTGAAGAGACGCAAGGTGAGATAGAGCTAGCTGTACAGACTTTGGATGACGATGCACTGTACGCAAACACTGTACAGACTTGATAGCGTGAGATGCTGGAAGAGACGATCGGATGTACAGACTTTGAAGATGTGGGCGAGACAATGTATAGACTTTGGAAAATGCAGACTAGGCAATGTACAGACTTGGTTCGTGCAAGCTACAGTGCAATGTTAAGACTTGATGCAATGTAGAGGCTGTATAGACTTGGTGAGCGCCAAGGCATTGTACAGACTTCAATGACTCATGCAAGCTACAGGACAGTGTGAAGACTTGTGTTCTAAACGTAGGCAAAGGAAAGGAATGTATAGACTTGCTCAGTTCAGAACATAGGTAAAGATGGGAAGCAATGTATAGACTTTAGATGTGTGAAACACACTGACTGTACAGACTTCAGCTAAGCAAGCTACAGGGCAATGTATGGACTTGATGAACGATGCAAAAAGCTCTGTACAGACATGATGCAAACTGGATGTGCAGACTTTGTAGCATGCAATGTATAGACTTCAACTAAGCGTGAAGCACAGACAATGTATAGACTCTACGAGCAAGAGGCAATGCTGACTGATGTATAGACTTTCTCAACACAGTGGCGTGCAACTAAACGATGTGTAGACTTAAGAAATGCATAGAGACGCTACAGCGTGACAGCGTCGACGCAGCAGTTCACCCTGATGTGAAGTTAGATCTGGGTTAGTTCAGTGGGTCGACGCAGTGACCCATGCGTCAACGCATCCAGCCTTATCTTCAAAGCCATCTGAGGCATTTCAAGGCTGCATCAACCTCGTGGACTCAATGGGTTGACGCCATCTGAACTACTTACGAGTTGTATAGACATGCGAATCTGATGAAAAGACTTGAGGGGGGTCGACCCATCTAAGAAGGGGGTCGACGAGCTAGCACACTCATGCATTCTCCACAGAATAAATCAGTCATATGCATTCATGTTGCTATCATTCAATGTGATGTTCTTAGCAAAACAATCTGGTGACTCATTTATGTTGCTATCATTAAAACACCACATAATCATCAAAGCACAAGGGGAACAACATTTCATGCACACATGCATATGGTGACTGATAGTGTTTGCTATCATCAAAACCACAGGGGCACAACAATCTCCCCCTTTTTGATGATGGCAACACTATAAGTCACACTGACTCAAGTCAAAAACATTCTCCCCCTTTGACTTCAGCAAAAAGACATTAGTTAGAGAGAGGAAAATTAAGCAGATATGAAACGATTGATGTAGCATTTCTCCCTTTAACTACATGAAGACACATTCTTCCCCAAAGAGTAATATGACTCATACCAGTTTCTCCCCCTTTGTTTTTAAAAAAAAATCATGGAAGAGGTATGAATGCAGAGATGCAGATGCAACAAGAAATGCAAGAACTCCCCCTAAATCTATGAATGCAAGACAATTCTCCCCCTAAAGCATGGAATTTCTATGCAGCATGATTCATATGACAAGGAAACTCCCCCTCAATAAATGAAACCTTATGAAATGAATGAGAAGGAAACCATAGGGGCAATCAAAGATAAGTTCAGGTCATGATGAATCATGGACAGTGAGATTCAACAAGATTTTCAAGGAGATATCAATATCATAAATCCAAAACATAAGTTTTCAAAGTCTTCCATTATAAGGGCTTATGAATGATCTTTATTGATCAGCAGGGTTTAAACATGATGTATGCTAATTTGTCAATAAAATTCTGTATTTATATCTAAAGTCACGGTTTAATAACAGTGAACCAAGCCTTCATATATATATCTTGATTAACCTCCCTTTCTCTTACACAATCGAATTTATTGACTTCTTTCGGAATTACATGCACTAGTATTGAGATCAAGCAGTTACGAAGTCATATGATTTTGTCTAGGGTTGTAGCATTTTGATTTTAGCATCAATATTCAAATATAGCAATTTGTTCAACAAATTTTTATGTTACACATTTTACGAGCACTCTAGTTCAGTGTACACCTTGTAACTAGAGGATATACATTAGGATGGGGAACCTATACTTGATGGTGATCTTATTAATAGCCCGGCTATCCACACACATCCGCCAAGACCCATCCTTCTTGGGAGTTAGATTTTAGCATCAATATTCAAATATAGCAATTTGTTCAACAAATTTTTATGTTACACATTTTACGAGCACTCTAGTTCAGTGTACACCTTGTAACTAGAGGATATACATTAGGATGGGGAACCTGCACTTGACGGTGATCTTATTAATAGCCCGGCTATCCACACACATCCGCCAAGACCCATCCTTCTTGGGAGTTAGAAGGGCCGGGACGGCACATGGACTTTTGTTTATTTGGATGAAGCCCTTCCTAATGAGTTCCTCTATTTGCCTACGAAGTTCGGCATGCTCCGTGGGATTGAGGCGATAATGAGGAAGGTTTGGGAGGGTGGCTCCCGGAACTAAATCAATTGTGTGTTGCACATCACGCATGGGAGGGAGTTGGTCTGGGAGCTCGGCCGAGAATACATCATGAAATTCTTCTAGGAGATGCTGGATCTCTATAGGATGTGGGTTGGTGGGAGTGGGCTCTCCTAGGCAAATGATCACCGCACATAGTGGTACTCCTTGAACTATCTCCTTTTCAAGTTCTTTCCTAGTGATGAGATGAAGTCCCTTGGTCAACCCCGAGGTCCCACTTTGTTTGGGAGTTTGGGTGAGGGATGGGGTTGGAGGGGTGGAGTTCCCCGAGACTTGTGTGGTGGTGGGGTGGTGTTCTTGAGGGAGAGTGTCCCTCTTGGGCATGGGACGTGGTGGGGAGGGGTTAAGACGGATAGTCCTACCCTCATGTTCAAAAGTGCATGTGTTGGTCTTACCCAAGATGTTAGCATCTACATCATAAAGCCAAGGTCTTCCTAGTAGGATGCTTCCCACTTCCATAGGGATGACGTCACACCATATTTGTCCATGATATGAAGAGAAGGTGAGGGGCACAAGGCATTGGGTGTTGACCAGGATGGAGTTGTTGTTGATCCATGAGACCCGGTATGGATTTGGGTGGGGGTGATAGCAAGCCCAAGGAGCTTAACAGTATCAGGGGATACGGCATTGACACAACTCTCACTATCCAAGATTACTTTTCTTACATGGCTCCCTATCTTGACAATGGTGTGAAAGATTGAGGTTCGACGCCAATCCTCTTCTTGGGGTTTGGTGAGGGTGCATCTAATCACTCCTAGATGGGAGTTGGTTGGTGGAGTGGTGTGATCTAGACCCGATTCAAGGTATTGGGCCTCATACTCTTCTTCCCAATCTAGGGAGGCTTCATGGTCCTCAACAACACTCTCAAGTTACCTTTGGGGTGGGGGAGCTTCTTCCTCAATAAGCAAACTAGACAATCCTTTGGATGGATATTGCCCCGCAAAGTGACCAAACCCTTGACACCTATAGCATTGTTGACGCCCGCTACCCGGAGTGGTTCCTACATTTGGGCCTTTGGGAATGTCTTCCCTCCGTGGAGGAGGGTGACTAGGGGTGGGCTTGTTTGGAGTGATGGTAGGAGGAGGGTTGTAAGGCCTTAATGGGGCATTCCCACTTGGGCTAGGGGCTTTCATGGGGGTGGCCGGAATGGGTCGTGGTCCCATGTTTTTAGGATCGACTGGTCGGGGAGTAGAAAACCGAGGGATCCTAGAGAATCTTTCCACCTCCCTAGCTACTTGGTAGGCTAGCTCAAAGTTGTGAACGTCCCTCATGAAAAGCTCTCTCTTGATGTGGCTTTGGAGCCCATTTCTAAAGCGGGATAAGGTGACAGCCGGGTCCTCATGAACTCCACACTTCAAAAGATAGGAGTCAAACTTCTCAATGTATTCAAGCACGGTCTTCCCTTATTGGGTGAGGCTTTGCCATTCATCTAAGAGCATTTAGTGGTAGGATTGTGGTAGGTATTTGTTTCTAAGTTGGTTCTTCATACCCTCCCAAGTATCAATAGGCTCTTCCCGCCTAATCCTTCTTAAACCCTCTTGGTTTAGCCAATAAGTTTTGGCTAATTTGGTGAGATGCATTTTGGCCAACCTTACCCTCCTTTGGTCGGACATAGGGTACCATTCAAAGTATTGGTCCATGGCGGTTTCCCATTCTAAGTAGACACTTGGTTCATGGGAACCATCAAAGTTTGGGGCCTCTACCTCAATCATCCTTAAGAGAGGGTCATCCGGGTCGTCCTGTGGACGCCTTTCATAAATTTGATGGTGGCGGGGCCTCTCATAGTCATGGTAGGGGTCAAAATCCAAGTCCTCCCTATGAATTTCAACATGTGGATGATGGGCTCTTGGTCCATTGTTCCTTGGGTGGTACTCTATGAGCCTCAACATGTGGGAGGTGGACCCTTGGGTCATTGTTCCTTGGGTGGAACTCATTCCTATGTAATTCACCATGTGGAAGATGGACTCTTGATTCATCATTCCCTGGATGGGGGTCTTCCCTATGAGGGTCAACATGTGGAGGGTGGATTCTTGGCTCATCGTTCCTTGGGTGGAACTCATGCTCTTCTAGCCGAGCAAGTCGAGTGGAAAGGGACTCAAGTTGGGCAAGAATGTTGGTAAGGGCAGCATCTACCCTATTCATTTGGCCTTGGGGTTCCTCCCTACGAGCTCCTTGGTTGAGTTGATGATTGGGATTCATGGGTGGAACCGAAGATGATGGATCGGGCCGGTAACTAGCACCACTACTGGTGGACATGCAAGATAAGGGGAAAAATGATGTTGGACACACAATGCAAAGGCCCTAGGACTTAGACTTGATAGAGACAAGTCAATGACTTTCTCTGATATCAATTGATGTGACACACCCTTAGACTTAAGCAAGCAAGCACATTCGCATTCAAATGGGCTGATATGGGCCACCGCTCTCCCGTCGCTCACCCAAGCCCGGGGTGACTTGGCGATGCCAAGTGGAGGATGTAAGGGTTGGGCCCTTGCTGGTAGAGGGCCAGCAAGGCCAAAGTTTATTCCCCAAAGTTGTGGAGGCCCAATTCAATGGGGCCGACAAAGTGCCGAAGGCACCGGCTACACTCTTCCCCACGGTGATCACTCAAAGCAATGGGGCTTGAGGATCGAGCTCTCACTCTCACGGCCAGCAGAACTAAGAACTAATATTGAAAGATAAGCACTAAATTGGAGTTAGGTTTAAGCACTTACTTGATCGGTCTGAAGAAACCGGTCCCGCTCGGAGACGAGGGCGAGCGGGGAGGCGAGTGGATCCCCACACGCCGCGTCGGGGCAGCTTGACCTGTTCAATCAATTACAACACTACACCTCTCGCAGGAGGGGGACCTTGGGGTGGGGGTTAATCGATATTACAACCAAAACTACCTCCACACAGGGAGGGGCCTTCAGCCGGCCAAGCGGGGAGGGGGAGCTTGGGCTAAAAGCAAAGAAAAGATGGCGAAGCTGATTCTACCTGCTCTCTGCGATAGGGGACAGACAGACAGAGTCGAGGCCACAGATCCTGATCTGAAATTTTGCTGAAGACGAGACCAGTGGGGAACTCTTCGTAACTGGAACTGGAAGGCTCCTGAATTTTGTTGTGCGCCGATGCTGGTCTGGGTGGAGGCTCGAACAGGGTGGCAGCTTCTCAGAACTGACTGCTTCAGATTTTCAACAGCAGGAAGAAGAGGATGCCACGACCGCTCCCAAACTCCGAATCAGGTGCCGCTAGAGTAATTGGAACCTTTGACGAGTCCTCTTCGAAGAAAAACTGGCGGGAAGCCAAACGATGTCGTACAAGATGGGTGGGCTCTGATCCCTGATGAGAGGTCGGTGCAGACTGTGGGGAAGCAGAACCGCACACCCGGGGAGAGTAAATTGATAACGCCTGGTTCCGGATGCCAAATTGAGCTCTTCTTTTTGGAGATGAAAGAAGACTCAGAGTAGAAGATCTTTGATGAAGAACTCCTGCTCAGATTCCCAGGAGGTTGGCCGCTGCAGATCTTCCACTTCGGTTCTGGTCTTCTGCCAGAGCAGTTTCGCGCAGTCGAGGGAGATAGGACCTCTTGATCAGCACGGTGCTCGGATGGGGATGAAACCACCGCCGTTACGAAGAAGACAGGCAGACGCTTCCGTGGATACCTCTTGGACCTTCAGATTCGCAGGGAGGTGGTCGTGGTGGCAGCTGCAAGCTGCTGGTTCACCTGCAACTTCTGGACTGCCAGCTGCAACTTGAATATAGCTTCCAATGACCTAGAAGAAGAAGAGGAAGAAAGAACTATAAGGTGAAGGGGAGGTGGGGAATTGTGGAGGGAGTGTGTGGGAGGGATGGAAGGGTGCTAATGGTATTGGGAAGGTGAAGAAAGAGGGGGAGGGCGCAGGGTTCAGCAAGTGAGAAGGAGAGTGGGGGTGCAAATGGGTGATGGAGAGTGGAGGGAAATGGGGCGACCTAGCCTAATGGGAAGGGGAGAGGGGCGGCCAAAGCACTTGGAGGGAAGGGTTTTCAAATTTCAAATGGGTCTTGGGAGGTGGAAGGTTGCATGGGGAAGAAGGAAAAATGTGTGGGAAAGAGGAGGGGTGGTTGGTGGTTGGAGGGTGGAATGTGGATTGGGGGATCCTCCCTTGGAACTAGGGGGTGGAGTAAAGAGGGTGGTGGGAAGTGGGGAGGCCTTAATGGGGTAGGTGGGAGGGTGGAGGTGGTTGGGAGGTGGATGAGAGAGAGAGGGGGGCGAACTATAGAGAGAGAAAGTGAGAGAGGGAGAGAGAGAGAGAGAGATGGGGGTGGGGAATCTCTCCCCTAGGGCTTCTCACCCACTATAGGATTCTCTCCACTAAACTAATCAATTGGAACTCTCAATTGAAAATTTTGGCATTGATTCATTAGTTCAAAATGAAGGGAATGGGGCCCTATATATAGGCAACCCACATTTTACAATAAGACCCTGACAATTGACTCAATGACAAATAACCGAGGGGGTAGGGGGGTGCCCTTGGGCCAAGCCCAATGAATTGGGCCCAATAGCTAACTAAACAACCTAATGACACTCAAATTTAGGGAAATAAACACAAGACCTAAGGACATGACTCAAGTAAAATGAAAATTACATCAAATGACTCAAATAGAAAGCACAAAATGGATAATTGGGCCTTTATAGAGAGAGGCCCGAACTCAAATGACGTCGGAGTGTGAGGAAGACCCGAGCCAAAGGGAGTCGCGGGTGATGCCTCCATCATTTTCATTGGTACTTCAAAAGGGGGGGTTGGGGCCCTATTTATAGGGAACCCAAAATTTACAAAAAGTCCCTGACAATTGGACTATTGACACAAAACCAAAGGGGAAGGGGCGCAGGTGGGCCAAGCCAAAAAAATTGGGCCCAAAACCCACATGATGACCACAAGACTTAGGAAAATAACTACATAACCAAGGTACTGGACTCAAATAAAAGACAAATTACATCAAAATGACTCAAATAAAACGCAAGAGATATATCAAAGTGATCTGCCAAAGTGCTGTGGGGGCCTACTTGACATGGAGCTCAAGCCTATCCCTCGTCGAAAGGAAGGGAAGTCCCGTGCCAAAGGGAATCATGGGTGATGTCCCCATCATTTCCCCTGGGTCGTGAAGAGCTCGACTCTGTCGAGTAGGGGCCCTCCCTGCTGCGATACTGCTCCAATAGGTCAGGATCTAGCTGCTGAAGATCCTCCCGACTCACCCAGGCATCATCCGAAGGTGGCTGTCCCTTCCACCTAACCATATATCTCTCATACGCCTTGCTCCGAGTAGTAGTGATATGTTCATCTAATATCTGCTCCACTTGCTCACGCTGGTTCTTTGGGCTGGGTGGAGCTCTCTTCGGGGTAGGGACTCTCTCAAGGGATGGAACAGGCTGGATGTCCTCACTGGGTGTCACCGTGGGACCCTCGTATGGCACCAGGTCAGCCACGTTGAAAGTGGTACTTACCCAGTACTCCTTAGGGAGGTCTAACACATAAGCATTAGTGCCAACATGCCTCAACACCAAGAAGGGGCCTGCTCCACGAGACCTCAAATTTGAGACATTTTCAGGGAATAGTCTCTCAGTCCTCACCATCACAAAATCACCGACTTGGAATTCTTGGTGGCGGCGGTGGGAATCGGCTAATTTCTTATAAACCTCGTTGCTCTTGTTGATGTGTTTGCGAATGGTGCCATGCAGTGTCATGGAGGATGATCCTCTAGAGATGAAGGGAGGGCCTGGACAACCAAATTCATCCCTATCAAGTGTTACTTTGGTTTTGACGGACTTAGGAGGACCGGGGTATCCATAAATGGTTCTATCAGGTATGGGTGCAGTGAATGCCGGAGGACCCGGACTTCCATGTATACTTCTATCATGTATAAGATGGATGATGAGTGGGGAAGGACCTGCATATCCAAATGTAAACTAGTCGTGCACTGGACCTAGTGTGTGTGTGACACAAATGAGATGACTTGACTTACTAGCCCTACCAAATGATGCAAAATGTAGTGACACATGCATTTCCATCCAAATGGCATCTTCTATGTGTGTGGCTTGGTGTGGGAGTTTCCACTCATAGGGGTCGAAGGGGTCTAGGAAAGTGGAGTGGGCTTGGTCTAATAAGGTGGGTGAGGGTAGGAAGGAGTGGGTGGTGAGTGATGCAGGTTGGTCACATGAGTACTCGGAAGCCCATTGGAAGGGGCAAAAGGATCAAGATGGGTCGAGGGGTGGGTGAAGTGGAGGTGGGCCTCAATCCAAGAGATAGACCTGGGGTCCCTAGTTCACGTGGGGAAGTGGAAATCATGAACCCGATGGGACCTAACGTAATGCTCCTTGCAAAGGGGCGAGGGGTAGGGAAAGGTGTCGGAGGGCAAGGAGGTGGGTTGGCAATGAGGGTCTAGCAGGAAGGGATCATGCGGATCTAGGAGGACTTGGGTTGAGGGGAATGAGGTTTCTTCCCATTCTAGACCTTGAGCACTCCAAAGCATACACTCCTTAGTGTGGCCTAGGCACTCGTCTCCTAATGGGGTAAGTACCAAAGTGGATCCTCTAGGTGGAGTGTCCTTTCCTTGTGGTAGGGGGGTGGTGTAAAACTCATCGGGCTTGGGTAGAAACAATAAGAGCTCACTCATGCAAGGACCCTTGGTGTAAATGGAGGTGATGGACCCGATAGAGGGGTGTGAGAAACTAAGGTACCCCATGTCGCTTGCTCCTAAGGCCAGCATGTTTGTCACCTCTATTTGCTTTAGTATACCCTTAATCAAGTCCCTCAGGGTTCCTACAAAGCAGAACGAATGGTAGGTTGTGTGGAGTGGTGGGGTGGGCACGATTGGGTTACGGTTATCCATGGAGGGGCGCGTGACGTGGAGGAGGAGGTTTTGCTTTAGCCACTCAATGAGGGGTTCCCTTAAAATCATAATTCTCATGGAGGGAGGGGTGGGGGGACTTGGTTGGCCATTTTGTAACTCTCGGGGGAGGATGCACCCAGTTAGGCTCAATGAGGTTTCTTTGGGTAGGGATGAGTTCTCTTGACCCAACTCTTGGCATTGGGCTTCATATTCCTCTTCCCAATCTAGGGGAGCCTCATGGACTTTGGTCACTTTCTCAAGTTCCCCTTGGGTAGGGGTAGCTATTTCTTCAATCAATATGTTGGACATATTTCATGAGGGGCATTGAGTGATGAAGTGCCCAAAGCCTTTACACTTAAAGCATTGTTGTCTATTTCCCGGAGTGTCCCCACCCACACTTGGCCCATTGGAACTCCCTTCTTGCCGGGGTATAGGTTGACTAGGGGTGACTCTTGTCGGATGGGGGGTGGGAGGAAGATTAGTGGGCCAAAATGGGGTGCTTCCACTAGGACATGGTGTGGGGGTCTTCAAGAGAGGGGCTGGGTTAGGACGGAGTCCTATGTCCTTGGGACCATCCGGTCGTGGAGTGAACCTAGGAGGCCTAGAGAACCGCATCATTCTTAAGGGATGGTTATCTAGGTTATCCTGGGGATGCCTTCCCTCACGCCCGTAATGTCAGGGCCTCTCATAGTCATAATAAGGATCATAGTCCATTTCGTCCGTATCAAACCCTTCCCATGGAGATCGAGCTCTGAGGCCATGGTTCCTAGGTGGTGGTTTATTATCTTCCCATCCAAATTCATGCCGTGGTGACCGAGCTCTAGGGCCGTTGTTCCATTTTGCTTCAACCTGGTCAAGTCGGGTGGTGATGGTATCTAGCTGATCAAGAAGGTTGTTGACGGCAGCGTCAAATCGGTCCATGGGTACTTGGGGTGTCTCCCTAGGGTGGTCAAGCAAAGGAGCGATGGAAAACACGATGCAAGGGAGACCCAAATGCCAATGCCCTAGGACTAGACTCGTATAGACAAGTCTAGAACTTGCTCTGATACCAAATTGATGTGACACAGACTGTGGGAGAATGCAGCAAGTGGACGAGTCCCGCGGACCTAAATCGCAAACACAATCGCAAGATTTGAGATTGCCAGAAATCGCCGATCCTTTGCGCGCACATGCTTCCCGTGGTGACTCGGTGATGCCGAGTCGAGGTGATGGAGCAAGAACCTTGCCGGTAGAGGACCAGCAGGGCTATGGTTTCCCTCCCAAGGGTACGGTGCCCGCAATCAAGGGGGTGGCTTGGTGCCTTGGGGGCACTGGGGCACTCTCTTTCTCAAGTCCACGATGACCGCACGAAAGCTGGATGTTTTGGGGTCGAGCACTCTCTCACCAACCAGCGGAATAGTTTCACAGATATTAAAAGAACAAATACTGGGGGGAGCAAGGGCTGGAGCTTACCCGGTTGGTTTGAAGAAACCAACCCCGTTCGGAGACGAGGGCGAGCGGGGAAGTGTGGGTTCCCCGCACACCGCGTCGACTGAAGCTTCGACCTGTTTAAAAGGTTACTGTAGACACGCCAAAAATGACGCTATGTTGATCAAATCTCATGTCACTATGATGACGCCCCAAGTGAACTTCAATATATTCATAATATGAAGTTTTTCTATTTTCTTGTGTATGGTTTTGATTTATTTTTGCATTTTTATGATTCGCGACCTGAAGAGGGGCGTTATTTAAATGGCGACCTTATCTAGGGCGTTTTCTCAAGAAAGGACGACTAAATGTCAGGGCATCAATTCCTGGTATTATCCGGTTTTAAAGTAAATTCAAAATCAATTTAATTATTTGTTAACGTCCTTCCTCAGGGCGTGTTTTAAAATTAACGCCTCAATCGTAGGCGTGTTCTCATAATTTTTAAATAAAGTAAGTTTTATTGCCAAAATTAGATCCAAGAAGTGACGCCCTTGGTAGAGGTCGTGTTTTGAGTAACGTCTTGATGTAGGTCGTCAATTCTTGATTTGACGCCCTTCGCAAGGTCGTGTTTCACCTTTCGTGTCCTGCTTTAACTCCTCTTTCCTGTATAGAGTCCTGCCTCCAATAGTCTCCTTGCTCGAATTGGAGGTAGAGTCCTGCCTTCTTTGAACATTGCCTATCCTTATCTTACCAAACTCGAGCTTATCTCCCACTGAAATCCTATAAAATCATGATCTGGTCGATCGAGGCAGAGGTTGACGTTTTCAGAGGTTGAAGAGATTAGAAACGTTCAAGAGGTTTAGAGGATTGACGGCTTCCTCTGCTTCCTTTCTGTTGTATGCTCGATTGAAGGACTTCGGCTTCCTCTGCTCCTTCTTCATCCGGTCAACCATGTCTTCTTGGTCCCCTTTACTGTCGACAGGGGCAGCAGGGCTTTCTTTTGTTTGTGTTGATTTGTCTTCATCCGCTGTTTTCTTCTTCTGTGTCTGCATCAATTCCATTATCAGTATTTTTCCTTTTCACTTTGCACTAGTTTTATCACATATCTCCTCTCTCCCTAGTTCCTCTTTAGGGGTTTTAAAACCAAAACAATAAGGTGCACATGTTGATTTCTTTTCACCATCACATGTTTTATTTGGATTGATACTACTGCACGTTGGCTGAATCCCATCTTTTGCTTTGTTTCATTGTCTTTTTTGCAAGGTAATCAAAAGGAGAACCCTTCTCATCGGCCGGCCGATTGAAGAAGGAGGAAGGAACTTCACATCATCCCGCGTTCCAATCTTCACCAGGTATTCGCGATCTCTTTTTACTATTATTGAGGTAACCCCTCTGGCGATCACATCTCCATATTTGCACCACGTGCAAGCTTTTCTTCCCCTTATTTATGCATTAATCATCATTATTCTCCCTATTTTCACATCATTATTCTCTTGTGATAGTGTGGGATTTATGCCCATCCACAAATTGGCGATCACGGTGGGACTTCCACTGTTTTCTTTTTGATTACCATCTCCATTGGCACCCTCGCGTGCCCTTTCCCCTTGGCACCCTCGTGTGCCCTTTCCCCTTGGCACCCACGCGTGCCCTTTCCCCCTTGGTACCCTCGGTACCCTTTCCTTTGTGTCCCTCGGGCACTCTCCACTGTGCACACTGCACACTCCGGGATCAGCCAGCTTGCGTTTGCATATTTCTCTGAATTGACGCCTTCCACGAGGGCGCTTCTTAGTTTTAACGCCCTTCACAGGGGCATTTTTTATTTTACTAACGCCTTCATCCAGGGCGTCCAATTTTTATGTTACGTCTGCCGTCAAGACGTCTTTACATCACCCTACTGCTTTAATCATTCTGCCTGTGAATTCACGCCCTTCCCCAGGGCGTTCTTTTATTACATAGCGCCTCACCACAAGGCGCTTCCTCAGATTTGACGCCCTCACGCAGAGGCGTCCCTGTCAGATTTAGCGCCTCTACCAGAGGCGTGTTTCTGTTTCTCGCTGCTGGCTCATAGCCTCTCGCAGTGATTCACGACAGTGACCCTGTCGTTGCTTTGGTTGATAGCGACCTGCCCCAGGTCGTCTCTTTCCTGTGTTTTACAGAACCTTGCTTCCTGCTGCTATCTGTGATAGTTTGTTTGGTTGTCATATTGCTTGCCTATATTGCTTTGATTTGATCATATTACTTTGCAAATTGTGGCATTTGGTTGAGAGACCTCCTCTCTCTACACTAGGATTCCACACACCTCTCTTGGAATCGGGACAACCCTCCATTGAGCACTCCGTCTCTTTGGACCGAAAATCCCTTTTCCAAGACCTCCATAAGTTCCCGCACCCGTGGATTCCCTCACGGACGCCGGGCTGGTTGTACCCTCGAAGTACCCGGAGTTTAGAGAACCTATCGTTGGTGAGGAGAGAGAAAGAATCTAGTTGACCCAGAGGTTACACTTGGATCAACTAGGTTTCACATTGCAAACATAAGTGAACTATTCAACAATTCAATCTACTCTAATCTCAAGCGAAACACTAAAACCTTGCGTTCATCTCAACTTGGCTGCATACACTTGCTTGGGTGATTTGGCTTGTTTGGATTGAGTGGTTGTTTGTTTAATAGTGCCTTTATAAATCGTCTCTCCCCTTAAAAGAAAATGAAACTCCGTTCAGGTAAGATCATCAACATGGCAGGCTATGGGTACTCTTATGATGATGAGGATGAGAGTGTCTTTGGTCAATATGAGACCCCTCTCCAGGATTCCATCTATTATGAGGGAAATTACCCTCACCCTCAGTCTCATCATCCTCAAATCCATGTGGTTGATACCACTCCTCAAGAGGTTGTGCCCTCTTCTCAGACTTTGCCCTCCAATACTTCGGGGAACCCTTCCCCATCCTTCAATGTCACGGACTTAATTAATGCACTATCTCAGTTGGATGATTCCCAGCGGCAGGCTGTTCAGGCCGCCTTGAAAGGGAAGTATGTTCCCTCTTCGTCTTCCAACCCCCCTCCGGCCGAGAGTGGCCATCACCCCGTTAACGACCAGGCGGTCTTGCATAAACCCCCCTCTCGTCCACCAACGCCTGTCACGGCCATACCGGCCCAGCAGGCGAGTTATTCTGCAGTTAGGCACCAATTCCCCCAACCTCCTCAGATTCTACGGTCGCCTATACCACATTCTTTTGTTCAGGCCCCAGTTGAGTCCGACTCTAATGCTTTGCTACTTCAGAAGATGGCCCACATGGAAGAACAGCTTAAGAAAGTCACTGCGGCCAAGAATGCAACAGAAATCTCGCTCCCCACTCTGCCAATTTTCCATCTTCCTCCGTCTGAGATGTCGAACTTTCGGCGGTACAATGGAACTGGCAATCCGGTCATTCATTTGAAGGATTTTATGTACGAGACCTCCTTCTGGCAAGGCAACAAGGCTTCTCTGGCCTATTTATTCAGAAGATCTCTAGAGGGGCCAGCCCTCGAATGGTTTTATTCCTTGGAGCCAGCTGATGCCAGTGACTTCGATGTTGTCCAAAGGAAATTCTTGCAAAAGTATAGAGACCGTGTTGGACCCTCTCTGTCCGTTACAGATTTAGTTGCAGAGAAAATGAAGTATGAGGAGGACTTCATCATATTTGCTGACAGATGGCGGTCGATGGCCGAGAAGCTGAAAGACACATTGTCGGAACAGGAGCAAGTAAAGATGATTATTTCTAATGCAACTCCTCAATTCCGCCATATTTTGGCCATGAACCGGCTGACTACTATGGAAGAGCTCTATGAGAGGGCTCGTTACATCCAGACACAGATGAAGGATTCGCCCATTATGGGTATGTTCGAGCCGAAGTCTCGGCTATTTAAGAAAACCACCAATGTTAACAGCGGGCCCACAACTGAGGGCACCGTCACAAATGAGCAAGTCGGCGCAGTTGGCAACCCCCACCATCAAGCTAACCCACGTCCCCCACCGCCCCTACGACAGAACTCTCATTTTAACCCTACTCCACAACCCCAATTCGCACCTCAACACTCCTTCGCTCCACCGCAAAACCAAGCCCCCTGCGTAGACCCTCCAGCTCCACCACAATACCATCAAATGCCCCCACCAGCCAACTACGGCCAACAACAACAACGGAGACCGCCACTTGGCCCCAAAAGGGACCACTATCCTCCACTTCCCGAAAGTCTCCCCGATATTTTTAATGCTCTGATGGCCGCCAACTTGCTCGCTTTGCCAAGGGAAAGAACCGTGTGGCCCGCTAATGTTGACACATCCCGTTATTGTGCTTTTCATCGCGGCCCTGGTCACAACCTTGATCGTTGCTTCCACTTCAGAGATTACATCTACGATCTAAATGACCAGGGTGACATCAATTGGGATGAGATGAGACAATTCATAGCCGCTATGAAAGAAAAAAGGGCTTCTCGGCAACAGCAAAATCAACAACTTCAGCAACCCGCTCCACAACAAGTTCAACCACAGCAAGCTCCAACACCCCAACAGGATATGGGGATTGTCCGTAATCCATTGTCAGAGCACGCCCCTAATCAGCATGTGAACCCTGTCACATCCCTCTACGAAGTGCAGAGAGGACAGGGATGGCACGAAGAAAATGCCTCTGTCGGGGCATTTCATCATGATCCGAATCAAAATCAACCTCCGCGCCTTTTGCGCACCCTTCCTTCTTCTTCTACTCTCCTATCGGGACGTCCTCTTTTACGCCCCGTCAACCCATCTACCTCCACCAGTTCTACGGCCTTGCCGGCCCGCTCTCTTCTTACCTATTTGCCACCTCCACAACCTACCGCACGACGAACCCCACCTTCCACCACCAACTCTATACCTCCGCCGTCCAGGCCACTCCTACTTCGCTCACCGCTAGCACCCGCTACACCCTCTACCACTCCTACACCAGCAAGGGTTCCTCCGCCATCAGTTCCCCCACCTCTCATACCCAGATCTCTTCTTGTTAGACCACCCGCCAATGCTCCTCATATTCGGGTATCCCTTTCTACTTCCACGCCCCCTGAGGGGGCATCTTCGTCAAATCACTCTCCTGCGCCTCCCACGGGGGCATCTTTGCTAAACATTACTCCCACGCCTCCTACGGGGGCACCCCTATTGTTGAACACTGCCACCGGCATTCCCTCTTCTTCTTCTTCTAATTCTCCTCCCACACTTGCCCCGACAGAGGCTCTACAAGGCGTGGCGCCGCTCCGCAGTGGGCAGATTTTCCACCGTATTTTTCCACAAAGAGAGCTAGAGCCCGTGCAGGGGCTGCAAGAGCAAGAACAAGGGTCTGTACCGGGCACTGAATATGATTTGTTAAAACATTTGGACCGGACTCCGGCAAGAATTTCGATCCTGGAATTGATGAGACGGTCCACCACTCATCAGCTAGCTCTAAAAGAATATCTGCAGAAGGTAATGGTTAATGAAGACATTCCAGTTGAGCAGATAGTCACGGTGTTAACACCTGCTAGCAGTCAGCCGGCAATTACTTTTCATGAGCACGAACTGGCACCAATCTCAGCAAGGAAGTATGCCTTATGCATCACAGTCAACATCAATAAGGTAGCTGTTAAGCAATGTCTGGTGGACACTGGGGCATCCATCAATGTTTTGCCACCGAGCACCTTGAAGTTATGTGGCATACCAGAAAGCCAGATTCAGCCGTCCACCATAACGGTCACTGCATATGACAACACAAAGAAGCCTCCTCTAGGCATGATCACATTGAAAGTTAGCTTGGGTCCTGCCACCATCACAGCAGATTTTCACATCTTGGACATGGATCCAACATTTAATGGCATTCTTGGCCGCCCGTATATCCAGCAACTTGATGCGGTGCCCTCTACAAATCACCAGTGTCTCAAATTCCCACACAAGGGCCGTATTATCAAGGTGACCAGCATGTCGATTCTGCCAGAAGAAGATATTCATGCGGCTTCTTCAGTCCCTTCTATTTGGCCTGCCAATAAGCCACTGTTATCTGTGCTGGACGTCCCCCGTCCACGGCCAATGTCATCTGAAACTGTTACCACAGTTGCTATGACACCCCTGCCTTCTAAGGGGAAGAAGAAAAAGAACATGATTAATACCCCTGGCTGGAACATTCTGTTAAAAATGGGGTATCAAGATGGCAAAGGCCTGGGTGCCAACTGTCAGGGCAGGATTAGGCCCATTAAGCCGCGAAAATTGCTTGTACGAGGCGGTTTAGGCTATAAAGGGCCGAGCAAAAATGAAGAAGAGCCATGGGCATTTATGACTTCTACTTTGAAGACTGATCGCCAGCCACTCTCCTGGACACTGAAGACACATTTTGTTACTGGTGGCGTTCAGAATAATGAGCAGACTACCATAATTACTTCATTGCTTGACTATCAAGATGTTCACGCCAGACAGTTTGCTCGTCACATTGCCCCACTGGTTACCTACAAAGCCCTGGAGTCTTTAAGGCCAGACAAAAGAAGGAAAATGGGTGATCCAGAATGTGACTGGTATAGGTGGTTCGACATGAATGACATTACTATTTCTTTGAGCCGCCTCTTCATGCCGACAGATCCGGAATGGCCACCGCTCATACAAGAATTGATTGAAATGCCAGCAGTGATCACAAACAAGAGGCAGCTGCTGAGTGACTATACTGATACTGGAGAGCCGGACGTTCCGTTTGAAGAAGGTTTCACTGTGGATAGGCTGTGGGCTGGCCTCTTGTCTCTCACTTCCATGCATCCATCTGTGCTTACTTCTCTATATTCCCATTGGTTTGGTCATGTCCCAAGACCGCCTCCGATTATAATCAACTTGTCTCCAGATTCACTCCAAGTTGCTCTCACAATTCCTCCCTCGCTCCTCGAGCGATTTTCTGAACTCTCCATCTCGCCCCCCCATGGGCCATCATTGATTAAATCTTTCTCTAATCTTGTAATTTCCACTCCTCCTGCTATTCTCCCATCACACTGCTTTCTCCTTGAAAAATAAAATAAAAATGAAGAAAAAGATAAAAACGAAAAAAAACGCTGATTTTTCAACTTTCCAATCCTCCATCTCCGTTGAGGAGACTTCTTATCTCTTTCCCGAGTGTGTCCCGACCCAGGGGCCGCTCTTTCAAGATTCCTTGATAGATCTATTTTCCCCCTCCGGCGAGGGGTCTTCTTATGTATCACCTTTTGTATCCACTTTTTCACCCCCTTCTCTTCTTTCTGATCAGGCTAGTTGCTCCTCCTCTTCTTCCTCTTCTTCTAATAAAATTCATGGGGTAGATTCACATAAGAAATCCAAGGGTAAGGAGATTCCTCGCATATTTTTGTTGGAGTTGGCTATCAGATGCCAAGCTTGTTTAGCAATCCCTGAGTTTGTGGAAAATCCAATTATCCTGCCAGAGTTAGAATTTGAAGATGCTGTTGCTTCTTATGAGGGTTTGGGCGTTTATGAAATTATGAATGATGAAGACCCTATTGAAGAGGGGGATGAAAGTTATGAAGAATATGAGGACGAGGCTGATGCCTTTGCTAGTGGCTTAAGAAAATTTGACGAACCATCAGTCTCAGTAGAAGAACCTACCAAAGAAATTAATCTGGGTACCGAGGAAGACCCTAGGATTGTCCTCATTAGTAAGAATTTGCCGCCCTCCGAAGAGGAGGCGCTCATTTTGGTTCTTCAAGAATACAAGGACACGTTTGCTTGGAGTTATGAGGATATGCCGAGATTAGACCCTGCGCTCGTTGAACATCGTCTTACACTTAAGCCAGGGTCTGTTCCGATCAAACAACGGTTGAGACGTTTCCACCCTAATATGGCTTTAAAAATGAAAGAAGAGGTCGACAAGCTCCATAAGGCTAGATTTGTTAGAGTTGTCCTCTACCCCAATTGGGTGGCTAACATCGTCCCGGTTATGAAGAAAGATGGAAAAGTTCAGATTTGTATAGACTTCCGGGATCTCAACCGTGCGTGTCCTAAAGATGACTTCCCCCTCCCTCATATTGATGTTCTGATTGATAACACGGCAGGTTTTGAGACTCTTTCATTTATGGATGACTTTTCAGGTTACAATCAAATTCGTCTGGCTGAGGAAGACCAAGAGAAAACATCATTCACTACACCATGGGGTACTTATTGCTATGTGGTCATGCCTTTTGGACTTAAGAATGCTGGAGCCACCTACCAGAGGGCTATGATGGCAATTTTTCATGACATGATTCATGTTTATATTGAGGTGTATGTAGATGATCTGGTTGTAAAATCAAGAACAAGGATTGAGCATCCTGGGGTTCTGGCTAAGGTTTTACAGAGATCACGAGAATATCAATTGAAGATGAACCCCAAGAAGTGCGTATTTGGTGTTTCTTCAGGGAAGTTGCTTGGATTTATTGTCAGCAAGAGAGGAATTGAAGTTAATCCCAACAAGGCAAAGGCCATCAGAGATATGCCTCCTCCCAAGAATTTAAAGGAAGTTCGAGGATTAATCGGGAGGTTGCAATTCATTCGCCGCTTCGTCTCCCAGCATTCACAAAGATGTAGGCCGTTCTACGAGCTTACTAAAATGGGAGTCAAGTTTAATTGGGATGACAAGTGTCAGGTAGCCTTTGACGGGTTGAAGGATTATTTGGCCAATCCTCCTGTCCTGAGGCCGCCAATTCCAGGCAAGCCACTTATTCTTTATGTTTCGATCCTGGATGACTCCGTAGGTGCTGTCTTGGCTCAAGTGGATGAAGAAGGTAAGGAGAGGGCAGCATACTACTTGTCTAAGCTTCTTAACCCCTGTGAGCAGAGGTACTCAGCCATGGAGAAGACTTGTGCAGCTTTGGTTTGGGTAGTTCAAAAGTTAAAACATTATTTTCTAGCTCATGAGGTTCACCTCATTGCTCGCATGAATCCAATTAAATTCCTCCTTGAAAAATCTGTCCTCACTGATCGATTAGCACGCTGGCAAAGCTTCCTTTCTCAATTTGACATCACTTACATTCAACAGAAAGCTATCAAAGGTTATGCCATCGCCGAGCATCTTGCTCACCACCCTCTTCCCCGATTTGATCCTGTCAATTCGGAGTTTCCAGATGAAGAACTAATGTCCATCAATCAACCCCATGATCCTATGTGGACATTACATTTTGATGGAGCTCTAAATTCTCAAGGAAGAGGGATCGGCATGGTTCTTTTAACACCAGAAGGGGTCACAATTCCATTTGCTGCTCGGCTCACTTTCCCCGTCACCAATAACATAGCCGAGTATGAAGCTCTTTTGGCCGGTCTTCAAACTGCTCATCAATATGGTGTCACCCATTTGAGGATTGTGGGTGATAGTCAGCTCATTCTGCGCCAGGTGTTGGTCAAGTGCCGCACCATCAATCCTAAGCTCAAGCCCTACCAGGAACTCGCTTCAGCTTATGCCAAACTCTTCACTAAATTGATCTTCGTTCATGTCCCTCGCAGCCAGAACATCTTGGCTGACGCTCTCGCCTCTTTGGCTTCCACTTTAGTCTTCCCTCCTGAGCGTGATTTTCATGTTCCCCTGATTCATCAGCGTGACGCTCCAGCTATTAAGGATCGTGCTTTCCTTGATATTAGGGATCAGGTGCTCGAGAAGGTCAAGCTGAAGGAAGCTCTTAAAGGAAAGGAGGTCATGCTTTTAAACTGGGAAGAAGAATTGGCTGACGAAGAAAAACCTTGGTATTATGAGATTGCCAGATATTGTAATGATCAGTCCTATCCTGAGGAAGCCACTGCTGAAGAAAAGAAAGCAATCAGAAGGGTGGCTCAACGTTATGTTCTGGTTGGAGGTGTGCTCTACAGAAGAGGGCTCACCGGTGTTCTGCTAAGATGCCTCGATGATGGTGAATCTTGGAAAGTTGTGGAAGAGGCGCATTCTGGAGTGTGTGGTGGTCATGTGAATAGCCAGATACTAGCTAAGAAGATTCTTAGGCTATGTTTCTATTGGCCAACTCTAGAAGAGGATTGTTCCATCTATGTTCGAAGGTGTGTTAAGTGCCAACTGCACGCCGACAAGATTCATTCTCCTGCTTCTTCACTCCATCTCACGTCCTCCCCATGGCCTTTCTCCATGTGGGCTTTTGATATCATTGGACCTCTTGGTGATTCGAACCTCCTAACCAAACAAAAATCATTCATCCTCACGGCAACGGAGTACTTCACCAAGTGGGCAGAAGCGGAAGCTTACGTGGAGATCAAAGCGTCAACCGTCTGCAAATTTATAATGAAGAACATCATCACGAGGTTCGGCATCCCGAGCACCATCGTCACCGACAATGGACCTCAATTTATCTCTCAGGAAATCAAGGATCTCTGCAACAGGTATAACATTGCATTGCATCATTCTTCTCCCTATTATCCGCAGGGCAATGGCCAAGCAGAGGCAACTAACAAAACTTTGATAAAAATTGTTAAGAAAACGTGTGAGGCTAATAAATTTTCGGATTGGCCAGACAAGCTAGTTGAAGCTCTCTGGGCCTATCGCACTTCCATTCGCACCCCCACTGGGCAAACTCCTTTTGCCCTCACTTATGGAATGGAGGCAATAGTCCCTTATGAGATTCTTATTCCCTCTCTGCGAGTACAATTGGATAAGGAATTTTCTATTAATGAACGTCGTGATTCACTCCTTGCCCAGTTGGAGCTCCTAGATGAGAAGCGTCTGGTCGCCGCTGAGCATGCGCGCGTTTATCAAAACAGGCTCTCACATTTTTATCAAAAGAAAGTAATTGAGAGAAAATTTAAGATCGGTGAGATGGTAATCAAGAGAATTTTTGTAAAGCCGGGTGGCCCCCGCTCAAAACTCCAACCCAATTGGGAAGGACCATTTATCATAAAAGAAGTTTATCCTGGCAATGCTTATAAACTGGTTAATGCTGAAGGGGAAGAGTTAACTCACCCTTGGAATGGTTTGTATCTTAAGAAATACTACCCTTGATTTAAAAATTAAAAAAAAAAGAGAGAGAGATTCTCCAAAATTGGTGCCATGGCACACGAAGGATCAATGTCCGAAAGGTCAAAATTCAGAATTCATTCATCAGTCTTGCTAGCTTAAAAGGGGGTTGATTCCCGCACACACTACACGCTTTATTCTTGAGCTCAAGCAGTGTAAAATCTGATGGAAAGTCAAAAACCTGACTAAAAGTGAAAGACAATACCCGTTCTTTTCTTCTTCGGCCCATAAGGGAGGAAGGGAGACCTCGAGGTAGATACGCCAAGCCTATCCGCCGCCCTAATAGGTGGAAGTTAAGGCCCAAAAGGGAGCAAATGCCACAAAAGCCCAAGTACAATTAGGTTCATTTTCATCAATGCAATCAATTCCAAAGTGAAAGATAAGTTATGAAAAGAAAAGCATGTCAAGAGGGCAAAGTCCCCGCAAGGAAAACCTTGGGCGTATGCGTGCAATATAAATGGGTAAAAAGGCAATAAATTTCCCTATGCCAAAGATCGAACCCCAACAGGCATAGGGTAGGGGATGTAACTTTGCCTTGAGCATCTCAGAATCCCTTATGGGCTTCCCTTATATTTTCTTCCATCCTTTCTATGTGGTAAAAGTCACGAACTGGCAGGATGGTCAAGATGGACTTAAGAAATTGCATTGTGCGAAATCTCGAATACAAGTCAATTATGGTCACGTCAACCCCCTTTTAACTACTCAAGAAAGGTTAATGAATTTTAGATGGTGACTATGTAAGACTCATGGTCTTGATAGTCTTGAAGCCCTCTTCGCAGAATAATTCAATTAACGCCTTCGGCTAAGGCGCTTTTTATGGAATTAACGTCCTAGATTAGGTCATCTTCTTCAGAATAACGTCTTTGAGCAGGTCGTTTCTTTTTCAAAAATCAAGTTCTTTTTCGAATTCACGCCATCCTTTAGGGCGTCTTTATAAGAATCACGACCCACTCTGAGGCGCGTTTTTCAAGAAAAATAACAAAAAAAAATATAAATGAGAGAAAAGAAAAAAAATGCATTTCTTCACGATGTATGCTTGCATTCTTTTGCATGGACATCTTTTATTTATGGTTTGCATATGTGTGCTTTGCATGATACATCTTACCGCTATCAGCTATTTCATTTTTGCCTTATTTAATTAAAGGCTTGGCCCCTTGACCCCTCATTAAGGTCAAAATATTGCTACCCCTTGCTTATCGGGCAAGGGGCCAAGTCAAACAGATGAATTAACCTGTTTATTCAAGTGTGAACAGCAGCTACAGAAACAGGGCACAGTAAAACGAACACAAAGAACGTGGAAAGAGGAAAGTACACAAACACAAGGCCACAACCACACAAAGTGCTCAGGTAACAAAGCAGTCTCAATATCATATATATATATATACATCATGAATGTCTAAGTACAGGTGTGAGGGTGGAGGAGTACAAGTAAGTCTCTCAGCTCTCGCCTCCACCCTCCTCTCTCCTACTCTCAACTTCCTCCTCGCCGTCTCGAGCTGGCGCTGGTGGAGGAGGCA
Organism: Amorphophallus konjac; assembly: GCA_022559845.1. Lineage (NCBI taxonomy): Eukaryota > Viridiplantae > Streptophyta > Magnoliopsida > Alismatales > Araceae > Amorphophallus > Amorphophallus konjac. Next base: position 293,759,780 of record CM040118.1, read on the forward strand.
TGGGCCCCCGCGAAGAAGCAGGAACCCGAACGTGTACCCCTGCCTCGCTCCTCTCTCGGAGGGAAGAGCCTGCCACAAAAGTGGAGCTGGTGAAGGAGTATCCCGCAGCTCGTGCTCGCTCGCGCCCTCGCTGGAGACGCTCCTCAGACACTCGTAGCCGCTCCTGGAAAAGGATCAACTGAGTCCTCGAATCTGCCAGCTCTCGCTCGCGTGCCGCCAGCTGCTCCTGGAATCGGGCACGCTCCGCCTGGTGCTCCTCCCGCTCACGAGCCCGCTCCTCGCGCTCACGGGCACGCTCCCGTCGCTCCAGCTCAAGGGCTACACGCAGCTCGGCCACGTCCTGGGGAAGCTCCTCCCGTCGCCTCAGGAACCTCTCAAGCTCTGAGATCTGTTGATCACGGATCGCCAGCTCGGTACGTACCGCCTGAAGCTGAGTCATCTGCAAGCAGGTAAACAAATCATCAATTCCATAATTCAATAATCTAGCAATTCAAGCAATGTATAATTGAGCCACTCACCTGTGCGCTCGTCGTGCGGAAGCCCTCATCTACGCAGGTAAGAGCAGCTCGAAGCTCCTCAGTCTGTAAAAATGAATTTTTATCAGTGCACAATTGTATAATCAATATTTGAATGGATTGGTGTTTTGGAATTTACCCATGAGGCGAGGTCGCGCTCCGCTGCCTCGGCTCGTGCCACTGCTCTCGCTAACTGCTCTGCCAGTGCAGTCACCTCTGCACTGGGTCCTCTCGAGCTGGAGGCCTCCCCTGGGTCTCTCCTCACTGCTCCCTGCTGGGCACGCTGCATTCATTGAGATCGTCAGTGGCTAATCATCAATAATTCAACAAAAATATATACATTTGCATATAGAAATAATTTAAACACTCACCAGGGTCTCTAGGTCTGCTCGTGTGGCGGCTAGCTAGTCCTCCAGGCTGTGTAGGTGGGCCTGGGCATCTATCGCCGCTATGTCCCGCGCATCCTGCATCCATCACATGTTAGTCGCATGATAGTCACATAAGCATTTGCATTTAATTTAGAAATAATTGCATTCATACATACCCCTAAGACCCTCATCTGGGGTCGGCCGGCGTATACCTCCCAGTAGCGCCGGAGGTACTCGGAGCTGTCAGTCGCCCGGGAGGTGACTCTGGTCCCGTCACGCTGCCAGTCGGCGTGCTGCTCCTCGAATCGTACCCTCCAGTCGGTCGCCTTTGTACGACCGCGAGTCTTCTTCCCGATGCCCCGCGGCTCACCTACCTCGATCCACTCCTGGTGGAGGCCCAGCGTCCTCATCACCAACCTAAGCCGTAACGGCTCGATCTCGCTCAAGCAGTGAACCCAAAGCTCACGCTCAAAGCGAGGTCGGCCCGCTACGACCCAAGGCTGGCCTTCATCTGTCATCCCCTCATAGGGTCTCCATTGCACCTGCATTCATAAACATACATGTCATCATTTCATCTTCATCATAATAAAGCAAAATAAAGATACATAGCATTCATACATACCAGCGAGGGAGGGAAGTCGCGGAGCTCTCTCCGTAGAACCCACAACTCGTAGCCGAGTGGGGCGCCAAAGACGACCGGCACCCAGCACCGTGCTAGAGGGAAAGCTCCCTCATTCCCAGGCCGTGGGTCAACGCGCCCCATCGGCATGTAGAGGTGACTCCAAACCTGCATCCATGCATTGCATTTGTTAGGCATTCATACGCATATAAAAATATACATAAAAGAAAAAAAATGAAAAAAAAATGCATACCTGAAGAAAAGGTGAGAAGCCACTGACGGTCGTCTCTCGCCCTGTCCCCGTGGACAGGTCGGCCATCATGTGCGCCAGCAGAGCCGCTCCCCAGGCGTAGCTGCCAACTGCCTCCAGGTCCTCGAGTATCCCTAGGAATCGGCAGTTGATGACGTCGCCCTTTGTCCCGAGCAATAGCCTCCCGAGTAGCAATAGCAAGAACCTCCTCAAGTCTAGGTCAGCTCTCTCTCTGTCGGCCGGGTCCTGGCAGTAGACTGCCCTAGCCCCGTCTATCAACCTCTGCGAAAACTGCTCTAGGATCTCTCCTGACCTATGTCTGGCATTCCCTAAACCCATCACTGTAGTGAGGTCGGTGTGGAAGATCGTCCTACACTCGCTAGGCGTCTCATAAACCATCTCCAATCCTAGCAACCTCTCGGCAAACTCGGTGTAGTCTGGGTAGGTAATCCCACTCACAGCCTCTCCATCTACCCTCAACCCTGTAATCCTGGCCACGTCCTCCAGGGTAGGAATCATGTGTCCCCAAGGCATCAGGAATGCCCGACTAGTCCTATCCCATCTCTCCCGTAGAACCTGAATGAGTGGTAGGTCTGGCCTAACTGGCTCTATGCTGAGGAAGGCCCCGAACCCCATCGCGTCTACCCTCTCTCTCTGGAACTCGGGGAGGCCGTAGTAAGCTGCCCGGACCATGACCCATGAGATGCGCGTCCTCATCAGCCCCTGCATGCATAAAATAAGAATTTTTGGCTTAATTGTTATGATTATTCATGCTTGTTTCTTTTTTGATTGCCCCAGGTTAAATGGTGATATTGTTGAAAGTAACGACCTTCCTCAGGTCGTTTTTCGTTGAAGTGGCGCCCTTAAGGGGGGCGTGGTTCTATTTGTGCTTCAAGATAACGACCTGCCCTAGGTCATTTTTCATCTATGAAACGCCTCTGTGTTGGGCGTGTGTTTGTCGTTAATTTCTAAAATCCTAAAGGTTTTATCAAATCACGCCCTTGGGATGGGAGTTTTTCAAGTTGGGTTCGTTAATTAATCAAAGAATTAATGAATGGGCGACCGCTGGTTTGGTCGTCTATTTTGAATTAACGCCCTGGTGGGGGGCGTGGTTTTGAGTTTTTCAGAAAATGGAATAAAAATAACAGCATGCGAAAATTAACAGCATAATATGGGCGACATGCTTTAGGGCGTGTTCTTATGGTGTTAATTGTTTTTCATGAAGATAATATAATTAACGCCCTTGGGATGGGCGTGTATTTTGAAATCGCGACGCCTGTGAGGGCATCTTCTTTCTGGGTTGCAGGGTTTCTACCCCGAGAGCTATGGAAATTACAAGAAAAATAAAAATAAAAATATAAAAAAATGGGAATAGGGTTTGGGGGCCTACCTTCTTGTGCTTTGGTTCTGCCGGTTGGGGACGTGGTTGACGTGGCCGCCGGAGTTGGCTGGGGCATGGGACGATGGCCCTCGGTTGCTCTTCTTCATTTCTTTCTTCTTCTTCCTCATCTGGTCCTTCTTCATTTCCTTCACCTTCTTCCTCGTTTTCTCCCTCTTCTCCAGCATCATCTCCTTCTTCTTCGCCTTGTCCTCCGGTCTCGTCGCCGGCCGCCACGGCCTGTTCTTCCTCCGCCGCCGCGGGAGGGGCTTCCTCCTCGGCGTGGGCGTCTTCGCCCAGGTCCACCACCTCTGGGGCAGCCACCCTCTGTCGCTTCAAGCCTCCGCCGTCCATGGCTAGGGCTAGGGCTAGAAGGGAGAGAGATAGAGAGAGATTTGGGGAGGGGGTTCTCGGTTAGGGTTGCAGAAGAAAGGAAAGAGGGAAAATGGACGGAGGAAGAAGAAGGAAGGAGGGAAGTTAAGTCGAACGGTCAAAAAAGAAATCACGACTTAAGGAAGGCCGCGTATTGAGGAATCAACGATGGCCATCAAGGCGTTTCTTGATAATTGACGACGTAGCTCGAGGCGTCCATTTATTTTGCATGGGGAATGATAACCGTCGTCAGACGCATTCAATGGGTGTTGATTGATTTGAGAGAAGTAATTATTACCATTTTTGATTAACGTCTATGATTGAGACGTTACCTTATTGAAACGTGGCTTCGATAAGGGCGTTACTTTTGGAATTTCAACGAATATATTTTGGGAATTTGAATCAATTAACGCCCTGTTCTAAGTCGTTATTTAAGTAACGCCTATTGGTGAAGGCGTCAAATGTATGAACAGGAATGCTGAAAAGTCATTGTCTGAGGCGTCCATTTCGGAATTTGTGTCCTTTCTTGAGGCGTTATTCACAACAGAACGACAGATTATTTGAGGATTTGATCTGAAGCACAGCAGTAAGGCTCAATCAGAAAACAATCATTTTTTTACTTTGAAAAGAGATATTACAATGCTTGATGAGCCGTCTTGGGTCTTAGCTTTCTCAAAGCTGTTACATAATTTTTCCACTGATCTTTGTCTTCATCTAAGCTTTCTACAGGTTGATGGAGTTTGTTAATCTTCCATAGGGCTTGGATTGTGATAGCCTCTTCTCCGTCTTCATTGCTGCCTAAGTCTCTTGATTTGATTGGAGGGAGATGAGAGACGTCTTCTAGGTGTTGCCTTGGAAGTCCAATTTGAGGAAGGCATCTGTGAGAGTTGTATAGTATGAAGTCCGAAGCACCGATGAGACGAAGGTCCGTCCCGGTGGAGAATCGTGCACGAAGTTCCTGCATTTTAAGTACACCCGGGGCACAAGTGAAGAGGTTCTTTGGCATCACTTTGAGGTGCTCTCTCCATTCCACTCTCTTTTTGATTTGAGGAATCCGGTTCATCACTCTATTGCTTATTCCTAACGAGCCGGTCATGTAAGAGAGTGGCTTTTTGAAAAGATTCTTGAGGGTTGTTGGGCCTCACCACATGGATCGAACTTGAAGTGTAGATCAACCCAACTAGAGAGTGCTAGCATGCACCCGTAGATGGGCCTTCCCATCGCCGCCGAGGTAAGCCCACTATAGAGATAGGCTAGAATAGCCGGTCCAACTCTTTCCTCTTCCCATAAGCTCACCACCGCGCTCAATTGGGCCTCCTCTAGAAAGTCCTCCGTGGATGGAAACAAGAGTGCGCCTGCTAAGCACACCACGAAGGCCTTTGCTATCTTTTCTATCTCCTCCTCTTCCTTAGCTTGATCCGCTCTCTTAAACACCCATGAGGCGAGCTTCAAGAGGTTGATTCCTTTAGTGACCTTGATTTGGTTCACTATGTTTAGGCTAGATATCAATGCGGTTAGCAATTCATGAGAAGAGATTGGCCTTGGCATGATGGCCATCTTTTGTTCTTCTCCTTATTTCATCCTTTTCAAGCCTAAGATCAACTCTAGTTCTTCCAATAGGATGGTGGCTTCAAATGTTGAGAAGAGAAAGGTGTGAGTGGAAGGGTGCCATATTTCAACTAGAGCTCCTATGGCTGCCCAATCTAAATGAATTTGGTCATGGTGTTTGGCATGGGTGACTAGGCCCAAAAGGTGCCATCTTGCAAGATAAACCCTCATATCAAAAGAAAATTTGGAAAGGATAAGGGGAAGCCACTTGTTTTTTGTAAATCTCCTAGCTCCTGGCACTAATGGATAGTCCTGTGGAAAACAAAGAACAGAGAAGAATGCACGATTGAGCGTGCAGGTGAGCAGCAGAACAGTTGAATGGCTTTTGGTTCGGATATGAGCAGAAGAAGAATAGAAGAATTCACTAACCTGATTTCGAGCAATTCGGCTGTAGATATGTCCTTGGATTTCAGTCAACCTGGGGGTAGAAGACCTGGGTCTCTTAATCATCCTCTCCATCCTTTTGCTTTGTAGAAAGAGCTCGGGCAAGTGCCTGCAGGAGAAGAACGAACAGCAAGACAGAGCCGACTGCAGAGGTTTTAGAAGAGTTTGCTTTGATTAAATCTAAGGAAGTGCCTGCCTTTTATAATGGTTAGGTTGTTCGGAGTTAGAAGGTTGATGGGTATTAGGATATGGTTTGGCTTCCGGTTCGAAACGGAAGTTTGCTTAATTAACGCCGTTTGTTAGGGCGTCAATTGTTGAATTGACGACCTTGCTGAGGTCGTGTTTTGTTTAACGCCCTTGATGGGGGCGTTTTCTTCTTGAACTATCGATGAATATCACGCCTTGATGAAGGGCGTGTTTCTCTTTTTGACGCCCTCATGTTAAGGCGTTTTTCATAATTTTGACGCCATGACTTAAGGCGTTTTTTATGAGTTTGCTTACCGTGAGCTTGATGAACTTAAGTGCTATTATTTCATTGGAGTTCTATTTTATTTAGCACTTATGATCATGTCATACTTTGAATTGAAGATTATTGATGTTGAAATTGTGGAGACTAATGAATTCCAAGTGCAGGAAAGTACAGGTTTCAAGACGCTTGGGTTGCTCATGGAAGTAACATCGCGTTCATTATCTTGTATTTGTTTGATGTAAGCATTGGTACTATATGGTATTTACGCTATTATAGCATATCAAGGACCTTGTGGTTCTGATGAACCTGGAATTTGAGTTCCCCTTCATCAAAAACTATGATAATTTCATGAGAGTCTTGATCACACGGAGAGGCCGTTGAGTCGTTGAAGGTCTGGGACGATGGTTCCACTTTCTGAGTTGATACGCGGACAAACGGGCTTCGACTTAGTGTTAGCTCAGAGATCTGGATTCTTGACCAAATCTGGATGGCTTAGCAATATTATCCTTGATTATTTTCTATTTTTAGTTTGGTTTAATCTTTTCTTTCAGCCCAGCATGCATCATGTAGGACTTTGAGTTTCATGCTGAAAATCTTCAAATTATGGCAATAATGAAGGTCACTCGCTCTTTATTGAGTTGACATGAGATATTCCACTCCAAATCAAGTACTTTGTTCTATCTGAAGCCGCTCAGGCTGATTCCTTGAAAATGTCCCTTTGTTGGATCTCATCTCAATTCTCTTTATTTTTCTACAAATCTATCTTGGTTGTAGCACGTCCACGTTGGCTGGTAACCGCTCTCCAATGGTCTTTCCCTATCGTGCCCGCGCGCACACCTTTTGCCTTACATTTTACTTGTTTAGCTTAGTTTCCTTTATCCAGCAAACTGATGCCTTCTTGGGATCACTCGAAGTTGTTTCGCTCAGAATCTTGGAAAGATTTCCATTGCTTAGTGTCTGAGGCGTGTCACATCACACCTTGGCATCTACTTATCAATTCGCTCCACTTCATTCCATTTGTTGCACTTTCCTCCATTTCGTCTCACTCCCTTCCAAAGCAGACGCCAAGGCGGGGCAGCTGTAGACACGCCAAAAATGACGCTATGTTGATCAAATTTCATGTCACTATGATGACGCCCCAAGTGAACTTCAATATATTCATAATATGAAGTTTTTCTATTTTCTTGTGTATGGTTTTGATTTATTTTTGCATTTTTATGATTCGCGACCTGAAGAGGGGCGTTATTTAAATGGCGACCTTATCTAGGGCGTTTTCTCAAGAAAGGACGACTAAATGTCAGGGCGTCAATTCCTGGTATTATCCAGTTTTAAAGTAAATTCAAAATCAATTTAATTATTGGTTAACGTCCTTCCTCAGGTCATGTTTTAAAATTAACGCCTCAATCGTAGGCGTGTTCTCATAATTTTCAAATAAAGTAAGTTTTATTGCCAAAATTAGATCCAAGAAGTGACGCCCTTGGTAGAGGTCATGTTTTGAGTAACGTCTTGATGTAGGTCATCAATTCTTGATTTGACGTCCTTCGCAAGGTCGTGTTTCACCTTTCGTGTCCTGCTTTAACTCCTCTTTCCTATATAGAGTCCTGCCTCCAATAGTCTCCTTGCTCGAATTGGAGGTAGAGTCCTGTCTTCTTTGAACATTGCCTATCCTTATCTTACCAAACTCGAGCTTATCTCCCACTGAAATCCTATAAAATCATGATCTGGTCGATCGAGGCAGAGGTTGACGTTTTCAGAGGTTGAAGAGATTAGAAACGTTCAAGAGGTTGAGAGGATTGACGGCTTCCTCTGCTTCCTTTCTGTTGTATGCTCGATTGAAGGACTTCGGCTTCCTCTGCTCCTTCTTCATCCGGTCAACCGTGTCTTCTTGGTCCCCTTTACTGTCGACAGGGACAGTAGGGCTTTCTTTTGTTTGTGTTGATTTGTCTTCATCCGCTGTTTTCTTCTTCTACGTCTGCATCAATTCCATTGTCAGTATTTTTCCTTTTCACTTTGCACTAGTTTTATCACATATCTCCTCTCTCCCTAGTTCCTCTTTAGGGGTTTTAAAACCAAAACAATAAGGTGTGCATGTTGATTTCTTTTCATCATCACATGTTTTATTTGGATTGATACTACTACACGTTGGCTGAATCCCATCTTTTACTTTGTTTCATTGTCTTTTTTGCAAGGTAATCAAAAGGAGAACCCTTCTCATCGGCCGGCCGATTGAAGAAGGAGAAAGGAACTTCACATCATCCCGCGTTCCAATCTTCACCAGGTATTCGCGATCTCTTTTTACTATTATTGAGGTAACCCCTCTGGCGATCACATCTCCATATTTGCACCACGTGCAAGCTTTTCTTCCCCTTATTTATGCATTAATCATCATTATTCTCCCTATTTTCACATCATTATTCTCTTGTGATAGTGTGGGATTTATGCCCATCCACAGTTACATGCACTACGCCTCACGCAGGAGGGGGATCTCGGGGTGGAGGGGAAAGGAGTACAAACAAACACTACCTCCACGCAGGGAGGGGCGGTGAGCCGGCCAGGCGGGGAGGGACGTGAAGCAAGGACGGAGCCGAACTGCCTCCTCGAGGTTCTACCCGCCTGTTCTACCTGCTGACAGGTACTTGCTGTCGGATTTCCTGAGGGCACTCCCGACTTAGATACTGACGAGACTAGTGCCAAAACGTCACTGACTGGTCCAGGATGTGGCCTGAATTTTTTCGGGTCATCGGGGTGTCACTGTTGGCTGTGGTGGAGGCTGGACCGGTGCTGCTTGGTTCTGGTTCGGGATGAGTCCAGATTGTTACAGTAAGTTGGCGACGTCACCACGATCGCTCCCGTGATCCGATCGAGGCGGGGCCTGGACGGTCGCGAGCGTGGCCGAGCCTTCTTCATTCAACAACAAAGAATGGATCCAAAAGATGTCGGGGTCGAGAGATATGTCCCGAAGAGTGGGAGTGGGTCTGGACGGATCCCGACTGACCTGATCTGCGACCCTGTAGTAGAAAAATCGGAACGAGCTGCTCCGGGCCTCAATTGGTGCCCTGCTGGATGCGTTGGACAGGCGACTAGTGGAACTCAGCTCCGGCCAAGTGGCACTCCAAGGGGAGCTCCGGTGTGGTCTTCACGGCTTCTGAACAGCGGCCCTGGTTCCTGCTCAGGTCCCAGTTGCGCAGTCGGATGAAAATGAGCCTCCACGAGAGCTCCGAACTTGGATAGGGGCGAGACCCCCTCGCCTGCGAAGCTAGCTGGGAGAGCTTTCCTTCGATGTATGGCACACCTCCAGGAACACCGGGACGTGGGCGAAGCTAGCGCTGGCACCGGAGGGTGGCTCTGCTGTTTTGGAACTACACACTAGTATATAGAAAATAGGGTGGAGGAAGTGGGTTCTTTGTGGTGGGATAGGGGTTTTGGGAGGGTAGTGTAATATCCTGGACCTTTCAGATCCTTTTTCATGGGTCCCGGATCTAGTTTTTAGGAGTGTTCGGCTCCGTTGTGTCCGAAAGTTTGTTTCGGACATCTTTCGTGTTCGGATCGGCGTGATCCAGAGTTGTTTCGGAGGCCCAGAAGCGTTCCGCGGCTTTTTTCGCGCGTGTTTTCCGATTACCGGTGTGAGTTTCGATAATTCTTTCGGAACCTCGCTGTGGGTGAACAAGGTCGTTCACCTGGGCACGAGTGGTACCGTTGCGATCGGTGCGTTCCGAGGATCCCGGAAATGTAATTTTTAATTTTTTGGTATTTTCCAAAATTTCTGGATTTTCTATAAATTCCTAATTCTTTTTTTTCCTTTTTCCTTCTTCTTCTTCCTTTCTTCTTCATCCTCCCTCACGACCGTGGCCGCCCTCTCACTCTCTCTCTCTCCCGTTCAAGCGCGGCGACCTCCGTTCCGGCTGTAGACGGCGGCGGTGCGACGGCACGAGGACGTGGGTGATGACGAGGCGATCGTGCAGGCGTGCGGCGAGTGTGGGAAACGTGGGAAGGTGAGGTTTTAACGGCGTTCTTCGTGGATTCGGGCTTGGATCGGCACGTCTCATCGCGAACCGGAGGTAGGGTGACGTTCCTTAGCCTCTTGTCTTCCTTCCCCGCGAGTTTTAGCTCGAGACGAGGTCGAGAGGGGTTAATTTCACGCCGGGAAGGGTCGTGCATGCTTTGGAGAGTGACCGCCCGATCCATCGTTTTATGCCACGATTCCACGTTTCGGGAGCGTAGGAGCATGCTAGGGGGCTTGGGGGTTCTTCTCTCACCGTTTCCCCCTTCGTGGGGCTTGTTTGGGGTTGGAATGGGCGATTCCGGTGAGGTTCGCCATTTTCACGCCGGTGAGCGATATGCGGTCGAACCAGTGGCCGCACAACCCTTGTGCGGCACTGTTCTGACCATTTATCGGCTCGGCGCGTAGTGGCTGGGCTCGGAGCGCAGTGGGCTTGTGCGGTCTATCGTGGGACCGCATATCCTGAAGTGCGGCCCCATAACTACCGCCCAACCCTGGATTTTCGACCGTTGATTATTACCGTTATACAGCGCACCGGGGTGTGCGGCTAGGAGCTGGCCGCTCAACCCTTCGTGCGGCCAGGGGCTGGCCGTACGTCGTCTGGTGCCGTCGCCTGGGTGTGCGGCCAGATATGGACCGCACAACCCTTGAACTGTTAAACCATAGCCGCTCTTCCCGAGTGCGGCTACGGCCTAACCGTTCAGGTTTATTACCGTTGGGAGACGAACGGCCAATAGCGGACCGTTCATCACCCACGTGCGGCCAGGAGCTGGCCGCACATCAGTTGAACGGGCCCGTGGTGGCCATTCATCTGCCCGTTTAGACCTGGGGTAGAACGGTCACGTCCTGACCGTTTAAACCTAGTGCGGCCCCGGTATGACCGCACATCCCTGAGCGGCCCAAGGTGGATCGATCAAGGGGATGGGTCGTGTCGGCTTGTCTCTCGTCGTACCGAGCGGTGCCGGGAGATGTTGCTGTCGGCTTGTGTCGCCGTGCGACGGTGATTTGTACGAGGGGCGTTCCTTGTACCGTCCGGTTGTGATGTTGCTTTCCATTGACTTGAGAGTCTACTCCTTTAGTGACACTCCACTAGTCGTAGCCCACCAGTACGCGGTGCTGGTCTCACCAGGGAGTGGTGTACGGGCCAACCCTGAGGACGGTTTTAGACTGGTTTCCATCGGGCCCCTCGTCGTTAGCCAGAGTCCGGCTACGGGGGAAAACCGGTCAGAGGGCCAGACCTAGGACGCATGGTCTGTGTGTGCACACGTGGTTGGGGGCAGTTGGACACACTCTAACGAGCGTGACCCCAGCTAGTCACTTGTTTGTGGTACTTGTTTGGTGTCCGTGTCTCTGGTAGGTGCTACCACGTCAGGCAGTTCACCTGCGGTGCGGTGTAAGTCTTCAGGGGATGCTACCGACTGTGCTTCTAGTGGGAGGTACTCCTGTCGAGTCGGGAGTGTCAGGCTGTCAGTCGTTACGACTTCGACCTTCGGGTTTCTACCGTGTTGGCCGTTGGGTTCCGGTTGTTTCGTCGTGGCACGTGTATCGATTTTCGTGTCGTGAGACCGGTGCTTTGTAGATGGTAGGGTTTCCCTTTTGAGGTACTCGCTTACTACTAGCGTAGCGGTTTCCCCATTTGCGAGGTAGGGTTCGAGTGATCCCTACTAAGTCTTGTTCCGAGACTCATTCCCTGCGTATTTTCACCGTGTTTCAGGCGAGGCGAGGCGAGGCGAGGCTTTGGGGAGTTCGTCTGAGGCTCAGCGCGGTTCAGGTGCCCAGCGTTAGTGCCAGAGGTCAGAGCCGGGGTATGCCCCGTGTAGCTGTACTTTCCTTTCTTGTCTCTGTACTAGTTGTGGGCTACTATCGTTATTTTATTGTTATATTGTGGACCATGTAAAATGTTAATTCATTTCCTGGTTATTTATATAACTGTTTAATTCTGTAATTATTTGTGATACTTGTGTAGTTTCCACACCATCCTTCTAACCCTTCCGAGTCTTCGGACTCGTGGGTGGCGGTGTGAGTCTCGGGTTATCGGGCCTTCCCGGTAATCGGATTCTCGGGTCGTTACAACTGGTATCAGAGCGCGGTTGTGGAATTATACGAGAATCATAAGTGATTGTAGTGGTCCACTAGTCCACAGCGATGAAGTACAGTTGACGCTGGCATTGGGCATCGCGTGTTTCTCCTAACCTTACTGTTCCGTGCTTTCTGTCTTTGCTCCAGGTGCGGGTATGGCGCCGAGGCGGGCGACTCGCTCTCAGCAGGGGCAGTCCGCTGGAGGTCAGGAGATCCAGTAGGAGGTTCAGTAGGAGCAGGAGGAGCAGAGTAGAGTGCCACATGTGGCCACCGAGGCAGTGGATACTGCTAGATTTCTGGGGGCCGAGGATTTCTTTCGTGGCATGTACCAGCTTATGTCTCAGCAGTTTGGCGGAGAGGCTGGTGAGGGCTCGTCGACCAGGGGTGGGCCAGGCTGAGTAGTGAGGGATTTCATGTAGTTTCATCCACCTTACTACGGCGGTCAGCCAGACCCTGATTTGGCTCGGAGTTGGCTCAACGAGATGGAGCGGGTGTTCAGTTCCGCACAGCGTACTGCAGAGGATAGAGTGATGTTGGTCTCCAACCAGTTGCAGGGTACGGCTCGGGAGTGGTGGTATTCCGAGAGGAAGACATCCTTCCAGCTTCGTCCACTTGAACAGATTGTGTGGGGTGACTTTGTCAGTGCTTTCGAGCGTACCTACTGTCTAGAGTTTATTGCTACGCAGCGGATGCATCAGTTTTTGGAGCTGGTTCAGGGCGACATGTCCGTGTTGCAGTACAGGGCCCGGTTTGTCGAGCTGGGTCGGTATGCACCTCATATCATGGAGAATGAGAGGGTGAAGACTGTACAGTTCGTTCAGGGCTTGACGCAGGAGCTGAGGCACCATTTGATCGCGAATGCTGCCACCGATTTGGAGACAGCATCTCGCGTTGCGGCTTCCTTGGAGATGGATATGCAGAGGACTTGAGGACCGATTAGCCAGGGACAGTCTTTGTCAGGTCGCAGCCAGCAGTCGGCTACCCAGCAGCAGGGTTCCTTCCAGCATGCGTCGGGTGGTTCAGGAGCGCCAGCACCGGCAATGTCAGTGACAGGATCGGTGTCTTTTGGCACGAAGGTCAAGAAGTTCTTCGGGAAGAGTTTCCAAAAGAAGAAGTCCAAGGGTCAGGGGCAGGCTTCATCGGGCAGTGTACAGCAGCCGGTTCCATTTCAGCGTCAGGGATCAGTGGGTGGATCGCGAGGGCCGTGTCCACGGTGTAACGAGTTCTATCCGGGTAGGCAGTGCACGGCGCCGATTATCTGTTTTCGGTGTGACCAGCCAGGGCATATGGCGCGTGACTATCCTCAGAGGTAGCAGCAGCAGCAGGTTCCCCAGCAGCAGAGGCCGCAGCAGCAGCAGCAGCAGGGACAGTATCCGCCGCTACCCAGATCAGCTAGTGTGGGAGGCAGGCAGAGAGCTCGAGGCCAGATCACACACATGACCAGGGCAGAGGCAGTGGCGTCACAGCTCGTGGAAGGTACCGTTCAGATTTTGTGTTGTGCGGCTCGGGTTTAGTTTGATTCTGGCGCGTCTTATTCGTTTATCTCGGAGGATTTCGCGCTGAGTATCGAGGAGCCGGTGACCCAATTGTCCTGCGATTTGGTAGTGGAGTTGCCCTTAGGTGATTTTATGATCACTCCGTATTATTTCGATGAGATTCCAGTGTGGGTGGAAGGGCGGAGTTTGCCGGCTAGGCTCTATGCGTTGCCGCTTCAGGACTTTGATGTGATTTTGGGTATGGATTGGCTCGAGGCACATCATGCGTTGGTAGATTGTGGCTCGAAGAGAGTTTATTTTCGGTGACTTCGTGGACTCACCTTCTATTTCCAAGGTATCAGGTCTTCCTCTTCCCGCTTTCTTATCTCTGCGATTCGAGCTTGCCATTTGCTTGATGCGGGTTGTCAGGGTTTTCTCGCTTCTGTGGTCTTGGTAGACCATCCGCGTCCGGATGTCGAGGACATTCCGGTGGTATGCGAGTTTCCCGATGTTTTTCCGGAGGACTTACCTGGATTGCCTCCCCAGCGGGAGATCAATTTTGTGATCGAGGTCGTGCCGGGCACGGGACCGTTGGCGAAGGCTCCCTACCGTATGGCTCCCGCTGAGTTGAGGGAGTTGCGGGCGCAGTTGCAAGAGTTGCTGGCCAAGGGGTATATTCGTCCTAGCTTTTCCCCTCGGAGTGCACCTATGTTGTTTGTGAAGAAGAAGGATGGTAGCTTGCAGTTGTGCATTGACTACCGACAGCTGAATGAAGTGACCATTAAGAACAAGTATCCGTTGCCACGGATCGATGATTTGTTCGACCAGCTTCAATCCGCTCGAGTATTCTTGAGGATTGATTTACGGTCCGGTTACTATCAGTTGAGAATTCGCGAGTCCGATGTGGAGAAGACTGCGTTTGGTACAAGGTATGGGCATTATGAGTTTCTGGTGATGCCGTTTGGACTCACCAATGCCCCCGCAGCCTTCATGGACTTGATGCAGAGAGTGTTTCGTCCGTATTTGGACCAGTTCATGGTCGTATTTATGGACGACATCCTTGTCTATTCGCGGTCTGCCGAGGAGCATGCGTACCATTTGGGTGTGGTGCTGCAGATGCTGCGAGATCACCAGTTGTATGCGAAGCTCAGTAAGTACGAGTTCTGACTTCGTGAGGTGCACTTTTTGGGGCACGTGATTTCTGGTGATGGCCGAGGCCGTAATGCGATGGCCGAGGCCGTAATGCGATGGCCGAGGCCGAGGTCTGTGACCGAGATCCGGAGTTTCTTGGGGCTTGCGGGTTATTATCGTCGGTTTATCTGAGATTTTTCTCGCATTACGACCCTGATGACTAGACTCACACGGAAGGATGTGCCTTTCGTCTGGTCTGAGGAGTGTGAGCAGAGTTTCAGGGAGCTGAAGAGATTGCTCACCTCGGCTCCGGTGTTGGTTTTACCTTCTAGATCGGGAGGTTTTTTGGTGTGTACAGATACTTCCGGGGTCGGATTGGGTGCTGTGTTGATGCAGCATGGTAGAGTGGTGGCTTATGCATCTCAGCAGCTGAAGCCCCACGAGGAGAACTGATGGGGACATCACCTCCCATGCCCACGTTCACAGCTCATCTTCGCGTCCCGGTTGCATCCGGCATGGTCTAGTCATTTAATTTTGAGTCCTATGTAATTTTTATTTGAGTCATTTGATGTATTTTCCCTTTTATTTGAGTCATGTTCCTAGGTCTTGTGTTCATTTCCCTAAGTATGAGTGTCATTAGGTTGTCTAGTTAGCTATTGGGCCCAACTCATTGGGCTTGGCCCAAGGGCTCTCCCCTACCCCCTCGGTTATTTGTCATTAAGTCAATTGTCAGGGACTTTTGTAGAAATGTGGGTTTCCTATATATAGGACCCCATTCCCCCCATTTCAACTTAATGAATCAATGAATGAAAAAAACTTGCCATTTTGAGAGTTTACACTTCTTATCTAGTGGAGAGATTCCATTTTTTGGGTGAGAAGGGGAGAGATTCCCCACCCTTCCCTCTCTTAATCTCTCTTTTTCACTCCACTTTCTCTCTCCTCAACACCCAAATTCGAATTTTCTTCTCTCTCCTCCCTTCCCAACTACCTCCACTCCCCACCTACCCCATTTAATCCTCTTCCCATTCCCCACAACCCTCATCAATACTCCACCCCTTCCCAAGACCCCCTCCACCGATCCTCTCCTCACCATCCAACCCCCAACTACCCCTCCCACTTTCCCAAGCACCCTTCCCACTACCCCAAGCACCCCTTCCCTTCCCCAACACAGCCCCCCCATTACCAAGACAAAAAATTAACCCCACCCTTAAACCTATTTTCGAATATCCTTTCCCTCTCTCCATTCCAACTAAATTCGCAGCCCCCACTACCACCATCTATTGGACCCTCTTCCAAACCTTATTCTCCACCTCCCACACCTTAGAACACCCCCTCCAAGACCCCCTTACAACCAAGGGTCACTCCCACACTCATCTACCCCCTTTCCCTTCTTCTTTCTTGGTCATTGGAAGCTACTTCGAAGTTGCAGTTTGCTGTCCAGAGGTTGCAGATGAACCAGCAACTTGCAGCGGCCACCACGACTTCCTCCGGATGAGTTTGAAGACCCAAGAGCCATCATCGGAAGCTTCTACCAGTCTCCTTCGCAACAGAAGTGGTTTCATCTTCCTCCGATCTACGAGCCGTCCAAGAGGTCTATTCTCCCACAACTGCGCAGTTCTGCCTCGGCTGAGGACCTGAGCCAGATTAGAAGCTCTGCCACGATGAACCCCGAAGGAATCAGTCCACGAGTTCTTCTTCAAAGTTCTTCATCGCCCAGTCTACTTCCAGAATCAAGAAATAGAACTTCATTCGGCGTTCGTGATTCAGAGTTCTCATTTTTCTCCCTCAGCTACGCAGATCTGCTACTCATAGTCTGCACTGACCAGTCGCCATTTTTCTGCATCCCCTAGTCTTCTCCGACATCGGTTGGCTTCCCCGTCAGTTTTTCTGCGAAGAGGACTCGTCCACGATTCCAACGGCTCTGACGGTTCTTGATTCCGAGTTCAGGGGCTGTCAGGGCATCCTCTGCAACCTACTGTTGAAAACCAGGAGCTAGCTCTGCAGAGATCCTGATCCGGAGAGAAAGCTTCACCACGACAAACCCCGGAGGAATCAGGCCACGGGCTCTTCTTCAAAGTTCTTCCTCTCCTGGTCTACTTTCATAACCAAGAAGCGGAACTCTGTTCGGCATCCGGCAGCAGAAGTTACGAATTTTCTTCCTCAGGCGTGCGACTCTACTTCCCACAGTCTGCACCGACCCCCACTCACTGTTCTGGGTCCCCTGATCTTCTCCAACATCTTTCGGCTTCCCCGTCAATTCTGTTGCAAAGAATACTCGTCCACGGTTCCAGCGGCTCTGGCGGCACCTGATTCGGAGTTCGGGAGCGGCCGAGGCAATCTCTTCTTCCTACTATTAGTAACCAGTTGCTGTCAGTCCGAGAATCAGCGTCCCTGTTCGAGCTCCTGCCCAGGCCAGCAGCGACCCCAGAAGAATTCGGAAAAATTCAGAGGCACTCCAGTTCCAGTAACAAAGATTTTTCCACTTGTCTCACCCTCGGCAAAATTCCTGATCATGTTCTGAAGCCACAGTACCGACTGTCTGTCCACAATTGCCGAGAGAAGGCAGATTCAGCATATTCACTTCATCATCGTTTTGGCCCTAGTTTTCCCCACCCCGCTTGGCCGGCTGAAGGCCCCTCCCTGTGTGGAGGTAGTTTTGATTGTAACTATCATCTTCCCTTCCCCACGATCCCCCCCTTGCATGGGGTGTAGTGTTGTAATAGCTTAAACAGGTCAAGCTACCCCGGCGCGGCGTGTGGGGAACCCACGCTTCCCCGCTCGCCCTCGTCTCCGAGCGGGACCGGTTTCTTCAAACCGGTCGAGTAAGTGCTCCAAACTTTGCTCTAATTTGTGCTTGTTCTTTCAATATTAGTTCATAAACTCCGCTGGCCGTGAATGAGAGCCCGATCCTTAAGCTCTTGTGCTATAAGTGATCACCGTGGAAAAAGAGAGAAACCGGTGCCTTTGGCACTTGGTCAGCCCCATTGTCTTGGGCTTCCACATCCATTGGGAATCAAGTCTTGGCCTTGCTGGCCCTCTACCAGCAAGGGCCCAACCCCTCAACCTCACCTTGGCATTGCCAAGTTACCCCGGTGGTGAGGACACGCGCCGCCTTTCTCGACGGAGCACGCGGAGCACGCCGGCATCTCTTTGGCTCGGCGACTACGGCATGGTTTAGAGGACCTTCTTTTACATGATGGCCATACCAGGCCTTGGTTTAGTCCCTGCGTGGACATGTTTATTCTTTATTGTGGACCTTTGTAGGCCAATTGGGGCCAATTAGACCTTTATTGGGTGTGCTAGGCTCATTGGTTGGGCAATAGGACTAGTGGGCCACTTCTTGGTCCAACCTTTTGGCCCATTAGGGTTTTGGGCACCCCCTCTCTTCTCCTCCAAGAGGAGGAGGAGGCAGCTGCCCCCCTACCTTTTTTTTAGGAAGTAGATTGCGCACCCCACTTTTTTTCCTTCCCATTCGATCCCCTCCCCCCCTTTGGCCGCCCCCCTTTCCCCCCTTGCTAGGGTTGAAACCCTAGCATTCCCCCCCTCCATATATAAGGTCTTATGTACTTTCTTTAGGAATTAATGAAATGAAATATTTTGATTGAGCAGCCATTTGCGCAGCCACCCCTTGGAGAGGGCGACCCTCTCTTCCTCCTCTGCTCCTGCGACGGGAGTAACCCCGGGGTGCGACTCCCCATCCCCTCGGTGCGACGCCGAGGTTCTTCCTCCCTTCTACTTCATCTCCGGTTCGAGTTCGCGTGTTCCAGATTCGGCCCCGAGTTACAGCGGCGTCCCCATCCGATGCAGGTCGAATCCGAGCCCCTCCTTTTTTTGGTGGATACTTCTACGAGTCGGCAGCGCGTGGGCTTTGGTTTCGCCTCGATCCGAGGTCGGCACCACCCGTGGCGAGTTTTCTCGTGAGCTAGCGCAGGAGCCTCCCTCTCTGCGCGCCCAGATCCACCCTCCTTCTTGCGAAAATCCCACAGGACGGACAACTCCGAGTTTGGAGCTGATTTCTTCAGGGTTTGTACCTCTCGTCGTCCTCTTTCCAACGCCGCCAACCTTGTCTCGTTCCGACGTCCGAGCTGTTCGTGGCGTCCGTTCCCGTGAGGTCGCGCGGGCCTGCCCAGTCCACCCGGTGCCAGGACAACCGGCGACTTCCAAAGGTCACAGCGTCCAACCACGACCAGATCTGATCGAGCTCTTTGGTCCGGACCTGCTGCTCTGCGTCCCCGACGTCCTCCCACAAGCGGGGCCTCGTTCGCCTAACAGAGCAGCGAGTTACCATTTTCCCCGCTCGACAGCGCAGTTCTGGGAGCAGATTCCTTGTCCCCACTTGCAGGTGCGGCCACGGCGTCCACGGACGGAATCGGAGCACGCCTTTTGGCCGAGGCTTCCTCCTGCGACCTAACTACGCGCCCTCGCTGACGGCGCCCCAATCGGACTCCGGATCCATTCGTGGGAACGTTTACCACCGAGTTGCGCGTTGCTGCGATTCTGCCGATCGTCATCCGGACCCTCCTCGTGGTCAACCCTTCACCGAGTGCCGCCCGTCAGCCCGTGTATCGGCCGCCCCGAATGGAATTGTTGTAGCCTGTTATCTCCCTGCGAGGAGTGGGCACCATTGCTGGCTTGTACCTATTCTTTCATTGTGTGTATCGGGGTTGTCGGTCTCGGCCGGGGTTCCTTCCCCACGCCTAGGCGTGGAGGTACGTGCGACGCTCCCCCCTTGGCAATTTTGCTTTACTAGTATGTGATCTTATATGCCGCGTGAGAGCGTAGGGATCCTAGCTAGCATTCAACACCGCGAGATCGTGAGTGAGAGTATCCCATTCCGTGGCCCTAGTCGAGCACCGAGCTCGGACTGGACTCCTATAGTTGCGCGTCGGCTCCTTTGCCGCTTTGATCCACTCGCTTCCCTCATAGGGACGGCCGTGGACTTGGGTTTCTTGTTGAGAGACGCCTCTCCCCGGAGGAATAGTACGGAAGTCGTTCACTCGGCTTGCCTTGTCACGTGTGAGTGCTGGCCGCACTTGGTCTTCATAGTAGGTCCAGTCCTTTTTAGTCCCGTCCCGCATCAAATTTGGTATCAGAGCATATTGTCCCCCATCAAATTTGGTATCAGAGCATATTGTCCCCCATCAAATTTGGTATCAGAGCCTAGGGAACCAGTTTGTTCTAACAAATTGGGGTCTTAGGTCATGCGAGTCTTTAGGTTGTCTAGGGTGCAATTGAGGCCTTAGAGTTATCTAGGTTGCATTGAGTCTCTTAGTTCATCTAGGTAACCCACCATTGCATTGTAATGTTAGGTTTGTGTCTAGTTAGAGTTTTGTCCTTGTCTCGTTGAGTCTTGCATGTCCAGCTCCGCGCCAACCCCATGGTGGTTCCTCGAGCCCACATGTCAGATTAGTCATCCCTATTGGCCCGATTCGATGCTCTTATGGTACGACCCCTAAGTGTCGCCCCTACCACTCAGTCGTCGGGAGACCCGATCCCTATACCGATGACCGAGTCATTCCAGCGCCCTGTCATGTCCATTGCCATCCTACCTAATGGGAAGCATACGGAGATCGACTTCATCAGTAGGGTGTCATCTAACTGTGTCTCACAAGACATTATTGAGTCACTCTCTAAGACTGGGGAGATTGTTCTCCGTGATGGTTTAGCTTTTATCGAGTTTCAACGGTGGTTTGGCCCCGTTAAATATTCCGATGGCGCTTGGTGCAAGATCAGCACACTTGCTGGTCCATGCATCATTTTAGGGCGAACTTGGTTGGAGGAAAGAAGTGCGACCATCGACCTGGATAGGAGGACCTGCACCTTACACCCATCTCACCTTCCCGGTGAGTTTGTCTTCCATGACGGCGTTACGCCGACCACCTCCATGTCATCACCTGGGTTTGTTCCAGTGAGTTACGAGGCTGAACAGGAGTTGATTGAGGAGTACCTAACTGAGGTTGAGGAGTTAGGGAGTGATCCCCTCCACATCATAGAGGACTCCGTTTCCCCTCCCGAGAGAGAGGCTTCACCCTTAGACCCTCATATAGAGACATTCTTACCTTCCGAGGGTGAACTGGTCATTGGAGAGTCTTTAGCTAGCTGGCTAAGGGAGGGTCCACTTCTAGATGTCTCCATTCCTTGCTATACACCCATGGGACCAGCCCTCTCATTAATACCCCTTAACTCCTTTCACACCACTTTTCGGTCCTTCTGCTTTCTTGAAAATGTGAAGGACTTCCTTAGGAGTTTAGATTATCAATGGGAGTTGACTTATATGTTGACCTTAGGGTCTGACCAACCCTATAGTCATAGCTTTACACTCCCTGCTTTGGGGTCTATTACCTCGGTCTACACCATAGGACATATCACATCCGAGGTCCTTTTATTATTTCCCATACCCGTGGAGGTTGATTTTGTCCCCGCTTATGGTTTCACGGTCCCGAGGGAGGAACCTTGCCTTCCTTGCCTTCCTCATGAGCCTCTTGCCCCATACATGAGAGTGCCTGAAGGTGATTATCTGCACCTGGGCGAATGTCGCACATGGGCAAGTATAGTGAAGGGACCTATCGGGAGGGGTCATTATTTCTTTGACCCTTTCGATCCCCTCCCTAGTGAGCCTCTCGACCCATATTCTTTTCCCCACCTTGTCGAGGAGGTCCACTATCATACACCACCTAGGCCTTCTAGTCAACACCTCACCTTACCGGCATCCAGATGCCCGAGCTTAGGAGGCCAGGGACACATGTCTCTTCCCCATGTTTCTTCATGTCCACCATCATATAGGGGTTTGTCTCATATAGGGAATGTCATGAGTGAGTTTGGGCAATTTAGTCCCCATGAGTCTACCACATTCCGTAGGACACCCATGCATGATAGATACAACTTTGGTTGTCCTGGTCCTCCCCGTGTTGTCCAGTCATGTAGGCGTCATAGACATGCTGGGTCTATGTTTGGATGCCCTGGGCCACCCATGCATTCATATCGGTATGAGTCCACGCCACTAGTTTGGAGTCTACATCATCATCACCCCCTCGAGGCCAGCAACGCACGTTATAAGGAATTAGCTGACGCGCATCGACGCACCCGTGAGTTCCAAGTGGGAGAGTACGTCATGATCAGGGTTAGACCTGAACGGTTCCCTTCGGGGGCCGTGAAGAAACTCCAGGACCGCGGTACCGGACCCTTTCGAGTCTTGAAGCGAATTGGGTCGAATGCGTATGAGATTGAGCTGCCAGACGACTATGGGATCTGTTCGACGTTCAATGTTTCAGATCTGGTGGCATATCAGGATCCCGCGGTGATTCCCAATGAGCTTTTTGGGCCTACCCCTCCTATTGAGAGCATTACACCTTCTGAGCGTCCACCTCCTCCAGCCCCATTACAGACACGCGAGCATATAGATTGCATACTGGATGAGCAGGTGACCACGACCAGGAGCGGAGCCTACCAGCGCTTCCTAGTGCGCTGGAGAGGGCGCCCTGCGACAGACGACACCTGGATCACACGTGGAGAGCTGGAGCTGATCGACCCGGACCTGCTGGAGCATTATTGGAGCGATCGTGACCCTTACTCGATGGGGTCGAGTTCTTCCCACCCGGGGAGAATTGGTGAGGACACGCGCCGCCTTTCTCGACGGAGCACGCGGAGCACGCCGGCATCTCTTTGGCTCGGCGACTACGGCATGGTTTAGAGGACCTTCTTTTACATGATGGCCATACCAGGCCTTGGTTTAGTCCCTGCGTGGACATGTTTATTCTTTATTGTGGACCTTTGTAGGCCAATTGGGGCCAATTAGACCTTTATTGGGTGTGCTAGGCTCATTGGTTGGGCAATAGGACTAGTGGGCCACTTCTTGGTCCAACCTTTTGGCCCATTAGGGTTTTGGGCACCCCCTCTCTTCTCCTCCAAGAGGAGGAGGAGGCAGCTGCCCCCCTACCTTTTTTTTAGGAAGTAGATTGCGCACCCCACTTTTTTTCCTTCCCATTCGATCCCCTCCCCCCCTTTGGCCGCCCCCCTTTCCCCCCTTGCTAGGGTTGAAACCCTAGCATTCCCCCCCTCCATATATAAGGTCTTATGTACTTTCTTTAGGAATTAATGAAATGAAATATTTTGATTGAGCAGCCATTTGCGCAGCCACCCCTTGGAGAGGGCGACCCTCTCTTCCTCCTCTGCTCCTGCGACGGGAGCAACCCCGGGGTGCGACTCCCCATCCCCTCGGTGCGACGCCGAGGTTCTTCCTCCCTTCTACTTCATCTCCGGTTCGAGTTCGCGTGTTCCAGATTCGGCCCCGAGTTACAGCGGCGTCCCCATCCGGTGCAGGTCGAATCCGAGCCCCTCCTTTTTTTGGTGGATACTTCTACGAGTCGGCAGCGCGTGGGCTTTGGTTTCGCCTCGATCCGAGGTCGGCACCACCCGTGGCGAGTTTTCTCGTGAGCTAGCGCAGGAGCCTCCCTCTCTGCGCGCCCAGATCCACCCTCCTTCTTGAGAAAATCCCACAGGACGGACAACTCTGAGTTTGGAGCTGATTTCTTCAGGGTTTGTACCTCTCGTCGTCCTCTTTCCAACGCCGCCAACCTTGTCTCGTTCCGACGTCCGAGCTGTTCGTGGCGTCCGTTCCCGTGAGGTCGCGCGGGCCTGCCCAGTCCACCCGGTGCCAGGACAACCGGCGACTTCCAAAGGTCACAGCGTCCAACCACGACCAGATCTGATCGAGCTCTTTGGTCCAGACCTGCTGCTCTGCGTCCCCGACGTCCTCCCACAAGCGGGGCCTCGTTCGCCTAACAGAGCAGTGAGTTACCATTTTCCCCGCTCGACAGCGCAGTTCTGGGAGCAGATTCCTTGTCCCCACTTGCAGGTGCGGCCACGGCGTCCACGGACGGAATCTGAGCACGCCTTTTGGCCGAGGCTTCCTCCTGCGACCTAACTACGCGCCCTCGCTGACGGCGCCCCAATCGGACTCCGGATCCATTCGTGGGAACGTTTACCACCGAGTCGCGCGTTGCTGCGATTCTGCCGATCGTCATCCGGACCCTCCTCGTGGTCAACCCTTCACCGAGTGCCGCCCGTCAGCCCGTGTATCGGCCGCCCCGAATGGAATTGTTGTAGCCTGTTATCTCCCTGCGAGGAGTGGGCACCATTGCTGGCTTGTACCTATTCTTTCATTGTGTGTATCGGGGTTGTCGGTCTCGGCCGGGGTTCCTTCCCCACGCCTAGGCGTGGAGGTACGTGCGACGCTCCCCCCTTGGCAATTTTGCTTTACTAGTATGTGATCTTATATGCCGCGTGAGAGCGTAGGGATCCTAGCTAGCAGTCAACACTGCGAGATCGTGAGTGAGAGTATCCCATTCCGTGGCCCTAGTCGAGCACCGAGCTCGGACTGGACTCCTATAGTTGCGCGTCGGCTCCTTTGCCGCTTTGATCCACTCGCTTCCCTCATAGGGACGGCCGTGGACTTGGGTTTCTTGTTGAGAGACGCCTCTCCCCGGAGGAATAGTACGGAAGTCGTTCACTCGGCTTGCCTTGTCACGTGTGAGTGCTGGCCGCACTTGGTCTTCATAATAGGTCCAGTCCTTTTTAGTCCCGTCCCGCATCAAATTTGGTATCAGAGCATATTGTCCCCCATCAAATTTGGTATCAAAGCATATTGTCCCCCATCAAATTGATACCAAATTTGGTATCAGAGCCAGGTTCCTTCCCCACGCCTAGGCGTGGAGGTACGTGCGACGCTCCCCCCCCCCCCTTGGCATTTTGCTTTACTAGTATGTGATCTTGTATGCCGCGTGAGAGTGTAGGGATCCTAGCTAGCACTCAACACCGCGAGATCGTGAGTGAGAGTATCCCATTCCGTGGCCCTAGTCGAGCACCGAGCTCGGACTAGACTCCTATAGTTGCGCGCCGGCTCCTTTGCCGCTTTGATCCACTCGCTTTCCTCATAGGGACGACCGTGGACTTGGGTTTCTTGTTGAGAGACGCCTCTCTTCGGAGGAATAGTACGGAGGTCGATCACTCGGCTTGCCTTGTCTCGTGTGAGTGCTGGCCGCACTTGGTCTTCATCATAGGTTTAGTCCATTTGTCAGTTCCGTCCCGCATCACCCGGGCTTGGGTGAGCGACGAGAGAGCGGTGGCCCAAATTGGCCCATTTAGATTGCGAATGTGCTTGCTTGCTTAAGTCCAAGGTCGTGTCACATCAAGAACTACCCTACCCATGACCTTGAGTTGGCGGCTGTGATCTTCGCGCTGAAGATCTAGAGGCATTATCTGTACGGTGAGAAGTTCGAGGTGTTCACTGACCATCAGAGTTTGAGGTATGTGTTCACGCAGAGGGATCTTAACCTCAGGCAGAGGCGTTGGATGGAGTATATGAAGGATTATGACTTCACCCTGTCTTATCAGCCGGGCAGGATGAATGTCGTAGCTGATGCCTTGAGTCGGAAGGTCGCGGTCAGTGCCTTGATGTTGAGGAAGTGGAGGCTCTGGGAACAAGTGCCCGAAGTGTCTTTCAGGCTCAAGATTGCCCAAGAGCCAGGGTTAGCAGTGCTTGCGAGTCTGACTGTCACGCCAACTATCCACCGTCAGGTGACAGAGGCTCAGCATGCAGACCCTGAGTTACCCCAGATTTTGGCCTTAGCTGATGTGGAGCTCGGCAAGGATGGTGCTGCGAGATTTCGTGGTAGGCTGTACGTCCCAGCCGACGAGCAGGTTCGGCGTGCGGTGTTACGCGAGGCTCATGGGAGCAGGTACACCGTACACCCGGGTGCGATGAAGATGTATCAGAATTTACGGAGGTAGTTCTGGTGGCCTGGCATGAAGAGAGATGTTACCGAATTTGTGGCCAAGTGCCTGACCTGTCAGCAGGTGAAGGCGGAGCATCAGCGATCTGGAGGTACTCTCTAGCCCTTGGATGTTCCCACGTGGAAGTGGGACCACGTGACCACGGATTTTATGGTGGGGTTACTGAGGACTCCGAGTGGGCAAGATAGTATTTGGTTGCTGGTAGATCGGCTGACGAAGGTGACTCGGTTGCTACCGGTCAAGGTCAGCTGGAGAGTGTCCAGGTTGGCTCGTCTTTATGTGGAGCGAATCGTTCCGTTGCATGGGATTCCCATTTCCATTGTGTTGGATCGGGATCCGCGCTTCACTTCTAGATTCTAGAGGAGTTTCCAGCGAGCTCTTGGCACGGAGTTGGCGTTTAGTTCAGCGTACCATCCTCAGTCAGATGGTCAGTCTAAGTGGACCATCCAGACTTTGGAGGATATGCTGAGATCCTGCTGCCTGGAGTGGCAAGGGAGTTGGATTCACCACCTACCGTTGGTAGAGTTTGCCTACAACAACAGCTATCATTCGACCATCGACATGGCTCCTTATGAGGCGTTCTATGGGCGTCCGTGTCGGACTCCACTTGACTGGTTTGAGGTTGGTGAGTGTGTTTTGACGGGACCGGAGGTGGTGCAGCAGTGTGTGGATGTTGTGCACGTGGTTCGTCAGAACATGTTGGCGGCCCAGAGTCGATAGAAGAGCTATGCTGACCGGAGGCGGCAACCCCTCGCGTTCGCTGTGGGCGATCGGGTATTCTTGAGAGTTTCTCTAATGAAGGGGGTGATACGCTTTGGACGGCGTGGGAAGCTGAGTCTCCGCTATGTTGGTCCCTTTGTGATTGTGGAGCGCATCGGTGAGGTAGCTTATCGGTTGTAGTTACCCCCTGAGTTGGCGTCGGTGCATGACGTGTTCCACGTTTCGATGTTACGGAAGTATATGCCCGATGACTCTCATGTGCTTGAGGATTCTGTGTGACCCGAGGTGACTCCAGATCTTTCTCTTCTAGAGTTTCCCGTCCGCGTCGTGGATAGGCGAGAGCAGCGCCTGCTGAACAAGGCCATCCCCTTGGTGAAGGTGGTGTGGCAGCGACACTCTGGTGGTGAGGCTTCTTGGGAACGTGAGGACGAGATGCGTCAGTAGTTCCCTTACCTGTTTGAGTGAGTCTTCCTCTTCTTTCCCCTTGGGTTGTTCTCAATTTCGAGGATGAAATTCCTTTAAGGGGGGGGCTGTAATATCCTGGACCTTTTGGATCCTTCTTCGTGGGTCCCAGATCTGGTTTTTCGAAGTGTCCGGCTCCGTTGTGTCCGAAATTTCGTTTCGGACATCTTTTGTGTTCGGATCAGCGCGATCCGGAGTTGTTTCGGAGGCTCGGAAGCGTTCCGCGGCTTTTTCCTCGCGTGTTTTCCGATTACCGGTGTGAGTTTCGGTAATTCCTTCGGAACCTCGCTGCGGGTGAACCGGGTCGTTCACCTGGGCACGAGTGGTACCGTTGCGATCGGTGTGTTCCGAGGATCCCGAAAATGTAATTTTTGATTTTTTGGTATTTTCAAGAATTTCTGGATTTCCTATAAATTCCTAATTCTTTTCTTTTCTTTTTCCTTCTTCTTCTTCCTTTCTTCTTCTTCCTCCCTCACGACCGTGGCCGCCCTCTCACTCTCTCTCTCTCTCTCCCGTTCGAGCACGGCGACCTTCGTTCCGGCTATAGACAGCGGCGGTGCGACGGCGCGAGGACGTGGGTGACGACGAGGCGATCGTGCGGGCATGCGGCGAGAGTGGGAAGCGTGGGAAGGTGAGGTTTTAACGGCTTTCTTCATGGATTCGGGCTTGGATCGGCGCGTCTCATCGCGAACCGGAGGTAGGGTGACGTTCCTTAGCCTCTTGTCTTCCTTCCCCGCGAGTTTTAGCTCGAGACGAGGTCGAGAGGGGTTAATTTCATGCCGGGAAGGGTCGTGCATGCTTTGGGGAGTGACCGCCCGATCCATCGTTTTATGCCACGATTCCACGTTTCGGGAGCGTAGGAGCATGCTAGGGGGCTTGGGGGTTCTTCTCTCACCGTTTCCCCCTTCGTGGCACTTGTTTGGGGTTGGAATGGGCGATTCTGGTGAGGTTCGCCATTTTCACGCCGGTGAGCGATATGCGGTCGAACCAGTGGCCGCACAACCCTTGTGCGGCACTGTTCTGACCGTTTATCGGCTCGGCGCGCAGTGGCTGGGCTCGGAGCACAGTGGGCTTGTGCGGTCTATCGTGGGACCGCATATCCTGAAGTGCGGCCCCATAACTACCGCCCAACCCTGGATTTTCGACCGTTGATTATTACCGTTATACAGCACACCGTGGTGTGCGGCTAGGAGCTGGCCGCTCAACCCTTCGTGCGGCCAGGGGCTGGCCGTACGTCATCTGGTGCCGTCGCCTGGGTGCGCGGCCAGATATGGACCGCACAACCCTTGAACTGTTAAACCATAGCCGCTCTTCCCGAGTGCGGCTACGGCCTAACCGTTCAGGTTTATTACCGTTGGGAGACGAACGGCCAATAGCGGACCGTTCATCACCCACGTGCGGCCAGGATCTGGCCGCACATCAGTTGAACGGGCCCGTGGTGGCCGTCCATCTGCCCGTTTAGACCTGGGGTAGAACGGTCACGTCCTGACCGTTTAAACCTGGTGGGGCCTCGGTATGACCGCACATCCCTGAGCGGCCCAAGGTGGACCGATCAAGGGGACGGGTCGTGTCGGCTTGTCTCTCGTCGTACCGAGCGGTGCCGGGAGATGTTGTTGTCTGCTTGTGTCGCCGTGCGACGGTGATTTGTACGAGGGGCGTTCCTTGTGCCGTCCGGTTGTGATGTTACTTTCCGTTGACTTGAGAGTCTACTCCTTTAGTGACACTCCACTAGTCGTAGCCCACCAGTACGCGGTGCTGGTCTCACCAGGGAATGGTGTACGGGCCGACCCTGAGGACGGTTTTAGACTGGTTTCCGTCGGGCCCCTCGTTGTTAGCCAGAGTCCGGCTACGGGGGGAAACTGGTCAGAGGGCCAGACCTAGGGCGCATGGTCTGTGTGTGCACACGTGGTTGGGGGCAGTTGGACACACGCTAACGAGCGTGTCCCCAGCTAGTCACTTGTTTGTGGTACTTGTTTGGTGTTCGTGTCTCTGGTAGGTGCTACCACATCAGGCAGTTCACCTACGGTGCGGTGTAAGTCGTCAGGGGACGCTACCGACTGTGCTTCTAGTGGGAGGTACTCCTGTCGAGTCGGGAGTGTCAGGTTGTCAATCGTTACGACTTCGACCTTCGGGTTTCTGCCGTGTTGGCCGTTGGGTTCCAGTTGTTTCGCCGTGGCACGTGTGTCGATTTTCGTGTCGTGAGACCGGTGCTTTGTAGATGGCAGGGTTTCCCTTTTGAGGTACTCGCTTACTGCTAGCGTAGCGGTTTCTCCGTTTGCGAGGTAGGGTTCGAGTGATCCCTACTGAGTCTTGTTCCGAGACTCATTCCCTGCATGTTTTCACCGTGTTTCAGGCGAGGCGAGGCTTCGGGGGAGTTCGTCTGAGGCTCAGCGCGGTTCAGGTGCCCAGCGTTAGTGCCAGAGGTCAGAGCCGGGGTATGCCCCGTGTAGCTGTACTTTCCTTTCTTGTCTCTATACTTGTTGTGGGCTACTGTCGTTATTTTATTGTTATATTGTGGACCATATAAAATGTTAATTCATTTCCTGCTTATTTATATAACTGTTTAATTCTGCAATTATTTGTGATACTTGTATAGTTTCCACACCATCCTTCTAACCCTTCCGAGTCTTCGGACTCGTGGGTGGCGGTGCGAGTCTCGGCATGATGTTCTAGAGGGGGAGGGGCGATGGAGGGTGGGGTGGTAGTAGGGGGAGAGATGGAGTGGGGGCGTGGGGGGTCTTGGGGGGGTTAGAGGGAGCCAAGGGAGAGGGGGGGTCACACAAGGGATAGGGGGGGTTAATGGGGTGGGGTGCGCACCCAGGTGGGGGAGAGGGATTCAAAGCCCCTAGGGGATGTGAAGGGGTGTGTGGGGAAGAGGGAGGGGTGCTTGGGAAGAGGGAGGGGTGCTTGGGGGAGAGGGAAGGGTGCTAGGGAAGTGGAAGGGTTGCCTTGGAATACGAAGGGTTGCTTGGGTAGTGGTGAGAGTGAATGGGGGCTTATGAGCCTTGGGAGGTGAAGGGTTGTATTTAATGGGGTGGGGTGATGTGGCAAGGAGGGAGGAGAGAGAGGGGGGGCGAAATTGGGAGAGAGAAAGGGGAGGAGAGAGAGTGGGGTTCGCCCCCTTCAAGAGAGAGAGAGAGAGAGAGAGAGAGAGGGAGGGAGAGGGAGAGAGCTCACAAGTATTCTTTGGACTTAAACTCAAATTTTCATTGGTACTTCAAAAGGGGAGGTTGGGGCCCTATTTATAGGGAACCCAAAATTTACAAAAAGTCCCTGACAATTGGACTATTGACACAAAACCAAAGGGGAAGGGGCGCAGGTGGGCCAAGCCCAAACAATTGGGCCCAAAACCCACATGATGACCACAAGACTTAAGAAAATAACTACATAACCAAGGTACTGTAGTCAAATAAAAGACAAATTACATCAAAATGACTCAAATAAACAAGAAATACATCAAAGTGATCTGCCAAAGTGCTGTGGGGGCCTACTTGACATGGAGATCAAGCCTATCCCTCGTCGAAAGGAAGGGAAGTCCCGAGCCAGAGGGAATCATGGGTGATGTCCCCATCACTAGGGCTTTTCCCTACTTCCCAGCAACCAACACTCAGTTCCCAATACCCAAAATCCAGTCATGCCACTCCCCCCACCCAGTGTTTTATCCTAGCTCCAGTTCAGGTAAAACCCAATCCTCTACCCCTTACGCCGGTACGTGTTAAGACAATCAAGCACGACCGATAGTAAGTGGTAGCCATCCCTTCTACCCAACCCTATTCCACAGACTAGGGAGAAGAACAACTCAGTAAAGAACAACACTAAAATTCGGAGTTTGTCATTAACACTCTATAAAAGGGAGCCCAAGACATGCCCTTGGGGTAACAAAAATACACAGTCCGGATAACAAAAAGGGGGAAGGGAAGCAATACAATCACGGCCTAGTCTGGCTCCCCTCCGGCTCCGCCAAGCGAGACTCCGCAGCCGCCAGCTCTGCCTTCAAGGTCGACGCAAGCTGAACGCTGGCCTCGGCGCCGGCTTCGACAGTCCGCCACTCAACTCTAGCAAGCTCTACGGCTTGCCGCTGCTCCTCCAAGGCCTTCTGCAGGGCCTCGGCTCTGCTGCTCACCTCACTCAGCTGCCTGGCATGGTCTTGAGCAAGAGACACGGCCACGTTGGCAAGCCTCCTCTGCTAGGTCGCAGCTGACGCAAGCTGAACACACTGATCATGTACCTCCTGAATGGTCTCCAGTCGCTGTGCCCGCTGCTCCCGAGCCTCCAGAAGCCGCAGGTACTCCGCCCAGATGCCGGCCAAACCAGACATCCAGAGGCCCACGAGGGAATCCAAGGCCATGGTAGCCACGTGTACACTCCCTCAACCATTGCCGAAGCTCCTCTAGGGAAGGCAGGTGATCACCCCCTACGTAGCCCCGGGCTTGCTGAAGCAAGGCTGCACCTACGCTGGCGTCCAGCAGCGGCTCCGGTGGTGAAACGGATGTAGGCCACTCGATCCCCAACTCGAGAGAGGAGTGACCCGTCTCAGCCAGTACAGCGGAAGGACCTGCACAACCCCATCGAACATGAAATGGGTGAGCCATGCTCAGGGTTTCCCTATGATAAGACAAGGTGAAAAACCTAAGAAAGGTCCTGACTCTCACCTGGTGTGGCTCCCGCCATGCCTGTAACTTCCCCGCTCGGGGTCGGTGAGGGTACCTCACCTCCGCCCCGGTAGTATCCTCTGCTGGAGTCGGAGAGGGTAGGGACTCCCCTGTAATCTGGCCCTCCCCAATGGCCATTGAGGTGACGGAGGGCTCCCCTCGACCCTCCTCGACGGGAGCCGGCGCGTGCTCCTCCTCAGACTCTAGTCCTGGACATAACACAAAAATGTCAGCACTCTGCCATAAACTCTGTATCAAAGCCAATGCGGAGGCAAGGAGAAGTAGCATATACCTTCCAACGCCGCCTCCATCTCGGCGTCCCCGGCAGAAGAGGCCTCGGAGGAAGAAGAGCTCGAGCTCGAGCACTCATCAGTCTCCATCGTGGCGCTGCCACCCTCTGAAGAACCAGACAAGCTCTCTGATGAACCCCCGGCCGTGGGCAAATCAGGGGCACCTATACGTTGGGAAACCAGATTAGGCTACTATCAAGTCCAACCTCACATAAAGATAGCTCCCTAGTCGAAGGTGCTGGGGAAGAAGCTCACTAGTCGGGGCGTCCCCTTCGGAAATCCCCTCAATGTCAACTAACTCCTTGTAAACCCCAGCAGTAGCTGTGATGGGAGGCTCGTCTCCTGATGGCCGGTTCGTATCTCAAGGGAGCTCTCCTTTCTCTAGAGGGGAAGAGGTACCTACAATCCATCCCAGTCAAAGCTCAGCACGGGTGGGAAAGTCAAATAATCCACACTAAAGCGATCAACTGCTCAGCTACATACCTGATGGTCCCACACTGGAGAACTCCACCAGCCCCACCGTATAGGCCGACACCACGGTCGGCAAAGGTGGGAGAGGTACCCTCGTTAGTAGCAGCGGTGGTCTACTCAACGTGTCCTCAACGGTAGCTGGGGGCACGGAAGTCACCGGCCCGAGCTCATCTCCAAAAGATGGCAGGGCCACTGACGGGCCGGCATCTGCCAATTCTTGAATCATCCCCAGAGTAGCCGCCGCATCCTCGCCTGCCAAACCAGCAACATAAGGCAAGCCAATAATTCTGGCTTGTTAAAAGAGTCCAACAACGACGAGAATATCCCCTCAACAACAATTGGACACTTACCCGGACAACTACTAGCCACCGTAGGTGCTGGCTCTTTCGCCTGCCCAGGGGCTCCGCCCGGTATCTCAGCAGGGGCCTTGGCCCCCGACACCTCTGCCTCCCCTGTACAATCCAGACAATCATGTCAGTAACCGAAAGCAAGTGAATCGCAGCTTACACTTAGCATCAGAAGCCCTTACTCGAAGGAGCTCCACCAGTGGCCTCCCACAACTCAAAGTCGGGGAAGGTCCCAGCATGGGGTGTAGGCTCGTCCATCAGATGAAGGAGCCCCTCCATATCTATCTCAAACTCATCCCCTTCCTCAGGAGGAGGATCCACCTCCCGAGGGGGTGAGAAAGTCGCCTCCACTCTAGTCCTCGGCGGGGCTACAAAATACAAATCTAATAAAACAAGATTAGCCAACTACTATGGCTAAACCAAGCAGGAGCAAAGAAGGCAAA
The DNA here is from genome assembly GCA_022559845.1 of Amorphophallus konjac. Lineage (NCBI taxonomy): Eukaryota > Viridiplantae > Streptophyta > Magnoliopsida > Alismatales > Araceae > Amorphophallus > Amorphophallus konjac. The sequence goes on from CM040118.1 coordinate 293,792,604, forward strand.
GCGACACTTACTCAAGGTCACCGCCTCCTCAACTTGCTCTCCAGTCTTGGGTCCCTCAGACAACCCACCAGCCTCGACCACTGCGTCCTCCACACGAGGCCGTTTCCTCCGGGGCTGTAAGCTCCCATCCCCGCTCCCTGAGGACGTTCCCGTGGAGAGTTGGCCCCCCTCTGCCGCAGAACCTGCCAACAAACACAGCATTATACAACACCTCAGTTCTGTACCTGAGAATTACAGAATGAAAGGGAGAGAGCGAGCTAAAGGAGGAAAGCCTAACCTGGAGCCCCAAAGGGGGTCAATGGTAGAGGCACTAGCTACTCCAACCCCAATGCCAGGGCTCGGGCCACCATCGCGACAGCCTCCCGAATATCCCGTGGAGCGCGTGCGCACTCAACCTGGGACACGAACTCCATAGGCCTAGCTGACCCGATCGCATGGGCGATGCGCCGTCTCCAGTCATCAACCGTTGTGTCGGCGAAGCTCCCGTGCGGGAGCTCCCGGTCCAGAGACCCTCTGCCCCGAATGCCACAATCAGCCAAGAACTGAGCCCACTAGGCCCAAGGTGCCCTCGGTCGAGACACCTTCACTCCAGTCACTATCGCGGATGCCCGTCCCAGGGGCTTCAGTGCCCCTCCGCTGCTTCGGCTCCCAGAAGATGAACCCCAGCCACTGTGGTACAATCCGCTCGATCTCTCGGCGGATCCGAGCAACACGGGTCCTCAGGTACCCCTCATCTAGTGCAATAGGAGGCAGATCCTCCCTCAGCAAGCGACTCTCCTCCACCTTCCAGATCACGGAGGCCTTCTGTGGGAAGAGGTGACTGTGCTCGAACCACCACCCGGCGTAGTGCACATCAAACCGTCCCCGACGTCCCTGCCCCAGCATCGGGAATCGCTCTGACTCCCGGCGACAATAAAAGTCCCACCAGGACGCTGTAAGTAGGTGGGTATCCTTGCCCTTGTATTGTCTGCCCGTCAGAGGGAACTCCCTATTCGGCAGAATCCCCTGGTAGTACCCGAAGTTCCTGGCAAAGCGATGCGGCTAGTACGGCTCCAAGGAACTCGTCGCCGACCGGTGCAACGCCAACACAACTGCTCGGGTGCTCAGTGTCCACTCAGTCCGTGGTCCCGTATCAGTTGCCCCTTGATTGGGGTGGGCACTGGTCGCCCCTCCACCTGAATCCCCCAGAAAGAGGCCAGAGTCCCTCACTGCACTGTCAAAGGGCAGTCCCTCCTCGCCCCGGGTGGGTAGGTAACAAAGGGTCCTCCTGACCCGCTCAAGATGCTCCTCTGCATCCCCATCCGGTTGCCCAGTAAAGCTGAACAAAAGTGGTGCCGTCGGGTTCGCCACGGTACCTCACGTCACCAGTCTCGGGAACAGTAACCCAGCCCACACACTGAGGTAGCGGGTCGGTAGGAGTATACTCCTCTCCCTCGGCGCTGAGTGTGCCGCCAGAACTCCAAGTCCTAGTAGATGTTGGCCAGTGCAACAGGAGCTAGAGCCAACTATCTCGCCTCAGCCAACAAGCAAGCCGGCCACAACAACTTAGCTCTCAACAGCCTATCCTCTCCATGGGGAACTACAAAAGTCGCCAGCCAATATGCCAAATACGCTGTAAGGTGTGTCACATCTGGCAGACCATGGGGATTTCACCCCTCTTGTGGTGCATACACATATCTGGAGTACGTCCGGAAACGTACCTCCACCTCAGTGTACTCCTCCCATGGAGTCTGGTCCCTGGCAAACTCCTGGTAGAAGCAAAATGGCCCGTTGTAGAAATGACGTACCCATACATTCTGTGGTACCCAGGGAGTCTGTGCGGCTCTCTGTAGTACCCCAGAATGTATATATATAATTTTTGAATTATAAAATAGTTTCCTAGAAATTATAAAGGCCTAAATAAATTAATGAAGGATTATTGGATTAATAAGTCATTATAAGGCTCAATTAGGCTAATTAGTTAACCTAGCCTATCTAATTATTATCCAAAAGGTTAATGAACTAAGCCCATTAAGTTTGGCCCATATTCTCGAAGGGTAATTGGCTTATTCATGTATTTTAAGGATAAATACTAATTATATAAGATAATTATATGGATAACCGAATAAAAGAGTTTTATCAAATTGAAACTCTACATACGTCACATGTAACGGTCTATCGGGCGACCGCCACAGCCCTGTAACTCACCTAGACACGACCGTTACATCCTGCAGATTCCGTAAGGTGAGGAAATTGCAAAAAGATTGGAACTTTGAAATCCTATCTACAAGAGATCGACTTAGGGAAGCTGATAACATTACTAAGGACTCTTAGGGATTGGGTTCTGGCAAATTAAGGACTCTAGAATCGATCTAATCTCCAAACCCTAGTCAAAACCCTATAAATAGGACCTAGTTCTGAACTGAGCGACCCTTGCTTTTGGCTCGTGAAGAATAAAGGTAAAGAGTCATAATTTCGGATAAGTTCTTTAGAAGATTTTGTTTAGTATATTATAGACTAATAGTTCTCCAAATTTCGTGCTAGGAGACCAAGCAACCAAGGAGATAGAAGCTTCCAAAGTTGCTGATTTAACCTTAGTAACCCAGGAATCTGAAAGTAAGTCCCCTGAAGATCCGGAGATTAGGACGTCTAAACGAGGTAATTAGAGTACGATCCTTCAGAACTTTTTGTTCCCAATAGTTTCATCTTCTTATCCTCAAAATTTCACATCCTTAGGTCAAGAGACTGAGGAAATAGAGCAGATTGAAGTTGCTGATTTATCATAAGAAGTACAAGGGACTAAGGGTAGCACCTAGCATCAAATTCGAAGTTTTAAGGTTCTAGAAGAGGTAGGTTATCTCATGATTGGCAAAAATAACTTGTTAGGAATAAAAGCCCTCTGATTGTGCTTGATTTCATGCATTATAGACTAAGAATTTCATGATTTCATAGTTTTATACATTTATGCATTTCTTAGCCCTAAATGGAAATAAAAAGGTATTATCTTGTCTATTCACTAAACTCTTGCATATAGTTGGCCTATGCATCGATTCATGATTAGGACAGTGGTAATATGTTGATTTCTAGGCATGTAATGTTTTCATGAACCTGTACTTTAGTTTACTGCCATCAGGTTCTCTGACGCATCAACGTGAGACCGTCACATGCATGTAACGGTCTTACGATAGACCGTCACAACCTGTTATGCTTTTATTTGTTCTATTGTCTCTGGCGCACCCTAGCAGGAGCGTTACACAACTGTAACGGCCCCTCAATGAACCGTCACACACTGTAACGCACCTATCCTAGACCGTCAGACACCTGTGTTCTGTCAGCCCAAGGTAAAATAATAACCAGTTAAGTTTACTTATAAATAAGTTTAGATAGCTAAGTTTGGACCTATTATCATGACTTTGAGTTTAGTTTCTGATTCATATTCGAATTGCATGATTAATGTGTCTTAGGTTATTTTAAGTTATGCTAATTTCATTGGCTAAAACTCTATAGTTTTGTATTCTAAATCATGATTTTCTGTAGTTGTATTGATGGAGTTTTATCTTGGTTTCATAATGTTACACATTCTTTCCTATCTATAGAGTCATTTCTTTAAGTATATGACACATATTCCGGTATGTTGTCCATTAGTTCACTTTGCACTATAGGAACACTATTCTTGGACATGAGGACCTCTCTATTGGATATTCCTTCCAATGGACTAGAAAATCTTGTTTCAAGGCCTCCGTAATTCTCCGCGAGCCTGGGATTCCCACTAGGATGCCGAGTTGGTTGTACCATTAAATCCCATTGATTAGATTACACTATCAATGATTTTTGGTTATCAGTAATGTAACGGCTCTATGTTGGACCGTCAGGCACAAGTAACGGCCCAATATACGACCGTCACATTCCACAGTCCGATTTCTTAGTTCTGACTCCAGACCAATGTAACGGCCCAATACTGGAGCGTCACATCATGTAACGGCCTAGTACACGACCGTCACACTGCTTGAGTATTTTAACCCAAGGGTTGATATTCCAAGGTTCTAGATAGACTCTTGATGATCTAGAACTTATCATATTGATCAAGAGACCTAATATAATGAATGGAAGATAAAGAACGTATCGTTATGCTGCCGATTTATTTCCATAAGCATGACCTTGCTTAAGTCATTCTTGATTTCCCATGATTCTTATTGAAGCATTCATTCGTTGAAGTATTGTTATCATGAGCTTATTGAACTTATTACATTCTTGGCCATATGTTATTGTTAACATGCGTGGAAGTAACTTGATTTATACTTGAAGATGCGATCGAGCACTGATTGTGTTCAAGGGCTCTATGCTAGTCCCCTCGGCTGATTGTCGGAAACATACTATTTTATAAACCATGGGGTATGATGCTACTGGCGTCGCATTACGCTGGGAGTACTTTTTCTATAGATAAGTGAAAATCCACGGCGCGACATGACATTCTTGTACATGACTTTCTTGCTTGATATTCCACAGAAACTCACGAAGTATTTGCTCATAAGCAAAAGATACTGGAGTGATGATTATGTGGCTTGCTAGTACATTCTCGATACATTCTTGTTCATGAAAGGCCAATATCATGTTCTTGTTACATTCTTACTAGTTCGTATTTGATCTCATTCTAACTTACTTGATCATCTTGTTACTTTGGTTTAATCGCATGATTTTTACATCATTCTTTAGAGCTAAATGGTTAATTACTTTAATAGTGCCTTCATGTTGATGCGAAGATACCTACTGGACAAGTGTGCTCATTACCTATTTCCAATCTTTTCAGGAGATGGAAGTGATTCGAATTCGGATTCGGGTTATACAAGTAGCGGATCCGAGAGTGAATGAAAGTGTTGTCAAGATGAGAGTGAAGACTTAGGAAGTCTAAATTGTTTAGATTGAGTCTATGTATTTTCCTATTTCTTGAGTCTAGTGCATAAGAGAAATTAAATTAGTGGTTGTATTTGATTATCAATGAAATAAAGTTGAAGTTTGAATATATATTGTGCAATTGTATTTATGTGTGTGATTGTCTTGCGCTCTGATCGTTCTTGCTCGCAAGAGGCTTACCATGCCGGCTGTTCGCGCTCCCCAAGTTAGTCTTCCGCTGTAATAAAGGCTCGGGGCGTGACAGTTAAGTTGGTATCAGAGCCTAAGTCTCAGGACTTAGGAAGAAGAGTCATGTCATAGGATAAGCCCAAGGTTTAAGGACCCCTACTTATAAACTAAGGAAGAAATTTCTATACCCATGTGAGAATTGGGTAGAGCCCGGGATGAGATAATTAATTAGCTTTAAGATTATTTCTCCCACATTCATGAGAAATAACAAGTTGTTATTTTTCCCTCTGGTACCTCATTTTACAAATGGCTCATCGTGTAGATTGGGATGGTATGCAACAAACAGTAGCCGGCCTTACTCAGGCATTGCAAACCATAGCGCAAGGTGGCACAGGGGCAAGGGCTGGTGACCTACATCGAAATTTCTGGAGTTTAAATCCTCCACGATTCTATGGTTCATCTAATCCCGACGAGGCAGAAAACTGGATAGACGAAATGAATCGTATATTTGATGTCATCTAATGCACCGATCAGGAAAAGGTGCGTCTCGCAACCTTTCAACTCAATAAAGATGCTCGCACATGGTGGAAGTCGGTTCCGGCACCTCCGGCCAATGCACCTCATACATGGGATGGTTTTCTTACCATGTTCCGTGCCAAGTACTTTTCTGAGCACGTAAAGGAATGAAAGGCTATGGAGTTCGCCGCTCTTCGGCAAGGAATGATGACGGTTGCCGAATATGAACTGTAATTCTCAAGGCTTGCACCTTACGCACTGCATCTTATCAGCACCGATCTACTCAAGGCAAATCGGTTTATGGATGGGTTACGACTCGGTTTCATTCAACAGCTCGGGACCCAAAACATCCGTACTTATGCGGAGATGGTTCAGCGGGCATACCTATGTGAAAGGACCTTAGAGAAGGTCAAAAAATTGAAAGGTAAAGGAGAAGAATTAAGCCAACGCTCAGATCGGCGTTATAAGAAAGAGAAATTCAGCATCACGAAGCCTTACAAAAGCCGTGATAGTAAGAAGAGATCTAGGAATGAGAATGGTGGAAGTTCCCATAAGCAAAAGAAAATCAAGGAGGAGAAGGAGCAGGTCACCACGGCTTGCACATTTTGTGAAAAATTCGGCCATTCGGCTGAGGAGTGTTGGAAGCGTCTCGACGCTTGTTTACGTTGTGGAAGCAGGGAGCATCGCATGCCGGAATGCCCCCTTATGAAGGACCAGTCATTTGGTGGAGGACGCAGGAGGCAGGCTCACCTCAATGCTATTCTAGAAGAAGAAGAAGTGCCCAGGGATGATGGGCTTATGGAAGGTACTCTTCAAATTTGTTCTCGTCCTGTATTTGTGCTATTTGATACGGGTGCCTCTCATTCTTTTATCTCCACTACTTTTGCTAAAACATTACCAATCGCATCAGTTCTCTTACCTTCAGATCTTGCTATTTCCACACCCCTAGGTTCTGGAACAAAGCTTACCGACTATTATCCTGATAGTGAAGTGATAGTAGAAGGTCATAATCTTTCCGCAAACCTAGTATGCCTTGACATGAAAGGTTATGATGCCATTTTAGGGGTAGATTGGCTTGTAGATCATGATGCTTATATCAATTATCGAAATAGGATTATATCCTTTCGAAAGCCCGGTCTTCCAAGATTCTCTTTTCTTGGCATCAAGTACAAGAAACACCCCACTATCATATCCTCACTTCACGCTTGCAAACTTATCTTGCGAGGATGTAAAGATTTTCTTGCTTCTGTCATTATTACCAAATCTAAAGAAATTAACATAGCAGACATCCCTATTGTAAATGAGTTCCCTGACGTGTTTCCATCAGAACTACCCAGTTTACCGCCCGAGAGGGAAGTGAACTTCACCATTGAACTCATTCCAGGAGCAGCACCTGTTTCTATAGCCCCTTACAGGATGTCCCCCACGGAGCTTAAGGAATTGAAAAGGTAGTTGCAGGAACTATTAGACAAGGACTTCATCAGACCTAGCATATCTCATTGGGGTGCGCCGGTTCTATTTGTCAAGAAGATGGATGGTTCTCTCAGGCTATGCATCGATTACCGGCGACTGAATCAACTCACAATTAAAAACAAATATCCGTTGCCGCGTATTGATGACCTCTTCGATCAGCTTTCAGGAGCAGAATATTTCTCTAAGATAGACCTCAGATCGGGTTATCATCAGCTTAGAATTAAAGAAGAGGACATTTATAAATCGGCTTTTCGAAGTCGTTATGGCCACTATGAATTCGTAGTGATGCCGTTTGGGTTAACTAATACTCTAGCAGCATTCATGCAACTTATGAACAACGTCTTCCAGCCATATCTGGACCAGTTCATCATCGTCTTCATTGATGACATCTTAATATATTCCAAGATGAAAGAGGAACATGAACAACATTTCAAAATAGCTTTACAAACACTTAGAGAACACAAGCTTTATGCCAAACTCAATAAGTGTGAATTCTGGCTCGAGGAAGTCTCATTCTTAGGCCACATTATTTTAAAAGAAGGTATTGTTGTGGATCCTTCTAAGGTATAAGTTGTCAAGAATTGGAGTCGGCCAACGACTGTATCTGAAGTAAGAAGCTTTCTGGGTCTAGTTGGCTATTATAGGAGATTCATTAAAGACTTCTCAAAAATTACGGTTCCTTTAACTAGACTCACAAGAAAAGAAAATCATTTTGTCTGGTCAGAGGAATGTGAAAAGAGTTTCCAAACTCTTAAGAATCATCTTACGATAGCCCCTATTTTATCACTACCAATGGAGGGTGGTGGATTCGAAGTGTATACAGATGCGTCTGGCATTAGCTTAGGATGCGTTCTCATGCAGAATGGAAAAGTAATCTGTTATTCTTCAAGACAATTGAAACGTCACGAGAAAAACTATCCCGTACATGATCTGGAATTAGCAGCGATTATTTTCACCTTGAAAATTTGGCGTCATTATCTTTATGGAGAAAAGTTCACGGTCTACTCGGACCACAAAAGCCTGAAATATTTATTCTCTCAAAAGGAGCTTAACATGAGGCAGAGAAGGTGGTTAGAATATCTCAAAGACTTTGATTTTGCTATTCAATATCATCCTGGCAAGGCTAATGCTGTAGCAGATGCACTCAGCAGAAAATCAATAGGTATGCTATCAAGTCTTATGATAAGTGTAACTAACCTTGTTCCTCAATTTGCTCAGTTGAACTTAGATATTGACATAAAGGAAGAAGGTTGTTTCATAGCTAATATCCGAGCTCAACCTACATTGATAAAAGATCTGGTCAACCTGCAAAATGATGATCCTATATTACTGGAAATTAAAGTCAATATGGAACAAAGGCCAGATTTTTCTATTTCCAATGACGGAAGATTGCTATTTAAGGGCTGAATATATGTACCAGATCATGAGGCTACGAAGAAACTAATCCTAGATGAAGCGCATAATTCCAAATACACAATTCATCCAGGAGGAACAAAGATGTATCAAGATCTCAAAAGAAATTTCTGGTGGCCCAATATGAAGAGAGAAATAGCTGATTTCGTGTCTCGCTATCTCACCTGCCAACAAGTAAAGGCAGAGCATTTTAGACTCGCAGGTAAATTACACCCCTTGAGTATTCCCGAATGGAAATGAGAGAGTATAGGGATGGACTTTATTATGGGTTTACCCAAGACCAGAGGTGGACACGATGGAATATGGGTAATCATAGACCGATTGACTAAATCCGTACACTTCGTACCAATAAAGAGTCGATGGTCTGTGGATATCCTGGCAGCATTGTACATAAAGGAGATTGTCAAGCTACATGGTGTCCTCGTCACTATTATTTCTGATAGGGATCCTCGATTCACATCACAATTCTGGAAGGGTTTACAACATTCACTAGGGACTAGATTGAATTTCAGCACAGCTTTTCATCCACAAACAGATGGTCAAACGGAAAGAACAAATCAGGTAGTAGAAGATATGCTCAGGGCTTGTGCTATCGACTTTGGAGGTACTTGGCATGATCACTTGCCTCTAGTAGAGTTTGCATATAACAATAGGTATCAGGCTAGCATACAAATGACACCTTTTGAAGCTTTATATGGAAAAAGTTGTCGATCACCAATATGCTGGAATGAAATAGGGGAAAAGCAATTTCTAGGCCCCGACCTTATAAGGGATTCTACCGAGAAGATCAAGCTCATTCAAGAAAGAATGAAGATGGCACAAGATAGGCAAAAGTCTTATGCTGACAATCGTAGACGTGACTTGGAGTTTCAAGTAGGAGATCATGTATATTTAAAAGTTTCTCCAGGTCGTGGTATTCGAAGATTTGGCATTAAAGAAAAGCTAACTCCAAGATTCATTGGCCCATTTGAAATCCTTGAACGGATTGGTGAAGTGGCTTACAAACTGGCTTTACCTCCACAATTAGCAGGAGTTCATAACGTATTTCACGTCTCTATACTGAAGAAGTATGTATATGATCCTGACCATATTATTACTTATGACAATCTGGAGATTCAGAAGGATATGACGTTCGAGCAAACGCCAATAAAGATTCTGGAACGGGAAGTGCGTCAACTAAGAAATAAAGTTATTCCAATGGTCAAGATTCAATGGAAGAAAACATGGCCATATGAAGCAACTTGAGAAACCGAAGCAGCCATGCGGAAAAGATTTCCAGAATTATTTAACTGTAAGTACACTCTCCGAAATCCATATATTAAATTTGGGGACCAAATTCTTCTAAGTGGGGGAGGGTGTAGTACCCCAGAATGTATATATATAATTTTTGAATTATAAAATAGTTTCCTGGAAATTATAAAGGCTTAAATAAATTAATCAAGGATTATTTGATTAATAAGTCAGTATAAGGCTCAATTAGGCTAATTAGTTAACCTAGCCTATCTAATTATTATCCAAAAGGTTAATGGACTAACCCATTAAGTTTGGCCCATATTCTCGAAGGATAATTGGCTTATTCACGTATTTTAAGGATAAATACTAATTATATAAGATAATTATATGGATAAACGAATAAAAGAGTTTTATCAAATTAAAACTCTACATACGTCACATGTAACGGTCTATCGGGCGACCGCCACAGCCCTGTAACGCACCTAGACACGACCGTTACATCCTGCAGATTCCGTAAGGTGAGGAAATTATAAAAAGATTGAAACTTTGAAATCCTATCTACAAGAGATCGACTTACGGAAGCTGATAACATTACTAAGGAGTCTTAGGGATTAGGTTCTGGCAAATTAAGGACTCTAGAATCGAATTAATCTCCAAACCCTAGTCAAAACCCTATAAATAGGACCTAGTTCTGAACTGAGCGACCCTTGCTTTTGGCTCGTGAAGAATCAAGGTAAGGAGTCATAATTTCAGGTAAGTTCTTTAGAAGATTTTGTTTAATATATTATAGACTAATAGTTCTCCAAATTTCGTGCTAGGAGACCAAGCAACCAAGGAGATAGAAGCTTCCAAAGTTGCTGATTCAACCTTAGCAACCCAGGAATATGAACGCAAGTCCCCTGAAGATCCAGAGATTAGGACGTCTAAACGAGGTAATTACAGTACGATCCTTTAGAACGTTTTGTGTCCAATAGTTTCATCTTCTTATCCTCAAAATTTCACAACCTTAGGTCAAGAGGCTGAGGAAATAGAGCAGATTGAAGTTACTGATTTATCACAAGAAGTACAAGGGACTAAGGGTAGCACCTAGCATCAAATTTGAAGTTTTAAGGTTCTAGAAGAGGTAGGTTATCTCATGATTGGCAAAAATAACTTGTTAGGAATAAAAGCCCTCTGATTGTGCTTGATTTCATGCATTATAGACTAAGAATTTCATGATTTCATAGTTTTATACATTTATGCACTTCTTAGCCCTAAATGGGAATGAAAAGGTATTATCTTGTCTATTCACTAAACACTTGCATATAGTTGGCTTATGCATCGATTCATGATTAGGACAGTGGTAATATGTTGATTTCCAGGCATGTAATGTTTTCATGAACCTTTACTTTAGTTTACTGCCAGCAGGTTCTCTGACGCACTAACGTGAGACCGTCACATGCATGTAACGGCCTTACGATAGACCGTCACAACCTGTTATGCTTTTATTTGTTCTATTGTCTCTGACGCACCCTAGCAGGAGCGTTACACCACTGTAACGGCCTCTCGATGAACCGTCACACACTGTAACGCACCTATCCTAGACCGTCAAACACCTGTGTTCTGTCAGCCCAAGGTAGAATAATAACCAGTTAAGTTTACTTATAAATAAGCTTAGATAGCTAAGTGTGGACCTATTATCATGACTTTGAGTTTAGTTTCTGATTCATAATCGAATTGCATGATTAATGTCTTAGGTTATTTTAAGTTATGCTAATTTCATTGGCTAAGACTCTATAGTTTTATATTCTAAATCATGATTTTCCAAAGTTGTATTGACGGAGTTTTATCTTGGTTTCATAATGTTACACATTCTTTCCTATCTATAGAGTCATTTCTTTAAGTATATGTCACATATTGTGGTATATTGTCCATTAGTTCACTTTGCACTATAGGAACACTATTCTTGGACATGAGGACCTCTCTATTAGATATTCCTTCCAATGGACTAGAAAATCTTGTTTCAAGGCCTCCGTAATTCTCCGCGAGCCTGGGATTCCCACTAGGACGCCGAGTTGGTTGTACCATTAAATCCCATTGATTAGATTACACTATCGATGATTTTTGGTTATCAGTAATGTAACGGCTCTATGTTGGACCGTCAGGCACAAGTAACGGCCCAATATACGACCGTCACATTCCACAGTCCGATTTCTTAGTTCTGATTCCAGACCAGTGTAACGGCCCAATACTGGAGCGTCACATCATGTAACGGCCTAGTACACGACCGTCACACTGCTTGAGTATTTTAACCCAAGGGTTGATATTCCAAGGTTCTAGATAGACTCTTGATGATCTAGAACTTATCATATTGATCAAGAGACCTAATATAATGAATGGAAGATAAAGAACGTATCATTATGTTGCCGATTTATTTTCATAAGCATGACCTTGCTTAAGTCATTCTTGATTTCCCATGATTCTTATTGAAGCATTCATTCGTTGAAGTATTGTTATCATGAGCTTATTGAACTTATTACATTCTTGGCCATATTTTATTGTTAACATGCGTGGAAGTAACTTGATTTATACTTGAAGATGCGATCGAGCACTGATTATGTTCAAGGGCTCTATGCTAGTCCCCTCGGTTGATTGTCGAAAACATACTATTTTATAAACCATGGGGTATGATGCTACTGGCGTCACATTGCGCTGGGAGTACTTTCTCTATAAATAAGTGAAAATCCACGGCGCGACATGACATTCTTGTACATGACTTTCTTGCTTGATATTCCACAGAAACTCATGAAGTACTTGCTCATAAACAAAAGATAATGGAGTGATGATTATGTGGCTTGCTAGTACATTCTCGATACATTCTTGTTCATGAAAGGCCAATATCATGTTCTTGTTACATTCTTACTAGTTCGTATTTGATCTCATTCTAACTTACTTGATCATCTTGTTACTTTGGTTTAATCGCATGATTGATCGCATTCGCATGATCTTTACATCATTCTTTAGAGCTAAATGGTTAATTACTTTAATAGTACCTTCATGTTGATGCGAAGATACCTACTGGGCAAGTGTGCTCATTACCTATTTCCAATCTTTTCAGGAGATGGAAGTGATTCGAATTTGGATTCGGGTTATACAAGTAGCGGGTCCGAGAGCGAATGAAAGTGTTGTCAAGATGAGAGTGAAGACTTAGGAAGTCTAAATTGTTTAGATTGAGTCTATGTATTTTCATATTTCTTGAGTCTAGTGCATAAGGGAAATTGAATTAGTGGTTGTATTTGATTATCAATGAAATAAAGTTGAAGTTTGAATATATATTGTGCAATTACATTTATGTGTGTGATTGTCTTGCGCTCTGATAGTTCTTGCTCACAAGAGGCTTACCATGCCGGCTGTTTACGCTCCCCGTGTTAGTCTTCCGCTGTAATAAAGGCTCGGGGCGTGACACTCTCCCTCTCCCTGCTAGAGCTAAATCTCTCCAGGTCTTCATGCGATACCGATAACTATGAGGCACTCGGTATCTTCCTAGTCCGTTGGTATGACTGCGGTGGAGTGAAGTCTCGTGATTAAATGGCACCCAAGAGGGGGGGGGGGTGAATTAGGTATCAAAAATTACAGAACTTATGCTAGATAAAAATCACGTCCAAAGAGCAAGCAACCAATGAGAAGAGATTTAACAGAATACAAAGAGAATCTAGATAAATTAACCTCTACAGCAGTTCTTTGGTACTAGGCGGAGTCCAGGAATCCGGGGATTCCCTCACACAAAGTATTTTCTTCCTGACAAGACTAACCTTGTCGATCAGAATTTACCTTTCGATATACCAGAGATCTCATGTAGGAAGGTTAATGAATCTAGACCTGAAAGCAGAACTAAAAGGTAATACAGTATACAAAAGAACTGGAGAGAATGGAGGTGGATCAAATCACTCAGAAGACAGTGATTTTTAGGTGGTTCGGATGCTACAACGGCAACCTACGTCCACCCCTCACACACTGTGAGGATTCACACACTATCTCATAAGGTGTTACAAGATGAGACACACACACAGATACGTTGGCAATGAGAGCTCCCACGAAGGTGTAAGAACACCTTGACACACACAAAACCACAACGGATTAAACACACACACACACATATGGATCTAGGAAGATCCACACACACGGAAGTGTTTGAAGATTACAAGAACCACAAATGAGGCTCAAGAGAAAATATGAAAGTAGAACACAAGAGAAGAATCTTGATTTGCTCCCCCTTAGTGGATGACGAATGCTTTGGATGCAACTTGATCCCTTGGCTTGATCTTCACTTGAATAGGTTTACAGATTTGCTTCAGAGCCTGAATCTTGGATGAAGACTCACTTGGACGGAGCACTGTTCACGTAGCTACAGTAGCCTTCACACCCCTTCAATAGCCTTCTTGATCTCCACAAGTGATTAGGGTTTTTTGATCCCTCAAAGAGATGTTTTATAGACCCAGGGTGGTCAAGAGACAAGCCCTGGACCAGATCCATGAAATCCTCCTTGATTGGGGGCAATGGGCTTAAACAATTGTGCCAAAGAATCTCTCCTCGAGCTGGAACAAGAAAGTCAGCGATGAAGGCTTCGGGGCTGGCGGTCGACCGGTGGAGGCTGGCGGTCGACCGTTCTGAGAATTCCTGTAGACATTTGGCTGCTGGAAATTTCGATCGACTGCTATGGGTCTGGCGGTCGACCACTAGTTTTACAGGTGGGCTTCATTTGGTTCTGTTATTTCAGGTCGACCGCCAATGGTCCAGGGGTCGACCGAAAATCCCCAGTCCTGCAAAAGCCAAGTGTTAGCCGAGTAAAAACTGTCCATCAGTTCGATGCTTGAATTGAGCTTGTGTTATGGTTGATTACAAGTCCACTTAGGCTCTTTTTAACACATGGGAGGATTTATGAACACTAAAATGAAATGAGATGGAAATTGAGCGTTTATAGCATAAAACTTCGTTCTAATACATGGCACGTAGGAGATAAATATCATGGGTTTTGTTATCATCAAAATCACTCGGATAAACTCAACATGGAGGTCATCCAGCACTACTTCCTCGTATCCTTCGCCGACGACCGGCAAGCCAGAAATCCTGAACAAAGACCACAAGTCAAGGCTGGTCTCCCCCTCTGCTGTTGCCACCGTGTTCCAATGACGGTTGAAACGCTCAACCAAGCTCTGCAGCAGTCCGGTGTAGCACGGGTACGCGTATAGAGTGGCAGTCACCGCGTACCTGATCTCAACATGATCCAGCAACGCCCGGTAGTGGTGGACGATCCCCATCAGCCACTCAGTGGCGCCCTGGCGGTAGTAGTGTGATGAGATCACTGTCCAGCGACCATACCAGCTAGTGACAGTCTGTCGCATGACTCCATTCAGCATATTGTGATCATCATAGCCCTCTCCAGCGTATTGCACACCAGTAGGCTCCAATACCAATCCAGCAATCCCCTCTGTCTCCGTGCGATGGTGACCATGCAAATCCCAGCTAGCAGGGCCAATCGGCCCAACCCTGACTCCGGACTGCTCTGCCATGTCGAAGAACCCCAGGCAGTCAACACTGGGAAACTGGCGCTGCCTCTAGTAGTCATCCTAAAAGCTCGGATAGCTGTAGAACGCTATACCATGCAGGTTGTCCCTGCCAATCAAGATAGCCCTCTCAAGCCGGCGGCGGGCCCCTGGGATCTGCGAGTCGCCCTCCTCCACGTCAGGAGGGACGTAGCTGCGAATGAATTCAAACATGTGACGATCCAGGGGGAACTCCAATGGATAGCCCCCGCTCTGATCATAACTGTACAAACCACCCGCCTCCAGAATCCTGGCCACTTCCATGGCCCCTGCTCCAGCTGTCCTCTCACCCATCGGACCCTCAGCCACTGCCGTATGGCCCCGGTCCAGCTGCTCTATGCCAGTCATAGTAATCACGGGTGCGCCCAGAGGGGGCATCGATCGATCGGTCCACCACACCCAGTGATCCTCCTCCCGAGCCATCCGCCTCGGGGCTCGTCCATCTGTGCCGAAGCGTGCCATCGCTGCAAGGCAAGATACAAAAAAAGAAGAAGAAGAAAGTCAATATACCAGAAAATCAACATATACAGCACAACAAAATAAAGGCACATGAAGTGTCACAATACGACTACAACAACTTAGAAGGAGGGTTTCACGGGCCATACGCCCTCATCTCCGCCTCCGACGCACGCCCCATGGGGGGCATTTGTTGTACCCGGACTATTTCCCAGCCAAAATAACAAGGAGTAAGGGTTCGGGCATTTCCTCGAACACCTTCAAGGCACGGGCTATCTAGCCCTTTCTACAACCCTGTGGGTCCCTACAAGGGTCTTGACCAACTTGTCGTGACACACAGCGACACAAACAATTATCCGGGGTCAACCCCGGTCACTCACATACAGGCTTTGCTCGTATCCTGCATGGCCGCCCGAGACAACCCGGGGGCGCCCCGACACTGAGCCACGCCACGTGGCACCCAGTGAAAGAGCCACAGGCTCACTCCGACACACTTCATTCAACCCTCCAAGGTCAAAGGGAGACCCGAGCAAGTCAACCACAGGCTTTGGAGGCCCGCAGCACGTGCATACGGCCCACACACGCGTGTTCGGCATATTTTTGAACACCTTGTGGGCGCGTATGTTCCAGCCCTTCTACACAAAACCACGGGCCACCCCGTGATTCCAGCACACTAATGGGGTCCCACGATGATCCCCCAGTAAGTCGGGGCCACCCCCGACCCTCGCTTACGTGGCAACGAGCCACTCAACTTTAGCACTCGGGCCAACACGAGGCTACCCTGTCAACCCGCTGAGCAACACGGCACACAGCCCGAGGCATTACCCACGTCCACAAAATGCCCCCTCTTAGCTCTCATGAGCTCCTATCCTCAATCCAAGGCCCGCCCTGCGGCCCCTCAGCCATCTACTCAAGCCGTTCGGCAATCCGGGGTGTAACGGGCATTTACTCGAACACCTTTCGAGCGGCTGCGACTACCCGAAGAATAACGGCCCCACGGGCCCATGCCAGCTTCCCGAGTTCGAAGTCTGTCAAAGGACACCCACACGCAACACAAGAAGACCCTCGGGGACCATCCCCCGGGGTTACGACTGGCCCCGGGGCCAGTTCACCCCAGGGGCGGCCGCGCGCCCCAGGGAGGGCAAACTCCCTGGGGGCCGCGCCCTCCCTCCAGCCCGGTGGTCCCACGACCCCGCTCAGTGCCAGTTCATCCAGTCTATAGTCCTACGACGCGGTTCGTGTGCCATACCAGTTCGAGAAGTTGATGCGTGGACGTGGGAGCGCAAAGCGATAGCACGCGGGAATTCCGCAAGTCAACGCGCACACAAGCCTCCACGTATCCTCCCAACTATTTGTCCTTTTCTTTCTTAGTCAAATTAGGAAGAAATGGCCCAAAATCAGATTTTATAGGGTGGGACCACCCCCCCTCTCTCCTTGGAGCGAATCCGCCTAAACTCCCTTGGGGGGGTTTAGGCGGACTAGCTTACCCCCCCTGGCTGGTCCGCGTAAACCCCCCATTCAATTAAAAAAATTTAATTTTTTCAAAAAAGAAAAACCAAAACAACTTCGCCTAAACCCCCTGGGGGAGGGGGTTTAGGCGGACCAGCCCAACCCCCTGGGCTGGTCCGCGTAAACCCCATCCAAGGGGGGTTTACGCGGACCAGCTCAGCCCCCTGAGCTCGTCCGCGTAAACCCCTTCCCCCTCTCTCTCTCAGTCCGTAACCCAAGCACTAATCACTTAGGTTTACGCAGACCAGCTCACCTCTCTTAGCTGGTCCGCGTAAAACCCTTGTGACCCTTCAACTTCCCCTATAAAAACCCCTTAGGAGCTCAAGGGGTGGGGCATGAGGTTCATCCATCCAAGATCCAGCATCCAGCAAGCACCGAGCATCCAGGACTTCAAGCGCGGCTCCGAGTAGCGAGCTAAGGAGAATTGTGCGTGTGACTTGTTCGTCGGCCTAATACGCCGAGGGTATGTCGTTTGCACTCCCCTCACGCCGTATGTAGCCGTCACACACAAGTCAACACCCACTGTATGTGAGACGCTACGACATGGGCGGACGTCCCCTCATGTTGGGATTTCCTCTCGCATGCCCGTCAGTTGCAATCACACGCGTGCCATGACGTCATGCTCTCTCGCAGTCACGAGGCCATGTTCGACCGCTCAATTCGAGTCATGGTCGACCCTCGCCCAGATACCGGATCGATGTATCCCTCCAGTCATCCAGTCACAGGCCCCCGTTCGACAACACGGCCCTGGCCCACGCCACGGGATGAGCCCTCTGTAAAACGCATATGTGTTCATTAATCACGCATCGACCGGGGACCGACTAGCACGTCGGAGTTGTCCCGTGGCATGCGCCAGTTGTACCTTGGCCATCACGGCTTTCCTGTAAAGAAGTATACACCTCAATATAACACCGCCGATTGGACGAGTGCTCTCGCACCCACGTTCAGGCCCTCTGTTTTCTATCTACACCACTTGGCATCCGTGCCTAACACCCTAACCCCAGTAAAGATCCCTCGGTCTAACGCACACCCATAGCTGCTGAATTGAATGCCTCTAGCCCTCTACCCACGGCTTCAGACATATATATAGACTTTTCTTCAGCTCAGAGTGAAGGTATTCGGATTCAATCCGATGTAAATAAACACCGGTTGCTTGCGGCCTGTGGGGAAAGACGTCCAGTACACGATTCCCGCAATCGCATACGCACTCGCACACATGGAACCCCTTCTCTCCACGTCTCGCCCGATCGCCGGAGCCCACGTGCCGCGCCCTAGTGGCGCTTCCATCGGTCAACCTTTGGTTCCATGAGTGATTGTCGAGAAATCGACTGGCATGCCCGCACCCTGTCCGGTTAACCCGTATCCCGACATTTCTGTGCCATTCGATCCCTTTTCGACTTTCCGTGAAAGGAGAGTGCCCGATACCGCCGTGAGAGGCATGCAACCGTAAGGAGGATACCCGAGATATATCAAACTCCCTTATTCTCTTTCCCCGCTGTATCCCTTCCTTCACCCCGGTAATCGGCATAACAAAAACCCGCGCGAACAGCCGCATATTTAGCTCCTTTTGGGAGAATAAATACTTGAGGCTCTTGTGATTGGAGTATACAGTGAATTATTCTCCGTAGAGATAGTGTCTCCAGATCTTCAAGGCAAACACCACCGCGGCCAGCTCTAAGTCATGCACCGGGTAGTTCTCTTCATACTTCTTCAGTTGCTGAGAAAAGTATGCAATGACTCTTCCATTTTGCATCAATACACACCCGAGGCCAATACCAGAAGCATCGGTATAAACCTTGTATTTTTCTCCTTCAATTGGTAATGACAAGACTGGAGCAGTGATCAAGAGATACTTCAAAGCTTGGAAACTCTTCTCACAGTCTTCATTCCACGTATAGGGCACTTCCTTGCGAGTCAATCTGGTGAGAGGAATAGCAATCCTGGAGAAGTCCTTGATGAAATGCCGGTAGTAACCAGCTAGACCCAAGAAGCTTCGAATTTTCATTGCATTTTTTGGTCGTTCCTAATTCTTCACGGCCTCAACCTTTGAAGGGTCGACGAAAATTTCGTTCTTCGAGACTACATGGCCCAAGAAGGATACTTCCTCGATCCAGAACTTGCACTTGTTGGATTTGGCATACAATTTATTTTCCTTTAATATTTGCAACGCCTTCCTCAGATGTTCCTCATGGTCTTCTTCGGACTTTGAATAAATCAGAATATCATCAATGAAGACCACAATAAATTGGTCTAAGTGAGGCCTGAATATGCTGTTCATTAACTGCATAAAAGGTGCATGGGCATTTGTTAGTCCGAAAGGCATAACAGTAAATTTGTAATGCCCATACCTACTTCGGAATGCAGTTTTATGAATGTCTTCTTCTTTGATCTTCAATTGGTGGTAACTAGAACGAAGATCAATCTTGGAGAAGTATGTAGCTCCAGATAATTGATCAAACAGCTCATCAATTCTCGGTAGCGGGTACTTGTTCCTGATTGTAAGGTGGTTTAGCTACCGATAATCAATGCATAGTCTCATCAATCCGTCCTTCTTTTTGACGAATAGCACGGGTGCTCCCCATGGGGAAGTACTTGGCCTGATGAAACCCTTTTTTAATAACTACACTAGCTGCTCTTTTAGCTCTTTCAGCTCAGCAGGGGACATTCTATATGGTGTCTTGGAAACAGGACCAGCACCAGGGAAAGCGCGATTGTGAACGACACTTCCCTTTCCAGGGGTAAGCCAGGTAATTCTTCTGGAAAAACATCAGGAAAATCCCGAATTACAAGGATGTCTTCAAGTTTAATCTCATCGACTTCCGTGGCAGTCACAAATGCTATGAAAGCCATACATCCCTTACTCATGAGTTTGCTAGCTCGGAGAGCTAAGATAAGAGGTGATCTATTCCGAGGGCTAGTGTAAACCAGCTCTGGGAAATCCACGAAAGTTACCTTGCCATTTCGACAATCTACAGTTGCTTGATACGTGGATAACCAGTCAGCACCTAGTATGACATCATACCCCTTCATATCTAGGCATATCATTTCGACAGGTAGATTGTTTCCTTTAACCATAACCTCACAATTTGGATAGTGATACATGATATCAGACTCATTCCCAAGAGGCGTAGATATGACCAAATCTAACAGTTCAGGTTTCTTAGAAAATGAAGCAGCAAATTTCTTGGAAACGAATGAATGAGTTGCTCCGGTATCAAATAAAACTTGTGCAGTTTTAGAACAAATAGTTAGAGTACCTTCCACAATTCCACCTTCTGTGGGTTCCGTCTTGTGGAGAGCTTGCAGACGGCCTTGTTTCTTTGCCGGACGTTTCTCATCTTTAGTGGCTTGCTCATTCATCAATGGGCAATCAGGAATTCGATGTTCGCGGCTTCCACATCGGAGACACGCTCCCAGTTTCCTCCAACATTCCTTGGTCTTGTGGCCGGCTTTGTCACAGTACTTACAAATTTTTTTAGAAGGTGTAGTGGTGGAGAAAGGCTTGTCATTCTTCTGAAACCTCTTTCCCTTAGAGGACTCCCCTCCATTGAAGAACCGCTTCTTGTTGAATGATGATTTGAAATTTCCCGGGCCTGTTACGGGTTCCTTCTTGTCCTTTTCTCGAATCCTTTCAGATAATTCGGTGGCGTCTTCTAGCAATTGGGCACGCCGAACCATCTCCGAATAGACTTGGATGTCCATTGGTGCAAGTAGTGTAATATAGTGGGACCGAAGCCCATTAAGGAACCTTCTAGCCTTCATCTTTTCAGTACACACCAAATGGGGTGCATACCTGGACAGTCTGGAGAACTGGGCCTCATACTCGGCCACTTTCAGGGTCCGTTGTTTCAGTGCGGCAAATTCTACGGCCTTCTTCTCCTGAATACGGTCGGAGAAGTATTTGTTGTTGAAATGTTCAACAAAGTCATCCCATGTGACATGGTCATCAGGCAATGTTGCTTCTACGGATTCCCACCAACCTCGAGCGTCCCGCTCCAGTTGGAATATAGCCAGTAGGACCCTTTCCTCATCCGTGCATTGCATTACATGGATAATTCTGTCAATCTCCTTTAACCAATTTTCAGCATGTTCGGGGTCAGACGAACCCGTGAATCTTGGTGGGTTCATGTTGCGAAAACCTCTGTGGAGATCACCAGCTCCACGGTTAGCTCTGCCTTGCACTACTTGCTGTAGTGCCTGCATAAGACCTTGCACGGTGCGCTGTATCTCGCACCATTGTGCTCTTTCAGCGGCGATGATCCTACAAGATAATTTAAGTGTACTAAGTATCATGTTTGATTTATAAGGTCGAATGTCATTATAGAACTTAACCCATGGCTCTACCCATCTCACCGGGTACAAAGTGTAAACCTATCCTTAGACTTGGGTTTTTCCTAGATTTCGATCATGACTTCTAATATCCTAGGTTTGAAATCCTAGGCTCTAATACCACGAAGGCTGTCACGTCCCGAGAGCGGAAGATACCCGGGTCGTGGCCAGCTTATATAGAACTATTCAATCAGAGCATATTTTTTTTGACAAAAGACAGAGTGCGCAATAGACTAAAATAATAACTAAGATTTAATTTCTAAAACGATACCAATAGTCCAAGATAACAAATTCTTACAATTAACCAATTGATGATAATTCTCGTCCATGACATACATTATTCAATCCAATTACTAGGCTACGAGCCTTAGTAAGTTTAATCAACTAGACTGACATAACTGACATAGCTGGAAACACAAAGGTAAGGACTCTAGGTAATCAAAACGCGGCTAGCTAACAGTAGACGATTGGCGTTCTAGCACTCTTCACTCGGTTTCATTCCCATCCGGATGGTGGTCGCTATCCATATTACCTGAAAAATGTTAGAATTACAACTAGGTGAGCGAATCACTCAGTAGGAATTACATCTCAAGTTCGAGCAATCTTTAAGTGGTTTACATGTTACGTGTAATGCGGTATAACAATGCATGATGATCAGGTAAGAAATTCAGGTATACATGTATATCTATGCATGATGAACAAGTAAGAGATCAAGAACTGTATAGAGAGAGTATTGCATGATTTCAAGTATTTGACAAGCAGGATATCAAGAACTTTCTAGATATTGATGCCACTTTTCAGGCAAGCAAGAACTCATGTACAAGCAAGTAAGAATCATGTTCAAGCAAGTAAAATTCATGTTCTAGCAAGTAGTATCAAGTACGTGTCAATAGAATTGGCTATTTCAATCAAGCAAGTACCTTGCCCTTTTTCGGGCCACGCAAGTCAGTTATTGCCCATTCTGAGCCACGCAAGTCAAGTCAAGCAAGTAGTGTCATGAGAGAGTAGTGTGAAATGTCTCAAGTCAAGCAAGCAAGCAAGTACTTCGGTGCAATGCTTAAACACCGTGGTCAATAAACTTCCATGGGCACAAGTACCTTCGGGCGCTCCTCCTAGGACCAGACCGGGCCCTATATGCATAGCATTTCATATATTTATTTTGACATCCACTCTCATTTATAGCCAATATAAAATTTCAAGGGTTTAACTATTATACAAACATAAGGTAGATTCTATGAATGGAGTTCAAAGACATTTTATCATGTATAGATGAGCTATGATTAAAATAGCGCAAAACACGAGGCAAGTCGGGAACCTGGATGGAATTGGCACCTCAAGGGCTGCCACAGGTCATTGAATTGGCACCTTAATGGCTGTCATTATTTTGGGAATTGGCGCCCTCACTAAGGGGCGCCCAATCTACGGACAGAACAGAGGTTCTGTGAAACTAGTACACAGGGCGAAATGGTGCCCTGAGGGCTGCCATTATTCAGGTAAATGGCGCCCTGGTCAGGGGCGCCCTTCAGGCTGTTGGCTGGAATTGGCGCCCCCACAGGTGCCATTATTCAAGTGAATGGCACATGTTGAAAGGGGCGCCCATTCCCTATATACATAATTTCTTTTTTTTTCTTTCAAAAGGAAATGGCGCCTGTGACGACCCAAATAAAGTAGGATAACCCACAATAACGAGCTGAAAGAAAGAACAACAACAGCTACAACAGAGTCCAGTCCAACAAAAAGTACAATATAAAGCAGTAAAAACGTACCACATGCCAAGTGAACACTCGGCCCGGCAAGCTGGCAACTGAGAACCTCCGCTCCGCGTCCTCGAACCACGAGGAAGAACCGCAACACCTGAAAAGCAGGGAATGAGTCTCCAAAACAGAGACTCGGCAGGGATCTCGCGGAACCCCAACCGGAAACAACGGCGGTAGCGGAAAGGAGAGCTACAACTACAGCAGGAACAGCAAACCGGTGGCCGGTCAAAACTCGGCACTACAGCTACTCCTACTGTACCGGAAGGCACCTCGATCACACCATCAAAGCCACCAAACCACGCTAGTACCGCCTATCGAAGTAACAACACACGGTAACCATGCCGCAGAGGCCTGTCCCCCGGACACAGCCAACCTGGACACGCTGTCCAAGGTGCAACCCCGACCATCCGATCGCGGGTACCGCACCACAAGACGGAACCTCGGTAAAGCCACTAGCACTAGACTCACGACGCGAAGACCAACACACGCGCCACGGCAAAACAGCCGAAGGACTTAACGGTCGACACGACCGAAAACCCGAAGGTCAAGGCCACGAAAACTGATAGTCTGTCACTCCGTACTCGACAGGAGTACCACCCACTAGAAGCACAGCCGGTAGCGTCCCCTGACGTCTTACACCGCACCGCAGGTCACCCGCCTGACGTGGTAGGTCCTACCCGAGGCGCGAACACCGTACAAGTAAACACAAACAAGTGACTAGCTGGGGTCACGCCCGTCGACGTGCGTCCACAGTCCCCAACCACGTGTGCACACACAGACCACGTGTCCTAGGTCTGGCCCTCTGACTGGTTTTCCCCCGCAGTCGGGCTCTGGCTACGACGAGGGGCCCGACGGAAACCAGTCTAACCGTCCTCAGGGTAAGCTCGTACACCACTCCCTGGTGCAACTAGCATACGCGTACTAGTAGGCTACGACTAGTGGAGGGTCACTGAAGGAGTAGACTCTCAACGGAACACAACGTCCGAATCCGACGACGTACGGGGACCAGCCCACGTACCGACCCCGTCACACGGTGACCACAGTCGGAGAAGAAACATGACATACAGTCCACGGTCATGCACACAACCTGCGCGAGAGTCGAGAAAACCCAAGTGACGCTAAGTCACTAGACTCTGGACAGTCCTCTAGACGCACTAAACCCAACGGTCCTTGAGTCGCAGGACTCGGGGTCAAGACCGTTGTACGCAACAGCACAAGGCCGTCAATCTATTCCAATCTCTAGGTCTGGAACCACGGTAGCACGAGTACCGAGATAACACACGAGTCGCCAAGACCACTCCCTCGGAGAGGGAACGCAAAGGACTAAGGCCACTCACACGGGCCACACGGAAAACGCAGAAGCACGATTCCCAAGGCAGCACACAAGCCGCCCCGACGATTTCCCATCTTGAAGTAAGCGGGAAACCTCCAGCCCCAGGCCGGGTAACTGGACTTGCAGTCCAAGGCCAACACATGGCCCACATGGGAATCGCCTTCCAAAGAAACCCACGACATGCGGGGGAGACCCCACCGCTCACACACCGATACACGGTGACTCGATCGAGCGTAACACGAAGGCCCAGCACGCGAGAAGTCACCGGGACTCTCAACCCTACGGGCACGGTAAACGAGATAACACGGTCCTCCAGACACCCTCAAAACACGGAAACAGAAACCCACGGGTGTCAGGGACACTCACAAGACCGCAGGTCGACCACTGGGTCCCAACCGGGTCGACCGGGGATCCACACCTTGCGGAGCAAGAC
This sequence comes from Amorphophallus konjac, assembly GCA_022559845.1. Taxonomy (NCBI): domain Eukaryota; kingdom Viridiplantae; phylum Streptophyta; class Magnoliopsida; order Alismatales; family Araceae; genus Amorphophallus; species Amorphophallus konjac. The sequence continues at coordinate 293,817,696 of CM040118.1, forward strand.
GGAGAACACAAAGACTCGCCTCGGAACAACACAAAACCTGACGGTCTAGCCCTAGACCGTCACAGGGCTGTAACGGTCTAGGCGAGACCGTCACATCCACCTGGCGGCCTAACACAAGCCGTCACACGGCCCCAAAGAAACACAGGATGTAACGCGCCTGGCCCAGCGCGTTACACGAATGTAACGCGCTTGCCCTGGTGCATTACACGCCTCACGCTCTCAGCGTGAAAGCAGGATGTAATGCGCTTGCCCCAACGCGTTACACGGATGTAACGCGTCTGGCCCGGCGCGTCACACACACTGCCCTCCCCAACGGATAAAACGGCTCCGACGGCCCACCCTGGGCGCGTTACAAGCATGTAACGGTCCAGAGGGCACCGTCACACCCCCAGCCCTCAGCTGGGCAACAGGGAAGGTGACGCACCCACCCTGGGGCGTCACAAGGCTGTGACGCGCCAGCCCTGGTGCGTCACACGCCTGACCCGAAAACTAACGGAAGAGACTCTAACGGTCTAGCCCTGGTGCGTCACAGCACCTGGCGGTCTATCATGGGACCGTCACACCCACAGACCACCAAAGGCCAACAGAAGGGGAATGTAACGGCCCTGCCTAGGCGCGTTACACCAAGTGACGGCCACTGGAAGGACCGTCACTTCCTTCCGAGAACGCTACGGCGGGAAACGACCCAAAACTCGTCCCACGCCCCCATACCTCCACAAGAGAGGGGGAAAACAAGGGGGAAGCTCCCCAGAAGCCCCTAGCATGCATCTACGGCCTCGGATCGGCCAAAAACGCAATGAAACGGGAGATCGGCCCACAAGCCCTAAAACATGGGTTTTGCCCAAAAACCCCGATTCCACCCGCTCGGCTCACCACGGCCTACGAAACTCGCGGGAAAGGAAGTGCACGAGCTGGGGAACCATCACCCTACCTCCACCGAAGATTTCGCGCCCCGAGCTCACCGATCCGCGAAGAAACGCCGTGAAACCCTCGCCGGCTCGCGACCGCGCCACGAGCTCCCACGCGCCTCCACCGCCTCGATCCTCGCCCATCCTCGCCCGCGTCCTCACCCGCGCCGCCTCCGCCTCGCCCCCGCCTCGCTCCGTCGGCCGCCGGAGAAGAGAGGGGAGAAAGAGGGTGTGAGAGAAGAGAGAGAGTGAGAAAGAGAGAATGAGAGGGGGTGAGAGAAAAGGGTTAGTATATATAGGAAAAACCCGAAAATTCGATAAATTCAGAAAATTACGGAAAATTACCTCCGCGATCCTCGGAAGGAACACAACGCAGTGGTACTGTCCCGGAGTCGTAGAACGTCACGGTTTGCCCTGCAAAGAGTTCCGAAGGCACATCAGGGAAAAACACGTGTAAAGCACAAAATACACTCCGAGACCCGCTAAAATGATCCGAAAAAAAATCCGGGGCATTACAGCCCTCCCCCCTTAAAAGAATTTCATCCTCGAAATTCAGGACCTAGCACGGAGTCCCAGGGGAAGAACACTGAACCAACTGACACGCTGTCAGAGCCCTAGCACAGAAAACCTCGATTCTCACGAAAACACGAATCCTGAGGAACACAGCCAGACTCACAATCACACACAACACCTCGCTCCTCGCGCCGAGCACACTGGCCAGCAGAGCAGGCATATACCAAAGGACACAGTCCGACATCACCTCAGTCAACGCGAGAATCCACCATGGCGTCGCAGCCAAGATCTCGCTCACCGAAGAAACACAACCCTCGACACGAGCAACAGCTACCGATCCAACCTATGGTCGGCAGACAAATTGCACAACAGCTTCGCAGCTAGCTGACAGATCGCATACCCTCCTCAAGGGAGCAACCAAAACAGAGCCTCCACCAGCTCAAGCAGTCATCTCAGCAGACCGCAACCAGAACATCGGCTCAACACCAAGGAACACCTCACACATGGCAGGCCGAAAACCGGACATAACACTGTGCCAACTCTTGTCAGAAGATAAACTTCGACAAAGCCCAGATCCCATCCGGAAAGGCACATCACAGAAACGACCACCAAAGGTCTCGCTGGCACACGGCTCTCGCCACGCTCGAGCCCCAACAACCAGCATCTTCTGTCTCTGAAAAGACCATCCACTGGTCACTAACCGCTCGCTCAGCTCGACCCTCTCGGGGAGCACGACGAATCCAAATGACAGAACCTGGCGTCTTCAGTCATCACCTCACGGGACTCAGACTTATAGGGAACCACCCCATGCTAGTCATCAAACCAGGGATAACCTTTGCGACACCAACGTCCTATCAAGGACCATCCTCCGACGCCCACCTCACAAAAGGCCTCCGCCCACAAGCGTCACTCATCCATCTGGTCTCGTCAAATCCTTCGATCAATCCAAGTGGACACCTGCCAAAGCCGATTACGCCCTTACCACAGAGCCACGGGACACCACCTGGATAGTGCTCACGGGTCCCTAAGCAAGAAACATCTCACCGTCACAATCTGACAAGACCGTAGAACCAACAGGAGCCCACGGCCTGCCAGAGACAACTTCCTCAAAAGACGATCTCATCCGAGGATACGATTGGGAACACAAGTCGGGCGCCAAGCCACCGACTCTGACCAACACGTCCTCGACCTCCGTCAGGCGACATCCTCAACAACCTCATCCAGGTCCAACATCGACGCCTGACTCGGCTTCCTTCACAGGATCATGGTACTCATGCGGCGCACTAGTCAGCACTTTTCCCCAACACTCCATCCTGCCAGTGCCAACAACCATAATACCACGAGCAACGGCACGACAACAACACGTTTCACACCGAGGAACCCATCCTCCGATGCTGAACGCGAACTCAGGAATCCACCCGTAGCAACCAACGCTACGATCCTGAACTAGTGGGTCACAAGCCCACCACGCTTCCGCTGCGTACTCAGATCCGCGCACACAGCCGAGAAAGCAAACGCCGCCCAACCAGCGCTCGTCCTTTCGGAACAGCGCCAGCACCCTTACACGATAAGGGAACGGGCACAACTTCTCACAGGCAACCGCCTTGCCAAGATAAGGAGCACGTCTCGCACGGACTTCATGGCACACAAGGCTAACCAATCCGAACACGCAATGCAAGACGGCGAACCTTAGCCCAACACAATCTCTCCAACCAATGGAGAAACCAGCGCACTCCCGACCAACGGAAGAACTCCACGCTCGACCTGACCTCAAGCCTCGCACATGCTGGAAACAGCACCATCCAACACCAAGGAAAAGCCATCGCTTCCATCATGTCAGCGCCTCCGACACACTCGACGAGTGTCACGTCGGACCACAATCACAGCATCTCTCGATGCATCACCGCTGCAATTCCTCGAACTGCAACACGGCACCCAAGAGCCGCAACATGAGCCATAACCGGCAACCGCCAACGCTCATCCTCGAGTCCCGAACTCACCGTGGAGCCTTCACATCTCAAGCCAACCCCAGGGTGAACACAACCCATCCACTGACAGGAACGCAGGAGCAAAAACTTACTGGGACACCACAGCCCAATCCTGCCTCGAAATCCATAAAACAATCGGGACCGACACATCATTTCTGACGCCACAGAGCACGACAAGGACATCAGGCTCGACGAAACAGCAGCACACCGAGAAGACATTCCGCTCACCGGAGCACACTTCTCGATCAAAACGCCTCAGGAGCTGGACAAACCTCAAGCTGGAGTGACCAAAAACCGACAGCAGCTCCCTCAGAGCACTCTCAAGGCCACTTAACCAAGAACAGTCCGCACCAGCCACCTGACCACGCTGCAGGTTCCTCGAACGCAGCACCGCGAGCTCACGCCTGCCAGCAACCTCTGCCCAACGCAGCACAACCAGGGCCACCACCGATGAGGGAGAAGGCTCTCGACCTTGATCCTTAGACCCCATGCTGGCACGAAAGTCGCGGACAGCAACCACCTTCACAGCGCCGCACAGCGCACTCAAGCTCTCAAGCGAGAAACAAAGCGGAAAAAAACAAGCACAAAACCCTATGCCAGCTGCCGACTGTACTGGACCTTATGGACTCTGATCACTGCAATATTTCGAATTCCTATGCACGCCCACAAACCTCGCTCTGATACCAGCTGTGACGACCCGAGAATCCGATTACCGGGAAGGCCCGATAACCCGAGACTCGCATCGCCACCCACGAGCCGGGAGGGCTCGGAAGGGCTAAAAGGAGTGTGGAGGCACAAAGAAATAGGAAATAAAGTAGGACAACCCACAATAACGAGCTGAAAGAAAGAACAACAACAGCTACAACAGAGTCCAGTCCAACAAAAAGTACAGTCTAAAGCAGTAAAAACGTACCACATGCCAAGTGAACACTCGGCCCGGCAAGCTGGCAACTGAGAACCTCCGCTCCGCGTCCTCGAACCACGAGGAAGAACCGCAACACCTGAAAAGCAGGGAATGAATCTCCAAAACAGAGACTCAGCAGGGATCCCGCGGAACCCCAACCGGAAACAACGGCGGTAGCGGAAAGGAGAGCTACAACTACAGCAGGAACAGCAAACCGGTGGCCGGTCAAAACTCGGCACTACAACTACTCCTACTGTACCGGAAGGCACCTCGATCACACCGTCGAAGCCACCAAACCACGCTAGTACCGCCTACCGAAGTAACAACACACGGCAACCATGCCGCAGAGGCCTGTCCCCCGGACACAGCCAACCTGGACACGCTGTCCAAGGTGCAACCCCGACCATCCGATCGCGGGTACCGCACCACAAGACGGAACCTCGGTAAAGCCACTAGCACTAGACTCACGACGCGAAGACCAACACACGCGCCACGGCAAAACAGCCGAAGGACTTAACGGTCGACACGACCGAAAACCCGAAGGTCAAGGCCACAAAAACTGATAGTCTGTCACTCCGTACTCGACAGGAGTACCACCCACTAGAAGCACAGCCGGTAGCGTCCCCTGACGTCTTACACCGCACCGCAGGTCACCCGCCTGACGTGGTAGGTCCTACCCGAGGCACGAACACCGTACAAGTAAACACAAACAAGTGACTAGCTGGGGTCACGCCCGTCGACGTGCGTCCACAGTCCCCAACCACGTGTGCACACACAGACCACGCGTCCTAGGTCTGGCCCTCTGACTGGTTTTCCCCCGCAGCCGGACTCTGGCTACGACGAGGGGCCCGACGGAAACCAGTCTAACCGTCCTCAGGGTAAGCCCGTACACCACTCCCTGGTGCAACTAGCACACGCGTACTAGTAGGCTACGACTAGTGGAGGGTCACTGAAGGAGTAGACTCTCAACGGAACACAACGTCCGAATCCGACGACGTACGGGGACCAGCCCACGTACCAGCCCCGTCACACGGTGACCACAGTCGGAGAAGAAACATGACATACAGTCCACGGTCACGCACACAGCATGCGCGAGAGTCGAGAAAACCCAAGTGACGCTAAGTCACTAGACTCTGGACAGTCCTCTAGACGCACTAAACCCAACGGTCCTTGAGTCGCAAGACTCGGGGTCAAGACCGTTGTACGCAACAGCACAAGGCCGTCAATCTATTCCAATCTCTAGGTCTGGAACCACGGTAGCACGAGTACCGAGACAACACACGAGTCGCCAAGACCACTCCCTCGGAGAGGGAACACAAAGGACTAAGGCCACTCACACGGGCCACACGGAAAACGCAGAAGCACGATTCCCAAGGCAGCACACAAGCCGCCCCGATGATTTCCCATCTTGAAGCAAGCGGGAAACCTCCAGCCCCAGGCCGGGTAACTGGACTCGCAGTCCAAGGCCAACACATGGCCCACATGGGAATCGCCTTCCAAAGAAACCCACGACATGCGGGGGAGACCCCACCGCTCACACACCGATACACGGTGACTCGATCGAGCGTAACACGAAGGCCCAGCACGCGAGAAGTCACCGGGACTCTCAACCCTACGGGCACGGTAAACGAGATAACACGGTCCTCCAGACACCCTCAAAACACGGACACAGAAACCCACGGGTGTCAGGGACACTCACAAGACCGCAGGTCGACCACTGGGTCCCAACCGGGTCGACCGGGGATCCACACCTTGCGGAGCAAGACGGAGAACACAAAGACTCGCCTCGGAACAACACAAAGCCTGACGGTCTAGCCCTAGACCGTCACAGGGCTGTAACGGTCTAGGCGAGACCGTCACATCCACCTGGCGGCCTAACACAAGCCATCACACGGCCCCAAAGAAACACAGGATGTAACGCGCCTGGCCCAGCGCGTTACACGAATGTAACGCGCTTGCCCTGGTGCATTACACGCCTCACGCTCTCAGCGTGAAAGCAGGATGTAACGCGCTTGCCCCAACGCGTTACACGGATGTAACGCGTCTGGCCCGGCGCGTCACACACGCTGCCCTCCCCAACAGATAAAACGGCTCCGACGGCCCACCCTGGGCGCGTTACAAGCATGTAACGGTCCAGAGGGCACCGTCACACCCCCAGCCCTCAGCTGGGCAACAGGGAAGGTGACGCACCCACCCTGGGGCGTCACAAGGCTGTGACGCGCCAGCCCTGGTGCGTCACACGCCTGACCCGAAAACTAATGGAAGAGACTCTAACGGTCTAGCCCTGGTGCGTCACAGCACCTGGCGGTCTATCGTGGGACCGTCACACCCACAGACCACCAAAGGCCAACAGAAGGGGAATGTAACGGCCCTGCCTAGGCGCGTTACACCAAGTGACGGCCACTGGAAGGACCGTCACTTCCTTCCGAGAACGCTACGGCGGGAAACGACCCAAAACTCGTCCCACGCCCCCATACCTCCACAAGAGAGGGGGAAAACAAGGGGGAAGCTCCCCAGAAGCCCCTAGCATGCATCTACGGCCTCGGATCGGCCAAAAACGCAATGAAACGGGAGATCGGCCCACAAGCCCTAAAACATGGGTTTTGCCCAAAAACCCCGATTCCACCCGCTCGGCTCACCACGGCCTACGAAACTCGCGGGAAAGGAAGTGCACGAGCTGGGGAACCATCACCCTACCTCCACCGAAGATTTCGCGCCCCGAGCTCACCGATCCGCGAAGAAACGCCGTGAAACCCTCGCCGGCTCGCGACCGCGCCACGAGCTCCCACGCGCCTCCACCGCCTCGATCCTCGCCCATCCTCGCCCGCGTCCTCACCCGTGCCGCCTCCGCCTCGCCCCCGCCTCGCTCCGTCGGCCGCCGGAGAAGAGAGGGGAGAAAGAGGGTGTGAGAGAAGAGAGAGAGTGAGAAAGAGAGAATGAGAGGGGGAGAGAGAAAAGGGTTAGTATATATAGGAAAAACCCGAAAATTCGATAAATTCAAAAAATTACGGAAAATTACCTCCGCGATCCTCGGAAGGAACACAACGCAGTGGTACTGTCCCGGAGTCGTAGAACGCCACGGTTTGCCCTGCAAAGAGTTCCGAAGGCATATCAGGGAAAAACAAGTGTAAAGCACAAAATACACTCCGAGACCCGCTAAAATGATCCGAAAAAAAATCCGGGGCATTACAGCGCCTCTCTGCAGAGTCTTCATTTAAATGAAGACTCTGTAGAGAGTCTTCAATTTTGTAAATGGCGCCCTAGACAGGGGCACCCTTTATTCAGGCTCCTATACACACCGGACAGGTACGTTTTGAGACACAAGTTACTATTCATGATTTCAAAAGTTCTCGGAATCAAGAAATAAGGACATAGATAGATGGAGAAAAATATCAGGATCACAGAATCATATTCAATCAAGAATTTTATGGTTTAGTTTCATAGATATAAATTTTAGAATGTGTTGATTATTAATTACTGGAAAATTAATTGACGACACTTCACATGGTCTTCAATTAAATGGCGCCCTTGCGTGGGACGCCCCTTCAGGAAATGGCGCCCGGGTGAGGGGCGCCCTTTACCTGAAGGCTGGGAATTTTGGTTTTTGTGAAACATATATATATATTTAGTAAAACATGTTATATATTAGGGCTAAGCATTCTATTTTAAGGCTGTAAAAACTAGTGTAATAGGATATATTCGAATTCCGTAAAACCAGTGTAACAGACTATGTATAAAACTGGTGTAACAGGCTATAGTTGTTCTACTTAAAACCCGTGTAACATGCTATAGAGTATGTTCTACTTAAAACCCGTGTAACATGCTATAGAGTCTGGAACAGGCTGTATGGCATGACAGATAGATTATACTAGCATGTTAGGTCACCCTACTTTAGCTACGGGTTGGGCTTGATCTTGAGAACACCTACCTTTTTGGAGTGCTACACGTAGTACAAATTGAGAAAATAAAGAAAGCCCCTTCACATTCTCTTCAGCAGCAGGAAGAAGCACGTGGGAAGAAGAGAAAGAAGAGGAAGCAGCCTCCTCACGTTGCAGCAGGAAGAAGCCCAGCAAGGCTTCAGCAGTAGGAACACGGCAAATGACCCTTGCATATTCGACGGAGGGAAATGTTTATAGGGAATAATCGTAAGGGTCCATTGGAAACCAGTTCTGAAAACCTTGCTGTGTATGTTCCCTCATGGGTCCATTGCCGGCAAACGTAGGTTGTTCTTGTTTCAACCCCTTCTAGAACTTGTGGGTTACTATGGGGAAATGGCGTCCTAGATAGGGGCGCCCATTAATTGGGTGGCCACTGTACATGGAATTGGCGCCCTTGTACAGGGGCGCCCATTCCTATTGCTTTTAGACAAAAGTTGCCCCTTCACGTGTATATAATTGGTTGGCCTTTATGGTGTGGGATGGTGGCCCCTGAAGGTAAATGACGCCCTTGCATGGGGGCTTCAATTTGATGAATGACGCCCTGGTAAGGGGCGCCCATTCCTTTTGAGTTGGAAAAAGAGAAACCCCACTACGTACTATCCATGTGTTGGCATTTAAGTGATGTTGGACCTCTTAAATGCATGTATATTTATATAGTAGCCCTCATAAGGTATGGTTCTTTTTATAAGACCTTCATGTAGGATTGTTTATTTTAAAAGTTCAATTTTTCTATCATTTTATCGAGGGTGCTACACTATTCCTTTTAAATGTTCACAGTCAAATTGCACGCAAGGGATGCAACCCTTTGACTTCGTCATTTTTGACATTTCAGGAAGTACTGCGGAGCCTTCTCCAATCATCATTCCTGGAGTGGGGACAGAGGAGGTCCCCATGGTGGGGCCCAGCAAGGACGCCACTACAGCACGTGCTCCCGCAAGCGAAGCTGCAAGAGGTATTTCCTACGTACAGTCGACATACGCCAGCTTTGCCTTCACCATTTCCCGGCTATATTCACTTACTAACTTGAGCAGTCTTTGATTCGGCAGGGGATGCCGCGGCAACAGCAGAGCAGGAGATCACCTTGGCAGCTCCTCCAGCACCGCAGACGTACCCAAGGATGACTTTGAGGCTAAGAAAGCCCGTGGTGCCAAGTCCAACTGAGGTGCCAGCAACAGCAGAGCCCGAGAAGGACATGCCTTCCTGGGCTAGAGAAGTGTCCATCCCGACTGAATCTTCTTCGGGCGAACATGTGGATTATAATTACTCTTCGGACGAGGTACCTTCTACCAAGGATGAGTCCTGAGAGCATGTAGCAGGCGTCGCCTTCGAAGGCCAGGTAAGCTCGGGCATGACTGAGATGACTTCCGGCTTACCCGACCTCGAGAGGATTTTACGTGAGGCTGGGTTGTCTAGCGACGACGAGCCCACCCCCACCTCGCTGCCTTCCACTTTGCCTACTTCCTTGAGTCTACTTGAGGTAGACGTAAGTATTAATTTGCATGTCGCATACTTAATTGGGTATTCCTCAGTGCCGACCATTAATTTTGGCTTCACATGGACAGGTACCTCCGACATCGACGAGGCCCCTCCTCCTCAAATTTTTGTGTCCGACGCTGAAGCCCCAGCGCCTATTGGTGTCATGCCCGAACACAGCCTGGTGCCGATCGTCGAGACGGGCGTAAGTGTCAATTTACTTACTGCAAATTAAACTAGTCATGCCCCAACATGAGTCATTAACTCTGCCTCCCATGCACAGGTGTCTCTGGCCTAGGGGGAAGCACTGGCCCCTCAGATCCCTGCGCCCATCATCGGTCCCCGGGTGTTCTTCGGCCCTATGTCCGAGCACAGCCTGGTGCCAGTCGTAGGGGTAGATGTGGTGGCCCCGCTGTTCATTCTGAGGCCCGTGATGTGTGGGCTACCTTCATAGTGCATGCGTTGCCCCGGCGCCTTGATACACCCATGGACCCGCAGACATTCGGGGACATCTTGGAGCTCGCCTTGCCGTCCTTACCAGCACACTAGGTAGATATGGAGACGGGTCACCCGGGCATCGCTTCCAGCTCGGCCTTCATGACCACTTCTTCTTCTGCAGAAGCTCCTGTGTTAGCCCCAACAGAGTAGGAGACGGCGCCAAGTTCAGGCTCCCTGGCTGTGGTCGGGCGAGAAGCATTCCTCGCGGTCGAGGTGCCGAGCAGCTCTAACATGGGCCTATCCTCATCTTCGGCGATGGTCGTGCGGGCTTCCTCTCGCGAAGTGGAGCCAGCAGGCGGCCTTGCGTTGACTCTCCCCTCTTCTTCAGCCCTAGTGAATACTGATATCTGGGCGGCAGTGGATAGCAACGTCGAGTTCACCTTCCCCACCGTACCCTCAGTAGGTCTCACCGCCTCGGACTTCCCGGTGAAGCAGAACCTGGCCGTGTTGCGGGCAATGGTATCTTCCGATCCACGGTTCACATATGGGAATCTGAAGGTAGCGGTGCGGAGAATGACAAAGCTCCTACAGACTCTAGGCTGTCCATTGGAGGATTGTTCGTGGCGTATGATGTTACTCCTGAAACATGTGAACTGCCGCGACTTCCTCGGGACTCAACTCCCCAACCAGTTTGCCGCCATCCGCCTACAGAAGAGCGAATACCAGCAAGCCTTGGGGCCCTGGGAGGATGATATGGTGCGATGCCAAAGGGCCTTGGGGGAGCATCGTGGCCGTGCCACGGCCTTAATGAGTAAAATAGAACGGCTTAATGCCGAGCTTGCTTCGGCCCATGCTGAGCTCCAAGATGTTGAGGCGTCCGAAGTTGAGGAGGCCGAACATCTGGCTGTGGCCAAAGGGGAAGTGACGCCTTTGAGGACAGATCTGGAGCGTCTCCAGGAGCAAGAGGATCGACTAACGGAAATGATGAATTTACCTTGTGTTAGGATCTTGCCTCTTGATGAAATCTTTCGAGGGGTGAACTGATCGCCAGGCTACCTCCATGTACTCCCCTTTTGATTTGATGTTGTTTTTTTTTTTTTGACATTGTAAGACAGGGGTATGCCCCGTAGCACATGTAACCCGCACCTTGCAAGAAATTGAATATCACGGTTTTCCACATACCTTATTCGCGCATTTGCTCCCAACAATCTTCTGTTTTTCCTTCCCCCCTTTCCCTTTGCTTAACAGTTCTTTGGAGCGTGGTAGCCGGAAGCCGGTTTCATCAGGCAACTCATTGGGGGGAAAGTCTAGTACATACCCGCGTGGATATACGGGAGAGCACTCACCCTTTCAGAAAAAGGACAAGGGGACCACGCCACCATATCAACTGCGCGGGTCGATGAACAGTATTAATGGAAGGTCTAAACTGCATGGTTTAATGCAGTCCCGGTGGAATGGAGATAAGAGTTTGTTTGTTCATCGACCCAGATGGAAGATCCAAGTCAAAAGGTTTGTTCGTCGGCTTCGACATGGTGTCGGGTATTGACGTGGCTAATTCATTGACACGGGGTTAGTGTCAAAGCAAGGAGGTCTTTTGTTCCCTAACTAGAACGGAAGGTCCGGGTCAAGTGTATATTCATCAGTACTGACTGGGCATCGGGAACTGACATGGTTTGCTTGTTTATCCATTGACACGAGGTCAGTGTCAAAGCAAGAAGGCCCTTTGTTCCTTGACTCGCAGAAGGTCCGGGTCAAGTGCATATTCATCAGTACCAACTGGCCGTCGAGAACTGACATGGTTTGTTCATTTATTCATTGACACGGGGTTAGTGTCAAAGCAAGAAAAGTCTTTTGTTCCTTGACTTAGACGGAAGGTCCGGGTCAAGTGCATGTTCATCAGTGCCGATGAAGCGTCAGTCATTGACATGGTTTGTTCGTTATTCATTGACACGGGGTTAGTGTCAAAGCAAGAGAAGTCTTTTGTTCCTTGACTCAGACGGAAGGTCCGGGTCAAGTGCATGTTCATCAGTGCCGACGGAGCGTCGGGCACTGACATGGTTTGTTCGTATATTCAATGACACGAGGTTAGTGTCAAAGCAAGAAAAATCTTTCGTTCCTTGACTCAGACGAAAGGTCCGGGTCAAGTGCATGTTCATTAGTGCCGACAGAGCGTCGGGTGTGAGCGACGCCACGAGAAAGGAGAGACGGGGGAGAAACGCGCGACACTCGAAAACGCGAGAAAGATACCGCCGCGAGAGGGTTGCCCTCCGTGGGGTTGAAACGAGGAAACTCACGGAATGAAAATTTGGCTGGAATGGAAATTGTGTACTTTTTTCTCAAAAATTTTTTAAAAATGGGGAAAATATCAGAAGAATAGGAAATCACTCAAACAACTCAAATGTGCTAGTCACTTTGGGGCATCATAGTGTAATATGAGATTTACTCACAGTAATGTCAAAAATGGCGTGTCTACATCGGGCACTGACATGGTTTGTTCGTTTATTCATTGACACGGGGTTAGTGTCAAAGCAACAAAAATATTTTGTTCCTTGACTCAGACGGAAGGTCCGGGTCAATTGCATGTTCATCAGTGTCGACGGAGCGTCGGGCACTGACATGGTTTGTTCGTTTATTCATTGACACGGGATTAGGTGTCGAAGCAAGAAAGTTTTTCTGTTCCTCGACTCAGATAGAGGGTCTAAGCTAAGGTATCTTTGCCCGTGTTGGGGTTAGATAGATTGTCACAACACCGAGATATATTGGTGTTTCGCGAGACATCGAAGAGTGCAGTTCATTTGGCTGTTCAACCTATAGGGAGCATCTGGGCCGGAGAATTTTGCTCCGACGAGAGTCGAAGAGCTGATATTCATTGATGATAATTTCTCACCCTTTTCCCCCATTTTTTTGTTTGTTGTTGTTTTTTGAATGGATATTGCATAGCCTCATAGGAGATCCAAGAAACATATTTGCTCAATATGAGATGTGGGGTTCAATCGTTCATTAAATTGAGGAAGCGGTGCATAATACAACTTCAGATGCTTCCCATTAAGGGGTGGGAATTGAATTTCCCCTCGATGATTGACAATAACATATGCCCCTCCCTCATACACCTTCTAGACCACATAAGAACCGAGCCAATTTTCCTTCAGCTTGCCTTTGGGGTTGGCAGCCATGACCTCTCTTCTCTTGACCATAACTAGGTCACCCTTCTTGAATTCGCGTCCCTTGACTAGCTTGTCAAAGGCGCAGGCTATGCGGGCCTGATATACCTGTATATTCTGCTGAGCTTGGAGCCCCTTCCCTTCTAGATCAGAAAGCTCCTCTAGTCTTCACTTTGTGTTTGTTTGGTCGCCTTCGACCAACCCATGCTGAATCCCAACCCTTAAGGAGGGAATCTCCAATTCTATGGTGACGATCACTTTTCAAACTGTACACCAAGGAGAAGGGAGAGCAACCCGTTGGAGTTTTATAGACAGTGCGGTACGCCCACAGTGTCTCGTACATTTTCTGTTCCCAGTCCCTCTTGCTGGCGCTGACTATTTTTGCCAGGAGAGTGCAAAGAGACTTGTTGAAAGTGTAACACCCCAGAATTTTTTTAATATTTTTTCGGGGATTAAATAAAACTAGTAAGCATTTAAAAGGCTCAATGTGCTATTTAATGAATTATGGGTTATGTAAATAAATTTGAAGGCCCTAAATTAACCAAATAAATAAGCCCACTTAAATTGGGCCCAAAGACCAATTTCTAAGCCCTTTTGGCCCTAACCCATTTCTAGAGTAATACGGGCTATTTATAGATTTAAAATAGATAAATAGGTTAATTAGGGGATAAATAGAAAATAATTAAGAAAATCTAAAAAATTCAGAGAATACGCCAGAACGCGATCTATCGCGTGACAGTGTCTTCCTGGTAGCGGTCCAGGTACAACCGCTACTATCTTCTGTGAACGAGGTTTGTAGAAACGTGGGAAAATGAGATTTTTAGCATTCCAATCCCCATGGATCTATGCTATCCAATGAGGAATTGTGTCTAGGACTCTTGGGGATCGATTCTACCCCAAGTTAGGACTCTAATTTGATCTAATCCTCAGCCCTAGGCCAAACTCTATAAATAGAGCCCAGATTCGACCTACACGAACCTTACTTTTGGCTCGCGTGGTTCGATGGTAAGACGTCGTCATCTAGGGTTAAGTCTTTAGAACTTTTTAATTCCTTTAGTATTAACTAACTCTCTCCCAAATTTCATGTTAGGAGTTCAAGCTGTTGAGGAGTTAGAGGACTTACAAGTTGTTGTTTCTCTATAGAACGCACAGGAACAGGCATGTCCGTCCAGCAAAGACTCGAGCTTAGGGACCTTAGCAGAGGTATTTTTAGGTTCATCCTTTAGAGTTTATTATTCCCTTTTGTATCTTCTAACTTCCTGACAAATCCCATGAATTAAGTTCAAGAGATTAAGGAGATATAAGGTAAAAAAGTTACTGGTTCCTCGCAAGACGTGCAGGAACGGGAGTGAACTTCCAGTCATAAATTCGAACTCTAGGAGCATTCCTGGAGGTAGGTTATCTCATGATGGCTCAAACAACGTATCAGGAGTAAAAGCCCTCTATTTTCTTTTGATTTCATGCATTATACACATTGTATTTCGTGTTTTTAACGGACTGCGCAACTAGGGTTTCATAGTATGCATATCCCTGCACCTAATAGAAAAAGATGATAACTTTGGCCAAAATCACGCATCTCCATGCATCAATTCTGTTCTATCATGTTTTACCTTTCAGTATAACATATTTTCATGCATTATTTGCCCTAGGATAGGCCTTGCACACACTATTGATCTTCTGTCTGATACAAATAGAAAGCGGTCCATCAGAGACCGCGACTGTCAAGAAGCGGTTCCAAACAGACCGCTATTTCCAAGAAGCGGTTCTTGCTAGACCGCCTTCTGCTTTCTGTTTTCTACTTTCTGTTAACCCTAAACAGAACGCAGATGAGCCCTTATAAATATATCATAAGCCTATGTAATTAGGTCATATTCCTAGTTATATCATTACATTCATGATTTTGGTTATATTGCGCATCAATCATGGTATATTTCATGGCCTTCATGTTTTAGGAACGATTTTAAATCTTATGCTAATTTCGTGCCAAAATCTTATAGTCTTGTATTAAAGTTATTTTCATATGGTTTATAGAACTTGTTACATTGATGTTTGATCGCTGTTTTTACACGTATCATTCTTCTCTTCAGTCTTTCTTAAGTACATAGCACGTGATGAGGGACGGGACGCGAACCTGGGACTCTAGCACTCAAATGTCCCTAAGCGAGGGAAACGCGTGGATCTACGCGGTTGAGAAATCGACAATGAGTCTCAGGTATCGACTTTTCAGCATGCTCGGATCGAGTCACGGGACGGGTTCCACTCACTCACTCTTGCAGCGGTGATAAAATTTATAACGAGCTAAGACCTATCACTCATGCAGCGGCATATGAAAATATATACGAGTAAAGTAAATGGCAAGTGGGGAGCGGACACGATACCTCCATGCTCCGGGCATGGGGAAGATGACCCCGGCCAAACTTCGTACTCCCGGTACAGTAAATAATTAAATTACAGCAATAAATATTACTGCCCACTCCACGCAGGGAGGTAAAGGGCTACACGTGGACCCGGGAGTAACGGGTTCGGGTTGACTGGCAGCGATTTGGGCAACTTCGGTGGTGGCGCGCGCTGGCAATTATGGGGTCCACGTCTGGGTCGGCAGGACGATCGGGCTGGGAGTGGTACCGTTGCGGTGGGGACTCCTGGAGAGACGATCCCTAGGAGGGGAACGTGCTGGTTCGCCTTGTGGAAGGCGAGGCGGCCTGATAAGTGTCCATTTTTGATGGTAATTCATCACATGTACATCGTTTTATGTGCATATAATTAGATAATTATGCATGTCCCATCGTTAATCTCAACTTTACATGTAAATTGGGTATTTCACGTAAATTGATTAATTTGGTGATATTATTTAATAAATTAAAGTTGAGGGCCATGAGCATTAATTCTCCATTGCATAGTTAATCATGAGCATTTAAGATTTATGTGCACATTATGATAATTTTTATGGACTAAATTGTAATTATGTGTGTGTAGGACACTGAAGGTAATCGTAAGAGAAGCTGAGGGCAAAATTGTCATCACCACTTTGACCAAGTCAAATAAAAAATGACACATATTTTGGTTGGAGTGAAAAGATAACTCAAAATATTTTGGTTGGAGGGAAAAGAAAATTCGAAGTTTAAAATAGAGGAGAAGAAGCACACATCTTGGTTGGAGGGAAAATTGAATTCAAAGTTTGAAATAAAGGAGAGGAATGATGAGTCTTGGGAAGGGGGTTGTCCAAAGCCCAAGGAGGGTGTACTCACCTCCTTTTTCTCTTCCCCATGCATCATATTCTACCTAAATCCCAGCCATCCATCTCCTTTTGATACAATCTCCACCCTCCATCTATCCAACTTTCCCTATAAATAGCCCATGACAAGGAGGAGAAGGAGAGTTCTTCTTTTGGCATTTTTCTCTCCCTCTCACATCTTTTAGTTCACCGAGTTCGCCCTCTTCCGTCCCTCTTCTCCTCTTGTTGTCTTCATAAAAGTTCTTTATTTTTATGTCCTCTACAACTTCTTCTTCTGCATCATCTTCTATTTCCTTCTGGTTTGCAAGGTATTTTATGTTTTTCACTGTGCTATCCTGTTCATCTGCGAACCAATGTTTCTCTCTGTTCTTCCCCTTGTTTATCACCCTTCTAGTCATTTTCTTCTCTTGCTTTCTTCATAAAAGTTCTTTTTTTTAAGATTTTCAACTTCTTCTTCTAAACCATCTTCTAATTCTTTCTGGTTTGAAAGTTATTTTCCATTTTTCAACTTGATGTCTTGTGATTTCACTGTTCATCTGAGGCACTACACTCTATTCTTCCTCCATTTTGAAGCTCTTCGACTCTTTTTCTCTCTCTAAGCTCTTCACTAAATTTCTTCCTCTCTTGTAGATCTAGATTTTCGTCTTCTATCACTTTCTCTAATTCTTCTCCGTTTACTAGTTATATTTATTTTTTCACTATTTTACTCTCTCATCTTCTTTCTTCTTTATCTCTACACAAACCCTTCCACATTTCTCTCTATATTTCTCTCCAGAGTTTATCCTCCACAACTCTCCTTTCATGGCGGCATGCACATCAAGGCGGGCGACGTTCCAAGGCTCGTGACGTGGACGACGACGACTTCTTCATCCACCTCTTTCCACGGTGATCTCTTTCAAGGCGGAGCGATCCTCTCCAAGGCTCGGCGAGGAGGAGACGACGACGTCATCACCATTGCTACTACCATCTTCTCACCTCAGGCTCCTCTTTTTGTTATTACTTTAGTTCCATTTTACTTCATTGTAATCTCGTCACATCTTTATTGTAAGCTTGTCTTGCACTTCATGTACTCTTTCTTTTAAGTTAATAAAAGAAGTTGTTCTTTTGATCTAGTTTTTGATCTTCTACCCTCTCTACCTCCTTCTATCTCTTCTTTTCACTTCATGCAATTATTTTCTATAGCATAAGTGCATAGTCATAGGTGTTTTTAATTAAGTGTTTGGTTTGTTCATCATTTCACTATTTTCTTTAAGCAAAGAAAAATCACAAGTGTTTTCCAAAGGACTCCAAGGTTGTTAACTCTAAAAATCTCTTCTTCCCTGTGGATTTGACCCTTCTCGCCACCATATTACATCTCTCTTTCATCTAGTGCGAGTTGAAATTTTTAAGATTGATACGCGTGTTTTAAACGACGAACTTTCACGTTATCAATTTTTGGCGCCGTTGCCGGGGAGGAATGATGATTTTTGATTTAAGAACTTTATTTTCCTTGTGTTTATAGTGTACTAATAAAGCTTTCTTTCTTTCTTTTTTTTTGTAGAAAAAAATCAAAAAAAATAGAGGTAAGTTTGCCCTTCTTTCTTTCATCTTTTGATTTTGTCATTCATTTCAAAAAAAAAAGAGAGAACGAGGGATTGCGCTTCAAGTAAGAATCCTAACTCCTCTCATTTTATGTAATTTCCCTAATGTTCTTACATATTGTGGTTAGATAGGTTCACTAAATAAAAAAAAACTCTTCACTTGAACCCAATAAAAATCTTCATTCCAAGAATAGAAATCAGACTTTCATGTTCTAAGTCATGCATCATTTAGGATAGAATTTTTTTCCCTTGTTGTTTAACTTTGGTCATTGCATTTTAGAGATTGCGAGGGGCAAGGTGAGTTCTTTTCTAATCTTTTTCTTAATCACATGCTCATGCATACTTGCATAGAACCCCTTGTTTGAACTTACTTTGTTGCATATCATTCTAAAATATTCTAAGGGCAACACCCATAAGCAAGATAAGGTGGGGATTTCATCACCCTTCCTTAGCTCACAAATCATAATTTCCTTGCATCTTTGCATCACCTAGACCCTAAATAAAATTCAGTAGACACTGGCCCTAGGTTCACATTGTGGTTCTTGTGTTATTTGGGCTTACCCTCTTGTGAAAACCGATGCCTAAGGCAAGACGGTCGGACGGCAAACGCCTTAAGCGGGCTAGTGGTTTTTAATTAGGACCTTGCGAAAGTAAGGGGAGCCTCCCACTACCCCACCCCTTGCCTGGCCGGTGGAAATATTGAGGGTGAACTTTTTTTTTTAAACACCGACCAATCAGAGTCAGGGTCCAGTCGAGTGCACCATCCCCAGAGGGGGACAATGATCTCACTCCCCCAGACTGACACTGTGGCCAAAAATTTTATTGATTTTGAATTGTAGTTCAAATTCATCGGGGCATACCTCTCGCAAGCCTTACAAAACAGCCTAGAGAGGGAGAAGAAACTAGCCCATACCAACTTATTTACAACTGCGAAAAGCAGGTAAACCTGCTTTGTCTACCCTCAGAGCACCCCTTGCTAGCCGAGGGAGCTCACTAACCCGGGTGAAGATGGAATTGTTGCGAATGTCACAGGCATAAGAGGCCAGAGCGTCAGCTACTTGATTTCCTTCTCTAAAAACATGCTGAACTGAACAGCCACTTTTGAGTATAAGGTAGAGAATTGCCTTCCACCAAGGGAGGATTGTCCAATTAGGAGCAACCCCTTTTCGGATAGCATCAACCAGCAGTGCATAGTCATTGTAAACTGTTGCCACCTGGAGACCACAATGTAAAGCTAGAGACAAGCCATCATGCATGGCCCTAGCTTCTGCTAGCAGACTGCGCCCATGACCATAATTAAAAGCAAAACCTACAACAAGATTTCCAGCTGGGTCCCGGATGCAGCCTCCTCCACCACTCATACCGGGATTGCCCTTAGAGGCCCCATCAACATGTAAAGAAAACTTGGATGATGACAATTTACATCGGACAACAATTGGCAGTTTCTGAACCACCCTTGGACAGAATTGAAACTAAGCCAAATTGTATTTTTACAGAGTAGTAGGAATCGCTGAGAAGGAGACTTTCTCCAGGGAAATAGTAATTGCTTCACTGATTCTCCTTTTGATCCCACTCACATTGAGTCTGATTTCATCATTTCTTACTTTACATCTTATTTTCCATATCTCCCAAATCATAAGAATTACTACATACATTCCGACAAAGCTGTAGGCCGAAGTAACTCTTGTGCCAGCCAAAATATTCCAGCTGCGGATGGTAATTTGTTCATTGAGGTGGATCTTGGAACTAATAAGGGGTGCCAGCCATGCCCATAAATCAGCAACCAAGTCTCCCTTAATAAAAAGGTGGTTCAGATCCCCAACTGTAGGCATGGCACATCAACTGCACTTTGAGGCCAATTGAATGCCACACTCTGCCACCCTACTGTCAACAGGCACTGCCCGATGGATAAGTTTCCAGAAGAAATTAGCAGCCCTCGGAGCTAAGCTATAATGCCAGAGGTTGGCCCATGGACCCCTAAATGTACCTGACGGCCTTAGGAATTTACTGATAGACTTGACAGAGAAAGAGCCACCTGAAGAGGCCATCCAAATACAAGAATCCACCTCATCACTAAGCTGGATATTGGGAAAACATTGATTGTTAGGGAGCAGAGACTTGGCTTCATGGTTAGGGTCTAGCAGTACCTCCCTGACGGATAGCCTGGGCCTATTCAGAACCCTGCTTAAGTCTGCCTGTTGAACTTTTTTGATGAGAGGCCATTGCCCTGTCCAGTTGTCCTTCCAAAAGTCAGCTCTTACCCCATCACCTATGATCCACCTAGAATTTTCAATGATGAGTTTCCTGGCCTGCTGGAAAATGCTAGCTGGCATGCCTACTGAAAAGGCCTTAGTACAATCAAAGAAGTGGGTTTTAATGAATCTACTCCGGGCATATGTGGACCATAAAGAGGAACCATGGATGATGTTCCATAAGTTGTTAGTAGCCAGCGAAATTTGGACATGATGAAGGTCCCTTATTGAGAGACCCCCTTCCATTTTTAGCTTAAGAATGTTCTACCAAGCCACCCAATGATGACGCCGCTGCCCTTCTGAACCCTGCCAGAAAAAGTTGGCACACAAGCTATCAATTACATTGATGATTGCTTTAGGGATAAAACAAGCCGAGGCCAAAAAGATTGGCATGCTTCGGAGGACTGAGTTAATTAAGATTGCTCTCCCTGCCTGAGAAAGGAATTTTGATTGCCAGCCCTCCAATTTCTTTTGAACCTTGTACACAATAAATTTGAAATAAGAACATTTATACCTTCCCTTCTTAATGGGGACTCCCAGATAGCTGAAACCAGAAGCTAGAAACTTGTAACCTGTCAAAAACTGAATGGACTGTTTAAGGGCTGGGGGGGCTTTCACAGAGACAATGAAACTACTTTTCCCGGAATTAACTTGTTGGCCAGAACTCAGCTCGTACCTTTTAATGAGCTGTTGAAAACTTCTAATATTTTGTTTGCTGCCTTCAAAAATATGAGAGTGTCATCAGCATATAGTAGGTGAGACACTTGAGGTATACTCCTTGGCCCTTTAAATCCCTTTAAAGCTCCTGCCTGGAAATTGGCAGTGAGACCTCTGCTTAGCACCTCAGAGGATAGAATGAATAAGTAGGGAGCTAAGGGTTCTCCCTGCCGAATATCTCTACTAGATTTGAAGAATCATGCCATAGACCCATTGAAGCTAACTGAAAACAAGCAATTATAGAGAATCATACCAATAAGAGAAGTGAATCTGTTATTAAAACCAAACTTCTTCAAAACTGCAAGGATAAAATCCCATTCCATTCTATCGTAGGCCTTAGCCATATCTAACTTGAAGATTGCATTATGACCCCTTACTTTCCTATCAATATCTATCATCATTTGTCTAGCCAGTGCAACATTGTCCAAAATAAAACGGCCCTTAACAAATGCCCCTTGTTCCTTGGATATAATTTTAGGGAGAATAGGAGCTAGCCTCTTGGAGATGATACAAGAGATAATTTTGTAAGAGTAGTTGCATAGACTGATAGGACGAAAGTCATTGAAGGACTTGGGTTCTTGCACCTTAGGAACTAATGCTATCAGTGAGGAGGAGATACCTCTAGGTATTGGGAAACCCAAAAAGAAGCTTTGGGTAGCTGCAATAACATCTTTCCCAATGATATCCCAAGCTGCAATATAGAATACTCCTGAGAAGCCATCAGGCCCTGGAGAGCTTGAATTCTTTAAAGACCACACTATTGCCCGAACCTCTTCTTCATCTGGGATAGAACAGAGAACAGAATTTTGGTTTTCCGAGATGGAATGTGGGATGCACTCCAGCAGAGTAGGGTCAACAGTATGCTCCTCAGAGGAGAAAAGTTCCCTAAAAAAATTCACAGCTTGTGACCGAAGGATATCTTGGTCCTCACACCATAACTCAGAATCATTCAACTTTAGCCTTCTGATGAAGCCCCTCCTTCTGTTGCACTGGGCAGCAGTATGATAAAAGGTGGTATTCCTATCCCCACTATTGATCCAGTCAATTCGGGATTTTTGATTCCAAAAAACTTCTTCCCTGTGGAGGGCCTATCGTAGGGATGCATTTGTTGCATTTAGAAGGCTTCTGTTTTCAGGAGAAGGAACCTGGTCAAAAGCTAATTGCTTTAATTCTACTTCCACTTCTGCTTGTCTGGCATTATGGGTCACATCTCCAAACACTTCTTTATTCCACTTACGAAGATAAATCTTGACTGCCTTAAGCTTGTTAGATAATCTGACCATAGCATTTGGATGATCCTGATTCAAGTTCCATGCCTGAGAAACAACTTGCAGGAAAGAATCATGAGAGGTCCACATTTTTTGGAAAATAAACCTGGAGGGTCCTAAGGAAAAAATATCACTTTTCAGCAGTAAAGGGGCATGGTCTGAGGGACCCCTAGGCATGTGCTTTACTTGAAGATGTGGCATTGCTGACTGACATTGACTATTGATAAAAATCATATCTAGTATGGCTCTGATATTGGCTGAACCAGTTCTATTATTGGACCATGTCATACCCAACCCATTACAACCGGCATCCATTAACCCAGCCGAGCCAACAAAAGCATTGAATTCAATCATAGGGGCTATAGCTGGGACTGCCCCACCCATCTTCTCTGAAGGCCTCATCACGCAGTTGAAGTCACCTCTAACTACCCATGGGACCGAAACAGTGGCAGCCAGAGAGAGTAATTCATTGAATAGATTCAATCTAAGGTGCGAGTCACAAGAAGCATAAACAATAGAAAAGAATGCAGAGATAACATTTCCAGTTTTTAAACCTAAGGTGACTTGCTGGGCTGAAGAGGAAATTACCTCGAAATTGTAACTGTCATGCCAGAATAACCAAATTTTAGAATCATCGAGAGAGTTAACTGCACACTTGGTCAAATTAATAAACCTTCCTAACTTCTGAGCTTTATTAGCCACTAGCATTGGTTCACTAATTGCCACCAGCAAAGGCTTATTGCTATACACAAATCTCTTAAGACTTTCCCTGGAACCAGAGTTCCCCACCCCTCTTATATTCCATATTAATATGGGACTAATCATGGGAAGATATTCTTTGGTCCTCTGCAGATCTTGCTCTAGATCTTGTCTCCATACACCCAATACACCCAGCTTTTTCCACACGCCTGACTGCTTTTTCCTTTCCTATACCAAAAGACTGCATTAGAGAATTGTCCAATTTTGCCTGAACTGCCACATCATTTCCAACTTCTTGGATCTTCCGCATATCTACTTCCTCCTTAGTTTGTAAAGTCTGACTACACAAAATCCCAGTTTCGGCTGCCACTGGTTCCTCCAAGACTAAAGCAGATGAATTAGAAGAACTAACAACACTACTTCCTGCCAGGTTGCCTTGTCCCTTGAACAGTTTCATATGATCTTCTGAGCCAACTTTTTGGGTCATAACACAATTTTGGTATAAAGGAAGCTCTTCACCAACAGGCTGAACAGGAACTGGATCTAAAGTGAACCCTCCCAATTTTTGTACCATACTAGATATTATTGATTTAGAGAGAACCTCAGGGTCTGACAGTGCTTCAGTGTATATCCTGTCCACAAAATCTGGACCTATATTCAGCTGATTGCTTTCTTTTTCCGGTCCACTTTTTGAACCTTCAGAATTGGGAATCCTACCAGATCCCTCTCCAACAGTCTGATGACATATTTTAGCAACCTGCTTTTCAGCAATAAGGCATTCATTGATATTTCTTGCAACTTCCTGATTGGAGGTAGACGGCTCAAAAATCACCACCGGATGAGGGATAGGAACAAAATTTACCCCATCTAGTGACATTAGCCCCTGGCCAGACTCTTCCTGCTTATGAACTTCAGGATTGGTACTAACCAGCTCCTGCAAATCCACAGCCTGTAGCAAAACGTCAAACTTATTATCAACAGCCACTTTTGGTCGAACAGCCTGGGGCCTACAGGCCGGGTCCTAAAGACTGGCCGGGGATTCTTTAGAGCCTGATCTTGAGCAGCAAGAATGCGACTAGGCCTACCCATCTTCCTCTTGCATTCTTCTCCGGAGTGGCCTAATTTGTGACAGGAAGAACAAAGAGTGGGAACACGGTGGTAATTGACTGTCTGCCAGAAACCCGTACCATCCAAATCTATCCATACCCGCTCCCTGCGAGTAGCTGATAAGTCCATCTCAATGCAAACCAGAGCTTCTGACGTATCAGTCATAGCTGAGGAGCACTCATGAATTCGCAGCACCGTTCCAAAATTATCGGCAATAGAACGCAAGCAATCTTGATGATACAGATTCGCAGGCAAACCTGGGAAACCGATCCAGACAGGCACCGTTGGTGGATCAGCGTCGAAGTTAAAATCTGATGTCCAACGAAAAAAGTGAAACAGGTAACCTTTTATATACAGATTCTTCTGAATGAGAAGCTTCATAAAATCCGCCTCACAATCAAACCGAAAGAGAAGATGCCATGGGGTCAATTTACTGATGATAAAATCGGATGAGATCGCCAGCCGCTGCATTAGGCAACTCTTGATATCGGGGAAAGCTGGCCGACCATATGAACACTTGGCCACAATTTCAAAAGACAAGAGGTGTAGAGATGCCTAAATATCAGCCTTGGAGAAGAAAACCGCAGGCTCGCCCCGATTTGTGAACGCTGGTTCCTTGATCAGAATTGCATATGACGGCCTCTGTTTAGACTCCATCAAAGCCTGCGCAAAAGTCCGTCGGGGAACTGCTAGAGAAGATGAAGAAGCTACGTCCGGAGGCAGCAAAAGGCTCCCCGCCGTCACCGGGGGAACCCCCGCCGCACCGGCCATGGCCGACAGGGAGGGGAAAAGCGCCGATAGAGGAGGAAAGAAACTCTGGCGGGAGAAGTCGAGGAAAGAAATATTGAGGGTGAACTCAAGTTACACTTTAGTCATTTTGTGAAACCCAATTTGTAGGTCTAGGTCATAGCTAGGTCATTAGGTAATTTGTGTGACAACTTGTTTGTGTTTGCATACAAAAAAAATATATAATAAAAATAAAATAAAAAATAAAAAAATCTCCTCTTATCTCTCTTCGTCCTTATTTGAGTCAAAACAAAAAAAATAAAAAAATATCATAAAATAATTCTCTCATCTCTCATCTTTAACCTTGATTTATGCAAGGGAGAAGATCTCAACACCTTGACTTAGTTGAGCCCATTAGTGAGATTGAGCGATTCATTTTTAATCCAGCTCAAAATCAAACCCAACCTATGGTTGAACAACACCAATTAGGGGTGCCCAAACAGATGAAGGAATATTTCATTCCTTCGAATTATCAGCCATCCACTTGTATCCAACTGCCTAATGTCCCTACTTTGCACTATGAGATCAAATCTAGCACCATTCAGATGCTCCCATCCTTTTATGGGAAGACCAATGAAGATCCCTATAAACATCTAGATGAATTTCTAGAAATTTGTTCCATTGTGAAAATTCAAAATTTCACAGATGATGCTCTCCGCCTAACCTTATTCCCTTTCTCACTTAAGGACAAAGCCAAATACTAGCTAGGGACCTTAGGGAAACCTATTGGCACATGGGCAGATATGCATCATGAGTTTCTTAAGAAGTTTTACCCCATCGGTAGAACCAACACCATGAGACGTGCAATCACAAGATTCGCGCAACTCCCAAATGAACAAATACATGAATCATGGGAGAGATTAATGGAACTCCTCAGAAAATGCCCACATCATGGGCTCTCCAAATGGCAAATATTGCAAGCTTTCTATGAGGGCCTAGATGATCAAGTTAGGCAGATTGTTGATGCATCATGTGGTGGCGCCTTTATGACCAAGAGTGAGGATGAGGCCTATGACTTATTTGAAATGTTGAGCGAGAATTCAATCAACCACGTTTCTTTATCCTCATATGAGAGAACCATTGGGCCATCTAAACGGGTCGAGATGTATCGTATGGAACCTGAAGCTAGAGTGGATGTGAATTTCATCCATCAAAAATTGGACAAGGTGGATATCATGACCCAAAAGCTAGAACAAGTTGATATGTTGGCCCACAAGTTAGACCAGCTTCTGGCCCAAAATAAACAAGAAACCACCATCTTACCTACGTCCAACCCATACTCGGACCCAACACACCATGAGGTGTGTGCTTTATGTGCTAGCCCGAACCATCATGTGTCCGATTGCCCAACAGCAGCCCAGTTACAACCTTTTATACAGGAGCAAGTCCAAGCAGCCCAGGGGTTCTCTAAGCCCAACTATGACCCATGTTCTAACACCTATAATCCGGGCTGGAGGAATCACCCCAATTTCAATTGGAGAAATCAACAAGCTCCCAATCATCCCACCATCCCCTCCGCATCTCAAACTCACAAACCGCCCATCCAACACCAATTCCAAGCTCAGCCACTATTTCAAGGAAATGCTAATGGTCGAGGACCGCAAGCCCAACAACCACTTCCCCGATTCAACCAGGGTCAGGCCCCATACCAACCTCCTCAACCCAATTATGGGCAATCTTCCAATTCCCAACAAATCTATCAACATCCTCCGCAACACCACCAGGACTCCCAAACTGATGATAGATTCCATCAATTACAATAACCAATTCTGGCCCAAAACCAATCCTTCCAACAAACCATGCAAGCCCAAAGTCAATCTTTCCAACATACCCTCCATGCCCACCAACAAACTATTTCTAAGTTGGAAACCCAATTGGGCCAATTGGCTGAAGCCACCATGAGAAGAGAAATGGGCCAATTACCAAGTCAGCCCATTGCCAACCCCCGCAATCAACAACCTCCAGGCTTCCCTCTAAGAGCTCCCATTCTTCCTCAACCCAATCAGCCCAATCAACCTCAGCCGCCCCCTCCTGTAGGTCCTCAGTTTGAGAATGCCAAAGCCATCTCTACCCTTAGGAGCGGGAAAATTCTTAATAATCCTTATCAGGCTAAGGATGTGGGTAGTAGTTCGAGCCAAGACGCCCACGAGGAGAGTAATAGTGAGGATGAGGAGCCTGTGATTGTGCAAGAAAAGAAAAAGGCAGAGGGTGGAGAGAACAAGCGGGACAAAGGAAAAGCAAAGGTTGATGAAGAAAGCCCTCAAGAGTATGTCCCTAAGATCCCTTTTCCCGATACTCTAAAATTTAAGGCTCAAAAGAAAAAGCCAATCTACCAAGAAGAGCTAGTGGATTTGTTTAAACAAGTGAATATCAATATTCCACTTTTGGACGCGATCAAGCATGTACCGGCATATGCAAAATTTCTGAAAGAGCTGTGCACTCCAAAAAGGGAATCTAAGGCGATAACTCAAAAGATTCGCCAATCTGAAGATGTGAGTGCTATTTTGATGAATCATTTGCCAAAAAAATTGAAGGACCCCGGAGCCCCGTTAATCTCATGTGATATAGGTGGAGTCACTTTTGATCGTGCATTGCTAGGCTTAGGTGCTAGCGTGAATCTTTTGCCCACCTTCATTTACGAGCAATTTGATCTGGGGGAGTTAAAACCCACTTCAATAATCCTTCAATTGGCGGATCGATCGGTTAAAACTCCAAGGGGTTTGTTGGAGGATGTCATTGTTAAGGTACATGAATGCTATTTTCCCGTGGATTTTTTAATTTTGGATATGGCCTCATCTCAAGAATTGAAACATAGCCCTATTTTTTTGGGACGTCCTTTCCTAGCAACTGCTAAGGCCAACATCAACTGTGCCACGGGAATGATGGATATTTGTTTTGGAGGTGAGAAAGTTTCCCTAAATGTGTTTAAGGCATCTCAATATCCGGATCAAGGAGAGGAATGCAATGTCATTGATATATTTGAGGATGTGATTTCAGATAACATTGAGGACACCCTAGAAGAGGGTAGCATGTTTCAGGATTCTCCCCTACCCTCTGCACCTTGGTCTAGGGTAGAATCACTTCATGCACTTCAATATGAACCAATCTTGTCATCTCTGGAACATCCTCCTTCTCTGGAACTCAAGCCTCTCCCGAACTCCCTTAAATATGCATATCTGGGACCTAACCACACTCTACCTGTCATCATTTCCTCCAACCTCACTACTGCACAGGAAGCCCAACTCTTAATTGTTCTTAAAGAGTATAGGGGGGTAATATGTTGGTCGGTGGCGGATCTTAAGGGGATCAGTCCTGATGTTTGTATGCACCATATCTATTTAGAGGACAATGCTAAGCCAAGCAGAGAGATGCAACATCGGCTAAATCCGAACATGAAAGAAGTGGTTAAGCAAGAGGTGGTGAAGTGGTTGGATGTTGGGATCATATATCCCATCTCTGATAGCAAGTGCGTCAGCCCTACACAAGTTGTTCCAAAGAAATCTGGGCTGACTGTGATTCAAAATGAGAAGGGTGAAGAGGTGCCAATGAGACTACAAACGGGGTGGAGAGTATGTATTAATTACAGAAAATTGAACTCAATGACAAAGAAAGATCATTTCCCTCTCCCGTTTGTGGATCAGATTTTTGAAAAATTAGCAGGGCAAAAATATTTTTGCTTTTTGGATGGATACTCCGAGTACAATCAGGTTGCTATTTACCCGGAAGATCAGGAAAAGACTAAAGTCACGTGTCCGTATGGCACGTTTGCATTTAGAAGAATGCTGTTTGGGCTTTGTAATGCCCCTGCCACCTTTCAGCGGTGTATGATGGCGATCTTTTCTGAAATGGTGGGAGAATTTTTGGAAATTTTCATCCATGACTTCTCAGTCTTCGGTGACTCATTTGATTGCTGTTTGGAGAATTTGCAGAAGGTGCTGGCACGATGCATTGAATCCAACCTTATGTTAAGCTGGGAGAAAAGTCATTTCATGGTAAGAGAAGGCATTGTGTTAGGCCATGTTATTTCTGAAAGGGGAATAGAGGTAGACAAGGCTACGGTTGATCTGATTTCTAATCTTCCTCCCCCTTTGTCTGTCAAGCAAATCTGCTCTTTTCTTGGCCATGCGGGTTTTTATAGAAGATTCATTTAGAACTTTTCTACCATTACTCGTCCGCTCACTAAGCTCCTAGCCAAGGACACTCCATTCCACCTAGATGAATCTTGTCTAGAAGCTTTTCACTCTCTTAAAGTGGCCCTCACTCAAGCCCCAATCCTGCAGTCACCAGATTGGTCGCTACCATTCGAAATCATGTGTGATGCCTCAGATTATGCTATATGTAGCACCCCGTATAAAAAAATGATAAAAAATTTATTAATAATATTTCCCAAATAAAAAATATATATATTAGATAAACTCTAGAGGAAGCTTAAGTAAGAAGTTGGAACACGGAGTTATCATATGTAAAGATTATTCACTTAACAAGTGACTTCCTAGTGTAGTTGGTTAAGTGATGTGACTTTCAACCTAATGACCAGGGTTCCAATCCAAGCATCCACCATTTACCTTTTATGCCAAATAATTATACGTTATAGGCTAACAAAACTTGCACCGAGGCAGAAACCTATATGCAACACAATGTACAGACTTGGTAAATTGATGCACGAACACAACAACAAGCAATGTATAGACTTTGCCTGAAGGATTGCACAAATGCAGATAGTAAGGTATGTACATTGGAAATGGATGCTCAGATATGCCATGAACGAATGTATGGACTTAATGTGCTTGTGACAATAATGTACAGACTTTGAGTAATGATGTACCGACTTATCAACGGAGAATGTGCAGACTTTGTGTATGCATGCAACCAGCCAATGTACATACTTTGTGTTGCAGCAACCAGCCAATGTGTAGACTTTGAGTTGTAGCAAATGGACAATGTACAGACTCTGCGTGTATGCTAGCAGACGATGCAGCAAATGGACAATGTACAGACTCTGCGTGTGTGCTAGCAGACGATATACAGACTTTGAGTATGTAGCAAATGAGGAATGCACCGGCTATGCATGGCAAGCTATGCAACCAATGTATAGACTTGTGTGTTTGCTAAACCAGTGAACGTAGGTAAAGATAGGAATGTATAGACTTTGAATGCGTGCATGCTACAAGACGATGTACAGACTTGCGAAAAGAGTGTACATACTTTGAATGCATGCAATGGCAAGGAGTGTATAGACTTTGAATGTGTGCATGCTACAAGGCGATGTACAGACTTTCTATAATGATGCACAAATGCATATATGAAAGTATGCACATTGAAGAGGGATGCTCAGGCATGCGATGTACAGACTTTGAAGTGAAAGATGTATAGACTTAGTGTGTGTGCGCGACAAATCAATGCATTGACTATGTATATGCATGAAGAGCACTGGCTGTACTGGAAGTGTTGTTCAAGCTCTTGATCGTGATCGTTTGCACTGGAAGTATATTGACCTATACCTACGCTTGAACAGGTTTTGCACCAACCTTAGGTACATGAATAGTGTCAATTTTATTTAAAGAAAATTTTGAGAAATAAATTTTATGAAAAATAAGAGAAAAATATAAGGATCCTAGCCATGAAATTTCATAAACTGATTCCATCAATTTTTAAAGATAAAAATCTTTAAAGTTAGATACTGAGTTTCGGGTTGAATTTTATTCTGGCATATTTTAATAAAATAAAATTTTGATAAATATCAAAAAAATCTAGGGATCATAAAAAATATGTAATTTACTATTTTTATTAACACGGTTCATTAGAAATAAAATTTCTAAACGTTGTAATCATTATAGTGGTGTGCCCAGACAAACTATAGTTGGCACCCCATTATCATGTGTCCTTTCCGACACATACAACCCCTTTTTGTTGGCATCGCACTATAGTATGGCCATGGGATGCTATGATTTCGGATCTTGTTCCCCTCCTGTCTACCCAAAACACTATAATATTCCCTATATTGAGACTCCCTCCATTCTTCCGAAGGCTTGCTGCAGAGAAGGGGGAGCATTCTCTGAAGTTGCAGAGGTTGTAGAGGAGGGAAGAAAGCTGCCCTTTTCTTTTGCCTGTACCTAGTGGTCATCTCAGAAAGGTAGGTGTTCTCATCTTTTAACTAAACCAGTAGCTAATTAACCAAGCAATCTAGGTAATTAGGCTCATCTCCATGAGATATTATTGTCTATATAGCACGTTTTATCCTGACTTGTAGAGATCTATCATGCTTTTGTAATCCATAATCAATCATCTCTGTAGCCAACCTGTGAGAACATGTTAGTTACCAAAGTTAATCGAAGTAAATCTTCATATTAAGTGTTTTAGGCAGACATGTCTGATCCAAGGCATGTTTAGAAGTATATTTGAGTCACGTCTCTTATAAAATAAGAGCTCACATCTGTTATGCAAACAAGAGCTCACGTCTGTTATAACAGACGCTACCATAAACTTGTTTAACACAACATTACAATTGAATCAAATAATACGCTACGAAAGTTGACTTTGAGTCATTTCTATTGTGTAGACAAGTATTAAACTTATTAACGTCGTATCTATCAACATTTGCATTCACTGTTTAAACATCTTAAACCTGTCAAAGACTATTCACTGTTTAGACAACAAATTAAATGTTTAGCCATCTTAATTAAACTTGTTTAGCCATGTTATGTGTATAGCATCATATTAAAATATTCTAAGTTAACCTAAAAGTATATTTCTATATTTCAGATATTATAATACTGAAAAATTATTTTTGTATGAAATAATTTTTATTTTTAGTAAATTAATTTCTGAAAGCATAAAAAAATTAATTTAACCCCAGGGCAGACCTGCTACCTTGGTATATATTAGAATATATACCAATCAGAATATGCTAGAAAATGTTATTAATAGTTAGCCAACCTGTAACTCTTAATAATTAGAAAAGTGTTAGAATATATACCAACCTGCAACCTGTTAGAAAATGTTAGAATGTAACATGCACGGACCTGCTGCCTTGGTATATAGTAGAATATACCAACCTGAAATATGTTAGAACATGTTAGAATATATTACTAATTAGCCAACCTGTTAAACTGTTAGAATATGTTAGAACATATTAACCTGTAACCTGTTTGACCATGTTAGCGATCCGGCTAACAATCTGTTTAGTTAGCCAACCTATATGTTAGAAAATGTTAGAACATATTACTAGTTAGACCACTTGCAACCTGTTAGAATACATTAGAATATATTACTAGTTAGCCAACATGTTAGAAACATATATATGTTAGAACATATTACTATCCATTTTAAGTGTTCTAACGACCTATTAGAATGTGTCAGTTACCAAAGTTAAGCAAGTAGTAACTCTCCATATTAATTGTTTAACCCATTCAAAATCCATAACTATTGAACTAAATCATGAAAATCTTACAATTTTTATACTGAGAAATAGTAACCCCCGTTGACGCCCCTGACCAGGGTGCCAATTTCAGAATTTAAGACGCCTGATGGCATCGTCAAAAAAAAAATGAAATTTTAGAGAATTACACCAAATCACCCACTTGTAAACCTGCTTAACCCAAGGGCGCCAATTTGGTCTAATACAATTTCTGATTTTAACATGTCTCATAATTTGCATTGATTTTACCCTTTAACATGTCGCATGATTTAAATTGATTTTCCTACATAATGTGAGTTCTTGACTTCCATTCTACAAAATCTACCTTATATCTCCTACTGGTCAAGTCTTGAAATTCTATATTGGCTATAAATGAGAGTGGATGTCGACAAACATGACCAATACTGTGCATATAGGGCCCGGTCTGGTCCTAGGAGGAGCACCCGAAGGTACTTGTGCCCATGGGAGTTTATTGACCACGGTGTTTGGTATTGCACCGGAGTACTTGCTTGCTAGACTTAGGGCATTCCACTCATTCTCGTGATATTACTTGATTGATTGACTTGAGACCCGCAGAAGGGTAAAAGTGTTTACTTGAATGAATTGATAAATAGTAAATTCCAGTTATACATGCTTGAAATTACTTTGCTTACTATTGCTTGATTGACATGTTGTTATTCCAGTTATTACTCATCAGTTATCACTTGCTTGATATCATTTGCTATCACTTGCTACTGCTGCTTGAAAATGCGAAATCTATATGCTCTCACTTTCTACTCTTGTCGATCTTACGATTCCTTGATATCTATCTGTCTGCATGCATAGATTACCCACATTAAAGGAACTTGTAATTCACTTAAAGCATGTTAAATCTTGAGATGTAATTCCTACTGAGCGATTCGCTCATCTAGTTATTTTCTAACCTTTTCAGGTAGTTTGGATATCGGCCAGAACACAGAAGGGGATGAGTCTGAGTGATGAGTGTATGAATGGAGTCATCAATTGTCATGTTGTGTTATTGTAATTCCACTATTTTGTGTTAAATTGTAATCCCTACGTATGTCAGTTGTTGTCCAGTTATGTCATTTGTATTTCCTTTGCTCAAAACTAATAAAGGAGTGAGGACTAGTAGTTGATTCTATGAATTTGACATTTTGGTTAGTTGTAATAATCGATAGCTCGAACTATTTATGTTATTTTCAAATCTAGGCTTAGTAATTTGCTTAGTCATTTGCGCACTCTTTAAATTGTCTAAGGAAGATCTCCACTAATTAGCTAGATCGCTTTGGTTCTATATAAAGAACTGTCGTGCCACGGGTAAGCTTCTGCACTCCGGACGTGACAGCTTTCTTGGTATCAGAGCCTAAGATTTCAATTTCCTAGGTAAAAACCCGAGTCCAAAGATAGAAATGTCTAATAGAATTATCTATGGATAGGTTTAGATCTTACCTGGTGAGATGGGTAAAGCCAAGGGTTAAGTTTAACAATGACAATTGACCCCATAATAACGAAACCCAATATTTATTACACCTTAATTCTTTTGTAGGATTATGGCCGCTGAAAGAGCACAATGGCGCGAGATGCAGCGCACTGTGCAAGGACTTACGCAGGCGCTATAGCAAGTGGCGCAAGGCGGTGCTGGCGGTGCTCACCGTGGCGCTGGTGACCTTCACCGGGATTTTCGTAACATGAACCCACCAAGATTCACGGGTTCGGTGGACCCCGATGATGCCGAGAATTCGCTGAAGGTAATTGAGAGGATCTTTCGTGTAATGCAATGCACGGATACAGAGAAGGTTCTATTGGCTACATTCCAACTGGAACGGGATGCTCGATGCTAGTGGGAATCCGTAGAAGCAACACTGCCCGACAACCATGTCACCTGGGTGGAGTTTGTTGAACACTACAACAGCAAGTATTTTTTTGACCGTGTTCAAGAGAAGAAGGACGCGGAATTTGCCACGTTAAAGCAACGGAGCCTGAAGGTGGCCGAATATGAGGCCCAATTCTCAAGACTTTCCCGTTATGCACCCCACTTGGTGTGTATGGAAAAGATGAAAGCAAGGAGATTCCTCAACGGGCTACGGCCCCAATATATTACACAACTTACGCCAATGGACATCCAAGTCTATTCGGAAATGGTTCGGCGTGCTCAATTGCTGGAAGATGCCACTGAATTCTCTGAAAGGATTAGAGGCAAGGACAAGAAGGAACCCATCCCTAGTCCAGGAAACTTCAAACCACCATTTGGCAAGAAGCGATTCTTCAATGGAGGAGAATTTTCCAACGAGAAGAGGTTCCAGAAAAGTAACAAGCCCTTCTCCACAATCGACAATAAGCCTTCCTCCGCCATCACACCTTCCAAGGAAATCTGTAAGTATTGTGACAAGGCTGGTCATAAGACTGAGGAATGCTGGAGGAAACTGGAAGCGTGTCTCCGATGTGGGAGTCGAGAGCATCGAATCCCCGACTGCCCCTTGATGAAGGATCAAGCCAACAAAGACGAGAAGCGTCTGGTAAAGAAACAAGGCCGTCTACAAGCTCTTCAAGGGACGGAACCCATGGAAGGAGGAATCGTGAAAGGTACATTAACTGTTTGCTCTAAACCTGCTAAAGTTCTATTTGATATTGGAGCAACTCATTCATTTGTTTCCAAGAGATTTACTGCCTCGTTTTCTAAAGAACCTGAATGGTTAGATTTAGTAATATCTACACCTCTTGGAAACAAGTCTGCTATCATGCATCACTACCCAAGTTGTGAGGTTATGGTCCAAGGTAACAATCTGTCAGTCGACCTGATATGCCTTGATATGGAGCATTATGATGTCATATTAGGAGCTGACTGGTTATCCACCTACCAAGCAACGGTAGACTGCCGGCATGGCAAGATAACTTTTGTGGATTATTCCGAGTTAGTTTATGTTAGCCCTCGGAATAAATCCCCTCTCATCTCAGCTCTTCGAGCTAGCAAACTTGTGAATAAAGGATGTGTGGTTTTCATAGCTTTTGTGACTGCCATGGAAGTTGAGAAGACTGAAATTGAAGACATCCGTGTAATTCGAGACTTTTCAGATGTTTTTCCTGAAGAATTACCTGGTTTACCCCCGGAGAGGGAAGTGTCGTTCACTATCGACATTATTCCTGGTGCCGGTCCTATGTCTAAGGCACCTTATAGAATGTCTCCCGCCGAGTTGAAGGAGCTAAAAGAGCAGCTAATGGATTTACTGAAAAAGGGATTCATTAGGCCAAGTACTTCCCCCTGGGGAGCACTCGTGCTCTTTGTTAAAAAGAAGGATGGAACATTGAGGCTATGCATTGATTATCGGCAGTTGAACCATCTTACAATCAAGAACAAGTACCCGCTGCCGAGAATTGACGAGCTGTTCGACCAATTGTCTGGAGCTAACTATTTCTCCAAGATTGATCTTCGGTCTGGTTACCACCAATTGAGGATCAAAGAAGAAGACATATACAAAACTGCATTTCGAAGCAGGTATGGGCATTACGAATTTACTGTTATGCCTTTTGGACTAACAAATACCCCCGCAGCTTTTATGTAGTTAATGAACAACATCTATAGGCCTTATTTAGACCAATTTATTGTGGTCTTTATCGATGATATATTGATCTATTCAAAAACTGAAGAAGATCATGAAGTGCATCTCAAGAAGGCATTACAGATATTGCGAGACAACAAGCTATATGCCAAATTCAGCAAATGCCAATTCTGGCTTGAAGAAGTGTCCTTCTTAGGCCATGTCATATCAAAGAATGGAATTTCTATTGATCCTGCGAAGGTCGAAGCTGTACAAAATTGGGGACAACCAACGAATGCAACGGAGATTCGTAGCTTCTTGGGTCTAGCTGGCTACTACCGGCGTTTTACTAAGGACTTCTCCAAGATTGCTGTCCCTCTTACCAGATTGACTCGCAAGGAAGTGCCTTATGAATGGAGTGAAGACTGTGACAAGAGTTTCCTAACTTTGAAGGATCTCTTGACTACTGCTCCGGTCTTATCTCTACCAATTGAAGGAGAGAAGTATGAGGTATATACCGATGCATCTGGTATCGGCCTCGGATGTGTATTGATGCAGAATGGAAGAGTCATTGCATACTCTTCCCGGCAATTAAAGAAGCATGAAGAAAACTACCCTGTGCATGATTTGGAACTAGCCGCAGTGGTATTGGCTTTAAAGATCTGGAGGCACTATCTCTACGGAGAGCAATTCACCGTATACTCCGATCATAAAAGCCTTAAATATCTATTCTCTCAGAGGGAGCTGAACATGCGACAAAGGCGTTGGCTCGAGTATCTCAAGGATTTCGACTTCACTATATAATATCATCCTGGTAAGGGTAATTCCGTAGCAGATGCCCTTAGTCGGAAGCCGAGAGCCCTAGTAACCAACTGTATGGTTCAAGAATGGAAGCTGCTGGAAAAATTCTCTGAACTCAATATAAGCATGGATGAGAATGACGGGTGTATTACTCTATCTCTCATAAGTGTACATCCGGATTTGCTAGCTGAAATCAAGAGGTTGCAAGAAGAAGATCCTACCCTAGTGGAAATAAAAGAAAAGCTAGACAAGAAATCTGATTTCAAGTTGGCACTCGATGGCAGATTATTATACCATGAACGGATATGTGTACCAGACAGTCCTGAGCTGAAGAAGAGGATTCTTGAAGAAGCTCACCGATCGAGGTATACGATCCACCCTGGAGCCACTAAGATGTACCAAGACATAAAAAGAACCTTTTGGTGGCCCAACATGAAAAGGGAGATAGCAGACTTCGTGTCTAGATGCTTGACATACCAACAGGTGAAGGCGGAACATCAGAAGCCCGCTGGAAGATTGCATCCACTAGATATCCCCAAGTGGAAATGGGAAGACATCGGTATGGACTTTATAATGGGTTTGCCCAAGTCTAGTGGCGGATATGATGGAATTTGGGTAATCATCGATCGCCTTACTAAATCAGCTCATTTCTTGCCTATCAAGAGTCGATGGTCGGTTGATGTTCTTGCTGCCCTATATATCAAGGAGGTTACTAGATTGCATGGAATTCCTGTGTCTATAGTATCTGATCGAGACCCGCGCTTTACTTCTTATTTTTGGAAGGGTTTACAACACTCTCTGGGGATGAAACTTAATTTCAGCACTGCTTTCCATCCCCAGACAGATGGTCAGACTGAAAGGACAAATCAGGTTGTTGAAGATATATTAAGAGCATGCATTATAGATTTCGGCGGAAGCTGGCATGACCACTTACCCCTAGTCGAATTTGCCTACAATAACAGTTATCAAGCCAGTATCCAGATGGCACCTTTCGAGGCACTTTATGGCAGGAGTTGTCGATCTCCAATATGCTGGGATGAAGTCGGTGAAAGACAACTTCTAGGCCCAGATATGGTTAGAGATTCAACTGAAAAGATACACCTTATCAGAGAGAGACTCAAGGTAGCTCAGTGCAGGTAAAAATCTTATGCTGATAACAGAAGGAGAGATTTGGAATTTCAAGTGGGTGACCATGTATTTCTCAAGGTATCTCCCGGACGAGGTATTAGAAGATTCGGTGTTAAGGGCAAGCTTACACCAAGGTTTATCGGTCCATTTGAAGTATTAGAAAGAGTGGGCGAGGTGGCTTACCGCATTGCCTTACCTCCTCAACTCTCAGAAGTGTACAATGTATTCCATATTTCTATGTTGAAGAAGTATGTGCACGATCCTCTCCACGTCATCGATCACACTGACTTGGTGATACAGGACCTTACCTATGAGCAAATACCAGTAAAGATCCTCGACCAAGAAATCCGAGTTCTAAGGAACAAGACGATCCCTATGGTTAAAATTCAATGGAATTGATGCTTAGAACAAGAAGCTACATGGGAAACCGAGGAGTCTATGAGAAGGAGATTTCCAGAATTATTCTAGATTCTCACCCTCCTTGTCTCCATATATGTAATTGAATTTGGGGGACCAAATTCTTTTAAGTGGGGGAGGGTGTAGCACCCCGTATAAAAAAATGATAAAAATATTTATTAATAATATTTCCCAAATAAAAAAAATATATTAGATAAACTCTAGAGGAAGCTTAAGTAAGAAGTTGGAACACGGAGTTATCATATGTAAAGATTATTCACTTAACAAGTGACTTCCTAGTGTAGTTGGTTAAGTGATGTGCCTTTCAACCTAGTGACTAGGGTTCCAATTCTAGCATCCACCATTTACCTTTTGTGCCAAATAATTATACGTTATAGGCTAGCAAAACTTGCACCGAGGCAGAAACCTATATGCAACACAATGTACAGACTTGGTAAATTGATGAAGGATTGCACAAATGCAGATAGTAAGGTATGTACATTGGAAATGGATGCTCAGACATGCCATGAACGAATGTATGGACTTAATGTGCTTGTGACAACAATGTATAGACTTTGAGTAATGATGTACCGACTTATCAACGGAGAATGTGCAGACTTTGTGTATGCATGCAACCAGCCAATGTATAGACTTTGAGTTGCAGCAAATGGACAATGTACAGACTCTTCGTGTTGTTGTGCCCCTGTGGTTTTGATGATTGGCTTTGATGTGAGTTAATCATTTGATGATTGATTTTTGTTGTGAGTTAATCACTGTGAGTCATCTTGCTGTATGAGTCATCTTCATATGTTCAGTCAGTCTGTTGTTCTGTTAGTTTATCTGGTCTAAAAGCATTGCATATTTGATGTTCAGCCATGTTATCTGCTGCATGAAGCATTCATGTACACATTCATCAGTTGCTTCACTCTGCTTGTGGAATTCTGTTCAGGCTAAACATCCTTGCATCATCACAGTCAGCTTAGTGTGGGTCGACCCCCCTTTCTAGATGGGTCGACTCCCCAGATAAGTGTAGTCTATACACTGCATACACTTACATAAGTCTGCACATCAGCATCACGCAGCAAGTATGTACATCACCTTCAGTAGGCATGTCAAGTCCACACATTGCATAGCATGCATCGTTCATCAACTGAAGTCTGTACACTGGCCAAGTCCATACAGAGTCTTCTGTTACATTCGAAGTATATACATCGCACAACTTGCATGAATTCAAAGTGTGTACATTGTCAAGTCTTCACATCAGTTTTTCAAGTGTATACATTGGCACATGCATTACTTGATCAAGTCAATACATTGGCCTTAGCTCTCATACTCTGTACATTGGTCTTCATATTCAAAGTATGTACATTGGTCTTCACCTGAAGTCCACACATTGGTCTTCATATTCAAAGTCTGTACATCCTCCGCTTAGCCTTCAAAGTCTGTACAGCCATTCCTTGAAGATCAAGTCCATACAACGGTACTGTAGCTTGCTCAACTGAAGTCTATACATCCTTCAAGGCGCCAAGTCTACACATCGCCTCATTTCTTCAGAGTCTATACATCCACAGTGGAACCCCAAGTCTGTACATCGCTTGCATCTTCAAAGTCCATACAAAGTCTTCTATTGCATTTGAAGTCTATACATCCTGTGAACCTT
The DNA here is from genome assembly GCA_022559845.1 of Amorphophallus konjac. NCBI lineage: Eukaryota > Viridiplantae > Streptophyta > Magnoliopsida > Alismatales > Araceae > Amorphophallus > Amorphophallus konjac. The sequence goes on from CM040118.1 coordinate 293,857,601, forward strand.
CAAGTCTATACATCAGCCTTTGCAAATCGGTTTCCAAGTCTGTACATCGACTTCAAGCCTTCCGAGTATGTACAGCCCAAGTCTATACATCCGATTGCCTTTGCATTGCTCAAGCCTGTACAGCCCTCTCGTTGGCAAGTCTATACATCGGTCTGTTTGAGCAAGTCTGTACAGCGGTTGCATTCATTGGAAGTCTATACATTGGCAGCACTGTGCAAGTCTATACAATCCCAGTCCTTACCTACGTTCAGAACTTCAAGTCTATACAGTGGTAAAGTCTGCACATTGTGCTCTGAAGCTCACCAAGTCTATACATTGCTGAGCCATTCGTCAAGTCTCTACATTGGCTTCGGTTCTTCAAGTCTGTACACCCTTCAAGGGCCTCCAAGTGTATACATCGTTCACAGCACACACGTTCAAGTTTGAAGTCTGTATAGCCAAGGCATTTGCTTCGCAAAGTCTATACAACGCTCAAAGTCTGTACATCATGCTTCGTCGTTCAAGCTTTCAAAACTCTATACATCGTTGTTGAGCTAAAGTCTGTACAGCCGTTTCTTGTGCCAAAGTCTACACATCATGAAGTCTATACAGTCGACTGCCTTGCTTTGCTTAAAGTCTGTACATCCCTTCCCTCAGCAAGTCTATACACTGGAGTCGTCAGCTGCAGGGACAGTATGTCTGTACATTGGGTTCTCATGCATGTTAACAGCAAGTCTATACACTGCATTCATGCATTGTTCTTCACAGCAAAGTCTGTACACTGCATTCTCTTGCACGCAATCAAAGTGTGTACAGCCTGTGCTCGCATTGGTAAGTCTATACATGCTTGGCTGTTCATCGTCTGCTACATGCCACTTCAAGTCAGTACATCCATTTGTGCAATGTGCATTGATCAAGCCAAAGTCTGTACATCGATATGTTGCTTTGATGCCGTTGCATAGTCTATACATTGTTGAGCTTCACACACATATCTTCATAGTCTATACATTGCATCATTGTGCATGCATTGCATTCATTGAAGTCTATACACTACATACAGTTATGCTTCACAAGTCTACACATTGCTATTCTTCACAGCAAGTATATACACTCTCTCACGTTGTACACACTTGCCTAATTAATGTCTCCAAGTCTATACACTCGATGGCTTCTTACATTTCACAGAAGTCCACACGTCCCCCCTTGTTATGATAATGCATTCTTCAGCAAGTATATACACTGAGGTCGCATGAAGACCTACAAGTCTATACACTCTCTCAGTGTACACACTTACTCATTTACTGCTTCTAAAGTATATACACTCGTTGTTATAAGCCTGAACTAACTAAATCGTTTCATTTCATTTTGTCTCTGTCTGCAGATGACTCAGGTTAATGACTGGGCACGTGAATCGAGGATGATGCCTGGCACGTGATCTGAGGTGCTCTCTGGGCGGGAACCTGAAGGACACACGCCCTAGCACCTGCTGAAGCTGATATAAATAGAAGCCTTCGTCCACTGAAGAAATGATGAGAATAGAAGAGGGCTGATCGAGACTGTGAGAAAAGAAGTAGAGAAGCAGAAGAAGAAGAAAGAAGAAGAAGAGAGGCAGAGAGCAGAAGAAGAAAGAAGAAGAAGAAGAAAGAAGAAGAGTGCGAGAGCAGCAAAAGAAAGAGAGAAAAGAAAGAGAAGCAGAAAGAAGAGGAAGAAAGAAAGAGAGGAGAGAGTGCTATTGAAGATCTGTTCAGTCTGTTCGTGGATCAAATCCAGAACGACTATGCTCATTGAGAGCTATATTTCTTGTGTTTCATTTCCAGCTTTTGTCGCTGTGCTTTTTATGTTTTCTTATTTTTCCTTTTATTACTCTGGTTACTATTGTTCTTCCGATTCTCAATAGTGAGGTCAGGTTCCTCCTGTGGACTCAGGAGAAGGGAGGATTGGTCCTCCGATTCTGGGCTTCTGGGTTGCAAGTCCAGGGGTCCCTCCTAGTCTGGAGGAAGAGAGGTCTGCGACCTCTGGTTTGCTGGTGACGGGGAGTCACTGGTGTGTTCCCTCCTGGTCTGGAGGAAGAGAGACTGTGTGTCTCTGGTTTCCAAGTGGCTGGGAGTCACTTGGGGTGTCCCTCCGGTTGGGAGGAAGAGGGGAGGTTGTTCCCCTGGTCAAGCTGTATGGCAGCATCTTGTTCGCAGACTGAGTCTGCAGTTTTCTAGCTTGTGCTAGTGGAAGCCTCACTCCGGTTGGGAGTGAGGGGTGGACGTAGGTCTGGAGAACCGAACCACCTAAAAATCTCTTGAGCAGTGATTTTGTTTTGTGCGTTTGCTCCTTGCCTTGTACCTCCCATTCACAGGTTATGCATGCATGGTTAGTTGTGTTATCCTGGGAGTTAATTTGTTATTGTTGTTTCTATCTGTAGTAACCTTAGCATTATATTTTTCTAGGTGAGTTTGGTTTCCATAGTTCTGTCTGCATTTCTGGTTTGATCAGGTGGCTCCATGTGTTTGTTCATAAGTTCAATTGAATTAGTTTTATTCTGGAACTGTGTTTAGCTTCTGAGTTTTAATTTGGGCCATTATTCGTAGAAGGATACATTCACCCCCCTCTGTATCCGGGCCTAGCACCCTATCAGGTGTGTGCTAGCAGACGATGCAGCAAATGGACAATGTACAGACTCTGCGTGTGTGCTAGCAGACGATGTACAGACTTTGAGTTTGTAGCAAATGAGGAATGCACCGGCTATGCATGGCAAGCTATGCAACCAATGTATAGACTTGTGTGTTTGCTAAACCAATGAACGTAGGTAAAGATAGGAATGTATAGACTTTGAATGCATGCATGCTACAAGACGATGTACAGACTTGCGAGAAGAGTGTACAGACTTTGAATGCATGCAATGGCAAGGAGTGTATAGACTTTGAATGCGTGCATGCTACAAGGCGTTGTACAGACTTTCTATAATGATGCATAAATGCATATATGAAAGTATGCACATTGAAGAGGGATGCTCAGGCAGCGATGTACAGACTTTGAAGTGAAAGATGTATAGACTTAGTGTGTGTGCGCGACAAATCAATGCATTGACTATGTATATGCATGAAGATCACTGGCTGTACTGGAAGTGTTGTTCAAGCTCTTGATCGTGATCGTTTGCACTGGAAGTATATTGACCTATACCTACGCTTGAACAGGTTTTGCACCAACCTTAGGTACATGAATAGTGTTAGTTTTATTTAAAGAAAATTTTGAGAAATAAATTTTATGAAAAATAAGAGAAAAATATAAGGATCCTAGCCATGAAATTTCATAAACTGATTCCATCAATTTTTAAAGATAAAAATCTTTAAAGTTAGATACGGAGTTTCGAGTTGAATTTTATTCTGGCATATTTTAATAAAATAAAATTTTGATAAATATTAGAAAAATCTAGGGATCATAAAAATATGTAATTTACTATTTTTATTAACACGGTTCAATAGATATAAAATTTCTAAACGTTGTAATCATTATAGTGGTGTGCCCAGACAGACCATAGTTGGCACCCCATTATCATATGTCCTTTCTGACACATACAACCCCTTTTTGTTGGCATCGCACTATAGTATGGCCATGGGACGCTATGATTTCGGATCTTGTTCCCCTCCTGTCTACCCAAAACACTATAATATTCCCTATATTGAGACTCCCTCCATTCTTCCGAAGGCTTGCTGCAGAGAAGGGGGAGCATTCTCTGAAGTTGCAGAGGTTGTAGAGGAGGGAAGAAAGCTGCCCTTTTCTTTTGCCTGTACCTAGTGGTCATCTCAGAAAGGTAGGTGTTCTCATCTTTTAACTAAACCAGTAGCTAATTAACCAAGCAATCTAGGTAATTAGGCTCATCTCCATGAGATATTATTGTCTATATAGCACGTTTTATCCTGACTTGTAGAGATCTATCATGCTTTTGTAATCCATAATCAATCATCTCTGTAGCCAACCTGTGAGAACATGTTAGTTACCAAAGTTAATCGAAGTAAATCTTCATATTAAGTGTTTTAGGCAGACATGTCTGATCCAAGGCATGTTTAGAAGTATATTTGAGTCACGTCTCTTATAAAATAAGAGCTCACATCTGTTATGCAAACAAGAGCTCACGTCTGTTATAACAGACGCTACCATAAACTTGTTTAACACAACATTACAATTGAATCAAATAATACGCTACGAAAGTTGACTTTGAGTCATTTCTATTGTGTAGACAAGTATTAAACTTATTAACGTCGTATCTATCAACATTTGCATTCACTGTTTAAACATCTTAAACCTGTCAAAGACTATTCACTGTTTAGACAACAAATTAAATGTTTAGCCATCTTAATTAAACTTGTTTAGCCATGTTATGTGTATAGCATCATATTAAAATATTCTAAGTTAACCTAAAAGTATATTTCTATATTTCAGATATTATAATACTGAAAAATTATTTTTGTATGAAATAATTTTTATTTTTAGTAAATTAATTTCTGAAAGCATAAAAAAATTAATTTAACCCCAGGGCAGACCTGCTACCTTGGTATATATTAGAATATATACCAATCAAAATATGCTAGAAAATGTTATTAATAGTTAGCCAACCTGTAACTCTTAATAATTAGAAAAGTGTTAGAATATATACCAACCTGCAACCTGTTAGAAAATGTTAGAATGTAACATGCACGGACCTGCTGCCTTGGTATATATTAGAATATACCAACCCGAAATATGTTAGAACATGTTAGAATATATTACTAATTAGCCAACCTGTTAAACTATTAGAATATGTTAGAACATATTAACCTGTAACCTGTTTGACCATGTTAGCGATCCGGCTAACAACCTGTTTAGTTAGCCAACCTATATGTTAGAAAATGTTTGAACATATTACTAGTTAGACCACTTGCAACCTGTTAGAATACATTAGAAGATATTACTAGTTAGCCAACATGTTAGAAACATATATATGTTAGAACATATTACTATCCATTTTAAGTGTTCTAACGACCTATTAGAATGTGTCAGTTACCAAAGTTAAGCAAGTAGTAAATCTTCATATTAACTGTTTAACCCATTCAAAATCCATAACTATTAAACTAAATCATGAAAATCTTACAATTTTTATACTGAGAAATAGTAACCCCCATTGACGCCCCTGACCAGGGTGCTAATTTCAGAATTTAAGACACCTGATGGCATCGTCAAAAAAAAAAAGAAATTTCAGAGAATTACACCAAATCACCCACTTGTAAACCTGCTTAACCCAAGGGCGCCAATTTGGTCTAATACAATTTCTAATTTTAACATGTCTCATAATTTGCATTGATTTTACCCTTTAACCTGTCACATTATTTAAATTGATTTTCCTACATAATGTGAGTTCTTGACTTCCATTCCACAAAATCTACCTTATATCTCCTACTGGTCAAGCCTTGAAATTCTATATTGGCTATAAATGAGAGTGGATGTCGACAAACATGACCAATACTATGCATATAGGGCCCGGTCTGGTCCTGGGAGGAGCACCCGAAGGTACTTGTGCCCATGGGAGTTTATTGACCACGGTGTTTGGTATTGCACCGGAGTACTTGTTTGCTAGACTTAAGACATTCCACTCTTTCTCGTGATATTACTTGATATTACGATTCCTTGATATCTATCTATCTGCATGCATAGATTACCCACATTAAATGAACTTGTAATTCACTTAAAGCATGTTAAATCTTGAGATGTAATTCCTACTGAGCGATTCGCTCATCTAGTTGTTTTCTAACCTTTTCAGGTAGTTTGGATATCGGCCAGAACACAGAAGGGGATGAGTCTGAGTGATGAGTGTATGAATGGAGTCATCAATTGTCATGTTGTGTTATTGTAATTCCACTATTTTGTGTTAAATTGTAATCCCTACGTATGTCAGTTGTTGTCCAGTTATGTCATTTGTATTTCCTTTGATCAAAACTAATAAAGGAGTGAGGACTAGTAGTTGATTCTATGAATTTGACATTTTGGTTAGTTGTAATAATTGATAGCTCGAACTATTTATGTTATTTTCAAATCTAGGCTTAGTAATTTGCTTAGTCATTTGCGCACTCTTTAAATTGTCTAAGGAAGATCTCCACTAATTAGCTAGATCGCTTTTGTTCTATATAAAGGACTGTCGCGCCACAGGTAAGCTTCCGCGCTCGGGACGTGACACTATAGGAGCTGTCTTAGGCCAGAGAATTGATAAGAAACCTGTGGTGATCTATTATGTGAGTCGCACTCTTGCCGATGCTCAATTGAATTATACCACCACAGAGAAAGAACTTCTGGCCGTTATTTTTGCCCTAGAGAAATTTCGCTTATATATTTTGGGGGCCATAGTCATTGTCTATTCCGATCACGCTGCTTTGAAATACTTGCTCACAAAGAAAGATGCTAAACCCCATTTGATTCGATGGATTCTATTACTGCAAGAATTTGATCTGGAAATCAAAGACAAGAAGGGGTTAGAGAATGTTCTGGCTGATCATTTGTCACGAATAGTGATACCCGAGAGTGCTCCCATGTCTGATTCTTTTCCAGATGAACAATTGTTATCCATCTCTCACACCTCAACCCCATGGTACGCTCACATTGTTAACTACTTGGCAGTAGGACAGACTCCGGGAGGGTGGACTAAGCAGGAAAAGGATCAGTTCTTTTCTAAAGCCAAGCACTATTTTTGGGATGACCCGGAATTATTTCATATGGGTCCTGATCAGATCATAAGAAGATGTGTCCCCGAGGAGGAGCAACAGTCTGTATTGAATTTTTGTCATAATCTAGCTTGTAGGGGACACTTCTCTGGAAAGAAAATTGCGGCTAAGGTGTTGCAAAATGGATTTTATTGGCCCACTTTATTTAAGGATGCTTATGAATTTTCAAAAAGATGTTTGAGGTGTCAAGCTGTGGGCAATAATTTGAAGAGAGATATGATGCCGCTTAATCCCATTTTGGTTGTCGAAATCTTTGATGTTTGGGGTATAGACTTCATGGGACCGTTTCCACCATCTTTTGGGAATGAATACATCTTGGTGGCGGTCGACTATGTTTCAAAATGGATTGAAGCTGTAGCTACACGGATCAATGATCATAAGGTGGTAATAAACTTTGTCAAGAAGAACATCTTTTCTAGATTTGGGTGTCCTAGAGCTATGATTAGTGATAAGGGATCTCATTTCACAAACTTCCAATTCCGAGCTTTGCTTCGCAAATATGGCATCACTCATAAGATCGCTACCCCCTATCATCCCCAAACCAACAGCTAGATGGAGGTTTCCAATAGGGAGATAAAGAACATTTTGCATAAGATAGTTCGGCCTGATAGGAAAGACTGGTCTGAGCAACTAGATGATGCACTCTGGGCCTATAGAACTGCCTTTAAGACTCCCATTGGTATGTCTCCATATCGTCTCATTTTCGGAAAAACATGCCACTTGCCCGTAGAGCTTGAACATAGAGCCTATTGGGCCATTAAACAAGTCAACTTTGAATTAACTCAAGCTGGAGCCCAAAGAGCCCTACAACTCAATGAATTGAAGGAACTGCGTAACGAGGCCTACGAAAATTCCAAGATTTACAAAGTAAAAACCAAAGCTTTCCATGATAAACATATTCATAGGAAAACTTTTCATGTTAATCAAAAGGTTTGGCTTTTCAATTCGAGGCTGCGCTTGTTCCCAGGCAAGTTTAAATTCAGATGGGACGGACTATTTGTAGTCGTTAAGACTTTTAACCACGGTGCCATAAAAATTTTGAATCTTAAAATGGTCACATTTTCACTGTCAATGGTCAAAGATTGAAACCTTATTTGGAAAAAGATCAGTTGCAAAAAGAATCCATTGTCCTAAGCGGTCTGGAATAAAATCTTCGTGAGCTCTCATACGTCTGGCTGAAGACGTTAAACTTAGCGCTTGTTGGGAGGCAACCCAACCATTTCTCTTCAAAAATCTAGTGAGTCATTTTCATTTCTGTTTGTAGGAGCTGGAAGAAGTCGTTTGGAAAACTGCGTGCCAAAATAGCCTCGTCTACGCACCCCAGGTTGTACCTTTCCTTCCCAAACATTCATGTATGCATTGTCCTGTTCATATATTCTACATGCCATTGAGGACAATGTCATTCAAGTTGGGGGGGGAGAGAAAAATTTTCATGATGCATATAATACAACCCGATAGGAGTTCTGTCTTGCATGTCATCGTTGCATGAAAGAAGGAAGATGTAAACCCCATTTTGAGTTTCATGATTCATGCTTAAATTAAAAATAATTCTGGATTAGAAAAGACTAGGGAAAAGGATGATGGGAAATTTAGTCAATCTAGCCATGGAAAACTGATATAAGAATCCCTTTAAAGTTCATGTACACTTTGAAAAAAAAGAAAAAAAAAATTCATGTTGCACACTAATGAAACAAGTAAGATAAGCCTTCTGCTATTTTTGGTATGATGTATGATATTCTGCACTTCTTAAGAAAATAGATCTTTTTACAAAACTTTCTGCCAAATTATCTATCAAATAAGCGTAATGGTATAAAAAAAAAGATAAAAAAAGATAAAAAAAACATACCATGAAAAATGCCCCGAGTCTTAGTAACCGGGCCTACTTCACCTAAGATGTGTTGAGGTTCGCGTAAAATAAAAAAGGGAACCTTGATCTGTGAAACCAGGCCTGCTTCTCCTAAGGCAAGAGTCGAGGTTCGCGTTGAGCAGTGAAGGGTAGTGCAGCATCATGTGTGGTATAAAAGATCTCAAAGGGAAAAAGTAATAAGGCAGACAAAAAGCTAATATACTTAATGCTCTGATCTAAGAGGTGCAGGGTTGAAAGGTATTTGCATGGAATAGCGAATGAGGGATGCAATTGTCTAAGCTGTGGATTTGACAGTTACATATGCACAAGTGCTATTGAGCTTTGATTTGAATTCTTGATCATGTAGTTCCTACGTAAGGCTAGTGTGTATTAATGATTCCAGATTCTTAACTTTTGGTTGATTCTATGAAGGGAGAGCTGGATATGAGAGTTTGAATTTTATAAACTCTTGTTAGTCCTAAATTTCAATTGCTAAGGGACTAGTAATGAGTAAGTTGGGGGGTGTGATAAGTGTCCATTTTCGATGGTAATTCATCACATGTACACCGTTTTATGTGCATATAATTAGATAATTATGCATGTCCCATCGTTAATCTCAACTTTACATATAAATTAGGTATTTCACGTAAATTGATTAATTTGGTGATATTATTTAATAAATTAAAGTTGAGGGCCATGAGCATTAATTCTCCATTGCATAGTTAATCATGAGCATTTAAGATTTATGTGCACATTATGATAATTTTTATGGACTAAATTGTAATTATGTGTGTGCAGGACATTGAAGGTAATTGTAAGAGAAGTTGAGGGCAAAATTGTCATCACCACTTTGACCAAGTCAAATAAAAAAAGACACATATTTTGGTTGGAGTGAAAAGATAACTCAAAATATTTTGGTTGGAGGGAAAAGAAAATTCGAAGTTTGAAATAGAGGAGAAGAAGCACACATCTTGGTTGGAGGGAAAATTGAATTCAAAGTTTGAAATAAAGGAGAGGAATGATGAGTCTTGGGAAGGGGCCTATCCAAAGCCCAATGAGGGTGTACTCACCTCCTTTTTCTCTTCCCCATGCATCATATTCTATCTAAATCCCAGCCATCCATCTCCTTTTGATACAATCTCTACCCTCCATCTATCCAATTTTCCCTATAAATAGCCCATGACAAGGAGGAGAAGGAGAGTTCTTCTTTTGACATTTTTCTCTCCCTCTCACATCTTTTAGTTCACCGAGTTTGCCCTCTTCCGTCCCTCTTCTCCTCTTGTTGTCTTCATAAAAGTTTTTTATTTTTACGTCCTCTACAACTTCTACTTCTGCATCATCTCATAATTCCTTCTGGTTTGCAATGTGTTTTATATTTTTCACTGTGCTATCCTGTTCATTTACGAACCAATATTTCTCTCTGTTCTTCCCCTTGTTTCTCACCCTTCTGGTCATTTTCTTCTCTTGCTTTATTCATAAAAGTTCTTTTTTTATAAAAGATGTTAAACTCCTTCTTCTAAATCATCTTCTAATTCTTTCTGGTTTGAAAGTTATTTTCTATTTTTCAACTTGCTATCTTGTGATTTTACTGTTCATCTGAGGCACTACACTCTATTCTTCCTCCATTTTGAAGCTCTTTCGCTCTTCTTTTCTCTCTAAGTTCTTCACCAAAGTTCTTTTTCTCTTGTAGATCTAGATTTTCTTCTTCTATTACTTCCTCTAATTCTTCTCCGTTTACTAGTTATATTTATTTTCCCACTATTTTACTCTCTCATCTTCTTTCTTCTTCATCTCTACACAAACCCTTCCACATTCCTCTCTATATTTCTCTCCAAAGTTTATCCTTCACAACTTTTCTTTCATGGCGGCGTGCACATCAAGGCGGGTGACCATCCAAGGCCCGTGACGTGGACGACGACGGATTCTTCATCCACCTCTTTCCACGGCGATCTCTTTCAAGGCGGAGCGATCCTCTCCAAGGCTCGGCGAGGAGGAGACGACGACGTCATCACCATTGCTACTGCCATCTTCTCACCTCATGCTCCTCTTTTTGTTATTACTTTAGTTTCATTTTACTTCATTGTAATCTCGTCACATCTTTATTGTAAGTTTATCTTGCACTTCATGTACTCTTTCTTTTAAGTTAATAAAAGAAGTTATTCTTTTGATCTAGTTTTTTATCTTGTGATTTCACTTCATACAATTATTTTCTATAGCATAGGTGTTTTTAATTAAGTGTTTGGTTTGTTCATCATTTCACTATTTTCTTTAAGCAAAGAAAAATCACAAGTGTTTTCCAAAGGACTCCAAGGTTATTAACTTTAAAAATCTCTTCTTCCCAGTGGATTCGACCCTTCTCTCCACCATATTACGTCTCTCTTTCATCTAGTGCGAGTTGGAATTTTTAAGATTGATACGCGTGTTTTAAACGATGAACTTTTGCGTTATCACGGCCCGACTAGGGAACGTCGTTGCTTGCTGTCCACGGACCCGTGGTGCAGTTTTAGCATTGTGCGACCCGGTGAAAACACTTGCTGCGACCAACTCCGACGTCAGATCGACGTGAGACCAGCGTTGCTGCGAAGCTAGCTTAGAGATCTTTAACCACCTATTATTACAGAAATTTTCCGTCCTGCTGCGAGGCTGAATTTAGAACAGGTAGACTTCTCTGGCTCAGAACAGTCCAGGCAGATTGGGATCTGCCTGAGAACTTGGTTTGAACGAGGCTCAAACTATGGATCTGAGAGTTGGGATTTTCATGGGAGATGGAGGGGGAAGTAAGGAACATGAGAATAATTTTTATGCATTTTTCTGAGGAGGTTTGACAGGGGAAATAGATTTTATGGTAGAGAGGGGTCGGATCTGGACTGTACAGGACATGACAGAATAGAAATCGGTTTTCAGAGAGATTTTTATGAGTAGTAAATGAACTCTTAAAATCATGGAAAAATTTGGGGAAAGGGGTTTTGGTGGACAGAAAACACAGTCCAAATTTCAGAGTGATCTGAAATTGGAAAGGGGGTCAAAAGGGCAAAGAAGTGGGTTGCTGGAATACACATTTGCACAGAGACAAAATCTATAGACCGGGAGGAATAAATGGTAAAGGATGGTAAACACGGGAGGAAAATGTGAATTTTTTTGTGGAGGTTGGGGGGGACGTGGGGAACTCACCCTCCAATTTTCAGCATGATCTGAGCTACAGATGGGGAGCTAAAGATCGGGGTTCAGGCCTCTGTCCAGCAATGGACAGATCTGCGACGGCGAGGCGGTGGTGGTGCGATAACGGCTCGATGGCGGCGACGGCAGAGCTTCACACTCCGAGGTGAGATACCACTTGGAATCCACCAAGTTTTGTAGGGAATCCACCCTAGAAATCATAGCAATCTAGCTGCAAGAGGGAGAGGGAGAGAGGGGCGCCCTTGGGCCAAGAACAATTCTTGATTTTCTTCTTCATAAATTCTATGTAATTTGCAAAAAATATGGATTATATAGAAATGAAAAAAAGACCTAACCTACCCTCAGATCTAGGGTTAGGGAGGGGCAAATAAGGGAAGGGATAATTAATCTCCCATGTGGTCAAATGACCAAATTAAATAAAATACAACATGAATAAAATAGTATAAAGGGGGAGGGCCTTCGAAAATGGGGCATTCAATTTTGAATTTTCCACTTCTTGTCCCCTTGGTCCAAGTCCAATCTTGGACTTTGAACCAGCCCCACATGGCCCATGATCCCAGGTGGACCAATGGGAAAGAGGGTGGGGGACCCTGCTGGACCTACTGGCATTTTGCATAGAAACCCAAAGATTCCTAAAGACTAACAATTTGGCTTATAATGCCTTACAATTGTAAACCAATTAACCAAGGATATAAATGCAAACAAAAGGACACAAATGTAAAAATAAAATGTTAGTGTCCGGTGTTGATTCCCATCAATTCTCCCCGGGTGGACAGATCTCGACCCCGTTGAGTAAGGGGTGCGCCTGCTCGGGTGGCTCCTGCGGATTCATCACCGTACCAGGTAGCGCGGAGTACGCTCCACTCCAAGTAATCGTCACCTGCTCATCCCGTATATATTCGATATGCACATGCTGATGTGGGAATGAGGCTAGAGGTGGACACTCCGGGGTGGGGTCACTCTCAAAGGAAGGAGACGGCTCAATGACTCACTAGTAATCACCGTGGAGTCCCTTTATGTGACTGGATCCGAGACATTAAAGTAGAGCTGATCCCAAATTCTGGCAAGTCTACAACGTACGCATTAGACCCGACTTGCCTCACACTCGAAAGGGACTGACATCGCGAGCTGACATGAGACCGACTATGCGACTCCTAATATGCTCGACACATGCATGTACGGACTCTAAGCAAATAATGAAAAACACATACTCCTACAAGACCCTAAATAAACCTACTGTTAGACCGACCCATACATATGCAATGGTGGACCAGGACATCCGAATGTGTGCCATGCAGACACGAGACGTAACCACATGTTTGTAGAATCATGGACTCCTAGATATCCCAAAATGCACCACTCATGCACTGACGGCCTTTTGGAATTGGGATGTTTGGGTGGGCTAGGAGTGGAAGATTTGGGTGGGCTAGGAGAGCCAAATTCTCCTACTTCCATACCCTAATGAACGGACTCCTTGCGGAGTGTAGGTGGACTGGCCCGTGGGGTAGGGGTGTGATAACGGACTCCTTCGAAGAAGTGGAGTAGATATGGTGGGTCAAGGGGTTCACTAGGGAAGGGGTCGAAGGGATCAAAGAATGTGTGACCCCTCGATATGGGTTCCCCCATGACACGGTCCCAAGTTTAAAATTCTTGAAGGTACAAATAATCACCTTCATGCATTATGATCGGTGGGACAACGGTCATGTGTAGAAGGTATGTTTCCTCCCTCGGGATAAGTGGAATGAAGCTAGGCTCGGCCGGCATGGGGAGGAATAAGAGAACCTTCGTGGTGACATGACCCACGGTGCACACGGAGGTAATGCACCCTAAAGCGGGATGAGTGTAGCTACGACTTGTGGGTTGGTCGAAGCCTCGGGCCAATAAGTGCGTCAACTGCAACTGCCAGTCTAATCCCTTAATGAGGTCTTCCAATGTATCAACATGGTGACTAGACAGGAATGTGGTATGGAATGAGTTGACGGGCACTAATGGTAGTGTAGGGTCCATGGATGGATAGCAAGGTGGTCTAGGGACCAAGCCTATCTTGAGCCAACTAAGTAGTGGCTCGACGATGAATAGCTTTCCCGTTAGAAACACGGGTGGCTCCAAATGCGGTGGCTCCGAATAAAGATCGGAAGGTAAAGTAGGTGGCAAAGGAGCTCTAGGGGAAGGGTTCCCCGACTGGGGTCGGGAAGGCCGTGGGGCATGCTGTCCGACCGGCTCGAGACTCTGCTGATAGGTAGATGCTCGCCGAAGGGCTGCATCAGACCTTGACTCGAAAGGCTCAACCTCTAGAGTGACCAGATAAGAATACGCCAGAGTGGTCACATCGTGGTAAAGTAATTCAAACTGGAAGTGAATCTACAAACCTCTCTGGAACTGAAATGTGGTAGTGGTGCTCTTCTCTCCAACTCCATATCCCAACCGGTACTCATCGAAGTCCCTAATGTACTCAGACACGGATTTGTTGCCTTGGACGGGTCTGATCGGGGTTTTCTCTTTCATTGGGACTTGGGCGTAGGGGTTGCCCATAGTGGCAAAGAGATGGGAGTTCGTTCCCCTAGGAGTGGGCAAGCATTGGAACACTTTTTTTATTTTTTTATGCAAAACTTTTATGCAAGACTAATGCAAGCACCTAGACATGACTCTAAATGGTGAAAAGGGGTAAACTGCGGACTTGAATACAAACCTAGACTCAACCCATATCCGATATGTGGCGAAGGTTTGATCTGAAGATCGCACTCATGCAAGTGCGCTACCTTCTCGATAGGCGTAACCTATCATTCCGGGAACACCTTTTGATATACCGAGTAAAGGGTGAAATGCAACCTAAGACTTAAACCATGCTATGATGGACTACCCTAGACTCAACCAGGCTCTGATACCAATTTGATGCGGGACGGGACGCGAACCTGGGACTCTAGCTCACGAACGTCCCTAAGCAAGGGAAACACGTGGACTGCACGGTTGAGAAATCGATAATGAGTCTCGGGTATCGGGTTTTTCGCGTGCTCGGATCGAGTCACGAGACGGGTTCCACTAACTCACTCTCGCAGCGGTGATAAAATTTATAACGAGCTAGGACCTATCACTCATGTAGTGGCATATGAAAATATATACGAGTATAGCAAATGCCAAGTGAGGAGCGGACACGATACCTCCATGCTCCGGGCATGGGGAAGACGACCCCGGCCCAACTTCGTACTCCCGGTACAGTAAATAATTAAATTGCAGCAATTAATATTACTACCCAATCCACGCAGGGAGGTAAAGGGCTACACGTGGGCCCGAGAGTAACGGGTTCGGGTTGACGGGCAACGGTTTGGGCAGCTCCGGGGGTGGCACGCGCTGGCAATTATGGGGTCCACTTCCGGGTCGATGGGTCGATCGGGCTGGGAGTGGTACCGCTGCGGTGGGGACTCCTGGAGGGACGATCCCTAGGAGGGGAGCACTGGTTCACCTTGTGGAAGGCGAGGCGGCCCGACTGGCGAACGTTGTTGCTTGCTGTCCACGGACCTGTGGTGCAGTTTCAACACTGCGTGACCCGGCGAAAACACTTGCTGCGACCAACTCCGACGACGGATCGACGTGAAACCAGCGCCGTTACGAAGCTAGCTTAGAGATCTTCAACCACCTGTTATTACAAGAATTTTCCTGTCTCTATATTTACCGAGGCTGAATTTAGAACAGGCGGACTTCTCTAGCTCAGAACAGTCCTAGCAGATTGGGATCTGCTTGAGAACTTGGTTTGAACGAGGCTCAAACTATGGATCTGAGAGTTGGGATTTTTAGGGGAGATGGAGGAGGAAGTAAGGAACACGAGAATAATTTTTATGTATTTTTATGAGGAGGTTTGACAGGGGAAATGGATTTTATGGTGGAGAGGGGTCGGATCTGGACTACACAGGACAAAATAGAAATCGGTTTTCACAGAGATTTTTATGAGTAGTAAATGAACTCCTAAAATTGTGAAAAATTTTGGGGAAAGAGGTTTTGGTGGACAAAAAACATAGTCTAAATTTCAGAGCGATCTGAAATTGAAAAGGGGGTCAAAAGGGCAAAGAAGTGGGTTGCTGGAATACATATTTGCACTGAGACAGAATTTGTAGATCGGGAGGAATAAATGGTAAAGGAAGGTAAACACGAGAGGAAAAATGTGAATTTTTTTTGTGGAGGCTGGGGGGACGTGGGGAACTCACCCTCCAATTTTCAGCATGATCTAAGCTCTTGATGGGGAGCTAAAAATCAGGCTTTAGGCCTCTGTCCAGTAATGGACAGATCTGCGACGGCGAGGCGGTGGTGGTACGATGGCGGCTCGATGGCGGCGGCGGCAGAGCTTCACACTCCGAGGTGAGATACCACTTGGAATCCACCAACTTTTGTAGGGAATCCACCCTAGAAATCACAGCAATCCAGCTGCAAGAGGGAGAGGGAGAGAGGGGCGCCCTTGGGCCAAGAACAATTCTTGATTTTCTTCTTCATTAATTCTATGTAATTTACAAAATACATGGATTATATAGAAATGAAAAAAAGACCTAACCTACCCTCAGATCTAGGGTTAGGGAGGGGAAAATAAGGGATGGGATAATTAATCCCCCGTGTGGTCAAATGACCAAATTAAACAAAATACAACATGAATAAAATAGTATAAAGGGGGGGGGCTTTTAAAATGGGGCATTCAATTTTGAATTTTCCACTTCTGGTCCCCTTGGTCCAAGTCCAATCTTGGACTTTGAACCAGCCCCACATGGCCCATGATCCCAAGTGGACCAATGGGAAAGAGGGTGGGGGACCCTACTGGACCTGCTGGCATTTTGCATAGAAACCCAAAGATTCCTAAAGACTAACAATTTGGCTTATAATGCCTTACAATTTCAAACCAATTAACCAAGGATATAAATGCAAACAAAGTGACACAAATGCAAACATAAAATGTTAGTGCCCGGTGTTGATTCCCATCAATTCTCCCCGGGTGGGAAGAACTCGACTCCGTCGAGTAACGGGTGCGACTGCTCCGGTGGCTCCTGCGGATTCGTCACTGTACCAGGTAGCGCGGAGTACGCTCCACTCCAAGTAATCGTCACCTGCTCATACCGTATATATTCGATATACACATGCTGCTATCGGAATGAGGCTAGAGGTGGACACTCCGGGGTGGGGTCACTCTCAAAGGAAGGAGACGGCTCAATGACTCATTAGGAATCACCGTGGAGTCCCTTTATGTGACTAGATTCGAGACATTGAAGTAGAGCCGATCCCAAATTCTGGCAAGTCTACAACGTATGTATTAGACCCGACTTGCCTCACACTCGAAAGGGATTGACATCGCGAGCTGACATGAGACCGACTATGCGACTCCTAATATGCTCGACACATGCATGTACGGACTCTAAGCAAATAAAGAAAAACATAGACTCCTACAAGACCCTAAACAAACCTACTGTTAGACCGACCCATACATATGCAATGGTGGACCAGGACATCCGAATGTGTGCCACGCATACACAAGACGCAACTAAATGTCGGTAGAATCATGGACTCCTAGATATCCCAAAATGCACCACTCATGCACTGACGGCCTTTTGGAATTGGGAGGTTTGGGTGGACTAGGCGTGGAAGGTTTGGGTGGGCTAGGAGAGCCGAATTCTCCTACTTCCATACCCCAATGAACGGGCTCCTTGTAGAGTGTAGGTGGACTGGCCCTTGGGGTGGGGGTGTGATAATAGACTCCCTCGAAGAAGTGGAGTAGATGTGGTGGGTCAAGGGGTTCACTAGGGAAGGGGTCGAAGGGATCAAAGAATGTGTGACCCCTCGATATGGGTTCCCCCATGGCACGGTCCCAAGTTTGAAATTCTTGAAGGTACAAATAATCACCTTCATGCATTATGATCGGTAGGACAACGGTCATGTGTAGAAGGTATGTTTCCTCCCTCAGGATAAGTGGAATGAAGCTAGGCTCGGTCGGCATGGGGAGGAATAAGAGAACCTTCATGGTGACATGACCCACGGTGCACACGGAGGTAATGCACCCTAAAGCGGGATGAGTGTAGCTACGACTTGTGGCTTGGTCGAAGGCTCGGGCCAATAAGTGCGTCAACTGCAACTGCCAGTCTAATCCCTTAATGGGGTCTTCCAATGTATCAACATGGTGACTAGACCGGAATGTGGTATGGAATGAGTTGACAGGCACTAATGGTAGTGTAGGGTCCATGGATGGATAGCAAGGCAGTCTAGGGGCCAAGCCTATCTTGAGCCAACTAAGTAGTACTCGGCGATGAATAGCTTTCCCGTTAGAAACACGGGTGGCTCCAAATGCGGTGGCTCCGAATAAAGATCGGAAGGTAAAGTAGGTGGCAAAGGAGCTCTAGGGGAAGGGTTCCCCGGCTGGGGTGGGGAAGGCCGTGGGGCAGGCTGTCCAACCGGCTCGGGACTCTGTTGATAAGTAGATGCTCGCCAAAGGGCAGCATCAAACCTTGACTCGAAAGGCTCAACCTCTAGAGCGACCAGATAAGAATGCGCCAGAGTGGTGACATTGCGGCAAAGCAATTCAAACTGGAAGTGAAGCTACAAACCTCTCCAGAACTTAAATGCGGTAGTGGTGCTCTTCTCTCCAACTCCATATCCCAACCGGTACTCATCGAAGTCCCTAATGTACTCAGACACGGATTTGTTGCCTTGGATGGGTCTGATCGGGGTTTTCTCTTTCATTGGGACTTGGGCGTAGGGGTTGGCCATAGTGGCAAAGAGATGGGAATTCGTTCCCCTCGGAGTGGGCAAGCATTGACAACTTTTTTTTTATTTTTTTATGTAAAACTTTTATGCAAGACTAATGCAAGCACCTAGACACGACTCTAAATGGTGAAAAGGGGTAAAATGCGGACTCGAATACAAGCCTAGACTCAACCTATATCTGATATGTGGTGGAGGTTTGATCCGAAGATCGCACTCATGCAAGTGTGCTACCTTCCCAATAGGCGTAACCTATCATTCCGGGAACACCTTTTGATATACCGGGTAAAGGGTGAAATGCAACCTAAGACTTAAACCATGCTATGATGGACTACCCTAGACTCAACCTGGCTCTGATACCAATTTGATGCGGGATGGGACACGAACTTGGGACTCTAGCTCGCGGACGTCCCTATGCGAGGGAAATGCGTGGATCTACGCGGTTGAGAAACCGACAATGAGTCTCGGGTATCGGCTTTTCCGCTTGCTCGGATTGAGTCACGGGACGGGTTCCACTCACTCACTCTCGCAGCGGTGATAAAATTTATAACGAGCTAGGACCTATCACTCATGCGGTGGCATTTGAAAATATATACGAGTATAGCAAATGCCAAGTGGGGAGCGGACACGATACCTCCACGGTCCGGGCATGGGGAAGATGACCCCGGCCGAACTTCGTACTCCCGGTACAGTAAATAATTAAATTACAGTAATGAATATTACTGCCCACTCCACGTAGGGAGGAAAAGGGCTACACGTGGGCCCGGGAGTAACGGGTTCGGGTTGACGGGCAGCGGTTTGGGCAGCTCCGGGGGTGGCGCGCGCTGGCAATTATGGGGTCCACTTCCGGGTCGATGGGCCGATCGGGCTGGGAGTGGTACCGCTACGGTGGGGACTCCTGGAGGGACGATCCCTAGGAGGGGAACGCACTGGTTCACCTTGTGGAAGGCGAGGCGGCTCGACTGGGGAACATTGTTGCTTGCTGTCCACGGACCTGTGGTGCAGTTTCAACACTGCGCGACCCGGTGAAAACACTTGCTGCGACCAACTCCGACATCAGATCGACACGAAACCAGTGTCGTTGTGAAGCTAGCTTATAGATTTTCAACCACATATTATTACAGGAATTTTTCTGTCTCTGTATTTGCCGAGGCTGAATTTAGAACAGGCGGACTTCTCTGGCTCAGAACAGACCGAGCATATTGGGATCTGCCTGATAACTTGGTTTGACCGGGGCTCAAAATATGGATTTGGGTGTTGGGATTTTTATGGGAGATGTAGGGGGAAGTAAGGAACACGAGAATAATTTTTATGTATTTTTCTGAGGAGGTTTGACAGGGGAATTGGATTTTATGGTGGAGAGGGGTCGGATCTGGACAGCACAAGATAGAATAGAAATCGATTTTCACAGAGACTTTTATGATGGATAAATGAACTCCTAAAATCGTGAAAAAATTTGGGGAAAAGGGTTTTGGTGAACAGAAAACACTGTCCAAATTTCAGAGCGATCTGAAATCGGAAAGGGGGTCAAAAGGGCAAAGAAGTGGGTTGCTGGAACACAGATCTGCACAGAGACAGAATATGTAGATCGGGAGGAATAAATGGTAAAGGAAGGTAAACATGGGGGGGAAAATATGAATTTTTTTTGTGGAGGCTGGGGGGGGACGTGGGGAACTCACCCTCCAATTTTCAGCACGATCTGGCTCCTAATACGGAGCTAAAAATGGGGCTTCAGGCCTCTGTCCAGCAATGGACAGATCTGCGATGGCGAGGCGGTGGTGGTGCGATGGCGGCTCGATGGCGGCGGCGGCAGAGCTTCACACTCCGGGGTTAGATACCACTTGGAATCCACCAAGTTTTGTAGGGAATCCACCCTAGAAATCACAGCAATCCAGCTGCAAGAGGGAGAGGGAGAGAGGGGCGCCCTTGGGCCAAGAACAATTCTTGATTTTCTTCTTCATTAATTCTATGTAATTTACAAAATGCATGGATTATATAGAAATGAAAAAAAGACCTAACCTACCCTCAGATCTAGGGTTAGGGAGGGGTAAATAAGGAATGGGATAATTAATCCCCCATGTGGTCAAATGACCAAATTAAATAAAATACAACATGAATAAAATAGTATAAAGGGGGGGCCTTTGAAAATGGGGCATTCAATTTTGAATTTTCCACTTCTGGTCCCCTTGGTCCAAGTCCAATCTTGGACTTTGAACCAGCCCCACATGGCCCACAATCCCAGGTGGACCAATGGGAAAGAGGGTGGGGGACCATGCTGGACCTGCTGGTATTTTGCATAGAAACCCAAAGATTCCTAAAGACTAACAATTTGGCTTATAATGCCTTACAATTGCAAACCAATTAACCAAGGATATAAATACAAATAAAAGGACACAAATACAAAAATAAAATGTTAGTGCCCTGTGTTGATTCCCATCAGCACGTATCCTGGTACGATGCTATAAGTTACACACGCACTTGATAGGCACACTCGCTTGGACTTGTGTTCCTCTCCGTCGGATATTCCTTCCGCAGACATAGGTGATCATGTTTCAAGGCCTCCGTAAGTCTCCGCGAGCTTGGGATTCCCACAGGACGCCGAGCTAGTTGTCCCCTAAAAACCCATTGGTCTAGAAAGCACTTGTGTTACCGACATTTTTCTGTGAATGGACCTGAACGCGGCCATCAGGCGACCGTTACTTCATGATAGCTGTCTTGGCACGATTGCTTTCTTGTTTCAACACTCATGCGTCTACCTGATTCCTTCCTGCGTCGACTCATCCTTGATGTCTGTGAGATAGCGGCCTCGGCGCTACCGCTACTTCATGATAGCGGTCTTGGATCGACCACCTTCTTCTATCTTGTTATGAAACCCTAGGTTTGACCAATGGTTGATCCCATTCCATTCCTAGATGGTCTTCAACTATCTGGAACCTAACACTATGTTCAATAAGCTATTAATAAATTATTGAAACCTATGATGGTACCGTTATGCTGCAAGATTTCTTTCGTAGCATGACCTTGTTCTTAATTCGTTCTTGAACTCATATGATTCATATTTGGTGCGTTCTTACCTTGATCTTTGTTATCATAAAGCTATTGTTGGAACTTTACATTATCGGCCAAACCTTATATTACTCCTGGAAGTAGCTTGATTTATAACTTGAAGATGCAAGAACGGGCACGGACAGTGTCCAAGGGCTTGATGCTAGCCCCCTCGGCGGATGGCCGAAAACATATTGTAAACCATGGGGTATGATGAACACTGGCGTCGCATTACATCGGGAGTACTTTTTTTATAAATGGGTGAAAATCACGAGGCTCATCATGAAATTATACATTCTTGTTACATGACTTTCTAGTGTATAACCTTTATTGTTATGAAAAGTACATTCTCGTTACATTCTAGTACATTCTCATGAATCAAAGGCCACATTATATTCTTACTTGATCATGCACTCATTCTACATGAACACTCATATCTCTATGGTTTTGTTGACGTCCAAAAAATTTACTGCACGGAAAGCATGTCCTAATAACCAAAGAATAGCTAATCAAGGGCGGAAAGGCCGAATAAACCCAACATCTCATCCGATCAGGACGAAAACACACCTGGTTGTCCGCCACCAGACAAGCAAGCTTCCCGAGCTGAAAAAATACCCATGGTTCCTCAAAGTAGGGTGCCGAAGGCAATATCAACATAAAACCCGAGTTACCCGATCAGGGCACACGGTATGGTGGAAAGGTCCATAGGAGGCCGAAGAGCTACCCAATGGGGGCGAAAATACTTTGAGTGATTGCCCACTCAATGAAGACACTTCCCACAGTCAGGGAGGAGGCTTAAATGCACTATTTAAAGTACTGAAGGCCGAATCAGGATAAAACCCGAGTAATCTGACGCGGGTTCGACATGTGCCAGAAATCACTCAGAATTTCAAACCGAAACCTGGGAGCTTCGAAATAAACACGTCGGAAGTGGTTCATCAAAACTAAGGCGGTGCGGGATGCCAGGCACTCGTCTGAGCCAGTTCGGAGGAAACACGGAAAAATTAGCAAAATACCCCCCTTTCCACTTGAAACGGCGCCACCCCATCTCCCTCTTAAACCGGCGTGGCCATGCCACTTGAAACCGCCGTGCAAAGGAGCTCACCACCCATCTTGAAATGGCGTGGCCCCTTCCCATTTGCAACGGCACACAAAAGTGGCCCATTGGCACTTTGAAACGGTGCGACGACGGCCTCCTAACCTTCTTAAATCGGCGCACTCAAGCCCCCATCTCCTCTTGAAATGGCGTGGTGCTCCAACCCTTGAAGCGACGTGAGAAGTGTCCCATTGTGGACACTGAACTCTGTTTCCACTAGAACGAAATAGGGGAGTAGGAGGCGTGAAAGGGAAGCAGCTCCAGCAACCTCCGGTAGGGCATTCAATTCCCGATTCGACAGACTGTCAAAGGATGCTTGTGTGGGCACTTTGTCCACCAGGTAAACCCCAGACCTTCACGTCCGAGATCGACAGCGCATAGCAACCTTCCGACGACGTTGGGACAGGTGACCTTACGGCTGCAAAGACGTCCATCCTCGGACAACTTCTTGTCCTGCACGAACCAACGGGCAACAGCGCAAAAGCCAACTCCTCATCCTCATGCGAAGAGAAGAAAGAAAAGGGCGGGAGTTTCATCCTGAAGAAAGGAGATCACCCGTTCTATACATAGAGTGGGTTCCCGTCCAAAAGAAAGGGGACGGTGACAGAAAGGGGATGGGGGATAGAAGGGAGACGGTGACAGAAAGGGGGGGTTGGCGAATGAAAAGAAAGAGCTTCCACCTGCAAAGAGAGAACCAGTGAAGAAAAAGATAAAGGAAGCCAGGAAGGAGAGGTGAGGTGTAAAGGGGGGGAAGGAGTCAATACTCAACCCCCCCCCATCGTTGTATATTCTCTGGTTCATGCTATCTCTTCCCCCTCTTTTGCTTTCTTTTCTACTGCTATGTGTATTTCCCCTTTGATTGGGGGCATCTATGTTAAATAAAAAAAGGGGGGTTCTGATGTGCCTTTCGTATCTTTTCTCTCGCCTTCTCCCTCTCTCTGGCACAGACGGGTCTCCCTTTTCATGTGCATATATACACTAATACATTCCATTAATATATTGTATATATGCGTCGGTTGCTATGGAGGTGACAGATATCTTCTCACTCACGACCATGAGTTCTGGAGATTTTGTCGATCCCTCTCCAAGTCCAATGGAACCGGTGTTCCTCCCTTCAACAACTAAGATGCTTTCCCATTTTTTGCCCTTGGTTTCCTGATCTCCTTTTTTGATCACCTCGGGCCCTGGCGGAAGCTTACTCCCTCATAGTATGCCTTCTGGGGATCCCACTTGCAAGGTGAACAATGCAGTCATACATTTGACGACATATTGGCATATGCCCCTAGAAACTTTCTTGAAGCAACGGCCCGTGAGCCACTGGGATCCCTTGAAGGCTAGTCCTCGGGCTTCTATGCTCATCTTTGGGTCACTAGATAGCTTTCTCTAGCTCATCTGAATTTTGGGGGTCATCCCGAAGCATTCCGATTGACGGCTCTCTATCTTACACCCCGCAATCCCGTGTCCGGGGGAGGTCCTGCCCAATTTTCCTCAGAATTATGGACTTAACGAAAACTTGAGTTAATGCTAAAATAAGCACGTTAGATGCAAAGGAGCAACACAAATAATGGACACAACGTTGATGGAGAGGGGGATTTCTGTAGCCCATCTAAGAGCAACCGAACTAGGCCCATCAGGGCCGAACGAGGCTCAGCTCAGCCAAGTGACAGCCCCCTAGGGCCCACTTAGGCAAAAAATCCCAATAAAGATCACTCGAGATTCCACCCTTCCTCGGCGGCCCTTAGACTCGGAAGGCCCGAGCGTCAGAACGGAGGAAGACCCATGCCTGAGTTATCCCTTCATCAGGATAGAGGCAAGCTCCCTGCGCCCACTCCGACCTGACTCCATCCGAGCTATGCCTATCGCCCGGACAGGGCTGGCACCTTTTATGCTCGGACCGACTGATAAGTGCTTATCCGTGCAGCTGTTGAGAGCCCTTTATGAGCAGGAGTTTATGAGGATAAAGGATCCATGATCCCTCAAGGACATGAAGATCCCACGATGAGGACGTAACGATCCCATGATGATGACATAACTCCCGCCAGAAACTCCTCAGCTTATGGGACTCATAAGGTGAGCGCACTATATAAACCGGGGATTCCCTCTAGTGAAAGGTAAGGCCAACACACTCCTAAAAACTCCCTGAGCAGGAACCACTTCACCACCTTGGTGTTGGGGGATCTCGCGCACCTCTTTCTACCTCCCTCAATACCTTCCACCATTGCTCTACTGACTTAAGCATCGGAGGGTTTTCCCCAGGGAACCATCCCTAGGCCTCCTGATTCGTTTCCCTTTCTCTGCAGTTCACTACTAGGTGATCATCCTCCCAGCTCAGGACAAGCGCGAGATCACGCCCCTTCATCTGGCGCCGTCTGTGGGAAACGACCAAAGAGCCAGTATGGTGAGAAGAAGTTCGGGGAGGAGGTCCGCCGGCGATAGGGGAATGGCCATGGTGGCGGCGGGGGAAGGCCCCTCTCAAGCCTCCCATAACCCCCCCTCCGGTGCCAGCACTCCTGTCGACGGACCGCCCCCTCCCTCTGCGGCAGGGCTACCGCCCCCTCCTCCCACGGTAGTAGGGCTACCGCTCAACGGCGGCGCTGACGCCTTCCAAGCCCTCAACGTGAAACTGGACGTCCTCGTGGAACTCATGAGGACCCAGGCGGCCAGGGATGGAAGGTCACGCGCCCCTCCGGAGAGCCCTCCCCGCGAGAACGTGTCCCAGCACACCACCGGAGGCCGCTTCACCCTCCGAGGGCAGCAGCTCATCCGCAAGAAAGCAGGAGGGCCCTCGCAAGCCCCCCCTCCAGAGCAAGAGACTTCCTCCACGCCGAAACGGGGTAGGCATGGGGCACGTCGTCCCCTCCCGGAGATCGAAGTCCCCAGGGTGCGCCAGGACAGCCTGCCATCGCGCCCCCTCAGCCTTACGGCGCAGCGGCAGCCGGAGTTATCCCTCCGACTGTGAGAATTTGAGAGGCATTTCGCGGAGCAGGAGCGCGCCCTGCGAGCCCTGCAGAAGACCTCTCCACCCGAGGACGAGGAGAGATCCCCGTTCTCCGACCATATCTTGAATGCAGAGGTGTCTCCCAGAGCCTCCATCCCGACCTTCAAGCCCTACGACGGCCAGGATGACCCGGCCGACCACTTCGACAGCTTCGATGCCCTGATGACCCTTCACGGAGCGTCCGACGCCATCAAGTGCCAAGCCATTGCGACCACCTTGGTCCAAGGCGCCCAAGCATGGTTCCCCGCCCTCGCCCCTGGATCCATCCAAGGCTTCAAGCAATTCGGGCGAGTATTCAAGGAGAGTTTCACCGGCAGCGGTCCCCCAAGGTCGGTTGCAGGGCTTTTGGCCCTCAAACAGGTGCAAGGGGAGAAGCTTCGGGCCTACATCGGGCCAAGGAAAAAGGCGAAACCGGGACGGGGAACGTAAGGAACCGTCACGGAAGTACGAGCGGTACACCCCCTTAATTGCTCCAGTGTATGAGATTTATGAAGACATCAAAGGCTCGGGCCTCCTCCGCCAACCCGAGCCAATGAGGTCGAAGAACTGGAGTCGCAGCAAGCATTGCCTGTTCTACAGCGACCACGGGCATCACATCGGCGACTGCCATCAGCTCCAGGACGAGATCGAGCATCTCGTTCGTCAGGGGCACCTCACTCGGTTCGTGGTCGGGCACCAGGAAGACCGAGGCGCCCCCGACGAGATCGACAACGCCCTCCGAGGGGTCCACATCAACGTCATCGCCGAAGGAGCTGCATCAGGAGGAGATAGCGGCCGAGGAAGGAAGCGTCATGCTGAGCGGGTGAGCCGAGCCATCGAGCCTCCCAGGGCCCCGCCGAGTGAGCCCCAGGTCATAGTCTTCTCCGACCAAGACCTGGAGGGGCTGAGCACCCCGCATGACGACGCCCTAGTCATAACCGCCACGATAAACCATTGTAATGTAGACAGGATTCTAGTTGACAATGGAAGTGCCCCTGATGTATTATCCTACGAATGTTTCTTTAAGATGGGGGAGGATCCATCTAAACTCTGCCCGATCCGAACCCCCATGTGCGGGTTCAATGGCCAGGCCTGATGTGACACCACCTTGGGGGTGATAGTCACGAGACCAAAAATCCCTTGGACCTAGCAAGCAAGCAATGCACGGACCGGTGACTTTACTGAAGTGGACTCGCCCGCTAAGCGCACTCTCGTGCCCGTAGGCAATACGGTGATGGTGGTGAGGGTCCAGGACGGGACCTCGCTGCTCCGGGGGTTGACTAGCCTAAGGTTGAACCCCTAAGGGCCTTGGGATGCCCACCTTTGGGGGCGGCCAGCACGCCAAGGGCGTGGGATGTAATGGCTCACTCACAACTTGCCGGCGGTAGTCACTCACACATAAATAATTTGGGATCGGGCACTCCTTACCATCCGACGGCACTATCAGCAATACTAAACCAGCAAAGGAATAAAACCAGCAAGGGGTAACTGAAGCTCACCTGACCGGTGTGAAGACACCGATCCCGGTCGGAGACGAGGGCGAGCGAGGAAGCGTGGGCTCACCCGCACGCCGCGTCGATGAAGCTTCAACCTGAAAATTCAAGTTACATGCACTACGCCCCTTGCAAGGGGGTTGGACTAGGGGTGGGGAATTAGATTACAACCAAAGTGTACCTCCACGTAGGGTGGGGTGCTCAGGAGGCCAAGCGGGGAGGGGGAAAAATGAACTAGGAGCTAAATGATAGAAAGTTGTCGATTCAGCCCGCCCTCTAGAACAGAGGACAGACAGTTGATGTTGCTATCGCAGCGGCCACTCCAGAGCTCCGATGTCAACGAAACCAACTGGAAAATCTTCTTAGGTGACCCGGGAAGTCGTCCAAATTTTTCCGATTTATCAGGTTTCCGCTGCTGGTCGGAGCAGAGGCATGAACAGGGAAGCAGGGTTCTGGCTCTGTCTGCTTCTGGACCACAACAGCAGGAAGATGAAGTCACTCCGGGTGCTCCCGAGCTCTGAATCGGGCTTGGCCAGAGTTGACGGCTTCTTTGTCGGGTCCTCTTCGAACAGAGACCCACGGGGATGCCAGACGATGTCAGGGTAGACCTGAGCAGCCCAAATAGTGCTCAGGTGTTGGACCAGTCCAGGAGTGGACAGACCAGCACACCTGAGGGAGAAAAATGAGAAAGGGCTGCTCCGGAGGTCGATCGAGGAGCCGCTTCTTGGAGATGGAAGGCGACTTGTTAAGGGAGATCTCGGCCAAGTCCCGCCTCCAGATCTTCAAGCTACTGGTCGTGGTAGCCTCTGCTAGTAGTCTCTAGTCTGCAGTCTGGAGGTGGACACGCAGTCTAGGGAGAACTACTCCCCTGGGCAGCAGCAAGCTCCGAATGGGACGGGACAGCTGCCGTTGCGAAGAAGACCGGTAGACGCTTCCAACGGTACCACTTGGACGTTCAGGGATGCCAGGATGAAGTCGTGGTTGGCTCTGCAAGTTGCTGGTGCTCTGCTGCCTGCGAACTGGGAAGTGCAGGCTGAAGATGGGAGGTGGGAAATGGGGTAAATGGGAGGGGAAAGGGGGTGGACGGGTGTGGAGGTAACCCTTGGCTGTTAGGGGGTCTGGAAGGGGGCAAACCAAGGTGAGGGAGGGGAAGAATGGGGGCAGGAAGGTGGTCTAGCAGGTGGTGAGAGAGTGAGTTACGAATTTGGGACTAGGAGGGAGGGGAAGAGGGATGATGGTTTCCCTATTTGGGGTGGTCTAGGGCTTGTGGGAGGAGAGAGTGGAGGGAATATTTCAAATTTGGCCTAGGGAGCTATAAGATTGTGTGGGGACTAGGGTGGATTGTGTTGGGGAGAGGGAGATTGTGTTGGGAAGGGAAGAGATTGTGTTGGGGAGTGGGAGATTGTGTTGGAATGGCCAAAGATCTCCTAAGGAGGGGCAAGATTTGGTGGGTGTTGGGGTGGGTGTAATGAATGCACCTAGGGAAGTGAAAAGGTGGGTGAGGTGGCACAAGGGGAGGGGTTGAGGTGGCCAACTAGGGCTGAGGTGGAGGGTGAGGTGGAGGAGAGAGAAGAAATTCGAAATTGGGGGGAAGGAGAGAGAAAGGGGCACCCCCTAGAGAGAGAGAGAGGGAAGAGAGAGAGGGGGGGTTGGAGCTTCTCACTCCACTCTATTGGATTCTCTCCAAGAAAAAAAGATAATTTCTAGAACTCAAACATTAGATTTTCATTCTTCATTAACTGAAAATGGAGAGAGTGGGGTCCTATTTATAGAGATCCCACAATTTACAATAAGTCCCTGGATTTTGGGACAATGACAATAAACCAAGGGAAGGGGGGGTGCCCTTGGGCCTAGCCCAATGAATTGGGCCCAATATGCAACTTAATCAACCTAATGACACTTAACCTAGGTAGATGACTCATTAACCTAGGTACATGACTCAAATAAAAGAAAAATTACAATGACATGACTCACATAAAATATGAAAATTACATGACTCGACTCAGAAAAATATGACGGACACAATGGAGCTATGCTGGCGAGCAATCGAAGCTGTGGGAAAATGTGAAGGGCGAGAGATGCCCCCATCAAGGCCACTTATCCCGAGGGAGCCCTAAGCCTGCCGATTACTCTTGGCACCCCACCCAAAACCGTTATGGTCATGGTGGACTTCATAGTGATCAAAGGTATGATAGCATACAACGTAATCTTCGGCCGAGGAATCCTCAGCCGAATGAAAGTGGTGCCTTCTACATATCACCAAAAGGTGAAGTTCCCCACCAAAAATGGGTTGGGGAAAGTCCGAGGCAACCAGGCCATGGCCAGAAGATGCTACAATATCTCGGTTGAAGCCACAAGGCCGGATGGGAAGAACAAAGGCCCCCAGGAAGTTGAGGAAAAATCCACAACCGCCGAGCCTGGAGGCGAATTGCTAGTGGTTTTCCTAAATGACGACCCGACCCTAGGAGTAAAGATCGGAGCCGACCTAACATCTGAGGTTCAACAGCAATACAAAGAGTTTCTTTCCACGTACTGGAAGATACGTTGGTGCATAAGCTCAACCTCGACCCAACCGTGAAGCCCGTGCAACAACGCAGAAGGAAGCACACACCAGAGAAGCATGCGATTATCAAGGATCAAGTCACCAAGGGGCAAAAGACTGGCCTTTTTAGACCGGTCCTGTACCCAACGTGACTGGCTAACGTCGTCCTGGTGCCAAAAGCTTCGGGAAAGTGGCGGATGTGCGTGGACTTCACCGACTTGAACAAGGCTACTCCAAAGGACTGCTATCCCTTACCGAGTATCGACCAACTGGTTGATTCAACCTCGGGCAATGAGATACTCAGCTTCCTGGATGCCTATTCAGGTTACCACCAGATCAGAATGCACCCTGAAGACATCAAGAAGACCGCCTTTATCACCGACTTCGGCGTACACTGCTACACCCGGATGCCTTTCGGGTTGAAGAATGCTAGAGCCACGTACCAGAGGCTGGTCAACCATATGTTCGAGGAATAGCTCGATCGGAACGTCGAGGCCTATATTGATGACATGCTCGTGAAGACCCCCAAGGCCGAGGACCACTTTGCCGACCTAGCAGAGACCTTCTACACCCTCCTGAAGTACAACATGAAGCTCAATCCTGCCAAGTGCGCCTTCGGAGTGAGGTCAGGGAAGTTCTTGGGCTTCCTAGTCACCCAGCGTGGGATCGAGGCCAACCCCAACAAGGTCCAGGCCATCCTGGACATGCGCCCACCCACCTGCATCAAAGATGTTCAACGCCTTACCGGGCGCATTGTGGTGCTTAGCAGATTCCTATCCCGCGCGGCTGAACGATGCCTACCCTTCTTCAAACTGTTGAGGGGGCCTAAAATGGCATCTGCTACATTCGCGTGGGACAAGGAATTCCAAAGAGCGTTCGCCGTGCTTAAGGAGTTCCTGGCTTCACCCCTAGTGCTTTCCAAGCCCATCCCAGGTGAAGCCCTGCATCTCTATCTCTCGGCGACCCCATCTACAGTTAGCTCGATCCTAGTCGGAAATGACTCGGGAACCGAGAGACCGATCTACTACTCCAGCAAGGTACTCAATGATGCTGAGAAAAGGTACCCTGCAACCGAGAAACTCTTGCTAGCGTTGGTTACCTTGGCCAAATGCCTCCGACCCTATTTCCAAGGGCACTCCATCACTGTGCTGACCGGCGAACCATTGAAGAAGATCCTCGCTCACCTTGAAGCCTCAGGACGCCTCGTCAAGTGGGCCATCATGCTTGGGGCCTACGATATATCGTATCGGCCTCGCTCGGCTATCAAAGGCCAGGCGCTCGCTGACTTCATCGCCGAGAGCACCATCCCGACTGAAGAAAGATCTCCGTCCGTGCCCGGGCCGACCTAGGAACTATTCATCGACGGATCTTTCAACTCAGTCGGAAGCGGTGCCGGCATCCTCCTGAAGTCCCCCGAAGGAGCAGAGCTACAGTATGCCCTGAAGTTCAACCTCCAAGCCTCCAACAACGCTTCCAAGTATGAGGCCCTCATATCGGCAGCCCGCATGGCCCGACGATTAGGGGCTGAGCGAGTCAGGGTCCACACTGACTCCCAACTGGTCGCTAGCCAGGTCAACGGCGATTATGAAGCTTGAGAAGCACCGATGATCAAATACCTCCAACTGGTCAAGACCATGGCACAACAGTTTGAGAGTTTTGAGGTAGTCTGAATAGCTCGAGAGGAAAACTCCAGAGCGGACGCCCTCTCTCGGCTGGCCTCCTCTCTTGACCCCGAGGGCACTCGATCGGTCCTTCTCGAAGAGCTAGAGCGGTCGAGCATCGATTCGGAGCTCGTAGCTGTTGACTCGGCCTCCCCAAGCAACTGGCGCACCCCCTACCTGTCGTGGCTTCAAGACTCCCGAGAGCCTCCTGACCCTCAGGAAGCCCGAAGATTGAAGTACCGAGCTCGGTGATTCGTCACTCTGGATGGCGCTCTCTACCGGAGATCCTTCTCTAGCCCTCTCTTGAAGTGCCTCAGCACCGAAGAAGCCAATCGAGCGATCAAAGAAGTTCACGAAGGTCTGTGCGGAGCACATTTAGGGGGAAGGTCGCTCGCCAGGATCTTGCTAAGGCAAGGTTATTGGTGGCCCACCCTGCAGCGCGACTGCTCGGCCTACACGCAATGTTGTGACTGCTACCAGCGATTCGACCACTTGGTCCATCGGCCGGCAATTGAGCTTATCACCCTAGCCGAGCCTTATCCTTTCCCTCGCAGGGAATCGACATCCTCGGGCCATTCCCCACGGCCCAGGCCCAGAAGAAGTTCATTATCGTCGCCATCGACTACTTCACTAAGTGGATCGAGGCCGAAGCCACTGCAAGGATCACCAAGACAGTCGTCTGGAATTTCATCTAGAAGTCGATTATCTGTCGCTACGGTATCCCCCGGGTGATAGTGAGCGATAATGGTTGGTAATTTGATTCTCGGTATTTTCAAGACAGATGCGCCGACCTCAACATCCGCAATTACTTCACTTCGGTCGCCCACCCTCAGGCTAACGGGCTGGTCGAAAATGCCAATAAGACTATCTTAAAAGGCATCAAGACTAGGCTCGGCAAAGCCAAGGGCAGCTGGCTTGAGGAATTGCCGAATGTACTTTGGTCACACAGAATGACTCCCAGAACGGCAACCGGTGAAAGCCCCTTCCAGCTGGTATACGGTACCAAGGCCGTGATCCCGTTGGAGATTGGCAACCCCTCCCTCCGAGTCATCTGCTTCTCGTCCGAGGTAAACGACCAGAAACTGCTCGAAAACCTTGACCTAGCAGATGAAGTCCGAGAGATCGCCAGCATCAGAGCAACGGAATATTGACGCCGCCTCACTCGATACTACAACGCCAAAGTCTGAGACAGACACTTCCAACCGGGAGACTTCGTCCTCAGAAAAGTCGAAGCCTCTCGACCACTCGAGGTGGCGGGCAAGTTATCCCCTAATTGGGAAGGCCCCTACCGAGTGGTCGAAACGCTCAGAAAAGGAGCATACCGTCTATCCACGATGGAAGGAGAGCTCATCCCTCGGACCTGGAACGCAACTACATTACGCAAGTTCTACTTCTGAATACTGAACATTGTGCAAACGACATGAGATAAAGCAAAAGTCTCCTTTCTTTTATTCAAACAACCCGCTTGTACATCAGGAAGGCCGAACCCAAGAGAATACATGTCAAAAAAGTAAAAAATCTATATGGTGCCGTCATATGAGCCCATCGCTCGGCTGACTCGGATAACCTTCCTGTGTCCAGCCACTGACTCTGCCTCGTGTAGAAAGTGGCTCGGATAAAGGACAGTCGACCATGTTGGCTCGGGTAGCTCGAGACAAAGGTGACAGAGGGATTAGGAAAGAGAAGGCTACCTTCCAAGTTGAACTTGGAAGAGAAGGAGGAGAGGGAATGCATATGAAAGCATCTTCCCCGCCAACCTACCAACTCTTTGGAAGAAAGAGGGTGCAGGCACCCTCCGAAGAGTGAAAGAAAGGAGGACCAGAGCAGAAGAGAGAAAAAGAGGCTGCGAGAAAGAAAAAGAAACCAGCAGAGCTGGACGAGGAGGCAGGGGAAAGCCCGGAAGGGATAGAGCTTAGTTGGCTTCCTCCTCCCATCCATGAAGCGAGCAGGAAGGAACGGGCGGCAGGGACGTCTGATGCCCCCATCCATCCTCCATCTCACCCCCATGCAAGCACCGCCAGAACTGATAGAGGGAAGACGACGTGCCTCCACACATTGAACCCTCTTCAACTCCGTTCGACGACCATCGAACCCTCTTCAAATCCGAAGCAGCAAGAACTCTCTGCCCCCCGTCATCGGCAGCCTCATCTTCCGGAACGTCTTCCATGCTCCGAATACAACGGCACAACGCTACGTGAAGAAGGAATGAGGAAAGACTGTCAGGGAAAACCCTAAGCGGTGGAGAGGAAGGGACGCCCTTCAGACCTTTTATAGGTGAAGGGAGGCTACTTGCCTTAAATGATTTCCCTCCTCGAAAACACGCCAGAAGGATTTCTCCCTACGAACGGTCACCTCAAACTTCTCATCTTCCGCCCCAGCGGGATACACGAAGCGGCCAGGCATTCAAAGCATGGGAAAATGGAAAGACACCCTGTCAGACGCTCACCCAACCATCATGCGAGATCCACGCATAAAGTATCGGCCCTTTCCAACCACCGCAGATACGCTGAACAAAATACGGCAATGGCGATACGGAACAGATAAGTCTTCATCATAACGCTACTGCCTTATTTATTTCTACACAAAAAAGGAAGTTTTTTCCTTCAAAAAGGAAAAAGACATACAAAAAGAAGAAGCGAAGCAGATACATCAGGCCTCTGGCCCACCTTGAAGCCTGGAAGTAGAGGGCTCGAGCGGTCTGCCCCCGACAGCTTTGGCGACGGCCGACCCTGGCACTAACCCCACCGGCGTGAGAACTGCCTCGGTTGTGTGCCCTCTCGAGGCATCCGGAGTTGGCGACCCCTCGGACGATGAGCCCTCGTGATCCTCTTCATCCTACGCCGAAGCAGAGGAACTGGAGGATGACAAGTCTGAGTCATCACATTGCCCGGATGGGAAGTCGACTGCTCCGGACGCCTGCTCCTCGACGTAAGAGATGGCTCGGTCGTAGCCCTGCTGGAACCCCTTGCGGATGCCCCGGCGAAGTCCTAGCTCATAGTAGGGGAGGGCAGCCTCCTTAAGGTCGACCCGGTAGGCCTCTGAGCTCTTGTACTGCTCGAGAGCTTCCGCCCCGGCCGATCCCACCCTACCAGCGAGCTCGGCCTCCCTCCGCTCCGCCTCGGCTGACTTCCGCTCGGCCTCAGCAGTCTGCTCTTCGGTCGCCGCCACCTGCTTCTCCGCCTTGGCCCGATCAGCCTCGGCCTCCCGCCGAAGGCGCTCGGCTTCTTTCGCACGGTCCACCAGCTCAGCACGCTCGGTCTCCCACTGGCGATCCAGCTCAGTGCGTGCATGGCGCTCCTCTTTGAGAAGCTTGTTCTTCTTCTTGAGCGATTCATGAGCCTTAGCTAGCTGCTCGGCTAGCGCCCGGGTCTCCACCTGGCTCGACCGCATCAGTCCCTTGACGGAGGAGAGCTCCCGCCGAAGCCCATCGCGCTCCTCGGTGAGCCGAGCCAACCTCCTGTCCGACCCACCAAGGGTCCAGGCCAGGTTCGCTCGCTCCCATTCCGACCAAGCGTACGCTTCCGCCAGAGCAGCCCCCATCTGGGCCAGGGCCAGGCCGCCCTCCATAACCCCAACGAGAGCTGTGGATGGGGAGTACTGCCTACCTCCCCCCTCACCTTCGCGGCTATACCGCGGCATACCTGGTGCAGGGGGCCCGAGATACCGAGCCTCTCTAAGGCCACCGGAATGGAGAACCCCCCATCACCCGGTGCCCCACCGTGCGGCTCGGATCGAGCCCCAGCCTCGGTTGCCCCTCACGCCTCGGCCGGATTCTCTTGCGGCCTCTCAACCTGGACCGGCCCGCCACCTGCACCACCGCCTGAAGCGCCCGCCTCGGCCGCAGTCCCAGCATCCCCCACTTCAGCCACAGCCCCCTCGGCTCCTACCGAGGGGAGAGCCGGGTCAACCCTGCTGCCAGTCACAGGAGCACCCTTGGTCCCCTCGGTTTCGGCTGAAGGAAGAACCGAGCCCGCATCGTCGCCGCCTGCAGGGGCAGCCCCGACCTCCTCGGCCCCCTCTAGCTCGGCTGGTGGGAGAGCTCACCCGGTAGGGTCGGCCCCATCATGCTCGGCGGAGGGGCGAGCCGCGGCAAGGTCGCCTTCAACTGCGGGTTCGACCCCGGCCTTCTTGGCCCGCTTCCTGGCCCTCGCGGCGGCCCGAATCATACCCTCCACAAGGTCCTTGCGCTTGGATCCCTTTGGCCTGGAGGATTCACCCTGGGCCGCTCCCTTGCCCTTATCTCTGGTTCGGGAGCGACCCACGGGAGCAGCCGGTTCGTCAGTAGCCGAGTCATCCCCAAGCTCGATCACCTCTACGGCCTCCTTTAGAGGTTCCCGCCTGGTGTCTGCACGTAGAAGAAGACATATTCAGGAAAAGAAAGATGACCCTCACATTCAAAGGAGAATCTAGTTTGTGGCACCTGAGCCCGACGGATGCAGCCGCGTAAGAAGACACCGCTCGATATTCTCCGGCG
The DNA here is from genome assembly GCA_022559845.1 of Amorphophallus konjac. Classification (NCBI taxonomy): domain Eukaryota; kingdom Viridiplantae; phylum Streptophyta; class Magnoliopsida; order Alismatales; family Araceae; genus Amorphophallus; species Amorphophallus konjac. Next base: position 293,893,360 of record CM040118.1, read on the forward strand.
TGACCAGCTCTTCGGTGGATTGGCGGTGCTTCAGCAAGATGGCTGCGTACCTCTCCACATGAGGAGGGAACTCATCTTGCCTGGGAGGGATATTCAGGTGGAACTTGGGGATTACTGGACACCTCCAGGTCTCCTCCACTGAACAAATCCCCACCCAAAAGAATTGGGTCTTCCACCCCTTATGCGAAATATCATTCACCGCCAAAGAGATACAACTCCTATTCCGCCTCGCCTGGATGAAATAGAAGCCCTTCCCAGCCGAACGATGTGCTTTCAACTCAAAAAAATAGTGAAAGAGGTCCATGGAAGGAGGAACCCCACATTGGCAACAGAGAATGCGGAAGGTGGAAAGAAGGAGATAAGAGTTGGCTACCAGTTGAATGGGCGCCAACAGGAATAAATTGAGAAGCTGAAGGAAAAAAGGTTCGAAAGGAAGGCGGAATCCACCCTTCCACGATACAAGAAACATACAGATATGGCCTGTACGAGAGTCCAGGCTCGTCTCGTATGGAGAAGCTGCGGCAAAGCTAAACTTGTGGGGCATGCGATACTGGTGCTCCAGCCTCCTCACATCTGCCTCCCCCAGTTCGCTGCAGTTTGGGACCGGCGCCCTCGCCACCGGCTCGTCCTCCCACTCCTCGGCCTCCGAACGCTGGTCCGCCATGGAATCAGGAGAAGACTCTGAGGAAAGGCGATCTCGAGACCCTGAAGATTTTAGGGAAGGAGGAAGTTGCCGGACTACCTCCGCAGTTATCTCTGCCAACTCTTCGAACGCCACTTCAAGCCTCTGCTCTTCCGTCGCGTCCTCACGGCGCATCGAAGAGCCCCAAAAGCAAGAACGGATAAGAGCCAAAACCCTAAAGACGTGAGGATTCTAGAATGGCAACAAGCGCCCAACGCCTATATCCCCACGCGGGAGGCGGCGCGTCATTCCGACCTCCAAGAAAGGGGGCCCCTTCAGTTCAAATCCGTCAGGATCATCATTAACACGGGCCCAGGTGACCACGACACGTGGCTTACTGACACTGCCAGATCTCCACCCACCTGAGCCACGCTGGTCCGAAACCCCAAACAGCTACTCTTCCGAGCTTACTAAAGCTCGGGAGTAGGAGGGGGACAAGTGGAGAGGGGGATTTCTATAGCCCATCTAAGAGCAGCCGAACTAGGCCCATCAGGGTCGAACGAGGCTCAGCTCAGCCAAGTGACAGCCCCCTAGGGCCCACTTAGGCAAAAAAGCCCAATAAAGATCACTCGGGATTCCACCCTTCCTCGGAGGCCCTTAGGCTCGGATGGCCCGAGTGTCAGAACGGAGGAATACCCATGCCCGAGTTATCCCTTCATCGGGATAGAGGCAAGCGCCCTGCACCCACTCCGACCTGACTCCATCCGAGCTATGCCTATCTCCCGGACAGGGCTGGCACCTTTTATGCTCGGACCGACTGACAAGTGCTTATCCGCGCAGCCGTTGAGAGCCCTTTATGAGCAAGAGTTTATGAGGATAAAGGATCTATGATCCCTCAAGACCATGAATATCCCACGATGAGGACGTAACGATCCCATGATGAGGACGTAACTCCCGCCTGAAACTCCTCAGCTTACGGGACTCATAAGGTGAGCGCACTATATAAACTAGGGATTCCCTCCAGTGAAAGGTAAGGCCAACACACGCCTAAAAACTCCCTGAGCAGGAACCACTTCACCACCTTGGTGTTGGGGGATCTCGCGCACCTCTTTCTACCTCCCTCAATACCTTCCACCATTGCTCTACTGACTTAAGCATCGGAGGGTTTTCCCCAGGGAACCATCCCTGGGCCTCCTGATTCGTTTCCTTTTCTCTGCAGTTCACTACTAGGTGATCATCCTCCCAGCTCAGGACAAGCGCGAGATCACGCCCCTTCAGTTGATACATATATATCAAACACAGGGGAATCAAGAACAAAAATATGCATTTCAAACTCCACTTAACTTCCTACTACATTTGCATGAATAAAAGGAAAGAATGAAAGAGTTCCATGGGTTCATCCCAAACAAAAAGAAAGTGCATAAGCATATTCTGTGCACCATAAACAAGAAGCATAAGCATATTCTGTGCACCATAAACAAGAACAAACCCCAAATGCATAATAAACCCCACCCTTGCTTAATAGATCCCCACAATCCATTCTGCAAAAAAAATGAATGTAAGAAATCTGTCAAAACATGAGAGAGTGGTTCTGCCAAGCTGCCTACGTCGACTCCAAAGACCACCTGCATCGACTCCATGCCTAGCCTAGCCACGCCGTTTTACCTATGTATACATATTAAAAAAATAAAAAAATAAAAAACTCATGGGGAGGGGCTGAACCGGCGCCCCCATTGGCACGCCGGATTACCTCTCCCCCACTTCTCTCTCTCTCTCATCCCCACGTCGTTTTAACCCCTCACTAACACACAGCACACCTCATACTGTATGTCACCACTATCATGCATTTTTCACCATTAACCATCTATTATTCACTTGAACTAGCTATTTGTTACCCATACAAACTCATCTGTCACCCTTAGCCATCTCTTTTTCACCCAAACAAGCCATTTGTCACCCAAACAGCCTATTTTTCACACTTACCCAACTAGTGTTCACCCAAACTAGCCATTTGTCACCTCTAGCACGCCATTTGTCACCACTGTGCTGCATTTGCCACCCCCGTCAATGCCTTTTTCACCCCTCATACGCATTTGTCACCCCTAATAACTTATTTGTTACCACTGTTAACCCTTTTTTCACCCTTAACGTGCAGGAGGTGTCGCCCTTGCCCCTAGGAGCCGTCACCTTTGGGTGTTTTTCCACCGTTGTGAGCCCTTTGGCCACCCTCGTGCGCACCGTTTCATCTCTCATATGCCTAACCCCGCCAGAGGTAAACCTGCGCGCTCACCTCCTTCCCACGCCATTTAACCATCTCCACTCCCATTAAAAAAGAAGAAGAAGAACAACACTCTTGAGGTTGGTGTGAACCGGCGCGCCCATTTGCACGACGGATCACACCTTCCCCCCGCTCTGTTCTACCCTTCACCATTCACACTTTACTCACGTAACACCCATTCCCCATTCCTCTTTATTAAAATAAAACTAAACAAAAATAGGCGCATAGCTCACACACTTGCATTAAAAAAAAAGGGAGGAAACAAACAATAAAAAAAAAGGATGAACATATAAGATGAAGGGCATCCAAAACACTAAATAATCAAACATAGGAAAGGGTACTAACAATAGTTAAATAAAAGAAAATCAAACAACCCAAAAAAAATGAGAACAGTAAAAAATAAACAAAACAAAATACATCTGCACACGTGGCTGAATAAAAAAAAATCCAATGTCCAAATAAAAAAGGGAGATAGCAAAAATAATAAAAAATTATATAATAATAAGAATAAAAACATGATAATGTCTGCTCCGGGGCCCTCGCTTCCCCGAACCCGGTGAAAGGAATATCAATGACGCTCCGCTAAGTCGGATTTGGACCTTGGGGAACCATCCCGATATGGTCGTGATCCGACATTACCTAGGGTCGATAGTTCATCAAACTTGACCTGTTTCTATCAGGATCTAATCCCGCACTCCTATTAAACTTGCCAAATACTTGACAAACATTCGCGCGGTTTTATCGCCGTCCTTTTTTATGTCACAAACGCGGACTCCCATCCGAACATGAAATGCTCCACGAGTGACCGACATATCTTTGAACATTTACACCCCAATGCGGGGTCTGTCTAAACGTAGTTTGAGATTTCATTATCTTATTTCGCCAATATTAAACCTCAGGCCGTAGGGCCTCTTTTCCTGTCAACTAATCAAGGGTTTTACCCTCTGCGGATTTTTGTCCCGACACGAAATTCATAATCGTCTGATCAATCAGACGGCGCACACCGCGGCTTCTTTGAAGCCCAAACAAATCGTCACTATGTGACTGGCACGCCCACGCACTAAATAAACCAAATAAACGAACAAACAAACAAACAAATAAATTAAACAAAATAGGTGTTCAAAAGTGCACAAGTTTGGCGCGTCCAATGGGACAGAAACTTCCCTTCATCTCCTCGCCGAGATTAGGGGCCCTATGGCCTCCTCTTGAAATTCTAAATGTTTTACTTGCAATTGCAGGGATCATATTCCGACTATTACAATGGCCATCAGCTTCGGACCGTTAGTCGTCGCGAGCCATGCCAACCATGGCTACCTCACAGTGTCGATCAAATTTGTCAATTTTCCTCCGATGATGGGCTTCCCCAACTTCTTGGGGGTGGCTTTCGTCCATCTAATAGAGACCGAGGGGCCAAAGCCCGTCGAAGTCCACATCCCCATCACGGGGATTTCCATCACCAAACCCGCTACTATTGGGTCGCCAACAACTACTTCCGACCGCACGTCGATCAAGATCATGCGTTGTTTTGTCCACCACATCCATTTCCACACGGGTTCTACCAGCAAGAAGTCAGCGGCCCGCCAAAGAAGGAGCCAAAGAAATGTTGCTGCTGCTACACCCAGGGGTTGGGTATCTAATACTGGCAAGTATGTTCTGATCGGGGGTATCAGAGTTTACCTGAATGGTCGTAGTGCCGAAGTGATCCCTGAGCAGATCGTCCCAAACTTCTCTGTGTGCAACTCCTTTCAAGTGCTAGGGAGAATAGAGAAGAGGAATGGCGGAGCGGCCTATCGGCAGAGGAATGAATCGGCCCCAAGGCCATTCAAGGCTAAGCAAGCCTGGGTGCCCAAGCCAACTCGGGTCCCAGTGACAACTCAATTGGAATCTGTCAAGATTGACAGGCCCAGGAAGGGAGAAAAGGAAAGATAAAAAAGGAGTAAGATGCTAGAAAGGGCATCTCGCAAGCCATTTGCCCAAGCCTATGGGAGATAGGTGACTACCCCCATACAGGTTGAGAGTCATGGCAAGATTGCCAGAGAGGGTCAGCCCGCCTATGGGTCCCCAGCACAAACAAGGGTACCGCCACCCGCGGTTTACCCTGATTATGAACTAGAAGACATCACCCAGGTCGTGCACGGTTACTTCCGTGGGGTCGGGAACACCTCCTTAGGGAGGCAACGGTTACTACAAGCCATCACCACTGTCACGCCCCGAGCGCGGAAGATACCCGGGTCATGGGCAGCTTATATAGAATCATTCAATCAGAGCAGTATACATGTTTTTTTTTGACAAAAGATAGAGTGCGCAAATTATCTAAATCATAACTAAGATTTAATTCCCAAAACGATACCAATGTCCAAGATGACAATTTATTCGATTAAGCAAATGGTGATAAGTCTAATACCCGACATTCATTATTCAAATCCAACAACTAGGCCTATGCCTTAACACGTTTCAATTGACCGGACTAACGTAACGTAACTGACATAACTAGAAGTACAATGTAAGGACTCAAGACATAAGAAACGCGACTAGCCGACAGCTCAGCGGGCGGTGAATCTAGCACTCATCACTCGGTCTCATTCCCGTCTGGATGGTGGTCGCTATCCATAATACTTGAAAAGTGTTAGGAGCAACTGGATGAGCGAATTGCTCAGTAGGATTTATATCTCAAGTTCCAACAATCTTTAAGTCAATTACATGTTCGATGCAGGCATAATGATGCATGTTGGAGTCAGCAAGATATCAAGAGTTATATAAAGAGTATCGCATGAATTTAAGGTATCAACAAAACATGAATTCAAGGTATCAACAAAAGGTATCATTAAGATACTAGCACGTAATTTCACAAGTTTTTCTGCGAGAGTAATAATCAACATTCAAGTAAGTAATGTCAAGCACATATAATAACAAGTAGTGTAATGGAATTAGCTATTTCATTCATTTCATTCAAGCAAGTAATTGCCCTTTTTTGGGCCAAGCAAGTCAAATCAAGCATGTCACGAGAGAGTGAGTGGGATGTCTAAGTCTAACAAGCAAGTACTCCGGTGCAATGCTTAAACACCGTGGTCAATAAACTCCCATGGGCACAAGTACCTTCGTGTGCTCCTCCCAGGACCAGACCGGGCCCTATATGCACAGCATTGGGTCATATATTGTTCGACATCCACTCTCATTATATAGCCAATATAGAATTTCAAGAAATTTATGCCTTGTAGGAACATAAGGTAGATTTTCTTGAATGAAATTCAAGGACATATCACATGTAAATGATGAATTATGACTAAGCTACTAAAATGCATGACACATAGGAGAGTCAAGTGGAATTTGGCTTCCTTATCTAAGGGGTTTAAATCTGACTGTGTTGACTTTGCTGACTTTACTGTTGACTTTTTTTGATGAAATTAATTTAGTCAGATTTACTGCCAAGTCGTTTAAGCACTGAGGTCAGTGTTAGACAACACTCTGCATGTAAGGTCTATGTTAGTTTAGAATAATTCATGCATATCAAGGTCTGTGTTACCTTGCATTAGGTCTGTGTTAGTCTGTGTTACCTTGCATTAGGTCTGTGTTAGTCTATGTTACCTTGCATTAGGTCTGCATATAGGGTCTATATTAGTAGTGTATCATGCATATCAAGGTCTATGTTACCCTGTGTTGGTCTACATATAGGGTCTATGTTAGTAGTGTATCAAGGTCTATGTTAGTCTGTGTTGGTAGTGTATCAAGGTCTATGTTAGTCTATGTTAGTAGTGTACCATGCATATCAGGGTCTATGTTACCCTATGTTGGTCTGCATATAGGGTCTATGTTAGTAGTGTATCATGCATATCAAGATCTATGTTACCCTGTGTTGGTCTGCATACAGGGTCTATGTTAGTAGTGTATCAAGGTCTATGTTAGTAGTGTATCAAGGTCTATGTTAGTCTATGTTAATAGTGTACCATGCATATCAAGGTCTATGTTACCCTATGTTGGTCTGCATATAGGGTCTATGTTAGTAGTGTATCATGCATATCAAGGTCTATGTTACCCTGTGTTGGTCTGCATATATGGTCTATGTTAGTAGTGTATCAAGGTCTATGTTAGTCTATGTTAGTAGTGTACCATGCATATCAAGGTCTATGTTACCATGTGTTGGTCTGCCTACAGGGTCGATGTTAGTCTGTGCTACCTTGAGTTGGTCTGCATATAGGGTCGATTTTAGCATGCATTGTGGTGCATTAAGGTCTGTGCTAGCAGGCATAGGGTCTATGCTAGCATGCATTGTGGTGCATTAAGGTCTGTGCAAGTTTAGTTGTAAAATGGTCAAGGTCGGTGCAATACTGTACAAGCGTCGGTATAGGTCTATATAAGGTCTGTGCAATGCATGATAAGGTCTGTGCAAGTTTAGTTGTAAAATGGTCAAGGTCGGTGCAATACTATACAAGCGTAGGTATAGGTCGATATAAGGTCTGTGGAATGCATGATAAGGTCTGTGCAGCCTTTACTGCGTGCACGACATGGCCGGCGCAATACTGTTTGATGCAAGCTTTGGAGTGAGCGATCAAGTTTTGACCTCGTGAATAGTAATGGTCAACAGTTGATTATTACTTTTCACCTATTTTAGTTTTTAAGGCCAAAAAATTATTTAATAATTTTTCATGGTAGAGTAAATAGAGGTGATTAATGGGTAACGGTTAGATTTTCCTAATCATTTTTATCTTATGAGATATAAATTTTTAATGTGAGCCATGAATAGTATTTTTACTATTCACTCAATTTCGTCTTTTTAAGGCTAAAAATTTATTTGATAATTTTACATGGTAGAGTAAATCAAGGTGGTTAATGGGTAACAGTTAGATTTTCCTAATCATTTTTATCTTATGAGATATAAATTTTTAAATTAGGCTATGAATAGTATTTTTACTATTCACTCAATTTCATTTTTAAAGCCAAAAAATTATTTGATAATTTTTCATGGTAGAGTAAATCAAGGTGGTTAATGGGTAACAGTTTTATTTTCCTAATCATTTTTTATCTGGTGAGATATAAATTTTTAAAGTGGGCCGTGAATAGTATTTTTACTATTCACTCAATTTCGTTTTTAAGGCCAAAAATTTATTTGATAATTTTCCATGGTAGAGTAAAATCTGAGGATTCTAAAATCGTGATTTATGCTAGAATTTCATGGTTTGGTTAAATAAATATGAATTTCTGAGCATGGTAATCACTAATTATATAATTTACTGTTCATGGAAAAAAATGTTCACATAATTAGGAAGTAAAGATATGGCTAGACATGGACAATTAGCAGGATTGCAAGATCATGCTCATACAATATTTTTAATATTTAATTCCATAGATATGAATTTTTAAACATGAGATAAATTATAGGAATTAAACTATAAGAACGCATGGACACCGGGTGATGACTACCCTATTCATGCATGTCACCCTATTTAACTACTAATTAAGTTAGATCTTGAGAACACCTACCTTTTGGGTGCAGTTTCCTAAGTATGCCACGCCAAGCCCTTCACGCACAGCAAGGCTTCGGCAGCAGGATACGTTTCCTTCTCTTCTGTGACCGAAAGACAGTAGGGGTCACCTACGGTTGATGGAGGGATGCGTTTATAGGAGAAGGAATAAGCATAAGGTCCATAAGGGTCCATTGCCAGGGGAAAAGAAGCAATTAATGCTTCAATCAAATGAGTCCATTATCGGGTAAAAGGGGTCAGTTGCCAGCAGACAATGGCTGGCTTGTCAGGTGTGGGGTCTAAGAGAGATATATATATTAGTATATCTATAGGTTTATAGTGGGGTGGTGGCCCTCCTGGAGATGAATGACACCTTGGCCATCCCCCTTTGATGCTTCTTCACGTGGTGGTGTCTAGGCATATGATAATGGTTGGTGGTATATACATACATATATATATATATATATATATTTATAGTTATTTGGATGGCGTCAAACCTTTAGGCCCTACATATATTTATTTGGCACAAAAATGGTCATTCATTTAGGTAACACATCACTTAACCAACTACACTATAAAGTCACCTTGTTCGGTGAATAATCTTTACATATGATGACTTCGTGTTCCAACTTCTTACTTAACCTTCCTATAGAGTTATCTAAAGTTTTTGTTTATTTGGAGAAATATTATTAAAAAAAAAAATTCTACCATTTTTATACGGGGTGCTACACCCTCCCCCACTTAAAAGAATTTGGTATCCAAATTCAATTGCATATATGGAGACAAGGAGGGTGAGAATTACTTACAGACTAGAATAATTCTGGAAATCTCATTCTCATAGACTCCTCGGTTTCCCATGTAGCTTCTTGTTCTAAGCATCGATTCCATTGGATTTTAACCATAGGGATCGTCTTGTTCCTTAGAACTCGGACTTCTCGGTCGAGGATCTTTACTAGCCTCCGCTCATAGGTAAGGTCCTTCTGTATTACCAAGTCAGTGTGATCGATGACGTGGAGAGGATCGTGCACATACTTCTTCAGCATAGAAATATGGAATACATTGTGCACCTCTGATAATTATGGAGGCAAGGCAATGCGGTAAGCTACCTCGCCTACTCTCTCCAATACCTTGAATGGACCAATAAACCTCGGTGTAAGTTTGCCCTTAACACCAAATCTTCTAATACTTCGACCAGGAGATACCTTGAGAAAAACATGGTCTCCAACTTGGAATTCTAGATCTCTTCTTCTATTATCAGCATATGACTTCTGTCTGGACTGTGCTATCTTTAGCCTTTCTCTTTTTCAATGAGGTGTATCTTCTCTGTTTAATCTCTTACCATTTCTGGGCCTAGGATTTGTTTTTCACCCACTTCGTCCCAGCATATAAGAGATCGACAACTTCTACCATAGAGCGCCTCAAAAGGTGCCATCTGGATACTGGCTTGATAGCTATTATTATACGCGAACTCGGCTAGGGGTAAGTGGTCATGCCAACTTCCGCCGAAGTCCATAATGCAGGCCCTTAGCATGTCTTCAACAACCTGATTTGTCCTTTCTGTCTGTCCATCTGTCTGGGGATGGAAAGCAGTGCTGAAGTTGAGTTTCATCCCCAGAGAGTGCTGTAGACTCCTCCAGAAATGAGAGGTGAAGCGCGGGTCTCGGTCGGATACAATCAAAATGGGAACTCCATGCAATCTAACTATCTCCTTAATATATAGGGCGGTAAGGACATCAACCGACCATCGGCTTTTGATAGGCAAGAAATGAGCCGATTTAGTTAGGCGATCGATAATTACCCAGATTCCATCATGTCCACCTCTAGACTTGGGCAAACCCATAATAAAATCCATGTCAATGTCTTCCCACTTCCACTTGGGAATGTCTAGTGGATGTAACTTTCCGGCGGGTTTCTGATGTTCCGCCTTCACTTGTTGACATGTTAGGCAGCGAGATACGAAATCCGCTACCTCCCTTTTCATATTAGGCCACCAGAAATTCATTTTCAAGTCTTGGTACATCTTGGTGGCTCCAGGGTGGATCGTGTACCTCGATCTATGAGCTTCTTCGAGGACCTTTTTCTTCAGCTCGGGACAGTCGGGTACACATGTTCGTTCATGGAATAGCAATCTCCTATCGGGTGCCAGCTTAAAATCCGGTCTCTCGCCCAGCTTGTCCATTATCTCCACTAGTGCAGGATCTCCCTCTTGTAACTTCTGAATTTCTGACAGCAAATCCGAATGTAAACTCATATGGGCTAGAGTAATACACACGTCTTGTTCATTAGTGCTAATATCGAGTTGAGAGAATTCCTCCAATAGCTTCCATTCTTGGATCATATAATTGGCCAATATTACTCTCGGCTTTCGACTGAGAGCATCAGCTACAGAATTACCCTTTCCGGGATGGTACTGTATAGTGAAGTCGAAATCCTTGAGATATTCGAGCCAACGCCTTTGCCGCATGTTCAGCTCCTTTTGGGAGAATAAATACTTGAGGCTTTTATGATCGGAGTATACCGTGAATTGTTCTCCGTAGAGATAATGTCTCCAGATCTTCAAGGCAAATACTACCGCGGCCAGCTCTAAGTCATGCACCGGGTAGTTCTCTTCATGTTTCTTCAGTTGTCGGAAAGAGTATGCAATGACTCTCCTATTCTGCATTAATACACACCCGAGGCCAATACCAGAAGCATCGGTATATACCTCGTACTTCTCTCCTTCGACTGGCAATGATAGGATTGGAGCAGTGGTCAAGAGATCCTTCAAAGCTTGGAAACTCTTCTCACAGTCTTCCCTCCACTCATAAGGTGTTTCCTTGCGAGTCAATCGGGTGAGAGGAACAACAACTCTTGAAAAGTCCTTGATGAAATGCTGATAATAACTAGCTAGCCCCAAGAAACTACGAATCTCTGTTGCGTTGGTTGATCGTTCTCAATTCTTCACGGCTTCGACCTTTGATGGGTAACGGAAATTCCGTCCTTTGAAATTATATGGCCCAAGAAGGATACTTCCTCGAGCCAGAACTTGCATTTGCTAAATTTGGCATATAGTTTGTTTTCCCTCAATATCTGTAATGCCTTCTTAAGATGTTCTTCATGGTCTTCTTCAGACTTTGAATAAATAAGAATATCGTCGATAAAGACCACAATGAACTGATCTAAGTGAGGCCTGAATATGCTATTCATTAGTTGCATGAAAGCTGCGGGAGCATTTGCTAGTTTGAAAGGCATAACAGTAAATTCGTAATGCCCATACCTACTTCGGAATGCAGTTTTATCAATATCTTTGATGGGGAACGGGGACCGACACGGACTAAGAGTCACAAGGACTCTAACTGGGCCAGCAATAGTACGCACAAGGGTCGCCAAATGGCTGACCACCGTGATATCCCACAGATGGAGGGACGTCTCTCAACAGACACTCCGACCGCGGCCGTCCCAATGAGGGAGGCGCACGTGCCTAGGCGTGTAGTCAAACCCCAAAGACTAGGGGAATCGAGTCCTAACTCGATGCTTGATTAGTGCTAGGGAAGGATGCTCTCACTCACAATCCGCAGTGATGATAACAAATAGCTAGGCGCCTACTCTCTCTCACGCGGCATAGTCAAAAGCATACTAAAAGAGCAAGCAACAGGAGAGGAGTCGGAACGCGTACCTCCACGCCAAGGCGTGGGAAAGGAACCCCGGCCGTGGACCAACAACCCGATACACTGAAGACCAATAAAATACAACCCAATAACGGCCCACTCCTCGCAGGGAGGTAACAGGCTACAAACAAAGCATTCGGGTTGCCGGGCACGGGTTGACGGGCCGCACTCGGTGACGGCACGATGCTGCAGAATCGGTATCGCGCGCGCCTGGACGAAGATGGGTCCCACGGACTGAGGCGACGTCCGAATGAGGTGCCGTCAGGGAGGACGTGTCACTGACTGCTGCAGGTACGCTCCGGTCAGAGGGGACGCGCTGGTTCCGCCGGTGGTGGCCGTGGGCGCTGCTGCAACTCAGGTCTGGTTCTGGGGTCGCAGAACAGCGCACGCCGACGGTAAAATCCGGAAAACGGCCTTCTGGTATCCGAACAGGTCCAGGCCGGTTGGAGGTGGAAGCTGACTGGTAGAAGTCGTCCTCGGTCAAACGGCGCGGGCAGATGACGCCGGTACTAGTCGCAGGAGCCGCTGGAAGTTGGTGTTGATTCGCTGGCCGGACTGTGCAGGCCCGCCGGCGCAAGCCCACTAGAACGACTGCCACGGACGGTGACGACGTCGAAACGTGACGCCGTCGGCGGCGTCGGACAGAGGACCTGGAGATCTACGAACCCTGAAGAAACCAGGGTAAAAGGCGCAGCGTGGAGGCCTGGGGAAAATTCGCAAGAAGGGCCTCCCTGCTGGGCGAGCAGAGAAGGGGGTGCTGGCGCAGGTCGACGGAGAAAATCGGTACGGGCGGTGCCGACCTCCGATTGACGCGAAACCAGCGCCAACGCGAAGCTGATCCGCCAACGTATCTCCAGAAAATAGGAGGGAGCCAAACTCGTCCAAGAGAGGGGGCGAGATCTGCTGCAAGTCGGTGTAGAAATCTGATCTTCCGCACACGAACCGTAGACGAAGAAGAAGAGGGTAAAGGGGAACCCCGGAGTCCACCGGGGGCTGAGGCGTCGCACCTCGCCGATCTCCCGTCGCAGGAGAAGAGAGAAAGAGAGAGGGGGGCGCAGCCACCTTCAAGCACAATCTTCAATATTCATTCATTCAATTAATTCTCACAAAAGGAAATTACATGCCTTATATATCGGGGGAGGGGAATTAGGGTTTCACCCAGCCAAGGGAGGAGGGGTGCGACCAGGACCTTCCCCATTCAAGGGGGGGGGGGGCGGCCAAGCCTCCTCCAATCAAGGAGGGATCAAGGGGAGGGGGGCGCCCAAAGAAGAAAGGTGAGGGAGGTGGAATGGGAAAGGGGTGTGCCCAAAAAGGAAAGAAGAGGAGGCAAGGTGGGGAAGGTGGCGCAGCCACCTTGGATGGGGAAGGGGGAATGCGCCCCAAACCCTAACCCTAATCCAAACACTATGGGCCAAGGCCAAGCCCAATAGTAAAAGAGAAAAAAAAAGGACCCATTATCCCTACACATAGTCTGATAGCAATAAAACTAGATAACATGTCCACGCAGGGACTAATCCAAGGCCCACATGGCCTGAGCAAGCAGAGAAGATAGCTAGAAGATGCCGCCATCGCCGAGCCACAAGGAAGTAGCGGTGTGCCGGGTGCTCCGTCGAGGATAGCGCCGTGTGTCCTCACCAATTCTCCCCGGGTGGGAAGAACTCGACCCCGTCGAGTAAGGGTCACGATCGCTGAGGTACCGCTCCAGCAGGTCCGGATCCATCCGCTCCAGCTCTCCGCGTGTAATCCAGGTGTTGTCCGACTCGGGGCGCCCTCTCCAACGCACTAGGAAGCGTTGGTAGGCTCCGCTCCTGGTAGTAGTCACCTGCTCATCCAGTATGCAATCTATATGCTCGCGTTTTTGTAGTGGGGCTGGAGGAGGTGGACTCTCAGTAGGTGTATCACTCACAACAGGAGGGTCAGGCCCAAATAACTCGCTGGGTATCACCGCGGGATCCTGATAAGCTACCAGATCAGAGACATTGAATGTCGAACTGATCCCGTAGTCGTCTGGAAGCTCGATCTCATACGCGTTCGACCCAATACGCCTCAACACTCTGAATGGTCCTGCACCGCGATCCTGGAGTTTCTTGACGGCTCCCGAAGGAAACCGCTCCGGTCTAACCCGGACCAGGACGTACTCTCCCTCGCGGAACTCACGTGTGCGTCTGTGCACGTCGGCTAACTCCTTGTAACGAGTGTTGCTGGCCTCGAGATGGTGATGATGATGTAGACTCCGAACTAGCTGAGTGGATCGATGCCTGTATGAATGCAATGGTGGTCCTGGACATCCAAAAACAGACCTAGCATGGCTATGACACCTACTTGACTGAGCAACATAGGGAGGACCTGGGCAACCAAAGTTGTATCTATCGTGCATGGGTGCCCTACAGAATGTGGTAGACTCATGGGGACTAGATTGCCCAAACTCTCTCATGACATCCCCTATATGAGACCAACCCCTAAATGACCCTGAAGATGCATGAGACGAAGACCGATGATCCTTTCCTACCAAGCTCTGAGGTGTGAATGTAGGCTGGGTGAGACGTTGGCGAGCATGGGTGGAAGGGGTGTGATAAAGGACCTCCTCGATAAGGTGGGGGGGGGAAGAATACGAATCGGGAGGCTCACTAGGGAGGGGATCGAAAGGGTCAAAGAAATGATACCCTCTCCCGACAGGTCCCTTCACAATACTTGCCCAAGTGTGACATTCACCCTGGTGCAGATAGCCACCCTCAGGCAAAAGGATGGATGGGGCAAGGGGCTCACATGAAAGGTAAGGGAGGCACTGTTCCTTCCTCAAGATCGTATTGCCATAAGAGGGGACGCAATCGAGTTCATCCAGGACGGGAAAGAATAAAAGAACCTCAGAGGTGATATGACCTATGGTGTAAACCGAGGTAATGGAGCCCAAGGCAGGGAATATAAAGCTATGACTATAAGGTTGGTCTGACCCTAAGGCCAACATGTAGGTCAACTCCCATTGGCAATCCAAGCTCCTAAGAAACTCCCTCACATCTTCTATAAACCTGAAGGACTGAAAAGTTGTGTGAAAGGAGTTAATGGGGACAATAGGAAGGGCTGGCTCTAAGGGTGGGTAGTAAGGAATCAAGACATCCAGATGAGGACTCTTCCTTAACCAGCTATCTAGAGGCTCTCCAATGACAAGTTCACCCTCGAGAGACAAGGATGGCTCCAGATGAGGGGCAAAAGCATTGTCCTCAAGTGAGGAAAATGAGTCCTCTATGAAGTGGGTGGGGCCTTGGCTCTCTATCAAGGGTGCTAGGCTGAAAGTGTCAGCCCCAACCTCCATAGGTATAGGCACGACTAGAAGCTCCATAGGCTCACTCCTTAACTCCTCAACGTCAGCTAGGTACTCCTCAACCAACTCCTGTCCTGCCTCATAAGTCACTGGAATAAACCCAGGTGGGGCCCCCTCCGAATGTGTGTCCTCCAAGATAGGGGAATGTGAAGGACGTCGGTCAGAGAACCGAGCATTCCCACTATAGGGGGTCACAGGGGTGGACTCCGGGGGTGGTGGTAGGCGTGAGCTCGGAGGCGGAGCGGACTGTGGGCTAGAGGGCCACAGTGAGTTAAGATAAGCATCCCTCCTATCCAACCGATCCGAGATCATTTGCACAAGCTGGGCAATGGTGTGGGTTGGAGTAGGAAGATCATGATGGAATTTCCCGTAGTCATTTGGTTTGGGCTTGGGTCTAGGCTCTTCTATGTGTGGGGCTCGTTGCCTCCGACTAGGACCCACTTGTTCGTATGTAATTGGGTGGGGTCGGTTGGAGGTGATCGATTGGGGAACATAGACCCTCCTAAGCTCTTTCTTCATACCCCACCACGACTCGATGGGATTTTGCCCCCTAATGTCTCTCAAACTCTCAATGTGTCTCCACTTATCCGTGGCTTTGTGCAAAAGCCTCTCCTTAGCAAAAGAGACTTGCATGGCTCCGGACATGGGATAGCAATCAAAATATCTATCCATGGCGGCTTCCCAAGTGTGGTATACGCACGGGTCATGGGAGCCGTCAAATGTTGGGGCTGTGGGCCTTAAGAATGGGATAGGGTGGTTCCCATGCCCCTGAGAGATATGCCACAAATCAGCTGGGCTAAACAATTGAGAATCCATGGGACTCTTTGAGGGGTTCCTATGGGATGGACATGCGGGGCAACTATGGGGATTAGACACGACCCTTTTGAAGTGGAAATGCGAAGGGCAGAATGGACTCAAATGTGCCCTAGACAACCTAAAGATGCAAATGACCTAAGACCCCAATTTGTTAGAACAAACTGGTTCCCTAAGCTCTGATACCACTTTGATGGGGAACGGGGACCGACACGGACTAAGAGTCACAAGGACTCTAACTGGGCCAGCAATAGTACGCACAAGGGTCGCCAAATGGCTGACCACCGTGATATCCCACAGATGGAGGGACGTCTCTCAACAGACACTCCGACCGCGGCCGTCCCAATGAGGGAGGCGCACGTGCCTAGGCGTGTAGTCAAACCCCAAAGACTAGGGGAATCGAGTCCTAACTCGATGCTTGATTAGTGCTAGGGAAGGATGCTCTCACTCACAATCCGCAGTGATGATAACAAATAGCTAGGCGCCTACTCTCTCTCACGCGGCATAGTCAAAAGCATACTAAAAGAGCAAGCAACAGGAGAGGAGTCGGAACGCGTACCTCCACGCCAAGGCGTGGGAAAGGAACCCCGGCCGTGGACCAACAACCCGATACACTGAAGACCAATAAAATACAACCCAATAACGGCCCACTCCTCGCAGGGAGGTAACAGGCTACAAACAAAGCATTCGGGTTGCCGGGCACGGGTTGACGGGCCGCACTCGGTGACGGCACGATGCTGCAGAATCGGTATCGCGCGCGCCTGGACGAAGATGGGTCCCACGGACTGAGGCGACGTCCGAATGAGGTGCCGTCAGGGAGGACGTGTCACTGACTGCTGCAGGTACGCTCCGGTCAGAGGGGACGCGCTGGTTCCGCCGGTGGTGGCCGTGGGCGCTGCTGCAACTCAGGTCTGGTTCTGGGGTCGCAGAACAGCGCACGCCGACGGTAAAATCCGGAAAACGGCCTTCTGGTATCCGAACAGGTCCAGGCCGGTTGGAGGTGGAAGCTGACTGGTAGAAGTCGTCCTCGGTCAAACGGCGCGGGCAGATGACGCCGGTACTAGTCGCAGGAGCCGCTGGAAGTTGGTGTTGATTCGCTGGCCGGACTGTGCAGGCCCGCCGGCGCAAGCCCACTAGAACGACTGCCACGGACGGTGACGACGTCGAAACGTGACGCCGTCGGCGGCGTCGGACAGAGGACCTGGAGATCTACGAACCCTGAAGAAACCAGGGTAAAAGGCGCAGCGTGGAGGCCTGGGGAAAATTCGCAAGAAGGGCCTCCCTGCTGGGCGAGCAGAGAAGGGGGTGCTGGCGCAGGTCGACGGAGAAAATCGGTACGGGCGGTGCCGACCTCCGATTGACGCGAAACCAGCGCCAACGCGAAGCTGATCCGCCAACGTATCTCCAGAAAATAGGAGGGAGCCAAACTCGTCCAAGAGAGGGGGCGAGATCTGCTGCAAGTCGGTGTAGAAATCTGATCTTCCGCACACGAACCGTAGACGAAGAAGAAGAGGGTAAAGGGGAACCCCGGAGTCCACCGGGGGCTGAGGCGTCGCACCTCGCCGATCTCCCGTCGCAGGAGAAGAGAGAAAGAGAGAGGGGGGCGCAGCCACCTTCAAGCACAATCTTCAATATTCATTCATTCAATTAATTCTCACAAAAGGAAATTACATGCCTTATATATCGGGGGAGGGGAATTAGGGTTTCACCCAGCCAAGGGAGGAGGGGTGCGACCAGGACCTTCCCCATTCAAGGGGGGGGGGGGCGGCCAAGCCTCCTCCAATCAAGGAGGGATCAAGGGGAGGGGGGCGCCCAAAGAAGAAAGGTGAGGGAGGTGGAATGGGAAAGGGGTGTGCCCAAAAAGGAAAGAAGAGGAGGCAAGGTGGGGAAGGTGGCGCAGCCACCTTGGATGGGGAAGGGGGAATGCGCCCCAAACCCTAACCCTAATCCAAACACTATGGGCCAAGGCCAAGCCCAATAGTAAAAGAGAAAAAAAAAGGACCCATTATCCCTACACATAGTCTGATAGCAATAAAACTAGATAACATGTCCACGCAGGGACTAATCCAAGGCCCACATGGCCTGAGCAAGCAGAGAAGATAGCTAGAAGATGCCGCCATCGCCGAGCCACAAGGAAGTAGCGGTGTGCCGGGTGCTCCGTCGAGGATAGCGCCGTGTGTCCTCACCAATCTTCTTCTTTGATCTTCAGTTGGTGATAACCCGAACGAAGATCGATCTTGGAGAAATATTTAGCTCCAGATATTTGATCGAACAATTCATCAATCCTCAGTAGTGGGTACTTGTTCTTGATTGTAAGGTGATTTAACTGCCGATAGTCGATGCAGAGTCTCATCGATCTGTCCTTCTTCTTGACGAATTGCACAGGTGCTCCCCATGGGGAAGTACTCGGCCGGATGAAACCCTTGTTCAATAGCTCCATCAGTTGTTCCTTCAGCTCCTTCAGCTCAGCAGGGGACATTCAGTAAGGTGCCTTGGAAACAGGTCCAGCACCAGGGACAAGGTCAATGGTGAATGACACCTCCCACTCCGGGGGTAAGCCAGGCAATTCTTCTGGAAAGACGTCAGAAAAATATTGAACTATACGGATGTCTTCAAGCTTAGGTTCCTCGACGTCCGTAGCAGTTACAAGGGCGATGAAAGCCATACATCCCTTGCTTATAAGTTTACTAGCTCGGAGGGCTAATATAAGAGGTGATCTAGCCCGAGGGCTCATTTAAACCAATTTCGGGTAACCCACAAAAGTTACCTTGCCATTCCGGCAATCAACAGTTTCTTGATATGTGGATAACCAATCAACACCTAGTATGACATCATACACTTCCATATCTAGGCAAATTAGGTCGCCAGGTAAATTGTTTCCTTTAACCATAACCTCACAGTTTGGGTAGTGATGTGTGAGGTCGGCCTTGTTCCCGATAGGTGTAGATATGACTAAGTCTAAGCATTCGGGCTCCATAGAGAATATAGCAGCAAATTTTATGGAAATAAAGAAATATGTTGCTCTAGTATCAAATAAAACTTTAGCATTCTTAAAGCAAATAGTTAGTGTACCTTCCACGATTCCTCCTTCTGTTGGTTCCGTCTCTTGGAGGGCTTGCAGACGGCCTTGCTTCTTTACCGAGAACTTCTCCTCCTTAACGGCTTGCTCGTTCACCAGCGGACAGTTAGGGATCCGATGTTCTCGGCTTCCACATCGGAGATAGGCTCCTAGCTTCCTCCAGCATTCCTCGGCCTTATGGCCGGGCTTGTCACAATATTTGCAAATTTCCTTGGACGGTTTGGTGGTAGAGAAAGGCTTGACAATCTTCTAGAATTTCTTTCCTTTGGAGGACTCCCCTCCGTTGTAATATCGCTTCTTGTTGAAAGCTGCCTTAAAATTTCCCGGGCTTGTGACAGGTTCTTTCTTGTCTCTTCCTCGGATCCTATCGGAAAGCTCGGTGGCATCCTCGAGCAACTGTGCACGCTGAACCATCTCCGAATAGACCTGGATGTCCATTGGTGCAAGTTGTATAATATAATGGGGCCGAAGCCCGTTGAGGAACCTTCGTGCCTTCATCTTCTCCGTACACACCAAGTGGGGTGCATACCTGGACAGTCTTGAAAACTGAGCTTCATACTCTGCCACTTTCAAGCCACGTTGTTTCAGTGCGGAAAATTCCGCGGCCTTTTTCTCCTGAATATGGTCGGAGAAGTACTTGTTGTTGAAATGGTCGGTGAATTCGACCCATGTGACATGGCCTTCGGGCAATGTTGCTTCTATGGATTCCCACCAACATTGAGCATCCCGCTCCAGTTGGAAAATAGTTGGTAGAACCTTCTCCTCGTCCGTGCATTGCATCACACGAAAAATTCGTTCCATCTCTTTTAGCCAATTTTCGGCATCCTCGGGGTCAGACGAACCCGTGAACCTAGGTGTGTTCATGTTACGAAAACCTCTATGAAGATCACCAGCTCCACTGTTAGCACCGCCTTGCGCCACTTGTTGTAGCGCCTGCACAAGGCCTAGCACGGTATGCTGCATCTCGTACCATTGTGCTCGTTCAGCAGCCATGATCCTACAAAAGAGTTTAAGTGTCATAAATATCAGGTTTTATTATGAGGTTAAATGCCATTATATAACTTAACCCACGTCTCTACCCATCTCACTGGGTAAGGTACAAATCTATCCTTAGACTTAGGTTTTACCTAGGAAATCGTAATCCTAGGTTCTGATACCACGAAGACTGTCACGTCCCGAGCGCGGAAGATACCCGGGTCGTGGGCAACTTATATAGAATCATTCAATCAGAGCAGTATACATATTTTTTTTTGACAAAAGATAGAGTGCGTAAATTATCTAAATCATAACTAAGATTTAATTCCCAAAATGGTACCAATGTCCAAGATGACAATTTATTCGATTAAGCAAACGGTGATAAGTCTAATACCTGACATTCATTATTCAAATCCAACAACTAGGCCTAAGCCTTAACACGTTTCAATTGACCGGACTAACGTAACGTAACTGACATAACTGGAAGGACAATGTAAGGACTCAAGACATAAGAAACGTGACTAGCCGACAGTTCAGCGGGCGGTGAATCTAGCACTCATCACTCGGTCTCATTCCCGTCTGGATGGTGGTCGCTATCCATAATACCTGAAAAGTGTTAGGAGCAACTGGATGAGCGAATCGCTCAGTAGGATTTATATCTCAAGTTCCAACAATCTTTAAGTCAATTACATGTTCGATGCAGGCATAATGATGCATGTTGGAGTCAGCAAGATATCAAGAGTTATATAAAGAGTATCGCATGAATTTAAGGTATCAACAAAACATGAATTCAAGGTATCAACAAAAGGTATCATTAAGATACTAGCACGTAATTTCACAAGTTTTTCTGCGAGAGTAATAATCAACATTCAAGTAAGTAATGTCAAGCACATATAATAACAAGTAGTGTAATGGAATTAGCTATTTCATTCATTTCATTCAAGCAAGTAATTGCCCTTTTTTGGGCCAAGCAAGTCAAATCAAGCATGTCACGAGAGAGTGAGTGGGATGTCTAAGTCTAACAAGCAAGTACTCCGGTGCAATGCTTAAACACCGTGGTCAATAAACTCCCATGGGCACAAGTACCTTCGTGTGCTCCTCCCAGGACCAGACCGGGCCCTATATGCACAGCATTGGGTCATATATTGTTCGACATCCACTCTCATTATATAGCCAATATAGAATTTTAAGAAATTTATGCCTTGTAGGAACATAAGGTAGATTTTCTTGAATGAAATTCAAGGACTTATCACATGTAAATGATGAATTATGACTAAGCTACTAAAATGCATGACACATAGGAGAGTCTAGTGGAATTTGGCTTCCTTATCTAAGGGGTTTAAATCTGAATGTGTTGACTTTGCTGACTTTACTGTTGACTTTTTTTGATGAAAATAATTTAGTCAGATTTACTGCCAAGTCGTTTAAGTACTGAGGTCAGTGTTAGACAACACTCTGCATGTAAGGTCTATGTTAGTTTAGAATAATTCATGCATATCAAGGTCTGTGTTACCTTGCATTAGGTCTGTGTTAGTCTGTGTTACCTTGCATTAGGTCTGTGTTAGTCTATGTTACCTTGCATTAGGTCTGCATATAGGGTCTATGTTAGTAGTGTATCATGCATATCAAGGTCTATGTTACCCTGTGTTAGTCTACATATAGGGTCTATGTTAGTAGTGTATCAAGGTCTATGTTAGTCTATGTTGGTAGTGTATCAAGGTCTATGTTAGTCTATGTTAGTAGTGTACCATGCATATCAGGGTCTATGTTAGCCTATGTTGGTCTGTATATAGGGTCTATGTTAGTAGTGTATCATGCATATCAAGGTCTATGTTACCCTGTGTTGGTCTGCATACAGGGTCTATGTTAGTAGTATATCAAGGTCTATGTTAGTCTATGTTAGTAGTGTATCAAGGTCTATGTTAGTCTATGTTAATAGTGTACCATGCATATCAAGGTCTATGTTACCCTATGTTGGTCTGCATATAGGGTCTATGTTAGTAGTGTATCATGCATATCAAGGTCTATGTTACCCTGTGTTGGTCTGCATATAGGGTCTATGTTAGTAGTGTATCAAGGTCTATGTTAGTAGTGTACCATGTATATCAAGGTCTATGTTACCCTGTGTTGGTCTGCATATAGGGTCTATGTTAGTAGTGTATCATGCATAACAAGGTCTATGTTACCCTGTGTTGGTCTGCATATATGGTCTATGTTAGTAGTGTATCAAGGTCTATGTTAGTCTATGTTAGTAGTGTACCATGCATATCAAGGTCCATGTTACCATGTGTTGGTCTGGCTACAGGGTCAATGTTAGTCTGTGCTACCATGAGTTGGTCTGCATATAGGGTCGATGTTAGCATGCATTGTGGTGCATTAAGGTCTATGCTAGCATGCACAGGGTCTATGCTAGCATGCATTGTGGTGCATTAAGGTCTGTGCAAGTTTAGTTGTAAAATGGTCAAGGTCGGTGTAATACTGTACAAGCGTAGGTATATGTCTATATAAGGTCTGTGCAATGCATGATAAGGTCTATGCAAGTTTAGTTGTAAAATGGTCAAGGTCGGTGCAATACTGTACAAGCGTAGGTATAGGTCTATATAAGGTCTGTGCAATGCATGATAAGGTCTGTGCAGCCTTTGCTGCGTGCACGACATGGTCGGTGTAATACTATTTGATGCAGGCTTTGGAGTGAGTGATCAAGTTTTGACCTCGTGAATAGTAACGGTCAACAGTTGATTGTTACTATTCACCTATTTTAGTTTTTAAGGCCAAAAATGTATTTGATAATTTTTCATGGTAGAGTAAATAGAGGTGGTTAATGGATAACAGTTCGATTTTTCTAATCATTTTTATCTTGTGAGATATAAATTTTTAAAGTGAGCCATGAATAGTGTTTTTACTATTCACTCAATTTCATTTTTTTAAGGCCAAAAAGTTATTTGATAATTTTACATGGTAGAGTAAATCAAGGTGGTTAATGGGTAACAATTAGATTTTCCTAATCATTTTTATCTTATGAGATATATATTTTTAAATTAGGCCATGAATAGTATTTTTTACTATTCACTCAATTTCGTTTTTAAGGCCAAAAATTTATTTGATAATTTTCCATGGTAGAGTAAATCAAGGTGGTTAATGGGTAACAGTTTTATTTTCCTGATCATTTTTATCTTGTGAGATATAAAATTTTAAAGTGGGATGTGAATAGTATTTTTACTATTCACTCAATTTCGTTTTTAAGGCCAAAAATTTATTTGATAATTTTCCATGGTAGAGTAAAATCTGAGGATTCTAAAATCGTGATTTATGCTGGAATTTCATGGTTTGGTTAAATAAATATGAATTTCTGAGCATGGTAATCACTAATTACATAATTTACTGTTCATGGAAAAAAATGTTCACATAATTAGGAAGTAAAGATATGGCTAGACATTGACAATTAGCAGGATTACAAGATCATGCTCATACAATATTTTTAATATTTAATTCCATAGATATGAATTTTTAAACATGAGATAATTTATGGGAATTAAAATGTAAGAACGCATGGACACCCGGTGATGACTACCCTATTCATGCATGTCACCCTATTTAACTACTAATTAAGTTAGATCTTGAGAACACCTACCTTTTGGGTGCGGTTTCCTAGGTATGTCACGTCAAGCCCTTCACGCTCAGCAAGGCTTCAGCAGTAGGATACGTTTCCTTCTCTTCTGTGACCGAAAGATAGTAGGGGTCACCTACGGTTGATGGAGGGATGCGTTTATAGGAGAAGGAATAAACATAAGGTCCATAAGGGTCCATTGCCAGGGAAAAAGAAGTAATTAATGCTTCAATCCAATGAGTCCATTGTCGGGTAAAAGGGGTCAGTTGCCAGCAGACAGTGGCTGGCTTGTCAGGTGTGGGGTCTAAGGGAGATATATATATTAGTATATCTATAGGTTTATAGTGGGGTGGTGGCCCTCCTGGAGATGAATGGCACCTTGGCCATCCCCCTTTGCTGCTTCTTCACGTGGTGGTGTCTAGGCATATGATAATGGTTGGTGGTATATACATATATATATATTTATAGTTATTTGGATGGCGTTGGTCATTCATTTAGGTAACACATCACTAAACCAACTACACTATAAAGTCACCTTGTTAGGTGAATAATCTTTACATATGATGACTTCGTGTTCCAACTTCTTACTTAACCTTCCTATAGACTTAGATAAAGTTTTTGTTTATTTGGAGAAATATTATTAAAAAAAAAATCTACCATTTTTTATATGGGGTGCTACAACCACTGCTGAAGAGGGTCAAGAATATTCAATCGACCCGGATGAAAAAAAAGACGCAGAATCGGGGTGCTATGGGCCTCCTCGCCATGAAGAAGCTGCACCGAGAGTCTCCGTGTTTGAAAGATTATCTTTCCTTGGTCAGCCAACCAGACATGTGAAGAGGAGAAATAGAAACATGCAAGTCTATACCTGTCACATGGCCGGAGTGGCCAACCGCTATAGGGCTTTGCCTGAGGAGCCCGAAGAAGTTGTCAGAATTATCGAGAGGCCAGGCCCTCTCACAAGAAGAAGGAAAGCTGCTACCGACATGTTGCAGACCCTCGCTGGGACAACTGATCCAGAAGAGGCTGTGGAAACTCTAGCTACTAATGTAATCACAACTGAAGATGATAGTGGGATGCCATCCACCTCATCTGAAGAAACACCAGCCGGGGACAGAGGAAGCCTCCCCAGCCCTTCTATCAATGATCCGGCCTTGCTGATGTTGTTGCAAAGATATCAGCAAGAAATTGAAGCATTAAAGAAGCAATTGAGCAAGAGGGAAACTCACACCTCCGCGCCCGGACAGGTCGAAGGCCCGCCAGGGAGATCAAGGGGCGGCAGCCAGGCATTTGAAGCCTCACCATAGGCAATCGCCTCACAACCAGTGCCCAACAATGATGGGGGCATCCCTCCCCCACATCAACAACTTACGGCTGTGCCGCAACCTCCAATCTTCCAATTTCAAGGGGCCCCTGCTACGCCCCACGCGGCCATGTTAACAACGCTGCATATGCAACAAGCTCACTTTTACCCAAGCCCGATTGATCCGGTGGTGATGAATAAGCTCATGGTCGAGCAGATGACAGAAATGAAAGCTGGCGAAAAGGAGCGATGGCGACTTCGCCTCATTTGATGTATACAGGGTACAATACCCATCTCATCATGCTGCCAAGAGGCTGCCCCCCTGCATCACTAAGCCTCTGAAGTTCGAGAAGTTCAACGAGCAAGGATCTCCGCAGGAGCACATTGCCTGCTAAACTAATGTGATGGGTGACTTAGCTACTGATGAGTTGCACCTGCTAAAGTTCTTCGGGTCCACACTAACGGGACTTGCCTTCGAGTGGTACTCAAGCTTGCACCCCGGGTATATTATCGATTGGCCCAACATGCAAAGAATGTTCAAAGAAAGGTTCCACATCACCGAGAGGGAGGTGACGGTGGCCGAACTATATGAAACCAGGCAAAGGAATGACAAGTACACCCTGTAATATATCAAAAGATGGAGGAACCTTAGCATGAGGTGCAGGCATCCGCCGCATCAGGAGGATGACGTCCAAATATGCAAGTAAAACTTGAAAAGAGAGGTGCTGGAGAGAATGATAGGCACCGAAATTAAGTCATTTGACCGATTGAATAATGTTGTAGCGGAAGTCGAGGCATTCCTCTCGAAGTACTCCGTCGTTCCTGCCACTTCAGGCCAGAAGGCCAGGGCAACTGACAAACGACCGATGTCTCAAGAAGTGCACACGGTCGACTTCAAAGCTTTCGAGTAGCAGAAAGAAAAGGACAAGGGGGCGGCGGAGCCTTGCCCGTCCAAGCTTGCCGATCGGCGAGAGGGTCCGTCCCTACGGGATAAAATGAAGAAGCTATATTCGTTCCCTCGAGATAAGACTCGAGTCCTGTTCGAATGGGCTATGAAATTCAACAAGATCACTCTCCCAAAACCAAAGAGGTCGGGTGATCTCAGAATAAAAGACAACCCTCGTTTCTGCCCGTATTATCAAATGATCCAGCATGGCATCATGGAATGCTATGTTTTCAAAGACACTATTGAGTCTTTGATCAAGAAAGGGGAGCTGCATTGGTGGAGCACAAAGTCGATCCTCCACGCCCACATGAAATGCCCACTCGGGGTGACAATCAACATGATATCCTTATATCAGCAACTACCCAAGGAAGTGGCGGAGGCCTGCACTCAACACACCTATGAGGCCTATATCCTAGCGCCAGCAGAAGATCATGGGAATTGGCACACCGTGCCGTCAAAAGTAAAAAGAAGGGCAGCGCCTCATCGTGGCCCAGGAATTCATATACGAGGGGTCACACCTCAGTCGGAACCCCCAGCTGTGACCCCCGTCTGGCATGAGACGGCTCCTCAGCTGGTCATCAGAAGGTTTACCAGTAATAAGAAGAAACATATCCCTATACGGGTGCACAAAGGAGCTAGCCCGGTAGTGGAACGACTTCAAGAAATCATTAATAGGCTAAATGAATATGAACAGCCCAAAATTCAGCCCGTCCAGCTGAAGGAATATGCCCCTTGGGAACATTTTGAGTCCCTGGAATTAGCAGAAGAAGCTGAAGCTGAAGCTGAAGAACCCAGCATATGGGATGAACCGCCAAAGGAGCAGTCGTCGACTATGAAGAAAAAGAAGAAGAAGCCCAAGAACAAAAGAAAAGGCATTGCCGTATCTTGCAATACCCTTGCGGCCTTATTCGACACAGTCCGAATCTCTAAATAATATGTTGAAGAGATATGCCTCGCACCAGCGGAGGCAAATCAAGCTGAAGCTTCCACCTCCCAGCATGCTACTATGTGACGACCCAAGATCAGTATACCGGGAAGAACCCGATACCATTCGAATCCTGGCCCGCCTCCCACGAGCCGAGAGGGCTTGGAAGGGCTAAAAGAAGTGTGGAGGTACAAAGAAATAGGAAATAATGCAGGATAATTAAACAATTAACAGAAATAAATAAACAACTACAACAGAGTCCAGTCTAACAGAAAGTACAGTTTAAAGCAGTAAAACGTACCACATGTCAAGTGAACACTCGGCCTGGCGAGCTGGCAACTAAGAACCTCTGAACAGCACCCTCGAACCTCGAGGAAGAACCGCCGCACCTGAAAAGCAGGGGTGAGCCTCCTATCACTAGCTCAGTAGGGATCCCACGGAACCCCAACCGAGAACAACGGCGGTAGCGGAAAGGAAAAATGGCTACAACTACAGTAGGAACAGCGAACCGGTGGCCGGTCAAAACTCGGCACTACAGCTACTCCTACTATACCAATCAAGCAGAAAGAGAAATCCCGATCTCACAATCGGGAACCAGACCACTCTAACACCAGGCCTACCGAGGAAACACTCACGGCAGCTCCACCGTGAAGGCCTGTCCTCCCAGACAAGGCCAACCTAGACCACGCTGTCCAAGGTAGGGTCATGACCACGCTGTCGTGAACACAACTCTAACAAGACGCAACCTCGGTGAAGCCACTAGCACCCTGGCCACTACCTCGGAAACACCGGAGGGTCCATAAAATCACGTCTCGCAGACGGGAAACGAAACCAGAATAGGAGAGTCACGTCTCACGTGACAGGAGTACCTGCCCACTAGAAGCAAGGCCGGATGCGTCCACTGACGACTTAGACCATGCCTCACGTGTCCCCCTCGACCCTTGGTGGAACGGGGACACCATACAAGTAACTACAAAGCAAGTGACTAGCTGGGGTCGCGCTGATCAGCGCGAGTCCAACTGCCCCTAACCACGTGTGCACACATAGACCATGCGTCCTAGGTCTGGCCCACTGACTGGTTTTCCCCTCAGCCGGACTCTGGCGTCAAGACGTGGGGCCCGACGGTAACCAACGTAAAAATCGTCTCTCAGGGTAGCCTCGCCACCACTCCCTGGGGGGACCACTCGCGTGTCAGAAGGCTACGACTAGTGGGGAGTCACTGATGTGACCACTCTCCGAGGAGAAACTCCGTGAAGCACGCACGCACCCTGCGCGAAAGTCACAAGGAACCAACTGGCGCCGAGCCACTGGACTCTGGATAGTCCTCTAGACTCACTAAATCCAACGGTCCTTGAGTCACAAGACTCGTGGTTAAGACCGTCATACGCAACGGCACAATGCCGTTAATCTAGCCTAAACCCTAGGTCTAAAACCATGGTAGCATGAATATCGAGGCAGCTCACGAGCCGCTGAGACCATTCCCTCGGGAAGGGAACTGAGAAGCCTTCCAGCCCCAGGCTGGGCATCTGGACTCACAGTCCAAGGCCACACACATGGCCCACACGGAAACCACAGAAGCATGATTCCCAAGGCAGCTCACCAACCGCCAAGTCGTTT
This sequence comes from Amorphophallus konjac, assembly GCA_022559845.1. Classification (NCBI taxonomy): domain Eukaryota; kingdom Viridiplantae; phylum Streptophyta; class Magnoliopsida; order Alismatales; family Araceae; genus Amorphophallus; species Amorphophallus konjac. The sequence goes on from CM040118.1 coordinate 293,921,950, forward strand.
CCCCATCCCAGGGAAAAGTAAGGAACCTCCAGCCCCCGACTGACAACTGGACTCATAGTCCAAGGCCAAACACTTGGCCCAGTCGGGAACCATCTCCCGTAAAAACCCACGACATGCAGCGGAACCCCACCGCACTCACACCGATACATGGTGACTCGATTGAGCGTAACACGAAAGCCTGGAACACATGGGGTCACCCAGACCCACCACACCTATGGGCACACTAATCGAGGTAATATGGTCCCTCCAGACACCCCAGAAACATGGACACGGAACTCACAGGGTGTCCGGGACACTCACGAGGCCGAAGGTCGACCGCTGGGTCACAATCGGGTCGACCGGAGACCAACACGACAGTAAACGGCACGACGAGCTCGAAGAATCGCCTAGCGGTCTACCCCTGGACCGCTAATGCCAGCCTAGCGGTCTAGCCCTAGACCGCTAAGCCTCAGGAACTCATAACCCCTAGCGGTCACCTCTTGGACCGCTAGGTAGGTGGCGATCTTTTGCCAGACCGCTAGGCGATGCCTGGCGGTCCGTCGCGAGACCGCTACCCAACCGACCTAGAATGTATCGCCTAGCGGTCCGTCGCGAGATTGCTACCCGACCGACCTCGAATGACTCCAAAAAAGAAAACGGTCTTACCCTGACCGCTACTAGGAGCCTGGCGGTCTACCCATGGACCGCGAGGCACTGGCTAGCAGTCTACCTCTGGACCGCTAAACCCACTGGCGGTTTATCGCATGACCGCCAGCCTTGAACCGACATAGGAGGACCCCTAGCGGTCTCCACATGACCGCTTGGCATCCCTAGCGGTGTCTGGAACGACCGCTAAATCATCCCGAGCCCAAAAATGGCAAAAATCACGGGAAAGTCCATTCCACGCCCCGTTCGCGCCCACGCGAAGGGGAAAACAAGGGGAAACTAGTCCCCTACCTATCTAGCACCGAGAGGATCCATTTAAACCCTAAAAATATGATCAAAACTCTAGATCGGGCTTACACCCCAAAATCATGCTTTTTCCCCAAATCACTCAAATAAGCCCGCTCGGCTCACCACGGCCTACCAAATTCGCGGGAAAGGAAGTGCACGAGCTGGGGATCCATCTCCCTACCTCCACCGAAGATTCCGCGCCCCGTGGACGCCGATCCCCGAAGAAATGCCGTTTAAACCTCCGTCGGTTCACGAACGCACCACCGACCTTCCACGTGCCATCGACCCTCGATCCTCGACCCGTTCCTCGTTCCTCTCCTCCCGCCATCGCCGCCTCGCCCTCCTCCACTACCGTCGTCCGCCCGGGGGGAGGGGGAGAGAAAGAGATGAGAGAGAGTGAGAAAGAGAGAATGGGGAGAGAGAGGGGGGGTGAGTGGATTTATATAGAAATGGATTTGGGATTTTAAAAATCCAAAAAATAAAAAAATAGGGAGAAATCTCCTCCCTGATCCTCGAAAGATGCACAAGGCAGTGGTAACGTCCCGGTGTCGGAGAACGCAACGGTTCACCCTCACGGGGTTCCGAAGGTCTGACTGACGAAAAACACGCGTAAAACCCAAAACACGACCCGGGACCCACACAGGCGCTCTGAAAGTTCCAGAAAAATACCGGCGTGCTCCTCACAATGCCACGGACCCAAGGAAATTCACAGGCACACCACTAATGGGGCCAACAATCCGGTATAAATAGTTCGAAGCTCAATCGGACGCAATCCGCAATCCGCAATCCGCGGAAAGACGATCCGAAACCCACAGATCTTGATCCGAGAAACATCCGAAAAACCTGGGGTATTATAGCCCTCCCCCCTTAAAGAAATTTCATCTTAGAAATTCAGGACTAGCACCAAGTCACTGGGGAAGAACACTGAACCAACTGACAACGTCGTTAGAGCCCCAGCACAGAAAACCTCGATTCTTTCGAAAGCTCCTCTCCTGAGGGACACAGCCAGACTACAATCACGAACGACACATCGCTCCGCATGCCGCGCACATCGGCCATTAGAGCAGGCATACACCAAAGGACACAATCTGACATCACCTCAGTCACAAGGAAAAACCAATCATGGCACCACTGCCACCATCTCGCTCACCGAGGAGACACAGTCCTCGTCACGAGAAACAGCTACCGATCCCTCCTATGGTCGGCAGACAAATCACACATCAGCTTCATAGCCAGCTGACAAGTTGCACACCCTTCTCAAGGGAACAACCAATACAGAGCCTCCATCAGTTCACACCTGGCAAGCCAAGCACTCACAACAGTACGGGACCAACTCTGCCAGAACTCAAACTTTGACAAAGCCCAGATCCCATCCAGAAAGCACATCACGGAAACGACCACCAAAGGCCTCACTGATACATGGCTCTCATTGTTCACGATGCACAACCAACAGCATCTTCTATCTGTGAAAGACCACACGTCGGTCACCAGCTGCTCGTCAACGGGAAACCTCCATCGGCCCAACGGGCACGATCCAACTTACAACAGGCCATCCGCTGACTCACACACAGACAATTACCACATCTCAAGCTGAGCTTCTCTCGGACACAGCATCCGATCTTGATCATCGAGCCAACTCAACCCTTTCAGGGGAGCACGACAAAACCAACGACAAGACTCAGGAGTCTTCGGTCATCACCTCACTCGACTCAGGCTTACAGGGGAACCATCCCATGCTGGTCACCAAACCAGGGATAACCACTCCAATGCCAACATCCCATCAAGGACCACCATTCTGACGCCAATCTCACTTAAAGGCCTCCTCCCACAGGCGTCACTCTTCCGTCTTGTCTCATCGAATCCTATCTCAAACAATCCAAGTGGACACATGCCAATCCCGATTCCGCCCTCACCACAGAGCCACGGGACACCACCAGAACAATTCATGGCACACGTCTCTAGGGGAGGAAAGTGCCACCCAATCTCACAGCAACATGGTCGCCAACGCCGCAACCAATGCACACGGGTCCCCAACAATACACACCTTATCATGGTCGACTACGAGACTAGCCTTACCAGTCACTCGCAGCTACCGACCAGAATCCAAAATCTCTCATAGATCACTTCCTCTAGAACATGACCTCATCCGAGAACACAGCTTGCAACACAAGTCGGGCACCAAACCACCGACTCTGACCAACACATCCTCGACCTCCGTCAGGCAACATCTTCAACAACTTCATCCAGTTCTAACATCGACGCCTGACACTACTTCCATCACAGGAACAGGGTACTCATGCGGCACACTTGCCAACATTTTTCCCCAACACTCCATCCTGCCAATGTCAAGAACCATAATACCTCGAGCAACGGCACGGCAACAACACGTCTCACACAGAGGAACCAATTCTCCGATGCTCAACGCAACCTCAGGAAATCCGCCCATAGCAACCGACGCTACGATCCTGAATTTGTAGGTTATGGGTCCACCAGGCTTCCGCTGCGCACTCTGATCCGCACGCGCACAGCCAATACGGCAACTCAGGACTCGCCATCCCGACAATCCACAACTCGGCTGGCCAACTTCAGAAAATAGGGTGAGGAAAGCTCCATTACCTCGAACCCTAAGCACATATTCACTCCCTAAATATGGCAATCCTCTACAACTCTGTAGGCTCCGAACTGCCACGCCTCGGAAAGTTCCAGCACTAGCCAAGAATTCGAACACCGCCCAACCAGCACTCATCCTTTCGGAGTAGTGCCAACGCACCGTCACGTAGCCTGGGAATTGGGCATAACTCTCACAGGCAACCACCTTGCCAAAATAGGGAACACGTCTCACACGGATTTCATGGCATGCAAAGGCCAACCAATCCGGACACACAATGCAAGATGACGAACCTTAGCCAAACACAACCCTCTCCAATCAAAGGAGAAACCAACATACCTCCGACCAACGGAAGAATCTTCATGCTCGACCTAACCTCGAACCTTACACACGCTGGGAACAACACCAAGAAAACCATTACCTCATCAGGTCAGCGCCTCCGACACACTCGGTGAGTGTCACGTCAGACCATGATCATAGCATCTCTCGATGCACCACCATGTAATTCCTCGAACTGTAACACGCCACGCCAAGAGCCGCAATATGAGCCATAATCGACAACCGCCGACGCTCATCCTCGAGTCCCGAAATCACCGTGGAACCTTCTCAACTCAAACCAAATCCAAGGTGAACACAACCCATCCGCACACAAGAGCACAGGAGCAAGACTTACTGGGACACCACAGCCCAATACCGCCTCGAAATCCACAAAAATAACTGAGACTGACACATCATTTCTGATGCCACAGAGCACGACAAGAACATCAGGCTCGACGAAATAGCAACTCACCGAGAAGATCCTCCGCTCACCCAAGCACACTTCTCGATCAGAGCACCCGCGCTGCCACCTCAAACCACAGCCTTAACACATCAGGGGCTAGATAAACCTCAAACTGGAGTGGCCAAACTCAACAACAGCTCCCCCAGAGCACGCTCACGGCCACTTAACCATAACCAATCCTCGCCAGCCACCTGACCTCGCTGCAAATTCCTCGAACACAACACCGCAGTAGCACACCTGCTGGCAACCTCTGCCCAACGCAGCACAACCGAGGTCACAACCGATGAGGGAGAAAACTCTCGACCTCAATCCTTAGACCCCACGTTGGCACGAAAGCCGCGAACAACAACCACCTTAACAGCACCGCGCAGTGCACTCAAGCTCTCAAGCGAGAAACCAAGCGGGAAAACATGCACAAAACCCCATGCCAGCTACCGACTGTACTGGACCTTATGGACTCCGATCACTACAATATCTCGAATTCCTATGTACGTCTACAACCACTGCTCTGATACCATCTGCAATGACCCAAGATCTGGATACCAGGAAGAACCCGATACCGTTCGAATCCTGGCCCGCCGCCCACGAGCCGGGAGGGCTCGGAAGGGCTAAATGGAGTGTGGAGGTACAAAGAAATAGGAAATAATGCAGGATAATTCAACAATTAATAGAAATAAATAAATAACTACAACAGAGTCCAGTCCAACAAAAAGTATAGTCTAAAGTAGTAAAACATACCACATGCCAAGTGAACACTCGGCCCGGCAAGCTGGCAACTAAGAACCTCCGAACAGCACCCTCGAACCTCGAGGAAGAATTGCCGCACCTGAAAAGCAGGGGTGAGCCTCCTATCACTGGCTCAGTAGGGATCCCGCAGAACCCCAACAGAGAACAACGGCGGTAGCGGAAAGGAAAAATAGCTACAACTATAGCAGGAACAGCGAACTGGTGGCCGGTCAAAACTCGGCACTACATCTACTCCTATTGTACCGGTCAAGCAGAAAGAGAAATCTATATCTCACAATCGGGAACCGGACCACTCTAACACTAGGCCTACTGAGGAAACAGTCACGGCAGCTCTGCCGTGAAGGCCTGTTCTCCCAAAGAAGGCCAACCTGGACCACACTGTCGTGAATACAACTCTAACAAGACGCAACCTCGGTGAAGCCACTAGCACCCTGGCCACTACCTCGGAAACACTAGACGGTCTAGAAAACCACGTCTCGTAGACGGGAAATGAAACCAGAACAGGAGAGTCACGTCTCACGTGACAGGAGTACCTGCCCACCAAAAGCAAGGCCGGATGTGTCCACTGACGATTTAGACCGCGCCTCAGGTGTCCCCCTCGACCCCTGGTGAAACGGGGACACCGTACAAGTAACCACAAAGCAAGTGACTAGCTGGGGTCGCGCTCGTCAGTGCGGGTCCAACTGCCCCTAACCACGTGTGCACACACAGACCATGCGTCCTAGGTCTGGCCCTCTGACTGGTTTTCCCCTCAGCAGGACTCTGGCGTCAAGATGTGGGGCCCAACGGTAACCAGCCTAAAAACCATCTCTCGGGGTAGCCTCGCCACCACTCCCTGGTGGGACCAGTCGCGTGTCAGAAGGCTACGACTAGTGGGGAGTCACTGATGTGACCACTCTCCGAGGAGAAACTCCGTGAAGCACGCACGCACCTTACGCGAAAGTCACAAGGAACCAAGTGGCGCCGAGTCACTAGACTCTGGACAGTCCTCTAGACTCACTAAATCCAACGGTCCTTGAGTCACAAGACTCGGGGTCAAGACCGTCGTATGTAATGGCACAATGTCGTTAATCTAGCCTAAACCCTAGGTCTAAAACCACGGTAGCATGAATATCGAGGTAGCTCATGAGCCGCTGAGACCATTCCCTCGGGAAGGGAACTAAGAAGCCTTCCAGCCCCAGGCTGGGCAACTGGACTCACAGTCAAAGGCCACACACATGGCCCACGCGGAAAGCACAGAAGCATGATTCCCAAGACAACTCACCAACTGCCAAGTCGATTCCCCATCCCAAGGAAAAGCAGGGAACCTCCAGCCCCAAGCTGGCAACTAGACTCGCAGTCCAAGGCCAAACACTTGGCCCAGTTGGGAACCATCTCCCGCAAAAACCCACGGCATGCGAGGGAACCCCACCGCACTCACACCGATACACGGTGACTCGATCGAGCGTAACACGAAAGCCCGGAACACATGGGGTCACCCAGACCCACCACACCTATGGGCACGCTAATCGAGGTAACACGGTACCTCTAGACACCCCAAAAACACGAGCATGGAACTCACGGGATGTCCGGGACACTCACGAGGCCGAAGGTCGACCACTGGGTCACATCCGGGTCGACCAGAGACCAACACGACGGTAAACGGCACGACGAGCCCGAAGAATCACCTAGCGGTCTACTCCTGGACCGCTAATGCCAACCTAGCGGTCTAGCCCTGGACCGCTAAGCCTCAGGAACTCGTGACCCCTAGCGGTCACCTCTCGGACCGCTAGGCAGGTGGCGGTCTTTTGCCTGACCGCTAGGTGATGCCTAACGGTCCGTCGCGAGACCGCTACCCGACTGACCTCAAATGACTTCAAAATAGAAAACGGTCTTGCCCTGACCGCTACCAGGAGCCCGGCGGTCTACACATGGACCGCGAGGCACTGGTTAGTGGTCTACCTCTAGACCGCTAAACCCACTGGCGGTTTATTGCATGACCGCCAGCCTTGAACCGACATAGGGGGACCCCTAGCGGTCTCTGGAACGTCCGCTAAATCGTCCCGAGCCCAAAAATGGCATAAATCACGGGAAAGTCCATTCCACGCCCCGTTCACGCCCATGCGAAGGGGAAAACAAGGGGAAACTAGTCCCCTACCTCTCTAGCACCGAGAGGACCCATTGAAACCCCAAAATACGATCAAAACTCTAGATCAGGCTCACACCCCAAAATCATGCTTTTCCCCCAAATCACTCAAATAAGCCCGCTCGGCTCACCACGGCCTCCCAAATTCACGGGAAAGGAAGTGCACGAGCTGGGGATCCATCTCCCTACCTCCACCGAAGATTCCGCGTCTCGAGGACGCCGATCCCCGAAGAAATGCCGTTTAAACCTCCGCCGGTTCATGAACGCACCACCGACCTTCCACGCACCACCGGCCCTCGATCCTCGACCCGTTCCTCGTTCCTCGCCTCCCGCCATCGCCACCTCACCCTCCTCCGCCACCGTCGGCTGCCCGGGGAGAGGGGGAGAGAAAGAGATGAGAGAGAGTGAGAAAGAGAGAATGGAGAGAGAGAGGGGGTGAGTGGATTTATATAGAAACGGATTTGGGATTTTAAAAATCCGAAAAATACAAAAATAGGAAAAAATCACCTCCCTGATCCTCGAAAGACGCACAACGCAGTGGTAATGTCCCGGTGTCAGAGAACGCAACGGTTCACCCTACACAGGATTCCGAAGGTCCGACTGACGAAAAACACGCGTAAAACCCAAAACGCGACCCGGTACCCACACAGGCGCTCTAAAAGTTCCATAAAAATACCGACGTGCTCCTCACAACACCACAGACCCAAGGAAATTCACGGGCACACCACCAATAGGTCCGACAATCTGGTATAAATAGTTTGAAGCTCAATCGGACGCAATCCGTAATCCGTGGAAAAATGATCCGAAACCCACGGATCCTGATCCGATGAACATCCGAAAAACCTGGGGTATTACATACTAGGTCTGGTTGAAAATGGGGGCATTCCCTCTAGGCTAACCATAACATCATGTTACGTGGTGAGCAACCACACTAGGTTCCCCAGCTTGAAGTCAAAGGTGCAAAAATTCCTCCTCCACCAGGGCTTTACCCTGAACATGCAAGCAGTCATTACGTGGTGAGCAACCATACTAGGTTCCCCAGCCTGACGTCAAAGGTGTAAAAATTCCTCCTCCACCAAGGCTTTACCCTAAACATGCAAGCGGTCAGGAGGTCCCCTCCTTTACTAAATTTCTGTCCTCTCGGGTGGGCAAGCGGCCATGCCCACCGCCACAGTGGAGGGTCAAGGGTGCTCCCACCTTACCCTCAGTAGTCTCTCCTCTAGCAAATCAAGACTACGCAGGAATCCCATGCTTCATCGAATTTATGCAAGGGAAGGAGCCAGTCAGACCAGCGCAACAAGTTTGGGCGACACCTGAAGAAAAAGATGAATTGCCTCCCAAACCAGCTCCTCAAGAACGCCATGAGGGCAGGCATAAAAGGTCCAAAGAAGTGAGGTTGACTAACGTCAGAACAACCAGCAGAATTGTGAAGTAGCTGAAGAGAATCCCTGCAGGCTTCTCTGTCTGGGATATACTTTCCCTTGACGAAGAAACAAGACAAGCCGTCATTACGGCCTTACAAACCCCGGCATACTTTGAGAGCTGTTTTGCCGAGGTGATGTCGGGGGTGGCTATGACGTTCACGGAGGAGGATATGCTGCTGCCTTCCGTCAATCACAATAGACCCCTCTACATGAGGGGGTAATTGAACAGGTAGCCAATAAGCAACGTCTTGATTGACCTAGGGGCGGCAGTCAACAGATTCCCCTATCGGGTATATCAGAAACACTATTTTGACGTGCACCTGATCGAGGTCAGGGATATGAGAATTGCCAACTTCAACCAGAAGTTTAAAGTCCCTATGGGCGTGGTGGAGTTTGAGCTCTCACTTGGTGACTTCACTACCAAAATGCAATTCCACGTGATAAACTCCGATACGTCATACAAGACGCAACTGGGCCGGCCGTGGCTGCATCAAAATCAGGTGGTGGCCTCCACCCTCAACCAATGTATAAAATACCCATGGAATGGGAAAGAAGAGAGAGTGTTTGCCGACTTACACCCTTTCGAGGTGTTCGAATGTCACTTGCTAGATGCATCTCTATATCTAGAGAAGCCGAAGAAGCCTACCCCTCCAGCCAAGGACAAGGGGTAGAAGAAACTAGAATCTGACGATTGGTTCCCTCTGCCGCCGCCTGACTACGTGGCTCCCCCAGATTTGTCACTCATATCTGAGGAAGAAGGAGAGCTTAGAGCAATTCAACTCAGCATTTACCCTAAACCGGGGGCATTAAAACTTGAAGAATTACTTGGGGATGTCAAGATCCCACCAGGGATCATCAAGCCCCTAGCTGATGCAGACTGCCAAACAGTTGAAGTGTTGAAGACTCTGGAGGTCCCTAATCCTGACGGCCAACCCACCATATTTTATGTGGCCAAGGAGCAACCCGTAAAAGGGGACGATGATTGCAGGTTCCCCGAAGAGATGCATGACCCGCCTGTCCCAATTACGGGACTCCCGTATATAACTGGCCGCGCGATCAAGCTGGCCCGAAAGCAGCAGATCTCCTTCTGCCAACCCTCCAGTCAGAAGAAAATGTTCAAAGAATTATGGTATCCACCTAACATGGACAGAAGATTGCTACAGATTACTCAGCACCCGGGGTTGGGTTTCTCTGTAGAAGATTATCATGAAGTCGATATGCTTTCTACCTACACTGTAACGAGTGAAGACTCCCTGGAGGCAATTTATGATGAATACATAGGAGATTATAAACTAACTGAGCCATCCACTAAATTAAAAGGCTCGGGGCCGTCTCGGCCACGGGCACATAATGATCATGGAGCGCTACTCCGTGCAGATGTTGGGAGTCCATCTCTATGGAAGCAACTATAATTCCCAACAACGACTTACAAGAGTCAAAACTGAAGGAAGTCATCCCACCCTTGAGAGTGCTCCATCTGTGAGTCAGCATCCAAGCTGCACAGAATCTACACCATCAATAGCGGGGCTGCTTCTCCAACATAGTGAATAGCCAGCTGGCTCAGAAGCAGGCAAAGTCAAAGTCCCGCCGCTAGGTGAAGTAAGACAAGAACATATCTACGAGGTCCTCGAAGTTGAAGAAGATGATGAAGGCTTCTTCGACCAACAGTTGGCACCTCCGGAAATAGAAGATGGCGGCCAAGCCACTGTCAACGAATTAGTCGAAATAAACCTCAGCACGAATGATGATCCTAGGCCAACCTTCCTTAGTGCCCTCTTGCTACCCAAAGAAAGGGGGGAATACATAAAGTTGCTTCAATAATTCTGAGATTGCTTTACTTGGAATTATAAAGAAATGCCAGGCCTCAGCCCTGCAGCTGCCCAGCATATCCTGGCCATTGACCCTAACGTCGACCTGGTGAAGCAATCAACCCGGCGAATGAAGCCCGAACTGATAAGTCAAGTCTGCAAGGAGGTCAACAAGCTGATAAATGTTGACTTCGTGGCTGAAAATCAATATGCTACATGGTTGCCAACGTCGTGCCAGTCAAGAAGAAAAATGGCCGGATCTATATTTGCGTGGATTTCTGGCACCTAAATAGAGCTTGTCTGAAGGACAATTTTACGGTGCCAATCACCGAAGTCATGATCGACGCTACTACCGGCCATGAGGCCTTGTCATTCATGGACGGATCATCCGACTACAATCAAATCTAGATAGCGGAGCATGACCAAATCCACACGGCTTTTCGGTTGCCTAAAGGGATATTTTATTACAAACGAATGCCCTTCGGCCTTAAGAATGCCGGCACCACCTATCAGAGGGCAATGACAAAAATATTCGACGAATTGCTCTATAACAAAGTCGAATGCTATATTGATGACTTAGTCGTCAAAACAAAGAAGAGGGAGGATCACCTGGCTGACCTCAGACTTATATTTGAAAGGCTGCGGCTGCACGAGCTGAAAATGAACCCGATGAAGTGCACTTTTGGCATCTCCAGCGGAAAATTCCTGGGCTTCATCATCAGATACAGGGGAATTGAGATAGACCCCGTAAAGATCAAAGCTATTCAGGAGCTGCCTCCTCCTAGAAGCCTGACAGAGTTACGGTCACTGCAGGACCGGCTAGCCTACATCCGTAGGTTCATCTCCAACTTGTCCGGGCGGTGCCAGCCGTTACATAAACTAATGATGAAGGATACCCCGTTCCATTGGAGCAATGAATGTCGAAAAGCTTTCAATCAATTGAAAGAATACCTAAACACCCCGCCAGTGCTAGGGGCACCGGTCAAAGGGTGGCCACTAATTCTGTACATAGCTGCCACCGAACACTCCATGGGGGTAATGCTAGCCCAAAACAATGAAGAAGAAAAAGAACAAGCTCTCTACTACCTTAGTTGGAGATTGGTCGGGGTTGAAGTAAAATACACACATATTGAAAAAGTCTACCTCGCACTGGTCTTCGCAGCCAAGAAGATGAGGCATTATATGCTATTGCATGAAGTCAAGCTGATGGGGACATCAGAGCAAGAGCACTAACAATTTATTTTTCAATTGTGTCCTTTTAGTTTGCTTTTATATCCTTGGGAAAGTATGTTTACAATTGTAAGGCTTTATAAGCCAATGTGTCATTCTCTAAGGATCTTTGGATTTTTGTGCAAAAGTCTAGTAGGACCAGCAAGGGGCCCCCATCTCCTTTCCTATTGATCCACCTAAGTCTTAGGGCCCATGTGAGGCCAGTCAAAGGTCCAAGGTGGGCTTCTAGATGGCTTGACCATTCAAGGGGACAATTGGATTAAAAAGTCCAATATTCCAACCCTTAAAGTCCAAGATGCTCCCCCCTTATAATATAGTTTATCCCATGTTGTATTTTTTTTATTTAATTTAGTCATTTGACCACATGGGGAAGAAAATCCCCTCTCTCCCATGAAATTCTCAGCCCCCCACCCCTTGCCATTCTCTGTATAAGCCTATGTATAGTGTCATTAGAGAAATTAATGAAGAATTAAGCATTTTTGCCAAGGGCAAGCCCAAGGGCACCCCTTGTGTCTCTCCTCTCCCCCTTGCAACAGTGATTGCTGCCCATTCTAGGGTGTAAAGCCCTCATCTTGGTGTGACTCCAAGATCTCCAACCTCTGCTGGATGTGACTTCCGGCCGCCGCCTTCCATTCGTGCCGCCATCGCGTCGCCACCGCCATCGCCGGAGTTTTGTCCAAATCAGGATAGAACCTCATCTCTAAAATTTTATATTTTTTTATTGTTGTCTGTTTAAGCCCTAATTTTGAGGGTTTGTTCTCCCTATCTCCCTCAATCTCCAGTTCAAATTTTGTGTCATTTGGACACCATTTGGTATTTTTCCCACATTTATTGTTCTCCCCCCTATAATCTACCATTCTGTAGATTTACGGGATAGAGTCACCTTGTTGTAATTTTCCCACCCACTTATAAATTTCCAAACAAATCACAAAAATTCCTCAGTGTTCCTCACATATACCCCCTTCCACCATAATTTTCGTGGAGTTTATAAAAATCATTTTCCCTTCGGTCAAAGGTCAGTCACAGGAAAAACACAGTCTACCCTGTGTGTCTATCAGTCCGGGTCAGAAAAACAAATAGTGTTATAGTCATTCTCATCTTCAATCCTCTCGATGGATGGAGCTGTAAAAACTATATGTTGTAGTTCTGTGAGTTCTCTTTCCAACGGTACCAGCCACGTCTCGATCGGCCTCCGGATCTGAGCACCATAATTCTTGCCGCCGAGGCGCGCCAATCAGTTTTATGTGCAGATTAGAAAATTCAGTCCGAGATTAATTCGTGCAAAACTATCAAAAGTCAACTTCTGGAACCGCCACTTCAGAGAGTCGATCAGGGACATCCCGCCATCGTCCCAGCCAAGCGGCGCCTTTAGAAGACCTCAGGAGGGCGTCGTTCCTTTGGAATCCGTGCCTTGCTGTCCAGCGAGTCAGAACCGAGTCAGACCAGCACGTCAAGTTCGTGCCGAACGCACCTCCAGATTGTTGCCCATCAACCCAGGGTCGGTCCTCCCGGGCCCCACTTGTAGCCCTTTACCTCCCTGCGTGGAGTGGGCAATATAATTCACGGTTGTAATTAACTTTTTACTGTTATTACCGGGAGTTACCGTAACTGTCCGGGATCGTCTTCCCCACGCCCGGAGCGTGGAGGTACACTCGTTCTCACTCTTTATCGCATTTTGCTTAGTTCATATTCATTCGTATATGCCGCTGCGAGTGTAGGTTTCTAACTTGATATATTGTTATCACCGCAGCGAGAGTGAGTGAGTGTACCGTCCCGTGACTCGATCCGAGTTAACGCGGAAAAGCCGATACCCGAGACTCACTGTCGGTTTCTCAACCGCGCACGGTCCCACGTCTTCTCTCGCATAGGGGCGATCGCGAGCTAGAGTCCCAGGTCGCGTGTCCGTCCCGCATCACAAGCTAATATCTAGGGCCGACCCGGTCAAGTATATACTCTCTCAGCCAGTCCTCAAAGGACGGTTGGGAAAATGGGTTGTCATCCTCATGGAGTTTGACATTACTTATGTGCCACAAAAGGCCATCAAAGGTCAGGCCATTGCGGACTTCTTTGCGGCACACCTAGTGCCTGAAAATTCTTTGTTGATTACGGAGCTTCCCGAAGATGAAACTCTAGAAGTGGGCCAAGTCCAGCAAGCCACCTGGCAGATACACTTCGACGGTGCTTCAAGAATAGAAACATCCCCCTTGGGACAAACAAGAATAAGAGTAGGGGTGGGCGTCGTCCTCAAATCCCCCGAAGGAGAGGTGCTGCACACCTCCTGCTCAATCAACAAAGCATGCACAAATAATGAAGCAGAATGTGAATCTCTAATTATCGGTCTCCAGGTCGCTCTCCATATGGAGATCCAGATGCTGCAAGTGTTTGGGGATTCGATGTTGATCGTCAAGCAAATCCAAAGTCAATTCGAAGTCTGAAAGGCTGAATTACTCCCCTACCATGCTACGGCAAAGCAACTCATGAAGAAATTCTACTTTATTGAAATAAACCATGTCGACCGAGGTCAAAATGCACAGACCGATGCATTACCAAAGCTAGCAAGCTCACTGGCAATCCCACCGGATGAATCACTCAACATACGGGTGATCAACCGACGGCAGGTCCCCAGCATGATAGAAGAGGAGCCAGGTGGAGAAGAACCTGAAGTAGCAACTGCAGAAGTGGTTGGCTCACTTGATTGGTGTGAGCCCCTCATGCTATGGTTTAAACACCGGCATCTACCCAAGCAAAGGTAAGAGAAGATCGGGCTGATTCGAATAAAAGACTCCTATGAATTCAGGAACAGAATTCTATTCCGAATTGTGGCAGACGCCAAGAAGAAAATACTCCTCCGATGCCTCTCTAAGGAGGAAGCGTGGAGAGTCATGAAAGAAATTCATGCCGGGTCAGCTGGAGCGCACCAAAGAGGGCCAAAGATGAAGATTGAAATTAAAAAGTTGGGCTATTATTGGCCAACAATATTTGATGACTGCTGCAAATACGCTAAGTCATGTCAAAAGTGCCAAGAGAAGGCAACGGTCCCCAGGAGACCTCCAACATACCTACATCCAACAACACCCAGTTGGCCATTTGCCCAATGATGAACAGATGTCATGGACCCATTTCCCCTATCCTCTTCGGGATGCAAGTATATCCTGGCAATAACAGACTATTTCACCCGCTGGGTGGAGGCTATAGCCCTAAGAGAAGTGACAGGAGAAATCGTGGCCCGATTTATCCGACGAAATGTAATATTCCAATTTGGCATCCCCAACCGGATCATCTCAGACAACGGAAGTCATTTTCGGAATCAAAAGGTCTACAGATTGGCTGAAAAATACAAGATCGACTGGAGGACATCCAATCCGTACAACCTGCAGGCAAACGGGTTGGCAGAAGCATTCAATAAAACCCTATGCACCCTCCTATCTAAGATTGTCAGCTCTAACAAAAAGGACTGAGAAGATAAGATGTACGAAGCACTCTGGGCATACCGTACCATCTATAAAACCCCAACGGGCTATTCGCCCTTCTCTTTGATGTACGGCTCGGAAGCAGTTGTCCCCATTGAACTAGAAGTGCCCTCACTTCAGGTCACAATCCAACATGAATTGGTCAAAGACGACCGAACAAACGCATAGCGAAGGTTGGAAGAGCTCTCCAATCTAGAAGGGAAGTGACTCCAGGCTCAACAGAACATACAGGTCTATCAGGCCCGCATAACCCGCACCTTCGACAAGCTTTTCAAAGGGCGTGAATTCAAGAAAGGCGACCTCGTGATGGTTAAAAGAAGAGAGGTCATGGCTGCCAACCCTTAAGGCAAGCTGAAAGAAAACTGGCTTGGGCCCTATGTTGTCCAAAAAGTGTACGAAGGAGGTGCATATATGGTTGTCAACCATAGGGGGGAGACTCAATTCCCACCCCTTAATGGAAAGCACTTGAAACTATATCATGCATCACTTCCCCAGTTCGATGAATTATTAAACCCCGCGCCTCATGCAGAGCAAGGATGTTTCTTAGATCTCCCGTGAGACTATGCAATATCCATTCAAAAAAAAGAATGAAAGAAACAAAAAGAGAAAGAAAGAAAGAAAAAAAGGAGGAAACAGAAAGAAAAAAAAGAAGAAAGAAGAAAAACAACTCGTCAAAGTCATCGGGGGATGTCGATTCATCAAGTCCAACCGGAATTCAAAACTCCTTTGATTCGGATCAGACCATCTTGTCTCGGCCAAACAACCAAACAACTGCATATGTAGCTCAACACTACTTCATCCTGTCCCATCGACGCATAAAGCATCTTACTTGGACCTCCCGTCTGAGCCGGTAAAACAAAGCCCCCCCTTCGCTTTCACTCGAACCTTCCATCCTGGTCAATGAACGAAAAGACCTCCTTCCTTTGACCCAGATCCTCCATCTGGATTCGGTGAACAAAAAAGACCCCTTTCCTTGCTTTGACACTAACTCCGTGTCAATTAATAAACCACCTCAACATTACAACCTCTTGTCCCACCGACGAACGAACCTGTGGCCTGGACCTTCAATCCGGTGCCATGAACAAAAACACCCTTCCACTTTAGATCGGACCTTTCGTCCGACTAGAGAACAAAAAGAGCCCTCATACAGTCGGTGTTGTACCCCTGTGGTTTTGATGTCAGCAAGCACTATGAGTATGAATGATGATTGATTTAGCATCTTATTTGCATGTCATTCCATCGAACAGGTTGTGTGCATATTCATCGTGCGTTGATCCTGTATGGGCATTGCGTTGTGTGTTCTAGCATTATCTCTGTAGAAACACATGCATACTCGGTGCATCTGTGCATTCATCAGTTGCTTCAACTCAAGTCTGTACAACATTCTGTATTGGTACAAGTCCACAAGCCCATGCACGTTTGCTACATAGCATATCTTGAATCAGTGTAGTGTTGTTTTATTTAGTCATAAAGTCTGTGCAGTCATAAAGTATGTGCATGCCTTCATCTGTCATATCTTGCATTAGTGCAGTCATATAGTCAGTGCCTGGTTCAGTGCATATATGCATATTATGCATTCATATAGAGGACAGCTTAGATAGGTCAATGCATAGTTCATTGCTAAGTCTGTACACTCTTTACCATACACTCAAAGTCTATACATTCTGTTCGTGCAATTGAATACTATGTCTGCACTCAGTTGCCTTGATGACTGAACAAGTCTGTACATTCTTCGACGGCATGTCTGTACATCTATTGTACTATGCACTCAAAGTCTGCACATTCTTTGGTGGCAAGTCTGTACAACCGGTGCTGATATGAGCATCAATGTTCGTGCATCATTTCACAAGTCTGTACAACCTCTGATGATTCGAGCGTTTAAGTCCATACATCAGCCCATCAGAGTCTGTACATTATGTATTCATGATTAAACTCTAGGCACAGCAAGTCGATGCATCGTTTGTACATCGCACACAAAGTCTGAACACTCTTTAATGGCGTGTCCGTGCATTCATCTTCAATGTGCATACTTTCCTGCATGCAAACTGCATTATACGCATCAAGTCTGTACATGCTTAGTTCAATTCTCGAACTAACTTGGTGCGTCTTTTTGTCTTTCCTTTCAGATTAACTCAAACTGATGACAAGTCTGATCTGACAGGACTGTTGGTCGAGGAACTTAAGAAAGGGCACGTGATCCAAGAATGTAGGATGTGCCAGGATCGTGACACGTGTATTGCAGTAGGCCGAAATGCTGCCACGTGGTCAAGGCGCTTGGGCGGGAATCGTGGAGGACACATGCCCACCTATCTGCTGCTGCTATATAACAAGAAGACTTCTCCATCTGAAGTGATGATCGTTGCATTGAGATAGAAATCAGATCAAGAAGTGTAGAAGCAGAGAGAGCCTGCACGATCCAGAGAGAAGAGAAAGAGAAGAAAGAGAGAAGAAGAGAAGTAGAGAGTTGAGAGAGAGGAGTCTGAGAGATTTACTCTAAATGTTTGTTCATCGGTCTCTTGGTTCATATTCCAGAACTGATATTGCTCATTGTGAGCTACATTCCCTCTGGAGATTTCTTGTTTTTCGTTTGTTTCTATCTTGTTTTCTGAAATCTTATTTTCAAGCTGTGTGTCAGCAGGGCAAGCCGTAATGCTCAACGGGCAGAGGAGGATTCCTCTGGACGGGTGAAGCTGTAAGTCCCCAGCGGTTTGCAGAATAGGATTCCTCTGGACGGCATAAGCTGTAATGCCCAGCTGTCTGTAGGGTTGTGACCCCGAAGCTGTGGATCAGCGAAGCTATGTATCAGCGGTTGAAGCCACATTCTGGTTTGGAGTGTGGGGTGGACGTAGATCTCGGGTTTGAGATCGAACCACCTTAAAAATTTCCTATCTACTGTGCGTTTGTCTTGCGAATTGTTGTGTCTCTTGATTATATCTTCCATCCGCAGTAGATGCATGTTTAGGATCGTTTAAGTTCAGATCTGCTTGAGTTGGCTTTCTGTGATCGCTTTAGCTTATCTTTCTACCATCCAGCAGTAGTTTGTTTTATTTCTGCACTTGAAACTGCTGCAGTCGATTTTATTGGGTGATTGATCTATTCACCCCCCTCTACATCGTTCATAGACTCTCATCAGTTGGTATCAGAGCTTAACTCTTTTTCAGGGACTAACATCCTAAAGAGGAACGGCCATGAACGCTAAGGGAATGACAGCAGAAGGACATTCAACCTCCAAGCCTCCATACTTCGATGGCTCTAACTACGCCTACTGGAAGAACAGAATGTAGGTCTTTCTGAGGGCGAAAGACTACGAGATCTGGAGAGTAGTGAGCAAGGGACCGTTCGAACTGTACGAGAATGAAGAGGTTTGGACGAAAGAGGAAATTAGAAAGTCTACTTTGAACTGGAGTGCCGTCAACTCTATCTAGTGCGCACTTCATCCCACGGAATTCTCCAGAGTGTCATCGTGCAAAACCGCCAAGGAGATGTGGGACACATTGGAGGTTATCTATGAAGGGACATCACAGGTGAGAGATACCAAGGCTAATATGTTGGTCTCTGAATATGAAGCATTCCGGATGAAACCTGGTGAGACCGTGACTGAGATGTATGCTCGTCTGACGATCATAACTAACGGTCTGAGGAATTTGGGAAAGAGCTATTCCGACTACGGGATTGTAAGGAAGATCTTGCGGTCTCTGACTCCTGTCTGGCACACAAAGGCGACAGTGATCGAGGAGTCAAGAGATCTTCAGACGATGAAAGTTGACGAGTTAATAGGTTCTCTAATGGCATATGAGATGAACCTTTCCAAAATTGAGGAGCTCGAGAATAAGAAGAAACCAATCGCGCTGAAGGTTAGTTCCAGCAGAACAAGCAGATCCAGCCATAGTGAATCATCAAGCGAGCAGAGCAATCTATCTGGGTCAGAAATAGATGGAGACCAAATTGCTATGTTGACCAGAGAGTTTAGGCGATTCTTGAGAAAAGAAGGCAGAAATTTCGGCCGAAGACAATTCAGCGGCCGGCGATATAACAGGTATAGGTCTACCCCTGCGAAGAAACCTGATACTAATGTTTGCTATCACTGTAGGAAGGCCGGACATATGAAGGCAGATTGTCCAGAGCTCCAGAGGCAGAAGGAGAAACTAAGGAAGAAAGGAGGAAAGGGAAAAGTCATTATTAGTACTTGGAGCGATGAGGACGAGGGCACACTGAGCACCACCTCAGAGGGCGAGGATGAAGAAAAGCCTGTCTGCCTGATGGCCAAAAGTGACAAAGAAGAAGGAGACTCCGATGAGGTATCCTCTCCTTTTGAGCACTATACAATTTCTGATTGGGAGGATGCCTACGGAGACTTGCTAGATAAAGTGGATGATATTAGAAAGGAGAATAGGCATTTGAAGAAGAAAATAAGAGAATAGGCATTTGAAGAAGAAAATAAACTCACTTATGAATGATAAAACCATGTCTGATAAAATTGCCTATATGCAATCGGAGAATGATAGTTTAAAATTTTCATGTGCTGAATATGATGAATTGAAGCATGCTTTAATAGATTCTAGAAAGGAAAATGAATGGTTAAAGAATGTCATCGATGATTTGAAGCTGAGAGTTTAAATGTTTGAAAATAAAGCAAAAATTTCAAATGAGAAATATGAAGATGTTTTGTGTGTGAATTCTGAATTAAAGAAAACAGTTGAACATTTAGAAAAAGAAAATGTTGATAAAAGGAAAATTATAGAAAATATGACCCAAGGCACAGATAATCTCAATGCTCTGTTAGGGTCAATGGTGAATTTCAGAAAAGAAGGTCTTGGATTCAACTCAACTGCCACGAAAAGCCTTGCCATGAAAGCCATATCATTTGTGGCAGAGAAAAGGAAGGGACCTCTTATAAAAATGGTTAATGAAAATTCTGCTTCAAAAATTATTAATTTGAAAATGTCCAGTGCCAAGGACAAAGGTAAACAGAAGGTTGGTGAGGCTAGCAGATCCTGCCCTTTACCCAAAAGTAAGTCTCAGGTTCGGGGTCAGCCTCCAAGCAAATTTAAACTCCAAGGCAAGATCACCAAGTCTCCACCACCATCACCTATCCAGAAGAAGACCCAACACAAACCTGTACAGAAGTCTAGTGGGTCAAAAATGCAAGGGATATCTAATGCTGCTCGGGGGCAAACCAGCCATACTCACCAGCCCAAGGTCCAGACCTATTACACCTATCCTCAGAAACAGCCACAACCATTCTATAGGACTGGATGGAATCAAGTCCAGGGGAGGTCTAGATATCAATCTTTTCCCACTCACTGGCATAGACCTCATTTTGCTAGCTGGGTCGGTCAGTCTAGGACATGGGGTCCTAATAGACAGGTCTTCTTTGGTCAGCCTAGGACCACTGCAGGCCGCAATTATTTGAGTACCTATTGGCCTGGGCACTGGCACAAAAATAATCATGCTGCTAATAAAGATGGTGCCAGAACTCAACAAAAACCACAGCATCAGAAGAAGAAGGTTCAATCAGTTGGTGCTGAGAAAAAAAAATGATGAAAAGAATGTTAGGAATTCCACTAAGCCAACCATGTCTAGACAAATGTGGATTTATAAATAATTGCTATCTTGCTTAAATTGTTCTGTTTCTGCTTCGGAGCCCAAACAGTTTTGGGTTCCAAAATTCTCTACCTGATTGTGATTGCAGGTATGCCTGGCAGCCAGGAGCAATATGTGGTATCTTGATAGTGGCTGCTCCAGGCATATGACAGGAGACAAGGCCAAATTTTGCATGTTGACTGAGAAGAATGGAGGTCTTGTCACCTTCGGAGGAAATACAAAGGGTAAAATCATCGGGTCAGGTAAGGTAGGTAAGTGTACTACCTGTTGCATTGAAGAAGTACTGTTGGTTGATGGTCTAGCATATAACTTACTCAGTATCAGCCAGCTCTGTGATAAAGGACACAAGGTAGTATTTGATTCTCATTATTGCAAAATCTTTGAACCTGATTCTGATGTAGTTAAATTCTCAGGAAAAAGGGTGAATAACATTTATTTGGTAGATTTAGATGATTTAGCTCATTCTAATCTCTGCCTTACTGCAAATAAAGATGATTTAGCATTTCTGTGGCATCGTAGATTAGGCCATGCCAGCTATACTATTTTGCATAAATTGAATAAACATAGCATGGTCAGAGGACACCCTGAAATTTCTTTCAAGAAGGAAAATAAGGTGTGTGGTGCTAGCACACAGTCCAAGTAGACTAGAAAGTCATTTAAATCAAGAACTGAAAACATGTCCCTTAAACCTTATGAGCTGATACATATGGATCTATTTGGACCCACACGATCAGTCAGCTTATCAGGGAGGAGATATGGATATGTCCTAGTTGATGACTTCTCTAGGTATACTTGGGTCTTTTTCCTTACAAATAAAAATGATGCATTCTTAGAATTTCAGGAGTTCTATTTGAAAATAAAACAGAAAAATGAAAATTCAATTGAAAATATTTTATCTGATCATGGAGGTGAGTTTAAGAATTCACAATTTGATGAATTTTGCAGGGTCAATGGGATTACTCATCGGTTCTCCTCACCAAAGACACCAGAGCAAAATGGAGTGGTGGAGAGGAGGAACCCGACTCTTGTTGAGATGGCCCGAACACTCCTAGTTGAAGGTGGCCTACCAAGAAAATTTTGGGCAGAAGCAGTTAATACTGCATGTCATGTAATAAATAGAGCCATGGTAAGGCCGTTCACTCAGAAAACACCCTATGAAATCCTCAAGGGTAAGAAACCTTCAATTGCTCACTTTAAGGTTTTTGGATGTAAATGTTTTATCCATGTTAATGATAAAAGAGATCTTGATAAGTTTGAACCTAAAAGTGATCCGGGCTTGTTCTTAGGATATTCTGAAACCACTAGAGCATATAGGGTGTACAATTCAAATTCTAAAACGGTTGAAAAATCTCCACATGTAGTCTTTGATGAGTCCCTGACTAAGTGTGATAATGGTCTGTGCAGGAAAGAAGATGATGGAGAAATATTAAATGAAAGACAATTGGCAGACCAATCAGATCAAGAAGAAGAGCCAGAAGAAAACAATGCAGAAGAGCCTGCTGTTCAGGGGGAGGTAAATGAAGATCAAGGTAACCAAGTTATCAATATCATATTTTTAAGAGATCATCCAGTAAGTAATGTCATTGGTAACCTAAATGAACCCCCTAGGACTAGAGGCTACTTCAGAGATCGGCATGAATTAAATACATATGCATTGGTTTCTCATGTAGAACCCAAGTCCATTGACAATGCCTTAAAGGATGTGCATTGGATCAATGCCATGCACGAGGAGCTTAATCAGTTTGACAGGAACAAGGTGTGGTACCTAGTCCCACCTCTTGATCATGGGACTGTCATTGGAACTAAATGGGTTTTTAGAAATAAAACTGATGAGCTAGGTAATGTAGTAAAGAATAAAGCCGGACTTGTTGCTCAGGGGTACAACCAGGAATTCGGTATTGACTTTGAAGAGTCATTTGCCCCTGTAGCCAGGATAGAAGCTATCAGAATTTTGTTAGCTTATGCATGCTCCCTTGGAATAACTCTCCAGTAGATGGACGTAAAATCTGCCTTTCTCAATGGGGAAATTAAGGAGGATGTCTATGTCCACCAACCTCCTGGCTTTGAATGCTCAGATTTCCCTTCTTATGTATATAAGTTGAATAAAGCTCTCTATGGTTTGAAGCAAGCTCCTAGAGCTTGGTATGACAGGCTCAGCAAATTCCTTACCGAGAAGAAGTTCTCGAGAGGTGAGATTGACCAAACGTTGTTTACAAAGGTAAGTCACCCGGACATACTTATTGTTCAGATTTATGTGGATGCCATTATGTTTGGTTCAACTAACCCAAAGATGTGTAAGGAATTTTCTGACTTAATGACACAAGAGTTTGAAATGAGCTCAATGGGTGAGCTGAAACTCTTTCTTGGATTGCAGGTGACACAAACCAAAGATGGAACCTTTATCACCCAGTCCAAATACATTAGGGACCTCCTGAAGAAATACAAGCTCGAAAACCTCAAGGACATTGCAGCTCCTATGGGTACCTCCACAAGTCTTGATCAAGATACAAAAGGTAACCCAGTGGATCAAAAACTGTATAGAGGTATGATCGGATCCCTTTTGTATCTCACTGCATCTAGGCCTGATATACAATTTGCAGTATGTTTATGTGCTAGATTTCAGGCTAGTCCTAAGGAGTCTCATTTTAGTGCAGTGAAAAGGATCTTTAGATATCTGTCAGGCACCCAAGAACTTGGTCTTTAGTACCCTGCTAGGTGTGAGTTAGAGCTTACAGCTTACACTGATGTAGACTATGCTGGGTGTCGGATAGATAGGAAGAGCACTAGTGGATATTGCCAATTCTTAGGTGGTTGTCTAGTATCTTGGGCCTCTAAAAAGCAACACACTGTAGCACTCTCCACTGCAGAGGCAGAATATGTTGCTGCAAGGAATTATGCTGCCCAGGTACTATGGATCAAACATCAGCTCACAAATTATCAGATAATTCTGGGATGCATTCCTATTTTATGTGATAACACTAGTGCCATCTGCCTTACTAAAAATCCTGTTCACCACTCTAGGACTAAGCACATTGATATTAAACATCATTTTCTTAGAGATGCTGTGAGCAAAAGTGAAATTGAATTAGTCTTCGTTGAAACTGAAAAATAAGTTGCTGATATTTTTACAAAACCTCTTGGAAATGAAAGATTTAGATATCTAAGAAGAGAACTAGGGCTTTGTAAATTTCAGTAGGAAAATGACTAATTTTTCTCTTGGGATGTCTTTTAGAGTGCTTGAAATAATTCAGTTTGCCTGTTCTTGAACCTATGAATAGGGTTGCTCGATGATAGAATAATCACTTGTGGACTGAGTACATAAGTGGCTGCACATCTTGCACATACTATCTCTGAAGTCGATGCATAGTTGGGCATATAGTTGACGGATGGTTGTGCATATAGTCAATCAATTGCCTTGTATAGACTTTATGTCGAAGCACACTCTACACATAGTTGATGCACGTTTTCACCGGGGTGCATGAGCTTTCAGCATGAAGTCGATGCATTTGGTGTTTTAAACAGCGTGAAGGTCGGTGCATCCTATGTTCATGTTGCATGTAGGTCGGTGCATCTTGCATATCACATATGTCAGAGTCGGTGCATCTTTATACCATCTGCATATAGAGTCGGTACAACTTGAGTTGATGCATAGCGATGTCTGGGGGAGTGCTGTTAAGTCTGATCTTTAATCAACTTCTCCTAACCTTTCCTCCTTTTTCAGATATAATTATCCTTTGATATCAGTCCATATAATCTTGCAAACCCTTTTGAGCTGCTCCTATGCATCATTATCACCTTTTATCAATTGGTATCATTATTACTTGGTATCACTTTGATTAGATAACAATCTTGCTATATGTTCATGTCACGCCCCGACGCGGAATATTGAGGCGCGACGAGTCGAAACACTCAAGTCATTCAGAGCACGAAGATTGGGGTCCAAACCACAAGAATAGATAAGAATAAATGGATACTCTTATTTCATCAAAATAAAGTTTTACAACATTCTTAAGCCTTACGAGATAAGGCAAGATACAACTTCAAATAAAAGCATAATTCTAGTAAGAACAACCATTCATAAACCTAGGTAACTAAGGTAATCTTGATTCCTCGATCACTCTAGCTCATTCCCATGAGTTTGGGGTTCATCATTGGAATTACCTGAAATGTTAACCGGAAAACGTAGGGTGAGCGAAATACTCAGTAGGACTTATATCTCTATACCAGGCAACTTAAAGTAATTAGCAGTTTGGATAAAGGTATGTGCTATGCCGAGAAACGTAAATAAAATATGGAACAAGCATAGGAGAGAGAGTAAAGTAATGCAGTAATTGGAATCACAAGTAGACAATATATCAAGAGTAAAGTTCAAGTAGATAATGATCATGTAGCAAGTAATATTATGGAATTGGCCATTTTACGCAAGTATGTACAAGTCAAGTACTTCATGTATTCAAGCAAGTTAGGAATTCACAAACTTTGGAATGTCATAAATTAATCTAGCAAGTCAAGCACTTCGATGCAATGCCACACCAGGTCATTCAACTCCCATGGGCACAAGTACTTTCGTGCGCTCCCCCCAGGACCAGACCGGGCCCCATTAACGCCAGGCATTAGGTTATGGATCATAGATCCCAAGTATATTTTTGACATCCACATTATATGTATGGCCAAAGAATTTCAAGGTAGAGATTATGAAATAAAGTATAGATCTAGCAAAATTATCATTCGAGGGACTAGTAGTACAAGATTTCAAGTAGATGTAAGAGAAGTTCAAGGATGATTTTAAGACATAATGTTTAACGACATTAAGATTGTTGGCCCAGACTAGATGGCGGACAAGAAGGGGGGTTGAATTGTCCCCTTGACCTAGATGGCGGATTTTAAAAACTCTCTTAACTGAACACAATGGAATTAAAACAAACTACTAGATTGGCCTAACCACACATGAGATTTAACAGGTTCTCTCAATCTTTCCGATCTCACTCGTAATAACAATGCAATCGATAGATAAAAATATGCCAAACACGGATAACAGAAGTAGCAGTGTGCAGTGGTGTAGTGAGTAAAAATCTATTAAATTAACCTGTGAAGGGAGATAGAAGAAAGGGACAAACACACAGGCATTCACACGAGACACAAGGATTTTTAGGTGGTTCGGGACCACGACGGGCTCCCTACGTCCACCCCTCACCCAACCGGGTGAGGCTTCACTACACGCTACTTTCGTAGCAACACGGGGACGAACCCCAACCACACACACACACGCTGCTTCCGCAGCAATATCCACACACGGGGAAAATCCCCAACACACTGCCACCGCAGTACACACACCCACACACAGAATCGGGGAACACGCCCCGGACACTAAATCCACACGAAGACGTAGCTCCGACAACACATAACCAACTATAGGGAAACTTTCCCCACAATAAAGCCCAACACACGGAGACGCAGCTCCGCCCACACACTATGATATTCCGAGTTTGACAAAATAAAAAGATATACAATGAACACCCAAGATATAAATCTATGCTCAACGAAAAGGATGGAAACCCTTGTAAACCGGAAGTGGATGACTCAAAAAGATGGAAACAAGATGCAACAATAAATCTCCATGAGTAGAGGGAGGTTGTAGAAGATCTTCTCTTATCCCCAAGTCGGAGGGTAGCTGGATGTCGACGATGAGAACGTCCACACGTTCATCTTTTCATTCCGCTCCTTTCTTCCTTCTATCACGATTGCAAACTCCTCCTGGATGTAGATGATCTCCACATTTTTCTTCAGCTCCACTCCTTTCCCTCTTCTTCTTTTCCTACAAGATAGAACAAGGAAAGCACTTTAGGGTTCACTTTTTTCAAATTCGGAGGTCACGATGATATATATAGATGTGAGACCAAAAGACCAAAAACCCCTTGCAAAACCCTTGCAAAACCACCCTAACATGTTCATTAGTAACCCAATGGCATGTGGGTAAAATTTCAGCCCATTTGGAGTCCATTTGGTTGGGCTACGGTGGCCCACGAAAATCTCGCGCGGAGTTGCGAAAACAGGGGGGTCGACCCATCTAGGAGGGGGGGTCGACCCATCTGCCAGACAGAATGCTGTCTGGCAGGATTGGTTACAGGGGGGTCGACCCATCTCATGGGGGGGTCGACCCACTTTCAGTCCAGAAGCTGAAAACTCCCTGTTTTGCCCAGGGGACGACCCATTGAGCATGGGGGGTCGACCCATTGACCTTGAAACATTAAAAACTGATATTTAAAGGATTCCCAATGATCTAAAAGTGCAATCCATTGAACCCAATCATGAATTGAATGAAAAGGTAAATTCTTACCATGTCTCCATAGGTTTCTAGACATAAATAAACCTGCATCTTTAGAAAATCAAATTCATGTTATGCTTTGATCCATTCAAATGAAGAATTAAACTTGAATGCATTATCCACACAATACCACCTCTTCAATGCATTTCAACCTTGATGAACCTACACATTAGTATGTTGAAAGTGCAACCATATGCACAACTGATTCAAACAGTTCCAAACCACATTTTTCACAGGTTCACTTTTCAAATACAATTTAATCAAGCCAACATGAATTAGATGAATTAAGAGCAAACTCAAATCTCCACTTTGTATATGCATGAAACTGAATGTATAGACTTGGAAACTTGAAGGCACAAGACATTGTATAGACTTGACAGAAGGCCAATGTATAGACTTGGATTGAAGGCCAATGTACAGACTTGGTGGCTTGAACCAATGGATAAGTGTGTATTTTTCCTTGTTAATTCATAATTATTCACATTTTTATGAGCTTAAATTATGATCAATATACACTTCTCACACTTATTATTGATTTTGTATCAAATGTTTCTTTTTATGAAATTAAATAAATTTTAATTACATTTTTTTTGTATTTGTGCAGGCACGTAGTACGAGAAAGGCTCTACGAAAAAGAAAATAAAGAAAATAAAAATTATATTTTGAATGGGCCAAAAGCCCAGGAAATTGTTCAAAAAGAAAATAAAAAAATTTTAGAAAAAAAATAAATTTATTTACTATTTTTTAGAATTTTCTAACTATATATATACTAGATATATATATTATATATATAATAAAATTAAAAAAAAGATTCAAAACCACCGCCCCGCCCTTCCCGCCTTCGCCCCCCGGGCACGGGCGACGAGGCGCGAAGGCGAAGCGGGGGGGGCTCGTGGCGGGCCGTGGCGAGCGGCGCGGCGGGGGTCGTGGCGGCAGCGGCGAGGCGCGGAGGCGGAAGCGGGGCGCACGCGCCCAGGTGGCCACGCGTCCGGACGCAGGCGGGCGGGCGTACGGGGGCCCATGGCAGGCGGCCGAACCGGCCGAACATTTCGGCGCGTTGCGCCCGCAGAGAGAGGAAATGAGAGAAAGGCAAGGAAACAAGGCCAAATAAAATCAGAAAAATTCCCAAAAAAATGGAAATGTGTGCTAAACATGTTAGCACCCAATTTAGGTCAAAGTTAGGCAAATGTCAAAGTTAGGCAAGTGCCAAAGTTAGGCAAGTGTCCATTATATTTGGCAATCAAAGTGGCCAAATTCACTCCTATAAAAGGGGGTGGAGAGGCTGTATGTGGAGAGTTGTTCTTGGAGAGAATTTAGTGATAAGGCTCTGGAGGGTGTGGTTTGGGAGAATTTTGTTGTAAACTTTGTTAGTTTTCCCTTTATTCTTATGATATGTTCATGGTGTTCATATGAAATTTAGACTGTTGTTTGCCCTTTGTCAACGTGTTGTGTACTTCATTTGAGGTTAGTGTCTTCATCAAAGTTCTTTGTTTTTCTGTTCTCCACACTTTTTATGTTTACCATTTCTTTTGATTCCTCCTCATTTTTAAGGTATGGCGTGATTTTCTAAGTGCTGTCCTGGCGTGGTACTATTCATCTGTGGTTATAGTCTTCCCCATTCTTCTATTTTGAAGTCCTTCTTAATCTCTTTTCCCCCTGCTTTCTTCACAAAAGTTCTTCCTCTCTTTTAGATCTACAATTCATCTTTCTTCCACTTCTTCTAAATCTCATCATTTTGAAAGTTAAAAATTAGTTTCTAGAGATCTCTGTTATCCGGTTTAGTTTTATGTTTATCTATGTGTATCATTAATTTTCACTGAACTTCTTTCTAAGTTTTCACCCTTTTCTGGTCGTAATTTGTTCTTCAGTTCTTCACCAAAGTTGTGTGTTTTTAAGTCCTCTTCAACCTCTTCTTCTACCTCTTCTTCAAATTCTTACTGGTTTGAGAGATAGAATCAATTTTCTACACTTCTGATTTCCTGTCAGTTACTATTCATCCGACCCCTGTTTTTAACACTTTTCACCTTCTTCCTTTCATTTTCTGATTTTCAGTCCTTCATCAATCTTTTTCCTCTCGTGTTTCTCTACAACTTTGCTGTTTTCCACTTTTTCTAAATCCTTCTAGTTTTAAAGATATGTTATTTCCAAACTTGCTATTATTCTGAGTCAACATTCCTTGTAGTTCTTAATCATGTGTAATTAGTGTAATTAGTGTAAATCCATGTCAAATTATACTTTTTCAATCAAAAGAAATCACATCCTTATCATTTCAAAAACTTTGTTCCCTGTGGATCGACCCGTCTTCACCACTTTACTCGAATCTAAATCCTTTTAAGTGTGTGAGTTCGGCATAATATAACTTTGATAAGCGGGCGTATTAACGACGTGCGATTACCGCCACATCAGAAGGCCAATGTAAAGACTTGGCTGATGAAGGCCAATGTACAGACTTTGAAATATGAAGCCCAATATATAGACTTGAAGTATGAAGGCCAATGTATAGACTTGAAGTATGAAGGCCAATGTATAGACTTGGTGGCCAAAGGCCAATGTATGAAACAGAATGTATGGACTTTGAGTATGCATGAAACACAATGTCAAGCATTTATATGAATTCATTAAAAACCCCATGAGCAGATTATCAAAACACAAGGTTTCACAGGTTTGTTCCAAAGTCTCATGCATAGCATGCATGAGGCAACTTCACATGTTTGTTTGTGAAGGACCATAAACTGTCAACCTGCCACCTGCAAACCAAGATACCATCATGTTAGCTTGTTTATCATCAAGATGCCATTGAACATAAAACACACAATATATTGGAATCATCAAAACCATTGTCAAGGACAACGAGGGGGCGCACAAAACCCAACAAAGATAATAAGAAGGCATCATGTCTAATGTCATTAAGTTGATAAAAGAATTAGATTGATGGACACGGCTTGAATGGTTCTCTCAAAAAATCTTGTTAAATAGGCTTAGATAAAGTTTTTCACAGTCGAGTGCTTAATTAGAAAATCGAGGAATTATAGCCAGGTAAGAGGTGGGACAGTGGGAGGCTCCCCTCGCATTCGCGAGGTGCTAATTAATAAACCACTTATCCACTTAAAGCATTTGCCCGTGGACCTCTTTCCTTAGACACCATTTTTCCTTGGAAATCTAGTTATTTACACGACTTGTTGAAAATACGGTAACGTGATATCATGAAAATCGTCAAAACTCACGATTATGCAACTAAGTCCATGTAATTTTAACAGATAATATCTACTCCATTTAGCATGCCAGAGATATAATATAGTCATGGAGATCAAGGATATCATGAAGGTAACAAGAACTAGGACGGAAATATAAGCTCATGGAATAGAATTATTATCTTTCATAACCTTAACTTAATCGTGTGTGAATTTAAATGATATGCAACTTAACATGACATATCTAAAATGCTAGATGATATATAACCTGAAAATATCATAAAAAAGGGGTAGAGATCGCGCATCCGGAACACGGTCTTAGAAAGACACCGTGATCCGAGAAGGATCTTCAAGCGGTTAAAAATCTCAATTAAAATATTATGTCTAATTGTATGGATAGCATGATCAATACTCGATAAAATTTGGGAAAAATGGTATAGAATCAAAGTAACCATACATCTACATCTAATGCATGCATTAATTTGAGTTTAGCCTGAGAGAACACCTACCTTTTTGAAGATCAAAGAATAAGAAATTTAAGAACGAAGAATGCTTTTGACACTCCTCCAACTTCGGGCTTTCTCCCTCTCTCCAATCAGTAATTCCTCCCAAGAGAGTTGTGATTTGAGTATGGAAGAGCATAGCCCTATTTATAGGCCAAAATCTCCCACTTACTTTCACTATTCCACCAACCTCATTCTATCATACCAACCTTGTTCCACTATTACACCAACTTTGTTCAACTATTACACCAACCCCATTACACCAACTTTGTTCCATTATGTGGATGACATAATCTATGACCTCATTTATTCAATGATGTAAGAATGACCTCATCCATTAATTAGGATTAGATTAAAGCTAATAAAAATCAGATGCCGATGTCTTCATCTTTTCGAAATCGTATCGCGAATCTCGCCGTTTGTGTTAACACGTGGAATAGGGCTCATGTTTGCATAACAGAAAAATATTCATAATTTATTTTATTTTTATTTTTTATTATTTCTTTTTTTTATATAAATGCATATAAAAATTTTCGAGTTGCTACATCCTCCCCCACTTAAAAGAATTTGGTCCTCCAAATTCACATCATTAAATAGTAATTTAAAATTTTAAATGGAGGGTTCAAAATTCTAACCTGAGATCAAATCTGGGTACTTCTTCTTGATTGACTCTTCTAATTCCCAAGTAGCCTCCTCGAATCCACGCTTACTCCATTGGACTTTTATTATCAGTATAGCCCTATTCCTTAGCTGGTGAAATTTCTGATCTAAGATCTTGATCGGTCTTTCTTCATAAGACAAATCCTTCTGGAGCTTCAAGTCATTGAATTGAATCACATGCGAAGGATCATACACATATTTCTTTAGCATAGATACATGAAATACATCATGGACTCCGGCCAATTGTGGAGGCAAAGCCAGCTTGTATGCCACTTCACCGATTCGTTCTAGAATCTCCAAAGGGCCAATAAATCTTGGACTCAGTTTTCCATTGATACCAAACCTCTTAATTCCTCGCGTGGGTGAAATTTTCAAGAAGACATGCTCCCCCACTTGAAATTCAAGGTCTCTTCTTCGATTATCGGCATAACTCTTTTGCCGTGATTGAGCAATTTTCAGCCTTTCACGGATCAACTGAATATTGTGAGTTGTATCTTGAATAATATCGGGACCCATCAATCCCTTATCTCCAACCTCACTCCAGCATAGGGGTGATCTACAACTCCTACCATACAATGTTTCAAAAGGTGCCATCTGAATGCTAGACTGATAACTGTTGTTATATGCAAATTCAATCAATGGTAAGTGTTCATGCCAACTTCTCCCAAAATCTATCATACAAGCTCTTAACATATCTTCGATAATCTGATTTTTCCTCTCGGTTTGTCCATCTGTCTGAGGGTGGAAAGCCGTACTAAAATTCAGTCTAGTACCCAAGGATGATTGTAAACCTTTCCAGAAGTGAGAGGTGAATCTCGGATCTCTATCCGAAATTATGGAAGTTGGAATACCGTGCAGCCTTACAACCTCCTTGATATACAGGGCAGCTAGAACATCCACGGTCCATTTGGTTTTGATGGGCAAGAAGTGAGCGGACTTAGTTAGTCAGTCCACAATCACCCATATAGCATCAAATCCACTTCGGGTCTTTGGCAACCCAACTATAAAATCCATGCCAATACTATCTCATTTCCATTCCGGTATTTCTAGAGGTTTTAGCTTACCAGCCGATTTGAGATGTTCGACTTTAACTTGTTGGCAGACCAAACATCGGCTCACGAACTCGGCTACCTCTCTTTTTATGTTAGGCCACCAAAAGGTTCTTTTGAGATCTTGGTATATTTTTGTAGCACCAGGATGAATAGTGTACCTCGATCGATGTGCCTCCTCCAAGATTTTATTCTTGATGGTAGAACAATCGGGCACACAAGTTCTTCCTCGGAAGAGCAGCCTTCCATCATCTGCCAAAAGGAAATCTGGTCGTTGATCTAATTTCTCTTTAATTTCAACAACCAATGGATCATCAATTTATAACTCTTTAATTTCTAAGAGTAACTTAGATTGGAGACTAATATTTGCAATGAAGACTCCTTCCTTCTCCTCCATATTGAGGTCTAAGTTTGCCATTTGTTCTAACAATTGCCACTCTTTAATCATTAGGCTTGATAATAATGCCATCGGCTTCCGGCTAAGAGCATCAGCTACGGCATTACCTTTTCCGGGGTGATATTGTATAGAGAAATCAAAATCCTTCAAGTATTCCAGCCACCGTCTTTGTCTCATATTAAGTTCCTTTTGAGAGAATAAGTACTTGAGACTCTTGTGGTCGGAATATATAATAAATGCCTCACCATAGAGATAATGCCGCCAAATCTTCAAGGCAAAGACTACAGCTGCAAGCTCTAAGTCATGCACGGGATAATTTTCCTCGTGCTTTTTCAATTGTCTTGAGGAATAGGCGATCACCTTGCTATGTTGCATTAATACACAGCCTAGGCCAATTCCGGATGCATCAGCATAAACTTCGAATCCCCCTCCTTCAGTAGGCAATGTGAGTATAGGGGCAGTAGTCAAACAATCTTTCAAAGTTTGGAAGCTTTTCTCACATTCCTCGGACCATATATAAGGAATCTCCTTTCTCGTCAATCTTGTCAAAGATACGGCGGTCTTGGAGAAATCCTTTATAAATCTTCTATAATATCCTGCCAATCCCAAGAAGCTTCGAATTTCTGTCACACTAGTAGGTCTTTCCCAATTTTTCACGGCCTCAACCTTTGAAGGATCGACCGCAATACCATTCCGGGATATTATGTGACCTAGAAAAGAAACTTCTTCTATCCAGAAATCACACTTACTAAGCTTAGCATAAAGTTTGTGATCTCTTAATAACTGTAGGGATTTCTTGAGATGTTCTTCATGCTCCATCTCAGACTTTGAGTAGATCAAAATATCGTCAATGAAGACTATCACAAATTGATCAAGGTATGGCCTGAATACACTGTTCATTAACTGCATAAATGCGGCAGGCGCATTGGTTAGGCCAAAAGGCATAACAGTGAACTCATAATGTCCATACCTGCTCCTGAATGCTATTTTGTGAATATCTTCCTCCTTGTTCTTCAATTGATGATAACCAGATCGGAGATCAATTTTTGAAAAATATCGAGCTCTAGAAATCTGGTCAAATAGTTCATCAATCCTCGGCAATGGATATTTATTCTTGATTGTGAGTTGGTTCAATTGCCGGTAGTCAACACATAATCTCATTGACCCATCCTTCTTTTTGACAAATAAGACGGGAGCTCCCCATGGTGAAGTACTCGATCGGATGAATCCCTTCTCTAATAACTCCATCAATTATTCTTTTAACTCCTTCATTTCGATAGGGGACATCCGATACGGAGCCTTAGAAATAGGTGTAGCTCCCGGAATCAAATCAATAGAGAAGACCACTTCGCTCTCCAGAGGAATACCAGGCAACTCGTCCGGGAATACGGCAGAATAATCCCGAACAATAGGAATATCCTCCAGATTGGGTTTCTTATGCTTGGCCATAGTCATAGAAACTAAGAAAACCGCACAACCCTTCTTCAATAATTTATCAGCTTTAAGAGTCGAAATAAGGGATATGTGTCTAGAATACCTGACACCAGAAAATAAGAGGTTGGGGTACTCACTAAAGGTTACCGTACCCAATTTACAGTTAACACTAGCACCATATGTAGATAACCAGTCAGCTCCCAAGATAATATCATATCTTGCCATCTCCATGCATACTAAATTAGCGGGTAAGTTACAACCGCTAACTAGAACCTCACTAGCAGGGTAGAAATATTTAATCTTCGATCCCGCTCCAATAGGGGTAGTAATAACAAGTTTAGATTCTAATGGAACAGACCTCAAAGGTAAAATATCCGCAAAGCTCTTAGATATGAAGGAATGCGTAGCTCCAGTATCAAATAAGACAGAGGTAGGCCTTGAGCACACAGAGAGAGTACCTTCCACAACGCCTCCATCTTCGGTAGGTGCCGTATCCATAAGAGCTTGAAGTCTTCCTTGATTCTTGACAGCAACTGGAAGCTTTTCCAACGGAGCTTGCTCATTGAGAAGTGGACAACTCGGAATTCTATGTTCCCGACTTCCACATCGAAGACAGGCACCCAGTCTTCTCCAGCACTCATCTGCCTTGTGTCCGGGTTTCTCACAATATTTGCATAGTTCCTTTGATGATGTAGCGACTGGGATGATTTGTTTATCAAATGATCTCGGCCTCTTGTCCTTTTGAAAGTCACGCCCATCCTTATTGAAATTACGTCCATCTTTATTGAAGTTACGCTCATCATAATTAGGCCTCTTCTTTTCGAACGAGGGCTTGAAATTATCAGATCCAGTAACTTGCTCCCTCTTGGCATCTCTTCCCCGGATGCGATCAGTCAATTCCGTTGCATCTTCTAAGAGTTGGGCTCTCCTCACCACATCGGCATATACTTGGATATCCATCGGGGCGAGTTGAGTAATATATTGAGGCTTTAAGCCATTTAAAAATCTCATTGCCTTCATTTTCTCGGTACTCACAAGATGTGGTGCATACCGAGATAATCTTGCAAATTGGGCTTCGTACTCCGCTACCGTCAAGCTCCTTTGTTTCAAGGAAGCAAATTTGGTAGCTTTCCTCTCTTGAACTCGGTCGGAGAAGTACTTGTTGTTGAAGTGTTCTACAAACTCTTCCCACAACACCTGGTCGTGTGGTAGAGTTGCTTCGACCGACTCCTACCAAGCACGTGCATCTCTTTCAAGCTGAAAGGTAGCGAGTAGGACTCTCTCCTCATCAGCACATTGCATGACTCGAAAAATCCTCTCAATTTCCTTTACCCAATGTTCGGTCTCATCCGGGTCGATAGACCCAGCGAACTTAGGAGGGTTCATGCTCTTGAAATTCCTATGCAGATCTCCCGCTCCACGGTTAGCTCCTCCTTGAGCTACTTGTTGTAGTGCATGGGTTAAACCTTGCACCGTCCTTTGCATCTCGCGCCATTGAGCTCTCTCGGCAGCCATCTGCGAGCACAACCATAAAACTTAAATGCTTTGTTTATTTCTTGATTAATCATTCTTTGAAGTTTAGCCCATAGCTCTACCCAATCTTACCGGGAAGGTTCAAGATCCTATCCAAATTTCTATGTCAACATCTAAAACCTATATCAAGGGAAACCTAGGGTTTATGAAACCTAGGCTCTGATACCACAAAGACTGTCACGCCCCGACGCGGAATATTGAGGCGCGATGAGTCGAAACACTCAAGTCATTCAGAGCACGAAGATTGGGGTCCAAACCACAAGAATAGATAAGAATAAATGGATACTCTTATTTCATCAAAATAAAGTTTTACAATATTCTTAAGCCTTACGAGACAAGGCAAGATACAACTTCAAATAAAAGTATAATTCTAGTAAGAACAACCATTCATAAACCTAGGTAACTAAGGTAATCTTGATTCCTCGATCACTCTAGCTCATTCCCATGAGTTTGGGGTTCATCATTGGAATTACCTGAAATGTTAACCGGAAAACGTAGGGTGAGCGAAATGCTCAGTAGGACTTATATCTCTATACCAGGCAACTTAAAGTAATTAGCAGTTTGGATAAAGGTATGTGCTATGCCGAGAAACGTAAATAAAATATGGAACAAGCATAGGAGAGAGAGTAAAGTAATGTAGTAATTGGAATCACAAGTAGACAATATATCAAGAGTAAAGTTCAAGTAGATAATGATCATGTAGCAAGTAATATTATGGAATTGGCCATTTTACGCAAGTATGTACAAGTCAAGTGTTGGGTTCGGTGCAAGTATTCAGAGGGGGGGTGAATGAATATAGCCTATAAAAACTTTCACCCAATAAAAACTTTCGCTCAATTAGAATTTCGCTCACTCAAAAGATTAAACACTTAGAATAAAATCTGATCAAATCATCTAATGAACCTGTGATCAAACACTTGGAGCACCCCTATGCAAACATCTAGCGGAAGCAAACCATAAGCAATCAAACCACAATGCAAGAGGGGTTTTTAGGTGGTTCGGTCCTGCAGACCTACATCCACCCTACACTCAACCCGAGTGTGGCTTCAATAACAGCTGGGCAACACAGCTTGCCAACAGACGCTGATACACAGCTTACCCAGGGGAACAACCTCCCCTCTTCCTCCTACACGGAGGGAATCTCTAGCAACCCACGGTCACTAGAAACCAGAGACTCACGTCTCTCTTCCTCTATACCAAGAGGGAACCCCACTAGTAGCAGCCCCGCTACCAGTGAACCAGCCAGTAGCACTCTGCTACCAGCAATCCACCAGAGGCCTAGCCTCTCTTCCTCCTAGCCCGGAGGGAACCCACAAGCAGCCCCCCTGCTGCTTGCAAACCGGAGATCAGATCTCCCTTCTCCTGACCCACCAGGAGGAACCCGACCTCAGTCTAGAGGATCGGAAGAACTCAGTAAATCAGATCGAATAAAAAAAAATAAGGAACGAAAATAACACAGCAAACATAAGCTGTAAAAGAAGGAACATCAGATGTGGCTCTTAAAGAGCTGGATGGCCTGGATTTGATCCACGGTCCATCAAGAACAGATCTCCCTCGATCTCACTCTCTTTCTTCACTCTCTCTCTTTCTCTTTCTTCTCTGCTGCACTTCTCTTCTTCTCTCGATCTCTGTTCTCCTTTTCTCTCTTTCTCTTTTTCTTTTCTTCTGTTGGATTGAAGAGGTTTCTGCTCTGCTGTTGCTCTTTCTGCTCTCCAGGCTTCTTCTTCGATCAGCCTCCATCTGAAGACGAAGGCTCCAATATATACCAGCAGCAGTAGGAAGATAGGGCGTGTGCTTCCCACGCCTTTCGTCCAGAAGATTCCTCCTCGGATCACGTGCTCAGCACCACCTCGGATCACATGTCAGGTGCCAGCTTCGGGTCACGTGCCCATTCATCAGTACGCTCAGCAACTGGAGTTAGATGGCGTCAACCCACTTGCTCCAAGGAGTTGACGCAGCCTTCAGAGATCTTCAACCTATGAAACTCAAGTCTGCTGCGTTGACTCCATCAGTTTGCTACGTTGACGCATTGATACGTTCCAGTGAACAACCAGCCTAGCCTTTTTAACTCTTGCGTCGACGCTGCTCCACTGCTGCGTTGACGCGTAGGTGATCCAGTGATCAGGTCTTCAGCAGATAGATGTGCTGCGTTGACGCATGGAGCTGCATTGTCGATGTTGCCAATGTACTCCAGAGGCTGCAATAAGGGATACTTGAACTGCTGCGTCCACGCTACTTGATCAATGCGTTGACGCACTAGAGTAATCCACAAGCTTTTTTCTTGATTGTTTGAATTACTGCGTCCACGCCACTTGATCAAGGCGTTGACGCATTGGTGTGTTCCAGCAGCTGAAATTGGATGTCTTCAGCCCTCTTGCGTTAAGGGGTTCATTAGCCTCTTCAGTCCATGTCAGACAGATAAAACGAAGTCATTAGTTCTAAGTATATGCATTGCATTGTATAGACTTTGCTGTGAAGGTGAAAGCAATGTAAAGTATGCACAACGCAATGTATAGACTTAATGAAAATAAAGACATCATAAGACTCAGAAGAACACAGGCGGTGTATAGACTTGATGTGTTCACTGGTGGATGTACACCCTTGCCCACTGTACAGACTTTGTGATGCTTGTATGCAATGTAGAGACTTCGCTGAATGAGAATGCAGTGTATAGACTTTGAAGCACAAAGGCAATGTACAGACTTTGCCTTAAAACGAATGTATAGACTTACAATCATGGAGGCCAATGTATAGACATCAACTCTGCACATCGAATGTATAGACTTCAAGTGTGAAGACCATTGTATAGACTTTGGATTAGAAGACCAATGTGCAGACTTTGGATTTGAAGACCAATTTGCAGACTTTGGATTTCACTGTGGATGTACAGACTCTGAGGAAATGAAATGAGTCAGTGTACAGACTTCAAATTCCACTGTGGATGTACATACTTTAGGGACATGAAGCGAGTCAGTGTACAGACTTCAAATTGAAGACAGCCGCTGTATAGACTTTGAAGAAGGAAGCCAGTGTACAGACTTTCCACCGACCAGTGTATGGACTTCAACAGTGAATGGCTGTACAGACTTGGAAGAATTGAAGCCAGTGTACAGACTTGATGAAGCGAAGCCAATGTACAGACTTGAGTGTAGCACTGTATAGACTTTGTTACCCAAACAAACAAAGTTCTGATGGGTCGATGCATCAGCAAGGGTGGGTCGACCCACTACTGTTCAGACTGTAGATACATGCAGAGACATGATATTTGACAGAATGCAATGCATATATATATAAGGAACAAATGCCATCAATGCTAAACATCATCATTTATGTTGCTATCATATGCAGAATGCTCAAGGATAAGAATGCATAGAAATGCACTTTGTTTGTTGCAATCATCAAAACACAATAGCATTGCAATCATCAAAATACAATATCAAATGCACTCAAATGCACTCACTGTCTTGCTATCATCAAAACCAAATAGCATTGCTATCATCAAAGCAACATAGCACATGCTTGTGCCTAAGAGGCACAACATTCTCCCCCTTTTTGATGATGGCAACACAATGCAACAGTGAGTCACACACAAGATTTTCTCCCCCTTTGACATGATCAAAAAGAGAAAAACAGTAAAAACAAGAGTGCAAAGTGCATTATGCATGCAAATTCCTCTAGAACATTCTCCCCCTGAATGTAAGACTCCCCTGAATTATTTCTCCCCCTAAATAATAGCTCCCCCTTTGAGAAGGAATATGAACAGATAAACAAGGAAGAGAAGGTAGGAGGGTCACTTGACAACAGCTGAATCATAGGTTCAGAAAGGAAGCATGATTATAAACAACTGTTAAAGTATAAGAATCAGCAACATACAATTTTCAAAATTCAGGTTTAACAGTGATAAATCTAGAGTAAAACACCTGACCCCTGAAAAAGAGTTTATAGACTCCATTTATAGCAATGAATCTAGGGCACATGGTATTAATAGATAAGTCAGATTTAATACCCTTTTGTGATTAAACAAGGAAATTCAAGAGAGGCAACTTAAACATGTATTGATAAAAATAATTTTCACTCATTGACTTTTGATTTTTCGAAAGGTTACAGCAGTTTGATTTTCACTTTTGAATTTTTCAGAACCTGAACTAAGTAAATAGATCAGTGGCATTTATGCTGTTGACATTAGGTGTACACCTTGATCAGAGGCAGGTACCCCCAGTTACTAGGCATAAACTACTAGACCTATTTCAGATCAAAACCCACAAAGAATAGTCTTCACTTTTGACATTAAGGGTACACCTTGATTAGAGGCCAGTACCCCCAGTTACTTGGTGAGAACTCCCCCTATAGATTTGACCCTTTGAACAGAGATATTCTGAAGCACTTCATGACTATGAGTTCTCCTGCTTCATTGGAGGAGATCACAATTTCTCAATGCAATTCAGCCATTGCTCTGTCACTATGCTCAGTTCATAGCATTTATGATCTTATTTACTGCTGCCCTTATCTCTTTTAGAGTGATTGTTTGAAAAACAGTACACACTCTTATTCACCTTTTCTAGAAATTTCCAGATCAACACATTAGGCATTACAAAAACTTTTTCTAATCTTACCATGAGACAAAGATTAAGAGCTATAAAAGTTTTTCTTTTATCTCAAATTCTGAAGTGCAGACACTTAACTCTCTAATTTATAAAGGTTAAACCTTTAGTTCCTTTCAATTTGTAAGTGTGATTCTTATAAGTGAACAATTACAATAATCACCATTCAATGTACTAAACCAGATGCAAAGCTGTTGTTTAGTGAAAATGATGGGGAATGATAGCAATAGGCATTGAGTTC
This sequence comes from Amorphophallus konjac, assembly GCA_022559845.1. Lineage (NCBI taxonomy): Eukaryota > Viridiplantae > Streptophyta > Magnoliopsida > Alismatales > Araceae > Amorphophallus > Amorphophallus konjac. The sequence continues at coordinate 293,962,614 of CM040118.1, forward strand.
CTGGAGCATCTGATGTCAAAAGATATGAAAGAACTAGATGGGGACAGTGAGAAGTAGCAAGGATTCAAAGAAAAACTCTCAGCTCCCCCTGACATCATGATGCAAAGATTATGCTATGCACTAGGCTGTTCTACATGCAGACTATGCAATAATGAAACATGAGGCAATTATGCAATCAATTTAAGTTTATGCATCTAACAACAAGCATGCAATGCATTGACATAAAGTCTATATAGTGCATCAACTGTATACACTAAAGAAGCATTCAAATTCAGTTCAACATATAGCAAGAGAAGAGCATCAGATATATGCAGAGTAAAACTCAGTAGCTGAGTCTGGAATGCAGACTGATCAGCTAGACAAGAGAAGATCATACATCAAACAAGCAAATCAACATGAAATTCTCATTTTTCATACTCACAAATTCAGATAATGAATTTAAACAAAGTTCAGAACTAACCTGAAGGATTGAATCCTGGGGTTTTCATTCTTGAGTGCCTTGGTTAACCCCTTTCATTTCCAAGGCACACCTGCAAGATAAAATCAAGTTGATCCTGCAGGAACCCAAGAAGTCTTGGGTCCTGAATTAACCCTCACAGGTGTTCTGAATGGTTTCTTAACAGAACTATCATCATAGCCCATCAACTTATGGCCGGACAAGGAATAACCAAATTGACCAGACTTACCATGATAACGAACAGAATTTAAGTTCCTTTTATGCACCTTATTGTAAGCATTAAGTTCATGTGCATGAACATTAAAATTTCTGTTATATGCATGGGCATGAGATTGGTGTAAGTGAACATGATTGGTTCTGTTATTCACATGGAAATTTTTCTTTTCATAACCAGCCAGCCAACAGTTACCAGCTCTGTGGCCTGGCTTTCCACAGTTGAAGCATGCAGAGTTTTTCTTTTTATCAATTGGATTATTTCTAACAGAATCATAGAAAGTAGGGAATTTTACAAATTTAGAATTCAATCTATTTCTCTGAGCATGCCAGCAATTTTCAACCATGTGGCCCAATTTGCCACAATGAGAACATTGAGTGTTCTTTTCATGAGATGCATGATTTTTGACATGGAACAGTTTATCATGCATTTTAACAGCAGATAGATCATCTAATTTCATTTGTCTACAATCATGCATGAGATGACCTATTTTATGACAGTAAAAACATTGAGGCCTTTTGGTTTGAGCAGAAGAAGGTTTCTTCACAGTAGGCTTCCTAGCATGAATTCTATCATACTTCAATTCATCCTTCTTCATCACAAAACAATCAGCCATCTCATGGCCAGATTTACCACAGTAGAAACATTTCACATTCTTTCTTTTAACATGAGACAGTTTGGCCTGAGAAATTTCAGCATACAAATTTTTATTCTGTTTTGTTTTCTTTTGTTTTTCTATCTGATTCGCAGGCAGACATGAAGGAGAAGCTGAAGTGCTAGCTAACTCAGAGCTACGCACAAAGGTTGTATACATTCTTTTTCTCTCTTCCTGTTTACTGACTCCATCAGAGACTTTCTTCTTAGAAGCAGCCTTTGAATTTTCTTTATTTTTAAATGACTCAGATAGAGAATTGTTCAATTCAGTGATTTCATTTTTGAGAGAGGAAATGAGAATTTCAGAATCTGTGATCTTTTCATTAAGTAAGACATTAATGGCTTTGTAGCTATCAATCTCTTCTATTAATGCAGTCACTCTCTCACGTTCATTTTCAATTGAACTTTTCCCTCTTTCAAGCATTAAGAGTCTCTCAGACATAGCAAAATTAAGCAGCTTCAGTTCTTCATTCTCCTTTCTAGTTTGTTCATTCTAAACTAATTCATTAGTTAAGATTTGATCATATCCTAATGAATTCAGCTTATCTTCAAGTTCAGAAATCTTGTCTGTGAGTTCCTGATTTTTATTTTCCAAAATAGAAATTTGTTCCTTACTCACATTCAGATTAACTAAGCATATTTCATGAGATTTTCTCAGATCTTGACATTTTTCACAATGAGCATTCGAATTAATCTGATCACATTTCTTTTTCAGCTTTCTATTTTCAGATTTCAAATATTTACATTTCTCAGAACGTTCCTCATACATATCCCATAATTCATCAATTGAAATCTCTTCGGATCCAGATTCAGAATTTACCCTGGATGAGGAATCTTCATTATCCCGGTTGGCCATCAAACAACTATCACTCTATCGGGTATGCGCAGAGATAACTTTGTCATATATCTCTTTTCCAGAATTGCAACTGAGAGCAAAAGAATATACATCAGTATTAACAGCAACTCTCAAGATATTAAGAATTATGACATTATCACGGTTCTTAAAGGTGTCCTCACTAGACCACTTGGTCTGATCTTTTGGTAATCGATGTGGGCCTTTGGATAGCAAACTCCATAGTTTGGGATCAATGGAATCTACATACACAGCTAGGCCTCCTAGCCAACTTTCAAAGTTAGAACCATCATAAATTGGAGGACGATCCATTTGGACAGATGGCAAACAGATTCAACTCACTAAAGCAAATGACAGGAAATGCAGCAAAACCAGATGGGCAAGGTAAAGCACTAAACCGGTGAAACAAAACAACGAGCACAATACACCCACTCTGAAAACGTACCAACAATCTAGCAGGATCCTCTGCAGATTGTTAGATCTGTTAAGTCAGAGACCTCTCTGATACCAATTGTTGGGTTCGGTGCAAGTATTCAGAGGGGGGGTGAATGAATATAGCCTATAAAAACTTTCACCCAATATAAACTTTCGCTCAATTAGAATTTCGCTCACTCAACAGATTAAACACTTAGAACAAAATCTGATCAAATCATCTAATGAACCTGTGATCAAACACTTGGAGCGCCCCTATGCAAACATCTAGCGGAAGCAAACCATAAGCAATCAAACCACAATGCAAGAGGGGTTTTTAGGTGGTTCGGTCCTGCAGACCTACATCCACCCTACACTCAACCCGAGTGTGGCTTCACTAACAGCTGGGCAACACAGCTTGCCAACAGACGCTGATACACAGCTTACCCAGGGGAACAACCTCCCCTCTTCCTCCTACACGGAGGGAACCTCTAGCAACCCACGGTCACTAGAAACCAGAGACTCACGTCTCTCTTCCTCTATACCAAGAGGGAACCCCACTAGTAGCAGCCCCGCTACCAGTGAACCAGCCAGTAGCACTCTGCTACCAGCAATCCACCAGAGGCCTAGCCTCTCTTCCTCCTAGCCCGGAGGGAACCCACAAGCAGCCCCCCTGCTGCTTGCAAACCGGAGATCAGATCTCCCTTCTCCTGACCCACCAGGAGGAACCCGACCTCAGTCTAGAGGATCGGAAGAACTCAGTAAATCAGATCAAATAAAAATAAAAATAAGGAACGAAAATAACACAGCAAACACAAGCTGTAAAAGAAGGAACATCAGATGTCGCTCTTAAAGAGCTGGATGGCCTGGATTTGATCCACGGTCCATCAAGAACAGATCTCCCTCGATCTCACTCTCTTTCTTCACTCTTTCTCTTTCTCTTTCTTCTCTGCTGCACTTCTCTTCTTCTCTCGATCTCTGTTCTCCTTTTCTATCTTTCTCTTTTTCTTTTCTTCTGCTGGATAGAAGAGGTTTCTGCTCTGCTGTTGCTCTTTCTGCTCTCCAGGCTTCTTCTTCGATCAGCCTCCATCTGAAGATGAAGGCTCCAATATATACCAGCAGCAGTAGGGAGATAGGGCGTGTGCTTCCCACACCTTTCGTCCAGAAGATTCCTCCTCGGATCACGTGCTCAGCACCACCTCGGATCATGTGTCAGGTGCCAGCTTTGGGTCACGTGCCGATTCATCAGTACGCTCAGCAACTGGAGTTAGATGGCGTCAACCCACTTGCTCCAAGGAGTTGACGCAGCCTTCAGAGATCTTCAACCTATGAAACTCAAGTCTGCTGCGTTGACTCCATCAGTTTGCTACGTTGACGCATTGATACGTTCCAGTGATCAACCAGCCTAGCCTTTTTAACTCTTGCGTCGACGCTGCTCCACTGCTGCGTTGACGCGTAGGTGATCCAGTGATCAGGTCTTCAGCAGATAGATGTGCTACGTTGACGCTCTCAGCATGCTGCGTTGACGCATGGAGCTACATTGTCGATGCTGCCAATGTACTCCAAAGGCTGCAATAAGGGATACTTGAACTGCTACGTCCACGCTACTTGATCAATGCGTTGACGCACCAGAGTAATCCACAAGCTTCTTTCTTGATTGTTTGAACTACTGCATCCACGCCACTTGATCAAGGCATTGACGCATTGGTGTGTTCCAACAGCTGAAATTGGATGTCTTCAGCCCTCTTGCGTTAAGGGGTTCATTAGCCTCTTCAGTCCCTGTCAGACAGATGAAACAAAGTCATTAGTTCTAAGTATATGCATTGCATTGTATAGACTTTGCTGTGAAGGCAAAAGCAATGTAAAGTATGCACAACGCAGTGTATAGACTTAATGAATATAAAGACATCATAAGACTCAGATGAACACAGGCGGTGTATAGACTTGATGTGTTCACTGGTGGATGTACACCCTTGCCCATTGTACAGACTTTGTGATGCTTGTATGCAATGTAGAGACTTCGCTGAATGAGAATGCAGTGTACAGACTTTGAAGCACAAAGGCAATGTACAGACTTTGCCTTAAAACGAATGTATAGACTTAGAATCATGGAGGCCAATGTATAGACATCAACTCTGCACATCGAATGTATAGACTTCAAGTGTGAAGACCATTGTATAGACTTTGGATTCGAAGACCAATGTGCAGACTTTGGATTTGAAGACCAATTTGCAGACTTTGGATTTCACTGTGGATGTACAGACTCTGAGGAAATGAAATGAGTCAGTGTACAGACTTCAAATTCCACTGTGGATGTACATACTTTAGGGACATGAAGCGAGTCAGTGTACAGACTTCAAATTGAAGACAGCCGCTGTATAGACTTTGAAGAAGGAAGCCAGTGTACAGACTTTCCACCGACCAGTGTATGGACTTCAACAGTGAACGGATGTACAGACTTGGAAGAATTGAAGCCAGTGTACAGACTTGATGAAGCGAAGCCAATGTACAGACTTGAGTGTAGCACTGTATAGACTTTGTTACCCAAACAAACAAAGTTCTGATGGGTCGACGCATCAGCAAGGGTGGGTCGACCCACTACTGTTCAGACTGTAGATACATGCAGAGACATGATATCTGACAGAATGCAATGCATATATATATAAGGAACAAATGCCATCAATGCTAAACATCATCATTTATGTTGCTATCATATGCAGAATGCTCAAGGATAAGAATGCACAGAAATGCACTTTGTTTGTTGCAATCATCAAAACACAATAGCATTGCAATCATCAAAATACAATATCAAATGCACTCAAATGCACTCACTGTCTTGCTATCATCAAAACCAAATAGCATTGATATCATCAAAGCAACATAGCACATGCTTGTGCCTAAGAGGCACAACATCAAGTACTTCATGTATTCAAGCAAGTCAGGAATTCACAAACTTTGGAATGTCATAAATTAATCTAGCAAGTCAAGCACTTCGGTGCAATGCCACACCAGGTCATTCAACTCCCATGGGCACAAGTACTTTCGGGCGCTCCCCCCAGGACCAGACCGGGCCCCATTAACGCCAGGCATTGGGTTATGGATCATAGATCCCAAGTATATTTTTGACATCCACATTATATGTATGGCCAAAGAATTTCAAGTTAGAGCTTATGAAATAAAGTATAGATCTAGCAAAATTATCATTCGAGGGACTAGTAGTACAAGATTTCAAGTAGATGTAAGAGAAGTTCAAGGATGATTTTAAGACATAATGTTTAACGACATTAAGATAATAAGAAGGCATCATGTCTAATGTCATTAAGTTGATAAAAGAATTGGATTGATGGACACGGCTTGAATGGTTCTCTCGAAAAATCTTGTTAAATAGGCTTAGATAAAGTTTTTCACAGTCGAGTGCTTAATTAGAAAATCGAGGAATTATAGCCAGGTAAGAGGTGGGACAGTGGGAGGCTCCCCTCGCATTCGCGAGGTCCTAATTAATAAATCACTTATCCACTTAAAGCGTTTGCCCGTGGACCTCTTTCCTTAGACACCATTTTTCCTTGGAAATCTAGTTATTTACACGACTTGTTGAAAATACGGTAACGTGATATCATGAAAATCGTCAAAACTCACGATTATGCAACTAAGTCTATGTAATTTTAACAGATAGTATCTACTCCATTTAGCATGCCAGAGATATAATATAGTCATGGAGATCAAGGATATCATGAAGGTAACAATAACTAGGACGGAAATATAAGCTCATGGAATAGAATTATTATCTTTCATAACCTTAACTTAATCGTGTGTGAATTTAAATGATATGCAACTTAACATGACATATCTAAAATGCTAGATGATATATAACCTGAAAATATCATAAAAAAGGGGTAGAGATCGCGCATCCGAAACACGGTCTTAGAAAGACACCGTGATCCGAGACGGATCTTCAAGCGGTTAAAAATCTTAATTAAAATATTATGTCTAATTGTATGGATAGCATGATCAATACTCGATAAAATTTGGGAAAATGGTATAGAATCAAAGTAACCATACATCTACATCTAATGCATGCATTAATTTGAGTTTAGCCTGAGAGAACACCTACCTTTTTGAAGATCAAAGAATAAGAAATTTAAGAACGAAGAATGCTTTTGACACTCCTCCAACTTCGGACTTTCTCCCTCTCTCCAACCAGCAATTCCTCCCAAGAGAGTTGTGATTTGAGTATGGAAGAGCATAGCCCTATTTATAGGCTAAAATTTCCCACTTACTTTCACTATTCCACCAACCTCATTCCATCATACCAACCTTGTTCCACTATTACACCAACCCCATTACACCAACTTTGTTCCACTATGTGGATGACATAATCTATGACCTCATTTATTCAATGATGTAAGAATGACCTCATCCATTAATTAGGATTAGATTAAAGCTAGTAAAAATCGGATGCCGACGTCTTCGTCTTTTCGAAATCGCATCGCGAATCTTGCCGTTTGTGTTAACACGTGGAATAGGGCTCATGTTTACATAACAGAAAAATATTCATAATTTATTTTATTTTCATTTTTAATTATTTATTTTTTTATATATAAATGCATATAAAAATTTTTGAGTTGCTACAGTTCATTACAGTAAGCTGCAGTTATTGCAACCCTTCCTTTATAAGAATCATGGTTGCTTCTTGACAGAATTGAAGGTTTAACCTTAATAGAGTGAAGAGTTCAGAGACTGTCCATCAGAAAATAAGGTGTTCGAAACTGTTTATTGCTCTTAACTTTGTTTTCGCATGGTTAGAATAGAAAGGTATTCACTGTACCTGCACATAATAGACTTAGTGAAGTCAAGATGCAGAAGACTAGAGTGTGTATTGTCTTTAAACAGTCACTCTAAAAATCATAAGGGCGGCAGAAATAAGATCATAAAAGAAAAAGAAATAAACAAAGTGGCAGAGCAATGACTGAGTTACACTGAGAAACTAAGGCCTCCATCAAAGAAATGGAGAATACCTTAAGTCATGAAGTGATTCAGATTAACTCTGTATCCTTGATCAAATCTACATGGGTAGTTTCACTAACTAGGGGTATTGGCCTCTAATCAAGGTGTACCCTTAACGTCAAAGGTGCGAACTATCTTTGTAAATTTTGACATGAAATAGATCTAGTAGTTTATACCTAGTAACTGGGGGTACCTGGCTCTGATCAAAGTGTACACCTAATGTCAACGGTATAAATGCCACTGATCTGTTCACTAAGTTCAGAATCAGAAAAAGGAACTGCTGTAACCCTTAGATAACAAAAGTCATTGAGTGTCAACTGTTTAATTTCAATACAAATTCAAGTGACTTTCCTTGATATTCACTGTTTCTGAAATCAATAGGGTACTGTCCTGACCTAGTTTATTATGACTGTGTTTTAGGTTCATTGCTATAAACGGAGTCTATAGCCTTATTTTTCGGAAGTCAGTTGATTTACTCCACTTTCTATAACTGTTAAACCTAGATTTAATCAAGCATACACATTGTTGACTCTTATATCCCAAGGGTTGATTTATAACCTGCTCATTTCCTGAACCATTGCATGGAATGTTATTTCATTCATCCTCCCTGGTTTCCTTATCTCTTACCTTCCTCCTTTTTGCTGACGTCAAAGGGGGATAATTAGGGGGAGAGAATATGTGGGGAGAATTAGGGGGAGAGATTATGTCAAAATGGGGGTAAAAGAAGCATCTATTCAGGGGGAGTTTTCTTGTCTATGAATCATGCAAATAGTTTGGGTCTGAGTGACTCATAGTGTTGCCAGCATCAAAAAGGGGAAGATTATTGTGCCCCTGTGGTTTTGATGTCAGCAAGCACTATGAGTATGAATGATGATTGATTGAGCATCTTATTTGCATGTCATTCCATCGAACAGGTTGTGTGCATATTCATCATGCGTTGACGCTGTATGGGCATTGCGTTGTGTGTTCTAGCATTATCTCTGTAGAAACACATGCATACTCGGTGCATATGTGCATTCATCAGTTGCTTCAACTCAAGTTTGTACAACATTCTGTATGTTAGGGTGCTAGGCCCGGATACAGAGGGGGGGTGAATGTATCCCTCTAAAAATTATAGCCCAAATTAAAACTCTAAAGCTCAGATATGCGGAATAAAGACTAATGAGCTTTCCAAGATGAAATGATAAGGCCACAAATGAACAAACAGTTGGACTGCACTAATGCATTCACTTGAACAACCAGAAACGAAGGCAGAGCTAAACAACCCAAACACACTTAGTAGAATATAATGCTCAAAAGTAACTCTCTAGATAATGCAGCTAGCCAAGCATGCACAACCTGTGAATGGGAGGTAGAAGATATGGAACTAACGCAAGGCAAACCACTGCACAAATAATTTTAAGGTGGTTCGGTCCTCCAGACCTACATCCACCCCTCACTCCCAACCGGAGTGAGGCTTCACTAGCCAATGCTAGAACCAAGCAGACTCAGTCTGCAACAGGTGCTGACACACAGCTTGACCAGGGGAACACACTTCCCTCTTCCTCCCAACCGGAGGGACACCCCAAGTGACTCCCAGTCACTTGGAAACCAGAGGTCGAAGACCTCTCTTCCTCCAGACCAGGAGGGACCCAACCAGTGACTTCCAGTCACCAGCAAACCAGAGGTCGAAGATCTCTCTTCCTCCAACCGGAGGGACCCCTGGACTTGCAAGCCACAAGCCCAGAACCGGAGACAAGTCTCCCTTCTCCTAAATCCACAGGAGGAACCCACAAGTAGCTCCTAGCTACTTGCAACCGGAGATCAGATCTCCCTTCTCCTGACTCACCAGGAGGAACCCGACCTCAGTCCAGAGGATCGGAAGTACAAAGGTAACCAGAGAAACAAAAGGGAAAATAAGGAAACATAAAAAGGCACAGCAACAAAAGCTAGAAATGAAACACAATAGTCGTTCTGGATTTGATCCATGAACAGACTGAACAGGTCTTCAATAGAATCTCTCCTCTTCTTCTTTTCTTCCTCTTCTTTCTTCATCTCAGCTCACGCAATCTTTCTCTTCTGCTCTCACTCTCTATTTTCTTCTCTTTCGCAGGCTCTCCCTGTCTCTTCTCTTTCTTCTTCTTCTTCTGCTTCCTTCTTCTTCTGCTCACTACTTCTCCTTTTTTTTTTCTTTTTCTGGATCGAAGAGCTTTCTGCTCTCCAGGCTTCTTCTTCGATCAGTCTTCTACAGAGAATGAAGACTCGAATATATAGCAGCAGCAGCAGTACACTGGGCGAGTGTGGCTTCCACGTTTCCTGCCCTAGAAATTCAGACCACGTGGCAGCATCTTGGTTCACGAGCCAGGCACCTCGGATCACGTGCCCTTCATTAGCACGCTCAGAAACTAGAGTCAGGTGGCGTTAACGCACTTGCTTCAAGGGGTTGACGCAGCCTTCAAAGACATTCTACCAGCAAAACTCAAGTCTGCTGTGTTGACTCCATCAGCTTGTTGCGTTGACGCATCGGCAGTCCAGTGATCAATGTATTTGGCGGATAGACATGCTGCGTTGACGCTGCTAGGCTAAAGCGTTGACGCAGTGGTGTGTTTCTGCAACTAATAGTTCGGCTTGTTTGCATGCTGCGTGGACGCTAAGAACTCCAGCGTTAACCTTCTAAACTGTCTCCGAGCTAGATGCCTATCAGGCTCAATGGCTGCGTCGACGCTGTCTAGCAGTGGCGTTGACGCATGGATACGTTCCAGTGAACAAACAGCCTAGCCTTTTTAACTGCTGCGTCGACGCTTCCAACCCGTGGCGTTGACGCATTGATGATCCAGTGATCAAGTCTTCAGCAGATGGGCGTGCTGCGTCGACGCTCTCACCATGCTGCATTGACGCATTAGTGTTCCAGCATCTGAAATTGGATGTCTTTAGCCCTCTTGCGTTAAGGGGTTCATTAGCCTCTTCAGTCCCTGTCAGACAGATGAAACAAAGTCATTAGTTCTAAGTATATGCATTGCATTGTATAGACTTTGCTGTGAAGGCGAAAGCAATGTAAAGAATGCACAACGCAATGTATAGACTTAATGAATATAAAGACATCATAAGACTCAGATGAACACAGGCGGTGTATAGACTTGATGTGTTCACTGGTGGATGTACACCCTTGCCCACTGTACAGACTTGTGAAGCTTGTATGCAATGTAAAGACTTCGCTGAATGAGAATGCAGTGTACAGACATTGAGGCACAAAGGCAATGTACAGACTTTGCCTTAAGATGAATGTAGACTTAGAATCATGGAGGCCAATGTATAGACATGATGCTCAAGGAGTGGCTGTACAGACTTGGGCGATGTATATACTTGGAACGGCTTCAAGGTAACAATGTACAGACTTTGAAACCAAGAGTGTACAGACTTGAAAGTTCAAGGCCACGATGTATAGACTTTGCCACAGTCTAATGTACAGACTTCAGCTAAGTAGGCCACAGGCCGATGTGTAGACTTTGGATTTGAAGACCAGTGTGCAGACTTTGGAGAACAGCGGCCAATGTGCAGACTTTGGCTTGGAACGAAGGTAAGGATGAGGAGTGTAAAGACTTGGTGAACCTGAATCAATGTGCATACTTGGAACGCCTGAAGACCAATGTAGGGACTTGTATAAATCTGATGAATGAACTGAGGGGTCGACCCATCAGCACAAGGGGTCGACGCACCACAGACCAGACTAATGAATAAGTGAAGTTAAAGAGGAACCAAGCATCAACGCATTGCCCAAGCAGCGTGGATGCAGCAGTACAAAGATTTCTTACTGCTACCTCTGAAGTGCCTTGGCAGCGTCGACGCTGCAGTTCGATGGGTCGACGCTGCAGTATCAAACTTCAGTCTAAGGAGCAATAGTAACATGACTGAACATAATCAAATATGCAATGCCATATCAGAACTTATGAGGAACTGCATTATGATCAGAAAGTGAATACTAGCATGAAGACTCACACAGCAAGTTGACTCACAGTGAATAACTCACCTCAAAGACCAATTATCAAAACCACCATTAAAACCAACCACAGGGGCACAACAATCTCCCCCTTTTTGATGATGGCAATACTACACTGTGAGTAATGCTGATGACACAAACTATTCTCCCCCTTTGACTTCATCAAAAAGAAAATAGTTTGAGAAATTATAGCATGTATAAAAATTCAGTCAATTTCTCCCCCTTGCAAGAACATGATTCTCCCCCTTTAAGAGTTTCAGTAAAAGCATGAGATAGAGATGATCAAAAGGAACCTGCATGCACTGATTGAATGATATTCTCCCTCTTTGGCAAACTATCTCCCCCTTTGGTATAATCAAAATAAACCATGGGAAGAGGTAAATGCAAAAATGCAGATGCAACAAGAAATGCGATACTTCCCCCTAAGTATATGAATGCAAGGTCACAAATGATATGAACATGATTCAGTATGACAAGGAATGCTCCCCCTGAATAGATGCCAATTGATATGCAAGTGATGCATGACATGGAAGCTCCCCCTCAATAAGTTGAATCTTATGAGATAGATGAGAAGGAGACCACAGGGGCAGACAAGAAGAAGTTCAGGTCAATGAGCCAAGGACATGAGCAGAAGAGTTTCAATTAACATATTTTTCAAGGATGCTCCAAACACAAGAAATTCAGCCAGATTTTCAAAGAGATATCAATCTCATAAATCTAAAACATAAGTTTTCAAAGTCTTCCATTATAAAGGCTTATGAATGAGCTTTATTGAACAGCATGGTTTAAACATGATGTATGTAGATTTTATCAATAAAATTCTGTATTGATATCTAAAACCATATTTTAATAAAAATGAACCAAGCCCTCATATTTATCTTGATAAAACTCCCTTTCTCTTATACAATCAAATTTATTGACTTCTTTTGGAATTACATGCATCAGTATTAAAATCAAGCAATTATGAAGTCATATGATTTTATCTAGGGTTGTAGCAATTTGATTTTAGCATCAATATTCAGATATTTCAATTCGTTCAACTTTTCTTCATGCTACAAATTTTACGAGCACTCTAGTTCAGTGCACACCTTGTAACTAGAGGATATACCTTGATCAGAGGCCAATATCCCTAAGCACTTAGTGTGACTAACCGTCATGCTTTATATGAACAGAGATAGCATTTACACATCATGACACACTGCAAATCATTTCTTGATGAGTGAATTGTATTTCTCAGTGTGCATGCCATTGCTCTGCCTGATTTTCAATGAGATTTTATTCTGCAGAGTTGACTAAGACACCTCATGACACAGTCCTTTGGACATGGTTTCTCAGTGACCAAAGTCATTGCTCTGACAACAATTACCCTTTAGACAATTCAGACAAATTCCTTTGCTTCAAGTCAATAATAATTTCATGTACTTAACCAATTAAAGTCATGTATTCAATAATGTAGATTTCAGAAGATTTTACAAGACACAGCATGAAACAGTTGGTTAAGGTTTATTAAACATGCTTCAGATATTTTTAAGAGATTTTAAAGCCAAACTCATTGAATACATTAAACTTAAACCACATGAGTTATTTTAGTCATTCATAAAAATGTATAATAGAGGATTTCTAGTTCAAGAATTTTTAGATTTATGATCGAGATAGTCCCATTAAAATCTTCATGAAAGACTGATGGAATTCTGAAGCCAAATGATACCAATTGATAGGAGAGATTTTGAAGCTCAATGTTTTCAAGAATATGTTCAAGGTCTGTCAACAAAATCAATAAGGAAGGATATGCAATGAATTCTCACATGAGTATGCATTTGACAACCTATATGCAATACATTGACTCCCCCTGACAACATGCATTCAGACAATCTTTTTGGCATTTTCAGTTTAAGGAAATACAATGCACTTAATTTCATGTATGTAGGGGCATGAAGCAAAATATTCACATGAGGATGCAGACATTCTCTGATATGCTAATTTGACCCTTGGTACTTGGCGGAGAACTTGGCCTAAAAGACCATCTCACACATAGTAAGAACCTCCAGACAGATTTCCTCTGCCCTTTAGTAGCTTTCCATTTATATACCAAGTGGTCATGCATGATAATACAATACAACCAGTCCTATATGCATCAGATTTTCAATGATTGTAAGTCATGTGCATGTTTATGCCATTCCCAAATATGCATACAGCTCACAGTACAAACAAGAAAGCCCACAAAGATCAATGCAAGAGTCAAACCAATTAAAATAAAACATGTATGCATGAAGCTATGACTTCTCAGCTCAACCATAATTTTCATTTGAACAGATTTGAGAAATTTACCTGAATGGGGTTTTATCAACTTGGGTGCCTTGGTTTCTTTCCCCCTTTTTATTCTTCAGCTTCCAAGGCACACCTGCAAGTTAGCATACTATTTTGCATGGGTAGGTACCCAAACAGTCTTGGGTCCTGCATGGTTAATAGTGACACCTTTGGTAGGTGTTCTAAACAACCTTTTAGCATTTAGGTCATCAGATCTTATCAGATGGCAATTATTCATTGAATGACCTAATATACCACAATAATAGCAAGAGGCAGCAGATTTCAGATTTGTTTTATGCACATTCAGATTAGCATACGTTCTATGTGCATTTGCATGAAATTTTATGTTATCAGAGTTAAGATTCTGTTTACCAACATAAGCCAGCCAACAGTCAGCAGCTCTATGGCCTGGCTTCCCACATTCAAAACATACAAGTGTTTTCCTTTCAAAAACAAATTCATGTCTATCAGAAATATTTCTATTGACAGGGAATGTACCAGATTTATTGTTAAACTTCCTTCCCTGAGCATGCCAACATTGGGCTGCAATGTGGCCCGATTTGCCACAGTGACAACAGTAAATTTTCTCATTCAGATGATCATGACTTCTCACATGAGATCTCTTAGCTTCCTTGTCATCTTGTTTCATTGAGTTACATTCATGCATAACATGACCAATTTTATGACAATAGAAGCAATGAATTCTTTTCTTTTGAACAAAAGAAGGTTTCTTAACATGAAGCTTCCTACCATGTATTTTATCAACATTCAGATCATCCTTGTTGAGCACAAGACAATTGTACATGAAGTGACCAAATTTCCCACAGTAGAAGCAATTAACATACTTAGCATGAGATTTCTTGTCACCTTGAACTTCTTCAGTATGTTGATTGTTCTTTTTATTTATTTTCTGTTTTGTTTTCTTATTTTCTTGATCAGCAACTTGTTTAGGTGATGAGGTGGAGGTGCTAGCTATGTTTGAGCTACGCACAAAGGTTGTATGAAGTTTATTCCTCATTCCCTGCTTAACTTGAGAACTACTGCCCTTCTTCATCCAATTATCTGTGGATACAACATTCTGCTTCTCTTGATTAGCAGAATCAGACAGAGACTTATTCAAATTCAAAATTTCATTCCTAAGAGAAGAGATGAGTAGTTCAGAGTTTGTTAGATCTTCTTCACAGGTGAGAATTTGTTTCTTCATGGTGTCATTCAGATTTTTCACAATTTCTAGTTCCTGTTTCAATTCATCTTCAAATTGAATTTCCTTATCAGCAGATTTTTCTTTTTCAAATGACAACCATTTTTCAGAAAAGATAGTATTAAGAACCATTAGCCTTTTATTTTGATCTTTTAGATGAGAATTTTCTTCAATCAACTTGTTTTCAAATTCTTCTTTCAATTTCAATTCAGATTTTAGATTTTCATTTTCAGCCTTTAGACTTGTGATTTCAGCATTTTTCTCTTTTCTTAATTTTCTCTTTTCTGACTTAATTCTTCCATATTTTTTCAGTAGGTGCTCATGCATGGCAACTAAGTCATCATGACTAATATCCTCGGTCTCAGAGTTTACCTGGGATGAGGACTCATCTGATTGATCACTCCTTCTTGCCATGAGACATTCTTCTTCCTTTCCATTGTGGATGCGAAGCAATTCATCCAATATTTCCTTTGCCGAGCTACAACCTGAGAAAGAGGAAAAATCATCAGAACCGATTGCAGCCTTCATTAAATTTAGAGCTCTCACATTATCATCATTTTTCAACTTGTGAACATGAGTCCACTTGGACTTATCCTTAGGAAGTTCATGTGGACTGTGAGAGATAACCTTCCACAATTGTGGATTAATAGAGTTAACATGCTTGTGCATACGATATAGCCAGAATTTAATATTTGAACTACTGAATAGTGGAGGATGAGCCATGAGAACACAACAGTTAATGCAACAGGAATATTGATGCACTAAAAATAAATTATCACCGAAAACTGCAAGATCGGATCTGCAGGTCGCTGGACCTTGTATGCAGAAACCGCTCTGATACCAACTGTTAGGGTGCTAGGCCCGGATATAGAGGGGGGTGAATGTATCCCTCTAAAAATTATAGCCCAAATTAAAACTCTAAAGCTCAGATATGCGGAATAAAGACTAATGAGCTTTCCAAGATGAAATGATAAGGCCACAAATGAACAAACAGTTGGACTGCACTAATGCATCCACCTGAACAACCAGAAACGAAGGCAGAGCTAAACAACCCAAACACACTTAGCAGAATACAATGCTCAAAAGTAACTCTCTAGATAATGCAGCTAGCCAAGCATGCACAACCTGTGAATGGGAGGTAGAAGATATGGAACTAACACAAGGCAAACCACTGCACAAATAATTTTAAGGTGGTTCGGTCCTCCAGACCTACATCCACCCCTCACTCCTAACCGGAGTGAGGCTTCACTAGCCAATGCTAGAACCAAGCAGACTCAGTCTGCAACAGGTGCTGACACACAGCTTGACCAGGGGAACACACTTCCCTCTTCCTCCCAACCGGAGGGACACCCCAAGTGACTCCCAGTCACTTGGAAACCAGAGGTCGAAGACCTCTCTTCCTCCAGACCAGGAGGGGCCCAACCAGTGACTTCTAGTCACCAGCAAACCAGAGGTCGAAGACCTCTCTTCCTCCAACCGGAGGGACCCCTGGACTTGCAAGCCACAAGCCCAGAACCGGAGACAAGTCTCCCTTCTCCTGAATCCACAGGAGGAACCCACAAGTAGCTCCCAGCTACTTGCAACCGAAGATCAGATCTCCCTTCTCCTGACTCACCAGGAGGAACCCGACCTCAGTCCAGAGGATCGGAAGTACAAAGGTAACCAGAGAAACAAAAGGGAAAATAAGGAAATATAAAAAGGCACAGCAACAAAAGCTAGAAATGAAACACAATAGTCGTTCTAGATTTGATCCACGAACAGACTGAACAGGTCTTCAATAGACTCTCTCCTCTTCTTCTTTTCTTCCTCTTCTTTCTTCTTCTCAGCTCACGCAATCTTTCTCTTCTGCTCTCACTCTCTATTTTCTTCTCTTTCGCAGGCTCTCCCTGTCTCTTCTCTTTCTTCTTCTTCTTCTTCTGCTTCCTTCTTCTTCTGCTCACTGCTTCTCCTTTTTTTTTCTTTTTCTGGATCGAAGAGCTTTCTGCTCTCCAGGCTTCTTCTTCGATCAGTCTTCTACAGAGGATGAAGACTCGTATATATAGCAGCAGCAACAGCAGCAGTACACTGGGCGAGTGTGGCTTCCACGTTTCCTGCCCTAGAAATTTGGACCACGTGGCAGCATCCTGGTTCATGAGCCAGGCACCTCGGATCACGTGCCCTTCATTAGCACGCTCAGCAACTAGAGTCAGGTGGCGTTAACGCACTTGCTTCAAGGGGTTGACGCAGCCTTCAAAGACATTCTACCAGCAAAACTCAAGTCTGCTACGTTGACTCCATCAGCTTGCTGCGTTGACGCATCGGCATCGACAGTCTAGTGATCAATGTATTTGGCGGATAGACATGCTGCGTTGACACTGCTAGGCTAAAGCGTTGACGCAGTGGTGTGTTTCTGCAACTAATAGTTCGGCTTGTTTGCATGCTGCATGGACGCTAAGAACTCCAGCGTTAACCTTCTAAACTGCCTCCGAGCTAGATGCCTATCAGGCTCAATGGCTGCGTCGACGCTGTCTAGCAGTGGCGTTGACGCATGGATACGTTCCAGTGAACAAACAGCCTAGCCTTTTTAACTGCTGCGTCGACGCTTCCAACCCGTGGCGTTGACGCATTGATGATCCAGTGATCAAGTCTTCAGCAGATGGGTGTGCTGCGTCGACGCTCTCACCATGCTGCATTGACGCATTAGTGTTCCAGCATCTGAAATTGGATGTCTTCAGCCCTCTTGCGTTAAGGGGTTCATTAGCCTCTTCAGTCCCTGTCAGACAGATGAAACAAAGTCATTAGTTCTAAGTATATGCATTGCATTGTATAGACTTTGCTGTGAAGGTGAAAGCAATGTAAAGAATGCACAACGCAATGTATAGACTTAATGAATATAAAGACATCATAAGACTCAGATGAACACAGGCGGTGTATAGACTTGATGTGTTCACTGGTGGCTGTACACCCTTGCCCACTGTACAGACTTGTGAAGCTTGTATGCAATGTAGAGACTTCGCTGAATGAGAATGCAGTGTACAGACATTGAGGCACAAAGGCAATGTACAGACTTTGTCTTAAGACGAATGTAGACTTAGAATCATGGAGGCCAATGTATAGACATGATGCTCAAGGAGTGGCTGTACAGACTTGGGCGATGTATAGACTTGGAACGGCTTCAAGGTAACAATGTACAGACTTTGAAACCAAGAGTGTACAGACTTGAAAGTTCAAGGCCACGATGTATAGACTTTGCCACAGTCTAATGTACAGACTTCAGCTAAGTAGGCCACAGGCCGATGTGTAGACTTTGGATTTGAAGACCAGTGTGCAGACTTTGGAGAACAGCGGCCAATGTGCAGACTTTGGCTTGGAACGAAGGTAAGGATGAGGAGTGTAAAGACTTGGTGAACCTGAATCAATGTGCATATGTGGAACGCCTGAAGACCAATGTATGGACTTGTATAAATCTGATGAATGAACTGAGGGGTCGACCCATCAGCACAAGGGGTCGACGCACCACAGACCAGACCAATGAATAAGTGAAGTTAAAGAGGCACCAAGCGTCAACGCATTGCCCAAGCAGCGTGGACGCAACAGTACAAAGATTTCTTACTGCTACCTCTGAAGTGCCTTGGCAGCGTCGACGCTGCAGTTCGATGGGTCGACGCTGCAGTATCAAACTTCAGTCTAAGGAGCAATAGTAACATGACTGAACATAATCAAATATGCAATGCCATATCAGAACTTATGAGGAACTGTATTATGATCAGAAAGTGAATACTAGCATGAAGACTCACACAGCAAGTTGACTCACAGTGAATAACTCACCTCAAAGACCAATCATCAAAACCACCATTAAAACCAACCACAGGGGCACAACACTGTATTGGTACAAGTCCACAAGCCCATGCACGTTTGCTACATAGCATATCTTGAATCAGTGTAGTGTTGTTTTATTCAGTCATAAAGTCTGTGCAGTCATAAAGTATGTGCATGCCTTCATCTGTTCATATCTTGCATTAGTGCAGTCATATAGTTAGTGCCTGGTTCAGTGCATATATGCATATTATGCATGCATATAAGGGACAGCTTAGATAGGTCAATGCATAGTTCATTGCTAAGTCTGTACACTCTTTACCATGCACTCAAAGTCTATACATTCTGTTCGTGCAATTGAATACTATGTCTGCACTCGGTTGCCTTGATGACTGAACAAGTCTGTACATTCTTCGACGGCATGTCTGTACATCTATTGTACCATGCACTCAAAGTCTGTACATTCTTTGGTGGCAAGTCTGTACAACCGGTGCTGATATGAGCATCAATGTTCGTGCATCATTTCACAAGTCTGTACAACCTCTGATGATTCGAGCGTTTAAGTCCATACATCAGCCCATCAGAGTCTGTACATTATGTATTCATGATTAAACTCTAGGCACTGTAAGTCGATGCATCGTTTGTACATCGCACACAAAGTCTGAACACTCTTTAATGGCATGTCCGTGCATTCATCTTCAATGTGCATACTTTCCTGCATGCAAACTGCATTATACGCATCAAGTCTGTACATGCTTAGTTCAATTCTTGAACTAACTCGGTGCGTCTTTCTGTCTTTCCTTTCAGATTAACTCAAACTGATGACAAGTCTGATCTGACAGGACTGCTGGTCGAGGAACTTAAGAAAGGGCACGTGATCCAAGAATGTAGGATGTGCCAGGATCGTGACACGTGTATTACAGCAGGCCGAAATGCTGCCATGTGGTCAAGGCGCTTGGGCGGGAATCGTGGAGGACACACGCCCACCTATCTGCTGCTGCTATATAACAAGAAGACTTCTCCATCTGAAGTGATGATCGTTGCATTGAGATAGAAATCAGATCAAGAAGTGTAGAAGCAGAGAGAGCATGCACGATCCAGAGAGAAGAGAAAGAGAAGAAAGAGAGAAGAAGAGAAGTAGAGAGTTGAGAGAGAGGAGTCTGAGAAATTTACTCTGAATGTTTGTTCATCAGTCTCTTGGTTCAGATACCAGAACTGATATTGCTCATTGTGAGCTACATTCCCTCTGGGGATTTCTTATTTTTCGTTTGTTTCTATCTTATTTTTTGAAATCTTGTTTTCAAGCTGTGTGTCAGCAGAGCAAGCTGTAATGCTCAGCGGGCAGAGGAGGATTCTTCTGGACGGGTGAAGCTGTAAGTCCCCAGCGGTTTGCAGAGGAGGATTCCTTTGGATGGCATAAGTTGTAATGCCCAGCTGTCTGTAGGGTTGTGACCCTGAAGCTGTGGATCAGCGAAGCTGTGTATCAGCGGTTGAAGCCACATTCTGGTTTGGAGTGTGGGGTGGACATAGATCTCGGGTTTGAGATTGAACCACCTTAAAAATTTCCTATCTACTGTACGTTTGTCTTGCGAATTGTTGTGCCTCTTGATTATATCTTCCATCCACAGTAGATGCATGTTTAGGATCGTTTAAGTTCAGATCTGCTTGAGTTGGCTTTCTGTGATCGCTTTAGCTTATCTTTCTGTCGTCCAGCAGCAGTTTGTTTTATTTCCGCACTTGAAACTACTGCAGTCGATTTTATTGGGTGATTGATCTATTCACCCCCCTCTAGATCGTTCATAGACTCTCATCAGTCGGCACGGCCGGCGCATTAAAGAACAAAAAGGCCCCCTGCATACGGTCGGCCTACCCGGCGCATTAAAGAATGAAAAGATCCCTACCGCTCTGAATTGGACTTTCCGTCCAAGTCAATGAACAAAAAGACCCCCTGCCTTGGCTCGGACCCTCCGTCCAAGTCAACGAACAAAAAGACCCCTTCCTTTGGCTCGAACCCTCCGTCCAAGTCAATGAACAAAAAGACCCCTTGTAACGACCCAAGATCCGGATAGTAGGAGGGACCTGATACCATTCGAATCCTGGTCCACCGCCCATGAGCCGGAGGGCTCAGAAGGGCTAAAGGATGTGTGTGTGTAGAGGTATACAGAAATAAGAAATAAAATAGGAACAACAATAATATAATAATTAAATAAACTAACTATAGAGTCCAGTCCAAAAAATACAGTCTACAGGGAAAAGAACGTACTCTAATGCCAAGTGAGCACTCGGCCCGACCAGCTGGCAACTACGAACCTCCGCAATGTACCTCCGAACCTCGAGGAGAAACCGCCACACCTGAAAAGCAGGGGTGAGCCTCGTCTCACTGGCTCAATAGGGGTCCCACGAAACCCCAACCGTTAATAATGGTGGTAACGGAAAGCAGCAACAATAGTAGGAATAGCAAACAAGGTGGTCGGTAAAACCTCGACTTTAAGCTACTCCTACTGTATCAGGAAACACACCCCGATCTCACAGTCGGGGGACCACCAAGCTAACGAAAAAAATCTTGGCTACGCTGTCAAGAGAAATACCACGACAACGCTGTCGTGGAGGCCCGTCCTCGCTGACTAAGGCCTAGCCAAAGACCACGCGATCTGGGAACACGGTCACGACCTCGCTGTTGTGAACCCGGTGTCGTTTTAGGAAAACCCTCGGTAATGCTATCGAAAACCCTAGACCTCGGTGTCGGAAGGACACTCAGAAACCACCAAGAAACACGGGAAAACCCGTCTCGTGTGACTGGAGTACTACCCACTAGAAGCAATGCCGGATGCATCCACTGACGTCTGAGTCCGCGCCTCAGGTGTCTCCCCCTCGCCCCAGGCGAAAACTGAGACATCATACTAGTAACCACAAAACAAGGGTCTAGTCGGGGTCGTGCTCATTATCACGCATCCGAAGTCCCTGACCATGTGTGCACACACTGACTGACTGCATGAGTCAGGCCCTCTAGCTGGTTTTCCTCTCGGCCCGGACTCGAGCCGCTACAGGGGAGGCCCTATGATAACCAGCATAAAACTATCTCTCTCTCAGGTGTAGCTCTCCACCTACTCCCTGGTGGGTAAGCACACGCGTGCAAAGGCAAGCTACGACTAGTGGGGGCTCACTGAGTAGCAAATGACTCTTGGAAAAATCCACGGAATACGGACAGGCTACACACGAGCCCGTCATAAATTAGCTCGAAAAATAGGTGGCACGATGCCACCGGACTTTGGGAGGTCCACTAAACTCATTAAACCCAACGGCCCTTGAGTCACAAGACTCAGGTCTTGGTCGTGGCACAGGATAGCCCCAGGTCGTCAATCTGGCCTATCCCTAGGTCAGAAACCACGGTAAGACAATTTATGAGACGGCGCACGACCGCCAGGCTTAATCCCTTCCAAGGGAAGTTAAGAAATCCTCCAGCCCCAGTCTGGGTAATTGGACTCATAGTCCATAGGCCATACGCATGCCTCACATGGAAATCACTTTTCAGAGAAGCTCACGACGTGCGGGGATAGCCCTCAGCATTCATGCCGATATATGGCGACTCGATCGAGCGTAACACGGAAGCCCAGACCACAAAGGGTCATCCGGGCCCTTAAAACACATGGGCATGCTAATCGAGGTAAAATGGTACCTCCAAACACGCAAAAATATGGTCATGGTATCCACGGGGTGTCCGGGACAACCACGGGGTCATAGGTCAGTCATTGGGTCTCGATCGGACCAACCGGAGGCTAAAACAAGCGAGACTGGTGCAGTTCGGTCAACCTGTCCAATTGGGTTGGTCGACCAACGCACCCTGCGTTGGTCGGTCAACTGGACCAGCCCAGTCGGTCAACCTGCATAGCGAGCGGCATCGACTCAACGCACGCTGCGTCGACCCCTCCTACAGGGCTAAGCCCTGCGCGCTGGGCCGAACTCTGCAGGGCTAAGCCCTGTGCCCTGGGCCGTTCAGTCGACCAACGCCAAGCGTTAGGTCGACCGAAAACGGCAACCACCTCATCCGAGCTTACCCTTGGGGCCCGGTTTCCACGCCCACTCGATCCCAATCGAGGGGGAAAACAACGGGGATCATTCCCCGGGTCCCAAAACCCAAAAATATAGGGAAGAAAGCGGGAAAACGACGATCGATCAGGCGAAACCGTCACACGCCCTAAAACATGGTTTTGAAAACCCAGATGAGAAATAAACCCTCTCAGCTCACCACGGCCTACCAAAATCACGGGAAAAGAAGTACATGGGTTAACGATCCATCCCCCTACCTCCACCGAAGATTCCACACACCGTGGACGACGTTCCACGTGAAAACGTCTTCGAAACCCCCGCCGATTCACGAACGCGCAATCGAGCTTCATCGCGCCACCACACCTCTATCCTCGACCCGTCCTCATGCTCCTCACCTTCACGCCATCTCCACCTCACCCACCATCGCCTCCGTCGGCCACCCGGAGGAGATGGGAAGAGAAAGAGAAGAGAGAGGGTGGGGGGTTTAAATAGAAAAACCAACGCAGAAACTCCGCGATCCGAAAAATACAAAAATAGGGAAAAATACTCCCCATGATCGTCGAAAAACTCACAACGTGCCTACAACGTCATAGAGCCCGATAACACGTCGGTTCACCCTGCACAGGGTTCTGAAGGTTCGTGAGACACAAACCAGTGTAAAGCCCAAATCAGGTTCCGGCATTCACAACGACGCTCCGAACTCACGGATCCTGATCCGAAAAAATGAAAAATTTTCTGGGGTGTTACAGTTCTCCCCTCCTTACAGAAATTTCATCCTCGAAATTGAGGCAACCACCACTTAAAGGGGAAGAATGACGCACCCAACTGGCAACGCTCCTAGAGCTCCAGCAAAACTCGATACACATGGAAGCACTTCTCCTGAGGGATACAGCCAGACCTTGATCACGATCAACATGCCTCACTCCATTCACCACACACATCGATCATCTGAGTACGCATAACATAAAAGGGAACAAGTCTGGCGTCACCTCAGCCACCATGAAAATCCAACCGTGGCATCGCTGCCATGATCTCGCTTATCGAGGAAACGCAATCCACGTTACGAGAAACAGCCACCAGTAAAACTCCATGCTCGGTGGACCAATCACACGTCAACTCCGCTACCAGCTAATTGATCTCACGCCCAGCACAAGGGATGACCATCACTAAGCTTCACTAGCTCACATAGTCATCTCAACTGGCTGCGACAATTCCATCGGCTCCATGCCATGGACCATCTCATACCTGGCAAGCCGAATGCCCAATAACAGCACTGGACCAGCTCCATCAGAACTCAAACTTCGACAAATCCTAGATCCCATTCCAAGAAAATGCACATCATGGGAATGGCCACCAAAGGCCTCACTTGCACATAGTTCTCACCGTTCTCGATGCACAACAACCAGCATCTTCTGTCTGTGAAAGACCATCCGCTGGTCACCAGCTATTCATCAACGGGAAGCCTCCGCTTACTCAACTTCTTCCGTCATTCCTGGTCAATCACCAGATCCAATGAGAACATTCCAAATCTCGACATGCCACACGTTGATTCTCGCACAGACCGTTACTACATCTCGAGTCGAACCTCAAACGGACACCACATCCGATCCTAATCCTCACGCCAACTCTACCCTCTCAGGGGAGAATGGCAAAACCAAATGATAGATTCCGGAATCCATGGTCCTCACCTCACTCGACTCAAGCTTACAGGGAAATCCTCCCATGCTGGTCACAGACCAAGGACCACCATCCAACGATAACTTCCTCCAGGGATCTCACAAGTAGGCACCGTCGATCGTCCTATCTCATCAAATCCTATCTCATCTCAATTAGTCCAAGTGGACGTCTGCCAATGCTCGGTTCCACTCTCACTACAGAGCCACAAGACAACACTTGAACGATCCACGGCACACATCTTCAGAATAGACAAGTGTTGCCTACCACCACAGCAACCTGGTTGACGACGCCGTGACCAATGCACACGAGTCTTCAAACCTCACAGATTCTTATCACCGCTGAGTCCTCTTCCACATCATTCTGAAACTCTCGGACTCAATTGGGTCTCTTGATAACATAGACCTTACCGTAGCCGATCACACGGCTAGCATTACCAGCCACTCACAGCTACCAATTGGGACCCATAATCTACCAGAGATCACACCTGGGGAACCACGATCTCATCCGAGGACACAGCTTCCAACGCAAGTCGGGCACCAAGCCACCGACGCTGACCATCACATCCTTATCCTCCGTCCAGCGATTCCTCAACAACCCCATCTGGTCTATCTTCTGCGCCTGACACGGCTCCTAACAAAGGAACAGGGTACTCATGCGGCAACCTAGCCGACATATTTCCCCAACTCTCCATCATGTCGGTGCCACAAACGCAATGTCTAAAGTAATGGCATGATGATCGAGATGGCTCACACAACCAAGCCAATCTCATACCAAGGAACCAATCCTCTGATGCTCTTCTCATCCTCGGGAAACCGCCCGTAGCAACCAATGCCACGATCCTGGGCTTGCAGGCTATGGGTCCAACAGACTTCCGTTGCCCACTCTAATCCATGTGCACAACCATCACAGACAATTTGGGATTCACCATCCCAACGACCCTCAACTCGGTTGGCTCCAATCACAGGGTGAGGAAAGACCCAATTACCTCGAACCCAAGCACAGGTTCTCTCTCTAAATCTGGCAATCCTCTGCAACTCCGCGAGCTCCAATCCCTAACACATCGAGAATCACTACACCAGCCACGAGTCTTCACGATCACCGCCTAACTGGCACTCATCCTTCTGGAACAGCACCAACACCCTCAAGCCTCAAGGGAATGGGCAACGCTTCTCACAGGCAAGCATATTGCCGCAGCACAGGATGTGTCTCGCACGGACCTTATGGCACACGAGGGCCAACCAATCCAAACACATGACGCAAGACGACGAACTTGGAAAAACATAATTCTCTCCAACCAAGGAGAAACCAGCATACCTCCGACCAAACGGAAGATCTCCATACTCGACCTGATCTCAAACCTCGCGCCCACTGGGAATCGCACCTTCCAGTACCAAGAAAAATCATTACCACTGTCAGGTCAGCTCCTCCGACCACATTCGCCAAGTGTCTCGTCGAACCACGATCATAGCATCTCTCGATGCACCAGCGCTGCAATTCCACGAACTATAACTCGCCACGCCTCGAGCACTGACTCTGTTGATTGCCAGTCATACATACTACCACAGTGGTTGAGCTAGCCGCTGCCACACACTCCTTATCTACGCCTACCTCTAATCTCGGAACCATTATCACGCCAAAATGCTTACCGAGGAGCGAAGAAACCATAATAGACGCCAAGCTCGAAGGCTGCTACACCCCTAGCCGTCGGACATCATTCCTCTGAATCTGTCCGAGCTAACACTAAACCATTCTCGAATCTCGGATCCTCAAAATATCCATCTTCTGAGCTGCCACCGCGCGGACCACCACGCCAAGAGCCACGACATGAACCACGATCGACACTGCCAACGCTCATCCTCAGTCCCAAAATCTGTCGCGGAACCTTCACATCTCACATGTAGTCTCGCACAGTGCATCCAAGAGTGGCGTAATGGCCCCAAATTCCATAATCTGGGCCAAAACCAAGCCACTGCCACACAATCTCGGACCAGATCCAGGACTAATGCAGCCCATTCGCGCGCAGAAACGCAAGACTTAGAGCTTACTGAGACATCTCCACCCAATCTTGCCTCAAAATTTGCAAAATAATCGGGACTCGCACATCATTTATGATGCCACAGAGCATGATAAGAACATCGGGCTCGACAATTAGCAACTTATCCGGAAGATCCTCCGCTCATCCGAACACATCTCTTGACTAGAACATCCATTCTGTTACCTCAAATCACAATCTCAAAGTCTTAAGGGCTGGATAAACCTCAAATTTATGGTGGCCAAAATGACAATAACTCCCTTGGAGCACACTCATGGCCAGTTAACCACGAACAATCCTCACCAGCCACCTGACCTCGTTGCAGATTCCTTGAACGTAGCACCACAGCAACGCACCTGCCGGCAACCTCTGCCCAACGCAGCACCACTGGGGCCTCCACCCATTGGGAAGAAATCTCTCTATCTCATTCCCCGGGCCCCACACCGGCACTTCAACGAAACAGCAACCACCATCATAGCGCCAACGCAACGCACTAAAATTCTTAAGCGAGAAACAAAGCAGAAAAGAAAACACGAAACCCTATGCCAGCTACCGACTGTACTGGACCTTATGGACTCTGATTACTGCAATTATCTCGAATTCCCATGTACACTCCACAAACACACTTGCTCTGATACCACCTATAATGACCCAAGATCCGGATACCGGGAGGGACCCGATACCATTCAAATCCTGGTCGCCGCCCACGAGCTAGAGGGCTCGGAAGGGCTAAAGGATGTGTATGTGTAGAGGTATACAGAAATAAGAAATAAAGCAAGAACAACAATAATATAATAATTAAATAAACTAACTACAGAGTCCAGTCCAAAAAGTACAGTCTACAGGGAAAAGAACGTACTCGAATGACGAGTGAACACTAGGCCCGGCGAGCAGGCAACTACGAACCTCCATGCTGCACCTCCGAACCTCGAGGAGGAACCACCACACCTGAAAAGCAGGGGTGAGCCTCATTTCACTGGCTCAGTAGGGGTCCCGCGGAACCCCAATCGTAAACAACGGTGGTAACGAAAAGCAGCAACAATAGTAGGAACAGTAAACACGGTGGCCGGTAAAACCTCAGCACTAAGCTACTCCTACTGTACCGGGAAACACGCCCCGATCTTACAGTCGGGGGACCACCGGACTAACGGGAAAACCCTAGCTACGCGGCCAGCAGAAACACCACGACAACGCTCTTGTGGAGGCCCGTCCTCACTGACTAAGGCCTAGCCCAAGACGACGCGGTCTGGAAACACGGTCACGACCTCGCAGTCGTGAACCCGGTGTCGTTTTAGGAAAACCCTCAGTAACACTACCGGAAACCCTAGACCACGGTGTCGAAAGGACACTCAGAAACCACCGATAAACACGGGAAAACCTGTCTCGTGTGACAGGAGTAATGTCTACTAGAAGCAAGGCCGGATGCGTCCACTGACATCTGAGTCCGCGTCTCAGGTGTCTCCCCTCGCCCTAGGCGGAAACTGAGACACCGTACTAGTAACCACAAAATAAGGGTCTAGTCAGGGTCGTGCTCGTCAGCACACGTCTGAAGTCCCCGACCATGTGTGTACACATGGACTGACTGCACGAGTCAAGCCCTCTAGTTGATTTTCCTCCCGGCCTGGACTCGAGCCGCTACAGGAGATGTCCAACGGTAACCAGCCTAAAAATCGTCTCTCTCTCGGGTGTAGCTCTCCACCTACTCCCTGGTGGGAAAGCACATGCGTGTAAAGGCAAGCTACGATTAGTGGGGGCTCACTGAGTAGCAAACGACACTCGGAAGAACCCATGGAATACGGACAGGCTACGTACGAGCCCGTCATAAATTAGCTCAAAAAATAGATGGCACGATGCCACTAGACTCTGGGCGGTCCACTAAACCTATTAAACCCAACGACCCTTGAGTCACAACACTCAGGTCAACGCCGTGGCACAGGACAGCCCATGGCCGTCAATCTGGCCTATCCTTAGGTCAGAAACCACGGTAAGACAATTTGTGAGGCGGCACATGACCGCTAGGCTTAATCCCTTCCAAGGGAAGTTAAGAAATCCTCCAGCCCCAGGCTGGGTAATTGGACTCATAGTCCACAGGCCATACGCACGGCGCACATGGAAACCACTTTTCAGAGAAGCTCATGACGTGCGGGGATAGCCCTCCGCACTCATATCGATATACGGCGACTTGATCGAGCCTAACACGAAAGCTCGGAACACAAAGGGTCACTTAGGCGTTTAAAACTCACGGGCACACTAATCAAGGTAAAACAGTACCTCCGGACACCCAAAAACACGGTCACGGTATCCACGGGGTGTCCGAGACAACCACGGGGTCATAGGTCGATGATTGGGTTGCAACCGGATCGACCGGAGGCTGAAATGGGTGAGACTGGTGCAGTTCGGTTGACCTACCCATTTGGGTCGGTTGACCAACGCACCATGCGCCTATTGGTAGGCCGGACCAGCCCAATTGGTTTACCGGCGCAGCAAGTGGCATCGACACAGCGTACACTGCATCGACCCCTCCTGCAGGAGTCGGTCGATCGGCCCTCTGGGTTCGATCGACCGAACTCTACAGGGCTCAGCCCTGTGCACTGGGCCGTTCAGTCGACCAACGCCAAGCGTAAGGTCGACCGAAAATGGCAACCACCCCGTCCGACCTCGCCCTCGGGGCCCGGTTTCCATGCCCACTCGATCTCAATTAGGGGGAAAACAACGGGGATCATTCCATGGGTCCCAAAATCCAAAAATGGAGGGAAGAAAGTGGGAAAACGTCGATCGATCGGGCGAAACCATCACACGCCCTAAAACATGGTTTTTGAACCCCCGACGAGAAATAAACCCTCTCGGCTCACCACGGCCTTCCAAAATCGCGGGAAAGGAAGTACAGGGGTTAAGGATCCATCCCCCTACCTCCACCGAAGATTCCGCACACCGTGGACGCCATTCCACGCAAAAATGTCCGTGAAACCCCCGTCGGTTCACGAACGCGCAACCGAGCTTCATCGCGCCACCACGCCTCGATCCTCGACCCGCCCTCACACTCCTCCCCCTCATGCCGTCTCCACCTCAAGATGGCCACCCTAAGGAGAGGGGAAGATAAAGAGAAGAGAGAGAGTGAGAATGAGAGAATGAGAGAAAGAGAGAGGGTGGGGGTTTAAATAGAAAAACCCACGCGGAAACTCCGTGATATGGAAAATATAAAAATAGGGAAAAATACTCCCCATGATCCTCGAAAAATGCACATCATGCCTGCAACGTCTCGGAGCCCGACAACATGTCGTTTCACCCTACACAGGGTTCCAAAGCTTCGTCAGACACAAACCCGCGTAAAGCACAAAACATGTTCCAGGACTCACAACGACGCTCCGAACTCACGGATCCTGATCCGAAAAAATGAAAAAATTTCTGGGGTGTTACACCCCTTGCTTTGGCTCGGACCTTCCGTCCAAGTCGATGAATAAAAAGACCTCTTTTGCTTTGGCACTCACTCTGTGTCAATAAATAAACCATGTCAACTCTCGACACCCTTTCGGCACTGGCAAATAAACCCTTTGTCTCAAACCTTCCACCCAAATACATCAACTAGGACACAAACTCCTCCCGTTCCATCGGGCCCCTTACAAAGCCTTCAGCTTAGACCTCCCATCCGAGTCGATGAATAAACAACTTTCTTTAACCCAACATGGGTTACCAATCCCATCGGGATTGGCCTCACCTAGTCGGCTTAGGCTTTTCGTCTAGGTCGACGCATAAAACCCTGTCTCTTTGCTTCAGAATTGACCCCATGCCAATGACTAAGCTCCTCTAGAGCTAAGTTTCCCAGCCCGTGTGCCCTCTGTGGTGAAGCGAACTCCTCATCACTTCGCTGATGGGGTGAGCGCTTTCCCGTGAATTCACACCGGACCGACGATCTACTGGCTCAGAGAATAAAATAATATGCTGAAGAACTCTACACCTGCGGGTCCGGAGCACTCATCCCTCGCTTGCGCCACCCGCGGGTGGGGGGCATTTGTTGACGTCCAAAAAAATTATTGCAAGGCAAGCACGTCCTAACAACCAAAGAACAGCCAATCAAGGGCGGAAAGGCGGAATAAGCCCCACATCTCGTCCGATCAGCACGAAATCATGCCTGGTTGTCTGCAACCTGACAAGGAACCTTCCCGAGCTGAATAAATACCCATGGTCCCTCAAAGCAAGGTGCCGAAGGTAATATCAGCGTAAAACCCGAGTGACCCGATCAGGGCACACGGTATGCCGGAAAGTTCCGTAGGAGGCCGAAGAGCTACCCAATGGGGGCAAAAATACTTTGAGTGATTGCCCACTTGATGAAGACACTACCCACAGGCAGGGAGCAGGCTTAAGGGCACGATTCACAGTACCGAAAGTCGAATCAGGATGAAACCTGAGTAATCTAACGCGGGTTCGACACGTGCCGAAAATCACTCAGAATTGTAAACGAAACCCCGGGAGCTTTGAAATAAACACGTCAGAAGTGATTCATCAAAACTAAGGCGGGGCGGGATGCCAGGCACTCGTCTGAGCCAGTTCGGAGGCAACGTGGAAAAATTACCAAAATACCCCCCTTGCCACTTGAAACGGCGCCACCCCATCTCCCACTTAAACTAGCATGGCCATGCCACTTGAAACCGGCGCGCAAAGGAGCTCACCACCCATTCTGAAATGGCGTGGCCCCTTCCCATTTGAAATGGCGCGCAAAAGTGGCCCATTGGCACTTTGAAACGGCACGGTGACGGCCTCCTAACCTTCTTAAATCGGTCCGCTCAAGCCCCCATGATGTGACACCACCTTGGGGTGATAGTCACAAGACCGGATGCCCTTGGACCTACAATTGCAAGCAAGTATCTTTGAGCGGAGCACTTACTCTAGCGAGCTCACTCGCGTGGCGCACACTAGTGCCTGTAGGCGACTCGGCGATGATGGAGAGGGTCCAAGGCGGGACCTTGATGCTCCAATGGTTGGCTAGCTTGGGGAGAACCCCAAATGGGCCAGGGATGCCCAACTCATGGGTGGCCAGCACACCAAGGGTGTGGGGTGTAGGGGATCACTCACAACTCGCCCGCGGTGATCACTCACATCAATGGTAATTATGGGCCTAGCTCTCACTCTCCATCCGATGAAGCAATAACGATAATACTATGCTAAGCAAGGAATTTGAACCAACCAAGAGGGGGACCGAGGCTCACCTGGTCGGCGTGAAGATGCCGACCCCGGACGGAGACGGGGGCGAGCGGGGAGGCGAGGGTATGCACCCGCACGCCGCGTCGATGAAGCTTCAAACCTGAAATTTCAGATTACATGCACTACGCCCCATGCAAGGGGGGGGGATCTTGGGAAGGGAAGCCAATGACTACACCCAAACACTACCTCCACACAGGGAAGGGCCTTCACCCGGCCAAGCAAGAGGGGAAAAATCGAGCTAGAAGCAAAGAAAGGGAGCCGATGCCGATTATGACCACTCTCTACGCTTTTGGACAGGCAGTTGGTTATCTTGGCTCTGCGGCCACTCCATATTTTTGTTGATGACGAAACTAGTTGGAATTTTTTTGTAGCTAGATCGGGATGACGCCTGAATTTTTTTGATTTCTCTGGTCATAGGTGCTGGTCGGGGTAGAAGCTCGAACAGGGTGGCAGGTCTTCAGTTCTGACTGCTTCAGGTTCACAATAGCATGAAGAAGAGGTTGCCACAAGTGCTCCAGAGCTCAGAATCAGGCACCCCCAGAGTCGTTGGAACCGTCGGTGAGTTCTCTTCAAAGAAAGACCAACGGGGATGCCAAACGTTGTCGGAGTAGACTGGTAGAGCTCGAACAATGAGGGGGGGGGGGTCGGAGCAGACTATCAGGAAGCAGAACCGCACACCCGGAAGAAGAAAATGAGAACTCTTGATTCCGGGCGTAAAATAGAGCTCCGCTTCTTGATTCTAGAAGTAGACTTGTCGAAGAAGCTCCCGGCCAAGCCTCACCTCCATATCTTCAAGAGATTAGTCATGGTAGCTTCAGGAGTCAGCTTCAGGTTGCTCTTCAGGGAGGAAGTGCGCAGTCGGGGAAGAACGGCTCCGTCGGGCGACCATGAGCTCAGAAAGGGATGAGACCACCGCCGTTACGAAGAGGACGGAGAGACGCTTCCAACGGTACCTCTTGGGCCTCCAGGGATGCTGGGATGAAGTCAGGGCCGGCTCTGCAAGCTGCTGGTACTCTACTACCTGCGACCTGAGAATTGCAGGTGGTGAAAGGTGGTGGGGGAATGGGGTAGAAGGGATGGGAAATGGGGTGGATGGGTATGGGGGCAACCCCTGGCTGTGAGGGGGTCTGGGAGGGGGTGTTCCAAGGTGTGGATGGGGGAGAATGGGGTCTGGAAGGTGGTGTTTGCAGTGGGTAAGAGAGGAGCTGCGAATTTGGTTGGAAGGGAGAGAGGGAAAGGGTATTTGAAAATGGGTTTAAGGGTGGGATTAATTTCTGGTCTTGGGGATGGGAAGGGGTGTGTGGGGAAGGTAAAGGGGGGCTTGGGGAGTGGGAATTCTCCCTTGGGAGATGAGAGGGTGCTTAGGGAAGGGGATTGGGTAGTTGGTGGTTGGGTGGTGGAGTATGGATTGGTGGAGGGTCTCTTGGGACTAGGGGTGGAGTAATGAGGGTTGGGGTAGTTGGGAGGATGAGTAATGATGGGAGAGGAAGGGTTGATGATGTGGAGGAGAGAGAAAGGGGGCGCAGGTTTTAGAGAGAGAAAGTGGGGGAGAGAGAAAATGACTTTCTAGAGAGAGGGGTAGAGAGAGAGGGGGGTAGGGGCTTCTCACCCACTCAATTGGCTTCTCACCAAAAGAAGAAGATTTAAGTTGGACACTAGAGAATTCAAATTTTCATTCATTCATTGATTAACTTCAAATGGGGAGATGGGGGTCCTATATATAGGCAACCCACATTTTACAAAAAGCCCCTAACTCTTGACACAATGATAAATAACCAAGGGGGTAGGGGCACCCTTGGGCCTAGCCCACAGAATTGGGCCCAATATGCAACTTAATCACCCTAATAACACTTAACCTAGGTTAATGACTCATTAACCTAGATACAAGACTCAAATAAAAGAAAAATTACACAATATGACTCAAATAAAATAAGGAAATTACATGACTCGACTCAGAAAAATGTGATGGACACAATGGAACCATGCCGTTGAACAATCGGAGCTGTGGAAAAAATGTGAAGGATGAGAGATGCCCCCATCATACCCCCGGGGTGCGAAGAACTCGACTCCGTCGAGTATGGGTCTGCCGGGGAAGAGGTCCTCCAATGCAGCTCCGGGCGAGCCACAACCTCCAAACTCAACCTCGCGTCCTTAGCCGGGGGACTGCTCTTCATCCTCTCAAGGTGGCTCGGGCACACCCTCTTGCTGGCGATGGTACCCTGCTTGCCTAGTATTGCCTCCGTGTGCACACGTCGGACTCTCAAGCTGATATGAGGAGGCTCTCCGAGGGTGTCACTCACAAAGGTGGGGGTAGGCTCAAGGTGCTCACTGGGATCCACCGCGGTGCCCTTAGAGGGTGCTAAATCCGCCACGTGAAAAGTGGGGTATATCCCAAAATCCCATTGATAAATCCAACCCGTACGCTAGGTTGCCAGAGCCACTTGGAATATGGAAGGTCCAAGTCCTCGTGCTCTCGATTTGGAGGTGACCCTAAGGTAGAGCCATTCCAAAGCCACCATCGTAAGGTTGCCTACTTGAAATCCAAAGTGGCACTCGTGAGTTTTTGCCCGCGGATTATGAACCTCACCGCCCGTTGTAGGATGCTTGCTTGAATGAGTATGCCATGAGCTATAATGCGGTGTGGGTGGGAAGTGTGTGGTATGCAAAGGTGGTCCAGGACAACCACATATAGACCTATCGTGCATTGATGTTATGAAGACTTTGAATGATTTGGGAGGACCGGGGCATCCATAAATGTCCCTCTCATGCGTAGGTATGATAAGTGCCGGAGGACCCGGACATCCATGAATACTCCTAATGTGCTTAAGACTCATGATGAATGAAGGTGGACCATTACATCTGAATATGGACCACTCATGCTTCCTACTTGACATGTGGGTGATATGAATGAATGGACCCGACTTATGAATCATGTCAAGTGGTGCGGTATGCCTAGGCACATGCATTCCTATCCTAGAGATGACTTTCATGTGCATGGGTGTGGGGTGGCCCTTAAGCTTCCACTCGTATGGATCAAAGGGATCTAAGAAGGGGGACATCATGGAGTGGGGCAATTCACCAATCCCAAGGTGTATGTTGCCTAAGGTCAAGGCTCCCATGGTGTAACCCGATTCTAGGAAGGGAGGGGTTTGGCCCAACATGGTGGGTGGGGGTAGGGTAAGGTGAGTGGTGAGTAAGGTGGGTGGGTCACATGGGGAACTAGACTTCCATAGGAAGGGATCAAATGGATCATGATAAGGGTTACCTAGAGAGAGATACCCCATGTCCTCAAGGTCCTCACAAGGTGGTGAATTATCCTCTTCTAGTGAAATGGTTGGGCCGGTGTATGGGGTGGGTTGGTTGGTCAAGGTTCTAGGAATCACAATGGTAGGGGAGTAGACCGGGATGGGCTCTTCCACCATGGGGAGAAGGAAAAGGAGGTCACTAGTGTAGCAACCAATAGTGCAAACCGAGGTGATAGACCTGGTACATGGGTGGATGAGGTGAAGGCTCTTGGGCCGGTCCGCCCCTAGAGTCAACAAACAAGTCAAGTCTAATTGCCACTCTAGACCTTTGAGGAGATCATCCCAACCCTCTACCTCATAGTAGGATTGGATCGTGGTGTGAAAGGAGGGGAGGGCCACAATTTGGGATTGATGTCCCATGGGTGAGAGGTGTGGGGGTGAACTAGGGATGGGGGGGCCTTGCTTGAGCCATTGGAGTATGGACTCATTCATGGTGAGGGTGTGTGGCTCTTGAGGATCCGGACTAGGAGAGGTGGGTGGAAGTGGAGATTCTTGGATTTCCTTTATGGTGGGTTGCGTATCCGGACTAGCATCCATTTCCGTGTGGGTGGGTGTGTGGGTCTCAACTTCTAATGATAATGGGGTGGGTAGGTCTAATGCGGGGGAATTGGTGATAGTCGATGCGTGGTGCACCCGAGGTGGTGAACAAGCATGGGCTTGGGTTGGGATTGGCAAGGGAAGTAGTGGAGGTCTAGGTTGGGTTGGGGTAGGAAGTGGAAGATGAGTGGGTTGAGGGGGTTTGGGAAGATTGTCCTTGGGAGGAGTGTCCTTGTTGGGGGACGATGGAGGGGTAATGGTGGCCGGGGTGGGAGAGGTTTCAACCACTAGGGGTATGGGAAGATGCTTCCTCGTGGGGCATTGTCCGGCGATGTGCCCCAATTGGTGGCACCTATAACATTCCGGCTCGCACTTACCCGAGGTTATTTCACTCACTTCTATCTCCATAGGACCTTTTCCTTTTTGAGAAGGGGTAAGGTGAGGGGTGGAGGTGGAGGTGGGGGCCAAAGGGCCTTGAGTAAGGTGGGTTGTGTAATTGGGTTTCGGTTGCATTGTGGGGAATTGGGGAATTGGAGTCTCAGGTTGGCCGGGTGGGGATGGTGGAGTTGAAGTACTCCTTGGGCTTTGGTGATCCGAGTAGGAAGGGGACACATATCTAGCCCTAAGTTGTTCCTTCATGTTTCCCCACGTGGTGATGGGATCTTCCCTTCTAATTATCCTTAGCCCGACAATTTGTAGCCAATAGGTTTGAGCCCGTTTGGTAAGTTGTGATTTGGCACATCATACTTTCTCATCCTCGGACATGGGATACCAAGTGAAGTAATGGTCCATTGAGACTTCCCAATCTAAATAGTCAATAGGATGAGTTACATCAAAGATGGGAGGTGGGGGAGGAGCCCTACTATCATCTGCCCTTGGGGCGGGCCCATTTTCTCCTAGTTGGTCGAGTCGACCCAATAGGTTATCAAGCCGCTCATTGGCATAGGTCAAGGCCTTCATGAGGTAGTTGACATGGCCAGGGAGGTGATGTGTGTTAGTGGTAGGTATCCCTTAGGGGTTTGGACTCATGGAGAGGGTCGATGGGTAAGGTCGGTAGAAGGTGGCCATGCTAGTGGACAAAAGAGATGCAACCGAGGACTCTAAATGCATAAACATGCCCTAGGACCAACTTCATAGAGACAAGTTGTGAACTTGCTCTGATACCACTTGATGTGATACCACCTTGGGGTGATAGTCACAAGACCGAATGCCCTTGGACCTACAATTGCAAGCAAGTATCTTTGAGCGGTGGACTTACTCTAGCGAGCTCACTCGCGTGGTGCACACTAGTGCCCGTAGGCGACTCGGCGATGATGGAGAGGGTCCAAGGCGGGACCTTGATGCTCCAATAGTTGACTAGCTTGGGGAGAACCCCAAATGGGCCAGGGATGCCCAACTCAC
The DNA here is from genome assembly GCA_022559845.1 of Amorphophallus konjac. Taxonomy (NCBI): domain Eukaryota; kingdom Viridiplantae; phylum Streptophyta; class Magnoliopsida; order Alismatales; family Araceae; genus Amorphophallus; species Amorphophallus konjac. The sequence continues at coordinate 293,999,684 of CM040118.1, forward strand.
GGGCGGCCAGCACACCAAGGGTGTGGGATGTAGGGGATCACTCACAACTCGCCCGCGGTGATCACTCACATCAATGGCAATTATGGGCCGAGCTCTCACTCTCCGTCCGACGAAGTAATAACGATAATACTATGCTAAGCAAGGAATTTAAACCAACCAAGAGGGGGACCGAGGCTCACCTGGTCGGCGTGAAGACGCCGACCCTGGCCGGAGACGGGGGCGAGCGGGGAGGCGAGGGTATGCACCTGCACGCCGCGTCGATGAAGCTTCCAACCTGAAATTTCAGATTACATGCACTACGCCCCATGCAAGGGGGGGATCTTGGGAAAGGGAAGCCAATGACTACACCCAAACACTACCTCCACACAGGGAGGGGCCTTCAGCCGGCCAAGCAAGAGGGGAAAAATCGAGCTAGAAGCAAAGAAAGGGAGCCGATGCCGATTCTGACCACTCTCTGCGCTTCTGGATAGGAAGTTGGTTATCTTGGCGCTGCGGCCACTCCAGATTTTTGTTGATTACGAAACTAGTTAGAATTTTTTCATAGCTGGATCGGGATGACGCCTGAATTTTGTTGATTTCTCTGGTCATAGGTGCTGGTAGGGGCAGAAGCTCGAATAGGGTGGCAGGTCTTCAGTTCTGACTGCTTCAGGTTCACAACATCAGGAAGAAGAGGTTGGCACAAGTGCTCCAGAGCTCAGAATCAGGCACCGCCAGAGTCGTTGGAACCGTCGGTGAGTCCTCTTCGAAGCAAGACCAACGAGGATGCCAAACGTTGTCGGAGTAGACTGGTAGAGCTCAAACAATGAGGGGGGGTCGGAGCAGACTGTCAGGAAGCAGAACTGCACACCCGGAAGAAGAAAATGAGAACTCTTGATTCCGGGCGCAAAACAGAGCTCCGCTTCTTGATTCTGGAAGTAGACTTGTCAAAAAAGCTCCCGGACAAGCCTCGCCTCAAGATCTTCAAGAGAGTGGTCGTGGTAGCTTCAGGAGTCAGCTTCAGGTTGCTCTTCAGGGAGGAAGTGCGCAGTCGGGGAAGAACGGCTCCCCCGTGCGACCACAAGCTCAGAAAGGGATGAGACCACCGCCGTTGCGAAGAGGACAGAGAGACGCTTCCAACGATACCTCTTGGGCCTCCAGGGATGCTTGGATGAAGTTGGGGCCAGCTCTGCAAGCTGCTGGTACTCTACTACCTGCGACCTGAGAATTGTAGGTGGTGAAAGGTGGTGGGGGAATGGGGTAGAAGGGATGGGAAATGGGGTGGATGGGTATGGGGGCAACCCCTAGCTGTGAGGGGGTCTGGGAGGGGGTGTTCCAAGATGTGGATGGGGGAGAATGGGGTCTGGAAGGTGGTGTTTGCAGTGGGTGAGAGAGGAGCTGCGAATTTGGTTGGAAGGGAGAGAGGGAAAGGGTACTTGAAAATGGGTTTAAGGGTGAGATTAACTTCTGGTCTTGGGGATGGGAAGGGGTGTGTGGGGAAGGTAAAGGGGGGCTTGGGAAGTGGGAATTCTCCCTTGGGAGATGAGAGGGTGCTTAGGGAGGGGGATTGGGTAGTTGGTGGTTGGGTGGTGGAGTATGGATTGGTGGAGGGTCTCTTGGGACTAGGGGTGGAGTAATGAGGGTTGGGGTAGTTGGGAGGATGAGTAATGAGGGGAGAGGAAGGGTTGATGATGTGGAGGAGAGAGAGGGGGGAGGAGAGAGAAAGGGGGCGTAGGTTTTAGAGAGAGAAAGTGGGGGGGAGAGAAAATGACTTTCTAGAGAGAGGGCTAGAGAGAGGGGGGTAGGGGCTTCTCACCCACTCAATTGGCTTCTCACCAAAAGAAGAAGATTTAAGTTGGACACTAGAGAATTCAAATTTTCATTCATTCATTGATTAACTTCAAATGGGGAGATGGGGGTCCTATATATAGGCAACCCACATTTTACAAAAAGTCCCTAACTCTTGACACAATGACAAATAACCAAGGGGGTAGGGGCACCCTTGGGCCTAGCCCACATAATTGGGCCCAATATGCAACTTAATCACCCTAATGACACTTAACCTAGGTAAATGACTCATTAACCTAGATACAAGACTTAAATAAAAGAAAAATTACATAATATGACTCAAATAAAATAAGGAAATTACATGACTCGACTCAGAAAAATGTGATGGACACAATGGAACCATGCCGTTGAACAATCGGAGCTGTGGAAAAAATGTGAAGGATGAGAGATGCCCCCATCACCCCATCTCCTCTTGAAACGGCGTGGTGCTCCAACCCTTGAAGCGGCGTGAGAAGTGTCCCGTCGTGGACACGGAACTCTGTTTCTACTGCAACAAAATAGGGGAGCAAGGAGGCGTGAACGGGAAGCTACTCTGGCGACCTCCGGCAGGGCATTCAATGCCCGATTCGACGGACTATCAAAGGATGCTTGTGTGGGCACTTTGTCCACCAGGTAAACCCGTGACCTTCATGTCCGAGATCGACATCGCATAGCAACCTGCCGTCGACGCTAGGACAGGCGACCTGACGGCCGCAAAGACGTCCATCCTTGGACAAATTCCTGTCCTGCACAAACCAAAGGGTGACAACATAGTAGTCAACTCCTCGTCCTCTTGCGAAGGGAAGAAAGAAAAGGGTGGGAGTTTTATGCTGAAGAAAGGAGATCACCCGTTCTATATATAGAGCGGGTTCACGTCCAAAAGGAAGGGGACGGTGACAGAAAGGGGACGGGGGACAGAAGGGAGACTATGACAGAAAGGGGGGTTGGCGAATGAAAAGAGAGAGCTTCCACGTGCAAAGAGAGAACCAGTGAAGAAAAAGATCAAGGAAGCCAGGAAGGAGATGTTGAGTTGGATGACTAGCAGATCTAGAGGGGGAGTGAATAGATCTACCCCAAATTCTAGCCAATTTAAAGCACTTAAGATGCAGAATTAAAATGCTAAGGAAAACATCACCAATTCAACGAGATTTCACTCAAGACCAGGAAACAGTCAACCAGATGAAGTTGTACTTGGTGAAGGTTCGAATAAGGCTCTCCTCACACAAGGTTAAGTTTTCGAGATAGGCGTAACCTATCCTTCTGACTAAACCTTTTGATATACAACAATGGTTGAAAGTTCAAACACAAACGAAATATATCAGGAATTCAGAAATCTTTTCTAAGCATTTAATGAGTTGCAATATGAGGAAGAAGTAAAAGCACAGACATGAGCACACGCACTGCAAAGAGGTTTTTAAGGTGGTTCGATCTCAATCCAGAGATCTACATCCACCCCTTACTCAATTGAGTAAGGCTTCTGATAAGTGTCCATTTTCGATGGTAATTCATCGCATGTTCACAATTTTATGTGCATATAATTAGGCAATTATGCATATTTCATAGTTAACCTCAACTTCGCGTTTAAATTGGGGCTTTCACGTAAATTGATTAATTTGGTGATATTATTTAAATTGAAGTTGAGGGTCATGAGCATCAATTCTCCATTGCATAAACCATGAGCATTTGAGATTTATGTGCACATTATGGTAATTTTTATGGACTAAATTGTAATTACGTGTGTGTAGGACACTGAAGGTAATTACAATAAACTCCGGGGGCAAAAATGTCATTACCACTTTGACCAAGTCAAAAGTATATATTTTGGTTGGAGGGAAAATAAAATTCAAAGTTTGTATTTTGGTTGGAGGGAAAAGAAAATTCAAAGTTTGAAATAAAGGGGAGAAATGATGAGTCTTGGGAAAGGGGTGTCCAAAGTCCAAGAAAGGGGGTGCCCAAAGTCTAAGGAGGGGGTGCCCACCTCCTTTTCCTTTTCCCCATACATCATCTTCTACCTAAATCTCAGCCATCCATCTCCTTTTGATACAATCTCCACCCTCCATTGACCCAACTTTCCCTATAAATAGCCCATGACAAGGAGGTGAAGGGGCCTCTTCTTTTGGCAATTTTTCACTCTCCATCTCCTTCTCACATCTTAGGTCATCGATTTCTCCCCCTTTGGTTCATTTTCTGCACTTGCACTCTTCGTGTAAGTTCTTCATTTTTAAATGCTCTGCAACTTCTTCTTCTACATCATCTTCTAATTCCTTCTTGTTTTAAAAGTTATTTCATCTTTTTTATTGTACTGTCCTGTTCATCTGTGAACCAATGTTTCTCTCTGATTCTTCCCCTTATTTCTCCCATTTCTGATTCTCTTCTCCTCTTTATTTCTTCACAAAAGTTCTTCCTTTTTAAATGCTATACACCGTCTTCTTCTACATCATCTTTTAATTTCTTCTAATTTTAAAGTTATTTTCTCTTTTTCAAGGTGCTATCTTCCTGTTTGTACTGTTCATCCGAGATGCTAGCCTCTGTTCTTCCTCCGTTTTGAAGCCCTTCCACTCCTTTTTTCTCTCTAAGTTCTTTATCAAAGTTCTTCCTCTCTTATAGATCTAGATTTTCTTCTTCTATCACTTACTCTAATTCTTTTTCATTTATGAGTTATATTTATTTTCCCACTGTCTTACTTTCTCATCTTCTTCCTTCTTCATCTCCACACAAACCCTTCCACACTCCTCTCTATATTTCTCTCCAAAGTGTGTCCTTCACAACTCTCCTTGTACGGCGGCATGCACATCAAGGTGGGCAACGTTCCAAGGCTCGTGACGTGGACGACGACGGCTTCTTCATTCACCTCTTTCCACGGCGATCTTCATCTTCATCTTAGCTATATTCTTTCCCCTTTTCTTTATTTTATGAGTTGTAATTTTCTATTTTCATAGAGTGTACTTTTCACTTTCATCTTAATAAAAATTCATCTTTGCAAATTGTGATTGTCTTAGTTCCTCTTTCTATCTCTTCTAAGTTCTTTTCTTTACCCCTCTCATCTTCTTTAGTGAGTTTATTTTCATGCAATTTATTTTTCCTTAGATTAATCTCACTCAAAACTCGGCTTTTCAAAGTATAAGGATATTTTTCCAACTTGTTCCAAATTGTTATTTCCTCCTCGTGGAATCGACTCAACTTACCACTATACTTGATTTTCCAATCTTTAAAAGTGAGTGAGTGTGAATATTTTAAAATTATAGCACGGCTTTTCAACGACGGGTTTGTGGCTATCAGCTTCTGCTGACAAACAGCTTGAAAACCACTGATCCACAGTTTTGGGGAATAGATCCCTACAAACCGCTGATCCACAGCTTTGGGGAATAGATCCCAGACCGCTGAGCCTCACAGCTTGCTCTGCTGAGCCTCACAACTTGCTCCCAAGGAACACTTCCTTGCCGCTGACACACAGCTTAAGAAATCATAGTAAAACAGAAAATAACAAGAACAAAATCAATGAAGAAACTCAAGATGATATGTAGCTCACTTCGAGCAGAACGACTCTGGATTTGATCCAGAGGTCGAGACAAACGAGACTCCACTCACAGATCTCTTGAACACTCATAGCTCTCAGAATACTTCTCTACTTTCTGATCCCCTGTTTTCACCTCATCTCTTCACTCTTTCTCTTCATTGCTATATGACTGGCTCTTCACTTTCTTTTCTCTCTACTGAACTCTGGAAGACTCAGAACTTCTTGCTTCTTCGATGTGCTTCACACTCCCTCACTTTTTCATTTGAGAGCTCAGGTCCCTTTTGTTGAGTACGGACTGACTAGATCTAGAGGGGGGGTGAATAGATCTTGTCCCCCTTTTTCGATTTATCAAACAAAGACTAATTGGATCACGAGAAATCAATGAAGTATAGAGCTAACGCTGATAGCAAGAATGATAGTAAACACACAAAGAGACACACACACAACAAGCAAACCACAAGACAATACTTTTTAGGTGGTTCAGTCCCTTCCCGAGACTTACGTCCACCCCTTGCTCAATTTGAGCAAGGCTTCACTATATGAGAATTTCTGATCTCACACAAACACCGCTGTCACACAGCTTGTTCCTGCTGACACACAGCTTGAATCCGCTGCCTCACAGCTTGACACTAGTTGTAAAGATGAATAGAAAAGATGTAACAGGCTGAACATGGACTTTTGTAGCAGAGTAATTAAAGAGTTCAGCTTGGGACTCAATCACATAGGTAACAAGGCAAGACTCCCTGTAGGACTTCCAGCAGGATGTCTTCAGCTGCCTTGCTGCTGGAGCTTGCAACGCCTTGAGCCAGATCTTCCTTCTGCAGCACCGACGAACACTTCTATCTTCTGCAGCTTTTTGATCGCGGGAGAGCCACTCTTCCTTTTCTGGTTAGAGAAACTTCTGATGCTGATCTTCCTTAGCTTCTTCTCTATATTCCCATATTCAGTTCTCTATGCATCGTGTAGCCTCTCTTTTCTTTTTGCACCAGTTCATATCAAGCCCGAAGCTGTTTCCCGCGCTTAGTGCAAAACCTGTTCGGTTACTCGCTAAAAAATAGGGAGAAGATTAAAGATAATCTTAAAAAAAGGTTTGACCGGTTCTTAGCAAGATTCTCTCCTTAAATCCCGTGCGGAATCTTATCCTCTGAACAGCCCAACAACCTGCAACAACAACCTGCAGGTTTCAAGGAACCGAAACTGAATTCGGTTGGATTTCGGTTCTGGACGCTGAACCGCTTGTGGTCGACAACGACCCTGTCTCTGGTCGACAATGAGCAGTGTCCAGACGGCTGGTTCTTCAGGCTGATGCTCGTATCGCTCATTGTTGACAATAGCCCTGTCGCTGGTCGACAAGGGGCAATGTCCAGATGACTGGCAGTTCTGTCTGATGCTCTGTCTGTTCCGTGGTCGACAACGAGCAGGGCTCTGGTCGACAACCAGAGCGCGTACAGAGGAAAAATGACTTGAGCTGTGTTTGGTTGGATTCGTTGGTCGACAATGACCACTTCTCTGGTCGACAAGCAACCTTTGACATTTCTTCTGATTTGTTGATTTCATTAGTACTTCAGTAAACCTGAAATAACTTGAACTATCAGATTTGCATTGAATTGGACACATCTATCATGTGAAGACGCAATCAATCAATCTTGCATGTGTTGTGTTATTAAAATAGATTAATCACACATATCCTTTGTCATCATCAAAACTAAAGGGATGCACAACATTCTCCCCCTTTTTGATGATGACAACCATGAGTCATTGTGACAATCAGGAGATTATTTCAACCAGAAAATGCATTTGATATGCCATTCAGAAACTATCATAACATATATCATTATCACAGATTTCAGCCAGAAAATTCATTTGATATGCCTTTCAAAAGTATCATAACACGAATTACATGAATGAAAACAAAGGCAAAGACTTGACATCTAGACACACCTAGACAGACAATGACACACATAGACTCTCTCCCCCTTTGTCAACAGCAAAAAGAGGAGTATCCAGACATTCACTCCGAGGAGGACGAAGAAGTCTCGGGCTTCACGTTCTCTGCCATCCGATCCAGCTTGTCAACTATGTGTGCATAAGAAAGCCTTAGCTTCTGGATCTTGGAGATAGTAGCATGGTGATTCTGTTTAATCTACTGGTTTGTGAACTCAATGCGTGTACCCATCTCTGCTGACACTTCAGCTAATGTGGCAACCAGTCTGTTAAACCGAGAGCTAGCATGTTCTGAGTGTTCCTGTTGCTTGATGAACCTGGTCTCCATCTGCTGCTCTAGTCTTTGGACTTTCAGCTCCAAGCGCCCGGTTGCAGCATTCATACTTTCTTGAAAGGATTGGAATTGAGTTGTGAGTGAGGTCAGCTGAGATGCTATCTGGAGAAGCACTCCGTGAGACTCAGTGTTGGAGGTGGAAGGAGGTGGTGGAGCAGAAGTAGACGGAGGTGGAACAGATGTAGATGGAACATGAGTGGCTACAGTGCCTGGTTGCCATGGCACAATAGCGAGTGAAGGTGGAGGATGGGTAGCAGTGGTAGTAAAAGTGGGAGTGTGAGTGGGAATCACCACAGGTGGAGGGGTTGCAACAGGGCTAACATGAGTTGGTGTCTGTGGTGGAGAAGAGGGAGGCAACGGTGCTTTGAATTTACCCTTGGATGGTAGGGTGCGCTGGACTTGATCTCCTACCTTCTTATAGCCCAAAAAATGTGGTCACGTAATGGAATGAGTATACTTGCCGTTTGGGAATGACAACGCGCGGAGCGTGAGGAATGGGTATAGTTGCTGCTTCCAAAATGGCAGTTATGTGGGCAGCATAAGAAAGAGAGTTCAGGGGATAATGCAAGAGGGTTTTGAAAGTGTTCTGCATGAGCTTGGGAAGGCAGATGGGTTGGCGTGTGATGAGGCCATGGAGAAGAAATAGGTGAAGTCGACTTACATGTTCCCTGGCGCCTCCTCTTGGTTGGATTATGGTGGTAAGAAGGTGATGGAGCAATCGATGAAGAGGAGGGAAAGTGTTGGCATTGAGGGATTTTGGAAGGACCTCAGGGACTGGTTGGCCAGTGACCACGGCGTATGCAGCTTTGAAGTCAAAATCCTCAGGATTGAAGGCAGTACCATGCCGGGAAATATTCAGCGCCTTGTGGAGTAGCTTGAAGTCGAGGCTGACGACGACACCCTGAACTACTGTATAGACCTTGTCATCCACGACTTGCAGATTGTGGTAGAACTCTTGCACAAGCTGTGGGGAATACATAGTATGTGCAGAGACAAACTCTATCCAGCCTTGGGCGTCCAAAACTTCCAGCAGCTCTGGGAACATCTCCATCAGCTTCTGATCGGAGAAATCTACTATTCTCGGTGGCAGGATGGTCCGGGGCTTCAGTGATCCAGAGACTAGATGGACAATGGGCATATCGAAAGTTGTTGTCTTATCCGTTGTCGACCGCCGAGTGGTCGATGGCTGACCCTGCGTGGCCTTCTGCTTGGAGTGCTTGGACGGCGGCGACGATTCGGCAGGAACCTGATCCCTTGCTCGCTTGGACGACCTCTGAGCACGCGACGGATTCATGGTGGAAGGTAGCGAGAGAGTGTGTTGAGGCGAGAGAGAGGGATGCACAAGGGGTCGAAAGGGGACTGGAGATGGAGGACGACCGTGAAGGGTGAAAACGGCGAGGGTGAGAAGAGTAGGGACCCAGTCGGTTCAATTTATAGGGCAGGATATTAGTGAATGAGATCTGGGTCATAGATTCTAGGGTAGTGGAACCAGCGCAATGCTGAAAACGAAGGGCCAGGATTAAATCAGCTGAATTAAATTTGGGGGATTTATTGAAGTGTACATCCGTTCCTTAATGAAGCATTTATGTAACCTCTCCACCCTTATGCAAAGACCACCTTGTAAACTAGTAGAGTGGGCTTAGTGATTCACTTGAATTTGAAAGTATTGCACCAATAAGCTTACGCCCCATATCTAATTTCCTCCACATGACCTCTTAAACTTATAATAGATTTCATGAGATGATTTTAGTAGCTGTGCTTGCTGAACAGTGTTTTTAACTTTTCTTTGCATGCCATACCTTTGGTCAACCATTTTCCTCTGCCTTTTAGATAATTTTGAGTGTTTCCTTTTGGAATCATTTTGAAAGCTGTGGTCGGGTTTATCACATGCTTTTCTACACGAGGAGACACACTTTTTACACGCCAGAAACCTCGGCTACTTAGCATGCCTAACCATTCCACTTTTAACTGGGACACACCTTTGATCCGTGAGGATATACGTTTATCAGACGCCAATATCCCCAGTTACTCAGTATGCCCAGTTTCAATAATTTTTGATAGTAGCAGAGATAGATTGATTCTTCATGACACACATGCCTCTCACTTATTTTTCATCCATTTTTTCTTAAGATGGGAGGCAGTAGTTTCTCAGAATCCAATCCATTGCTCTACCATGAAGACAGAGTTATGGCGTATTCCACGTGCATTCATGCTATATTTTTGGATTTATATTAACTGTTCAGAATGGGCACAGATAGAGAAACCGACTTACTACTAACAATCATAAGTCTCCAAAATCATGTGACAGAATCATAGTTATGGTTTGAATTTATTGAAGTAGTACAGTCCAAATCCTCATTACTACACTCAACCTCTACTCTTATTGAATACATTGGTGATTTTATAGGAAGATATGGTTAGGTTATTCAATATTTTATCAAGGAATGAGTTTACACTTTTTCTCCCCCTCAATTTGATAATCCATGCTGAATTAAGAAGTAATGTTGGCCAGGATGAGATAGAAAGACACAGGGAATGGGAAGTATGGATGATGGTGAATGAGTGAAGATGAATCTGAGCTCAAACAGTTTAAACAATCCAGAAGATTTCCTACCAGAACTAGTGTTAACCAGGAACCTGTTTAAAGTGGACATTTGCTTCCTTACAGATCCATTGTCGACCATGGAGCTGTCTCTGGTCGACATCTGCGCAGTCACAGACCCTGCCTGATGTTGACATCTGCTTTCTTATAAATCTATTGTCGACTATGGGACTGTCTATTGTCGACATCTGCGTAGTCACAGAACCAAACAGTTTCCTGCCTTGATGCCTTGGTCGACCAGTGCCCTGTCTTGGGTCGACCACCAGAGCTAACCAGTAGCATTGCCAGGAATTTGTAGAAAGTTGCTTGAGTAACAGCCGACACCAGAGCTTCCAAACACAATCAGTACCAGAGATCTAACTGACATATCTAATTACAGAAATGACAGAAAGCTATACAGAGAACACATGAATATGAGCATTTCAAGAATTTTCAGGAGATATTCTACATATCCCCAACTCCCTTCTTAGAGTTGAAAATCTGTCATTGTTAAGGGGTTTAGTGAAAATATCTGCCAATTGTTTTTCAGTTTCTACAAATTGAAGCATGAAATTTCCTTTGGATACCTCATCTCTCAGAAAATGATGACGGATCTCAATGTGTTTTGTCCTAGAATGTTGAATGGGGTTTTTAGACAAGTTAATAGCACTAGTGTTGTCACATAAAATGGGTGCACAACCAAGATCTACATTGTAGTCTTGGAGTTGGTGTTTTATCCAAAGAACTTGTGTACCACAACTCCCTACTGCGACATACTCAGCCTCAGCAGTGGAGAGTGCTACAGAATGTTGCTTTTTAGAAGCCCATGAAATTAAACATCCACCTAAGAATTGACAATATCCACTAGTACTCTTCCTATCAATTTTGCAACCAGCATAATCAGCATCCGAATATGAGATCAGATCTAGTTTGCAATATGTAGGATACCACAAACCCAATTCTTGGGTGCCGGCAAGGTATTGAAAGATACGCTTGACAGCTCCTAAATGTGATTCCCTAGGACTAGACTGATATCTAACACACATGCATACACTGAACTGAATATCTGGCCTTGATGCAGTTAAGTATAGTAGGGATCCGATCATACCTCTGTATTTCTTGGCATCTACCATGTTACCTTTTATATCTGCTTCCAAGGTTGCACTTGTACCCATGGGTGACTCGATTGGCTTGCAGCTTTCCATGCCAAATTTCTTCAACATTTCTTTTATGTACTTGGATTGATTTATGAAATATCCTTCTCTGCATTGTGAGATCTGCAATCCAAGAAAGAATTGTAAATCACCCATTAGGCTCATTTCAAACTCATTAGTCATTAAATTTGCAAATTCAGTACACAAAGAGGTTTCAGTAGATCCAAACACGATATCATCCACATAGATTTGTACAATCAGTATATCCTTACCATGGGTCTTGGAAAATAATGTTTGATCAATTTTACCTCTTGTGTATCCCTTTTTAGTGAGAAAGGAGCTCAACCTTTCGTACCAAGCCCGAGGAGCCTGCTTTAATCCATACAAAGCTTTATGCAATTTGAACACATGATTAGTAAGTTCATCATTTTCAAAACCAGGGGGTTGTTCCACATAGACCTCTTCTTTTATAATACCATTTAGAAATGCACTTTTTACATCCATTTGTTGTAGTTTAATTCCATGAGAAGATACAAAGGCTAATAATATCCTGATGGCTTCTAATCTAGCAACTGGAGCATATGATTCTTCAAAGTCAACTCCAAGTTCCTGGTTGTACCCTTTAGCCACCAGCCGAGCCTTGTTTCTCATTACAACCCCTTCTTCATTCAACTTGTTTTTATATACCCATTTGGTTCCAATTACAGGGTGAGATGAAGGTCTAGGGACAAGTCTCCACGCCTGATTTCTTTCAAACTGATTTAGTTCTTCATGCATAGCATTTATCCATGATTCATCTTTTAAGGCTTCCTCTACAGATTTGGGCTCTATTTGGGACACAAGAGCAAGTTGATCCAGTTCATTAATGGCCTTAATCTGAGATCTAGTCTTCCTAGGATCATGTATTCCACCAATAATGTTATCTAAGGGATGATCTCTAAGAAGTCTCAAGTTTTCAAGATTGTTACCTGAGATGATCTCTCCTTCGGTCTGATCATTGGAATTACCTTGGTTTCTTTCTTGATTCTGTGCTTCTTCATTCTCCATCGGTTCTTCTTTGTCTTTCAGAAATTCTCCATCTTCTTCTTCCTTGCTGACCTGTTCATTTTTAATAAGATCATTAACTTCATCAAATGAGATATGAGGGGATTCTTCAACAATTTGATCTTTGGTGTTAAAAACCCGATAGGCTCTTGATCGGTCAGAATAGCCCAAGAATATTCTGAGTCACTCTTTGGTTCAAATTTGTCCAAGACTCTCTTATCATTGTTATGAATGAAACATCTTGCACCAAAGATTCTAAGATGAGCTAGAGATGGTTTCTTACCTTTGAGCATTTCATATGGAGTTTTTGCACTAGATGGTCTTACCATTGCCCGGTTTACAATGTAGCATGCTGTGTTGACCGCCTCAGCCCAAAACTTCCTTGGAAGATTAGCTTCAACCAACATGGTTCTAGCCATCTCGACAAGAGTGCGGTTCCTTCTCTCTACAACTCCATTTTGCTCCGGTGTCCTTGGTGAGGAGAATATGTGGGTTATGCCCTTGTTTCTGCAGAATACATCAAAATCAGAATTTTCAAACTCCCCCCCATGGTCAGATATGATTGTACACACTTTGGACTTACCATCCTGCTTCATTCTTTTGTAAAATTCCTGAAATTCATGAAAAGCATCACTTTTATGTGATAAGAACATTATCCATGTAAATCTGGAAAAATCATCCACTAGAACATAACCATATTTCTTACCACTAAGACTGGCAATTCTTGTTGGGCCAAAAAGGTCCATGTGTACAAGTTCTAGGGGTCTAGATGACTGACTTTCAGTTCTACCTTTGAATGATTTTCTTGTTTGCTTTCCTTGGGTGCATGCTTTACATACTTTGACATTTTGAGCAAACGAAATTTCAGGCAAACCAAGAACCATTTTATTTTTCAGAAGTTTGTGCAGCACCCTATAGCTAACATGCCCTAGCCTTCGGTGCCATAACCAGGTCAAGTCCTCCTTCTTGGCGGTTAGGCACAAGTTGGAGTGGGCTGGATCATCCAAGTCTATCATGTAGACATTGTTCACTCTCTCACCCATAAACTTGACTGCATCTGAATTTAGTTCAATAATCTTGCAGGTCTTGGAGTCAAATACTACTTTATGGCCTTTGTCGCATAGTTGACTGATGCTCAATAAATTATATTCCAGTCCATCCACCAGCAAAACATTGTCAATACAGTTTGAAGGTTTCTTACCTATCTTACCTCTTCCGATAATCTTGCCTTTGTTATTTCCTCCAAACGTCACATAACCTCCATCTTTTGAGCTTAGCTGGGAGAACTTGGTCTTGTCTCCTGTCATGTGTCTTGAGCAACCACTATCTAAGTACCACTTGTTGTGCATGGCTGCCAGACATTCCTGCATCACGAATTACACAGAAACTTTTGGACCCCAATGGTACCCGGGTCCCAGATAGCTTGTGAAATCATGAAACTGCTGTAACAACATCTTGGGAACCCAAATTTTGTTAGAACAGTTTGTCTTTTCGTTTCTTAACTTGTTCAGGTTGTGTTCCTTTTGATTTAATGTTCCTCTATTTTGAGTCCATTTTCTTAAATTCCAATTTCCATTCTGTTTCAGCTGAGAGAAGTTGTGAGTTCTGTTTGTGTGTCTGGTCGACATCTGGTATGTCTGTGGTCGACCAGGGTTTCTCCAGAAGCCAGCACCTGTTCTGGCAGATCCTCTGGTCGACATAAGAGGAGTCTGTTGTCGACCAGCCTATTTCCAGACACCTTGTTTTACAGGTTTGGGTTTATTAACATGATTTAATGCTCTGTTTGTCTGGTTACTTCTGTGAATTTGACCTTCTCATCTGATATGGCTGTTGTTTTTAAGCTGATGTAGATTGACCATTTTCCCTTTAGAGTTCCTCTCTTCCAAGGTGACATTAGTCTGTTTAGAGGAACTTTCAGCTATGTCCTTTTGTTTGTTTTGATATAGGTTTATCAAGGGGCCTTTTCCTTTTGTGTCAGCTTTTTCATTTAATGTTTTTAGTTGGAATTCCTTTTTAGCTGTTGGGTTGTATCCTAACCCCTCTTTCTGAAAATTTACTTTTATTCCCAACACAGCGTTCAAGTTTTCTTCACCCTTAGTCATTTTTTCCAATGTTTCCTGTTTGTTTTTCAGTTCACTTTGATTCTTTCTATTTCTTTCAGAAGTTGACTGTTTTCTTCCTTGAGTGAGTTGTTTCTTTCTTGAGTTAGCTTAGTTTCCTGTTCATATTCTTGAGTCTTTAGTTTTAACTCATCAATTGTGTTTTTTAGTATCTCATTTTCTTCTAATAGCTCTTTGACATTTTCTTCATCTGTCTTGTGTTGATTCAGCTTATTTTGCAAGGTGGTGATTTCCAATTCTAGTTTAGTTCTGTTAGCAATTAAGTTGCTGTCATTATTGAGCTGATTGACTTTCTTCTTCAACCTTTTGTTTTCCTTTCTTGTTGTTTCATATGTATCAAGTAAGTCTGAATAGGCTTCTTCCCAATCTGAGCTAGAAAAGTCTTGAAACTGGGAGGTTACCTCAAGATCGTTGCTGTCTCCTTCGGCCATTAAACATGTGTTTCCTTCTTCTTCTTCGGAGGTTGTTTCCTCTTCGCTGCTTTCCTCCTCCTCGCTCCATGTGCTTATCATTGCCTTTGGTCTCTTGCCTTTCCACTTGAAGCTTGATTTCTTAGAAGTCTCTGGACATTCAGCCTTCATGTGTCCTGGTTTCCTGCAGTTGTAGCAAATAAGCTTGTTAGATGAAGTTTTGTTTTTGTCAAACTTAAACTGGGATGATTTCCTTACTGTGCCCTTAGGATTTTTAAATCCCTTACCTTCCTTCCGCAAGAACCTTCTGAACTTTCTTGTTAGCATGGCTAGCTCGCCAGTTTCCTCACCTGTGCTAGATGAGTTATGAGTGTCAGATAATTCAGAGGTGCCTATGTTAGTCTTTAGGGTAAGCTGCTTCTTTTTCTTGCCCTCATCTTCGTTTCTCTTTAGGTTGACCTCATATGCCATTAGGGAACCTACCAGTTCATCCACAGTCATAGTTGTGAGGTCTTTTGAGTCCTCAATTACTGTGGCCTTGGTATGCCACATAGGAGTGAGGGACCTTAAGATTTTCCTCACAAGCTCCTGCTCTTTGTAGGTCTTCCCTAGACTCTTTAAGCTATTTGTTAGTTGTACTAGTCTGGCATACATCTCAGAAATGTTTTCATCAGTTTTCATTCTAAACATTTCGTATTCTGAGACTAGCATATTTGCTTTGGACTCTCTTACCTCTGAAGTACCTTCATAGATGACCTTGAGTCGATCCCACATCTCCTTGGCTGTTGCACATTGTGAGACTCTTGAGAACTCCGTGGGGTGAAGCGCACATTGCATCACGTTCATTGCTCCCCAGTTGATGGTTGATTTTCTGACCTGTTCTCTGGTCCAGGTATCCTCGTCGTCGGGCAGATCATAGGGTCCGCGGCTTACCACTCTCCACATCTCATGATCTTGTGCTCTCAAGAACACCTGCATACGATTTTTCCAGTATGAATAATCATTTCCATCAAAATATGGTGGTCTAGTTACTGAGTGTCCCTCAGCCATTAGACTTCTAGAGTTCAGTCCGCCAGCTTTCTCCTGGTTGTTAGACCACATTTTTGGAGAACCTGCTCTGATACCACGTGTTGAGTACGGACTGACTAGATCTAGAGGGGGGGTGAATAGATCTTGTCCCCCTTTTTCGATTTATCAAACAAAGACTAATTGGATCACGAGAAATCAATGAAGTATAGAACTAACGCTGATAGCAAGAATGACAGTAAACACACAAAGAGACACACACACAACAAGCAAACCACAAGACAATACTTTTTAGGTGGTTCAGTCCCTTCCCGAGACTTACGTCCACCCCTTGCTCAATTTGAGCAAGGCTTCACTATATGAGAATTTCTGATCTCACACAAACACCGCTGTCACACAGCTTGTTCCTGCTGACACACAGCTTGAATCCGCTGCCTCACAGCTTGACACTAGTTGTAAAGATGAATAGAAAAGATGTAACAGGCTGAACATGGACTTTTGTAGCAGAGTAATTAAAGAGTTCAGCTTGGGACTCAATCACATAGGTAACAAGGCAAGACTCCCTGTAGGACTTCCAGCAGGATGTCTTCAGCTGCCTTGCTGCTGGAGCTTGCAACGCCTTGAGCCAGATCTTCCTTCTGCAGCACCGACGAACACTTCTGTCTTCTGCAGCTTTTTGATTGCGGGAGAGCCACTCTTCCTTTTCTGGTTAGAGAAACTTCTGATGCTGATCTTCCTTAGCTTCTTCTCTATATTCCCATATTCAGTTCTCTATGCATCGTGTAGCCTCTCTTTTCTTTTTGCACCAGTTCATATCAAGCCCGAAGCTGTTTCCCGCGCTTAGTGCAAAACCTGTTCGGTTACTCGCTAAAAAACAGGGAGAAGATTAAAGATAATCTTAAAAAAAGGTTTGACCGGTTCTTAGCAAGATTCTCTCCTTGAATCCCGTGCGGAATCTTATCCTCTGAACAGCCCAACAACCTGCAACAACAACTTGCAGGTTTCAAGGAACCGAAACTGAATTCGGTTGGATTTCGGTTCTGGACGCTGAACCGCTTGTGGTCGACAACGACCCTGTCTCTGGTCGACAATGAGCAGTGTCCAGACGGCTGGTTCTTCAGGCTGATGCTCGTATCGCTCATTGTTGACAATAGCCCTGTCGCTGGTCGATAAGGGGCAATGTCCAGATGACTGGCAGTTCTGTCTGATGCTCTGTCTGTTCCGTGGTCGACAACGAGCAGGGCTCTGGTCGACAACCAGAGCGCGTACAGAGGAAAAATGACTTGAGCTGTGTTTGGTTGGATTCGTTGGTCGACAATGACCACTTCTCTGGTCGACAAGTAACCTTTAACATTTCTTCTGATTTGTTGATTTCATTAGTACTTCAGTAAACCTGAAATAACTTGAACTATCAGATTTGCATTGAATTGGACACATCCATCATGTGAAGACGCAATCAATCAATCTTGCATGTGTTGTGTTATTAAAATAGATTAATCACACATATCCTTTGTCATCATCAAAACTAAAGGGATGCACAACACCTTTTTATAGCCAATCGAGCACAAACTCTGTGGTCCCCAGCAAATTCAATTTGGGCGCGTGGACGACACACTCCCGCCCAAATTTCTTATCCAGAAAGCGCACTTCGAGGCTACATGTCAGAAGTGGAGGATGAGACGATCCAACGTGGCAGTGTGTTAGTTCAGCTTCTTGCCTTGGATCACATGCCCTTAATCAGCTTCACTTAAATTCCACGTGCAAGAGATGTGATCCGCCTTTATGCAGTTCAGGTGCTCAAGCATATGACAGGGTTAATCCTTGATGTGTTGGTTTGACCTGTCAAGTCAATATTACATATTATTAGTAGTCAGATCAACATAGGGCTTATGAAGATAAGTATTTGAAGAATGAAATCTCAGATGCTCCATAAGTTCAGACAATAATGAATGCTCAATCTTCTTTGTATGCACTGATGTTTAAACAAGATGCATTGATCTTGGAGTGAATGCTACAGTAGATGCATAGACTTGACTTCAAGCAACAGCAAAATGTGCACCGACCTGATAGTCCAAATCTTATACTCATGCACTGACCTTCTAGACTAGCGTGGAGATGTGCACGGACCTATCAGATCTAGAATGAAGACATGCACTGACCTCACAGACTAGAATGTGAATGTGCACCGACCTGATAGTGCTTCTAACTCTAACGCATGTGCACAGACCTTATGCCTATCTCTAACACATGTGCATCGACCTTACATGCTATCGCTAACACATGTGCACAAACCTGACCTTGCTAAATGCAAATGTGCACATACCTTATGCCTATCTCTAAGACGTGCACCGACCTTACATGCTATCGCTAACACATGTACACCGACCTGACCTTGCTAAATATAAATGTGCACAGACCTTATATTCAACCAATGCAGATGTGCATCGATGTTCTAAATGAACAAGGCAAATGTGCATCGACCTTATATATGTACAAGGCAAATGTGCATCGACCTTATATATGTACAAGGCAAATGTCCATTGACCTTATATATGAAGGAACATGAATGTGCACCAACCTTAATGTGCAGCAGTGAACATGTGCATCGACCTTAGTATGTACAAGGTCCAACGTGCATCAACATGCATCGACCTTAGTAAGAAACACATACATACTAGCATCGACCTTAGTGAGAAGCACATACATCTGAAGCATGAGAAGCTGTAAGATACTAACAGTGTTGCCATAATGAAGAGTAGATTCAGAATATCATAGTTGCCAATATCAAAAATTGAAGACAAACTATATTGTTGCCAATCATCAAAACTTAATAAGAAATTAAATTTGGAGAATCAAATTAAAGGAGACACAACATGAGACACATATTATACCACACAATCTCCCCACAACAGGAGAGGCCCCCCCCATCGTTGTATCTTCTCTGGTTCCTGCTATCTCTTCCCCCTTTTTTGCTTTTCTTTCTACTGCTATGTGTATTTCCCCTTTGATTGGGTGCCTCTATGGCGAATAAAAAAAAGGGGTTCTGATGTGCCTTTTATAGCTTTTGTCTCGCCTTCTCCCTCTCTCTGGCCCAGACGGGTCTCCCTTTTCCTGTGCATATATACACTACTACATTCCATGAATATATGAATATATATATATACAAATATACGTATATATACGTCGGTTGCTATGGAGGTGACGGATATCTTCTCACTCTCGACCATGAGTTCTGGTGATTCTGTCGATCCCTCTCCAAGTCCAATGGAACCGGTGTTCCTCCCTTCACCAGCCAAGATGCTTTCCCATTTCCTGCCCTTGGTTTCCTGATCTCCTTTTTTGATAACCCCGGGCCCCATCGAAAGCTTACTTCCTCATAGTATGCCTTCTGGGGATCCCACTTGCAAGGTGAACAATGACAGTCATACATTTAACGACATATTGGCGGATGCCCCAAAAACTTTCTAGAAGCAACGGCCCGTGAGCCACTGGGATCCCTTGAAGGCTAGTCCTCGGGCTTCTATGCTCATCTTTGGGTCACCAGATAGCTGTCTCTAGCTCATCTGAATTTTGGGGGTCATCCTGGAGCATTCCGATTGACGGCTCTCTATCTTACACCCCACAAACCCGGGTCCGGGGGAGGTGCTACCCAATTTTCCTCAGAATTATGGACTTAACGAAAACCTGAGTTAATGCTAAACAAAGCACATCAGACGCAAAGGAGCAACATGAATAATGGACACAATGTTGATACAGATATATCAAACACAGGGGAATCAAGAACAAAAATCTGCATTTCAAACTCCACTTAACTTCCTGCTACATTTGCATGAATAAAAGGAAAGAATGAAAGAGTTCCATGGGTTCATCCCAAACAAAAAGAAAGAGCATAAGCATATTCTATGCACCATACATAAGAACAAACCCCAAATGCATAATAAACTCCACCCTTTCTTAATAGATCCACACAATCCATTCTGCAAAAAAAAATTGAATGTGAGAAATCTGTCAAAACATGAAGAGAGTGGTTCTACCAAGCTGCCTGCGTCGACTCCAAAGACTGCGTGCGTCGACTCCATGCCCATCCCAGCCACGTCGTTTTACCTATGTATACATATTAATAACAAAAAAAACTCATGAGGAGGGGGTGAACCGGCGCGCCCATTGGGGTGCCGGATCGCCTCTCCCCCACTTCTCTCTCTCTCTCATCCCCACGCCGTTTTAACCCCTCACTAACACACAGCACACCTCATACTGTATGTCGCCACTATCATGCATTTCACACCTTTAACCATCTATTATTCACCTAAACCAGCTATTTGTTACCCATACAAACCCATCTGTCACCCTTAGCCATCTCTTTTTCACCCAAACAAGCCATTTGTCACCTAAACAGCCTATTTTTCACCCTTATCCAACTAGTGTTCACCCAAACTAGCCATTTGTCACCTCTAGCATGCCATTTGTCACCATTGTGCTGAAATTTGTCACCCCTGTCAATGCCTTTTTCACCCCTCATACACATTTGTCACCCCTAATAACTCATTTGTTACCACTATTAACCTTTTTTTCACCCTTAGCGTGCAGGAGCCGTCGCCCTTGCCCCTGGGAGCCGTCGCCTTTAGGCATGTTTCCACCGCTGTGAGCCCTTTGGCCACCCTCGTGCACGCCGTTTCAACTCTCATACGCCTAACCACCACGGAGGTAAACCAGCGTGCTCACCTCCTTCCCATGCCGTTTAACCATCTCCTCTCCCATTAAAAAAAAGAAGAACAACAACACTCTTGAGGTGGGTGTGAACCGGCGCACCCATTTGCGCACCGGATCACACCTTCCCCCCGCCCCATTCTACCCTTCACCATTTACACTCCCCTCATGTAACACCCATCCCCCCATTCCTCTTTATTAAAGAAAACTAAACCAAAACAGGCGCACAGCTCACACACTTGCATTAAAAAAAACAAGGAGGAAACAAACAATCAAAAAAAAAAGGAGGAACATATAAGATGAAGGGCATCCAAAACACTAAATAATCAAACATAAGAAAGGGTACTAACAATAGTTAAATAAAAGAAAATCAAACAACCCAAAAAACAGTGAGAACGGTAACAAATAAACAAAACAAAATACATCCACACACCTAGCTGAATAAAAAAATCCAATAACCAAATAAAAAAAAGGGAGATAGCAAAAATAATAAAAAATAATATAATAATAAGAATAAAAACATGATAGTGTCCGCTCTAGGGCCCTCGCTTGCCCGAACTCGATGAAAGGAATATCAATGACACCCCGCTAAGTCGGATGTGGACCTTGGGACTCATCCCGATATGGCCGTGATCCGACATTGCCTAGGGCGGATAGTTCATCAAACTTGACCCCATTTCTACCGGGATCTAATCCCGCACTCTTATTAAACTTGCCAAATACTCGGCATACATTCGCGTGGTTTTATAGCCGTCCTTTTTTTATGTCACAAACCCGGACTTTCGTTCGAACATGAAATGGTCCACGAGTGACCGACATATCTTTGAACGTTTGAACCCCAATGCGGGGTCTGTCTAAACGCAGTTTCAGATTTCATTATCTTATTTCGTCAATATTAAACCTCAGTCTGTAGGGCCCCTTTTTCTGGCATCTAATCAAGGGTTTTTCCCTCTCCGAGGGGATGTAATTAGCGTCGTGGCCTTTATGGCACGATAGATTTTTGTCCCGACACAAAATTCACAATCGTCTGATCAGTCAGACGGCGCGCACCGCGGCTTCTTTGAAGCCCAAACAAATCGTCACTATGTGACTGGCACGCCCACACACTAAATAAACCAAATAAACGAATAAACGAACGAACAAATGAACAAATAAATCAAACAAAAGAGGTGTTCCAAAAGTGCATCCACAGGTCTATATCTTGCTACTTGTGTTATTACTTTTGTTTTATTGCATGTTTCATCGTATTTCCTTTATCTTCCCTTCTAGAGCTAAAATGTTAATCACTTTAATATTACCTTCATCTTGATACGAAGATACCTACTGGGCAAGTGTGCTCATTCCCTACTTTTTCAATCTTTTTAGGAAACTCTAGCGAGGATTCAGACTACTCAAGTGACGGTTGCGAGAGCGATTGATGGTTCGAGAGAAGTTATAGCTAGTCTAGTCAAGAGTCTTGCTACCTTCACTTTAATAGGCAGTGATGTTGATCATGTTATGTAATTTTTCTTTTTTCTTGAGTCTAGAATTAAAGGAGTCAAGTGTCTTGTAAACTTTAATTATTCTGATTCAATAAAAGTGGATTTTTGAGTATACAACCTTGTGCATTCATCTTTTATGTGGATGCATTATTGCGTTCAGATTATATTGCTAGCTTGAGGCGTATTGCCGGCTATTCACGTTCCTGACTTAATTCCACTGTGTTGGCCCGATTAGGAAGGCAATCGAGAGGGGGGTGAATTGATTGCCCACCCTTTTGAACAAAATAAAATTTAACTACACAGATGGTAGAACAACGATGACACTTTCTCAATAGAATGCAAGGATTATGAAATGAGAATTATAGCTTCTCCAAGTTCAGATTAATGTGCAATGATAATCAGCCAACCACTCACAGCTTTCCAGCGCAAAACAATGATCACTCAGATAAAAATAACGATTCGGACAAATGATGAAACTCACAGCTCACCGATTCACACTCATAACACGAACGGATAAAGTATAACAGCAATCACACACAAAGCAATCCATGGCACAAGCAGTTTTTAGGTGGTTTGGACACACCTAAGTGTCGTCCTACATCCACCCCTCTCAACTCGAGAGGATTCCACTAACAACGCTGCACGACGGCAGCAACCACCACACACACACGGGCACGACGGCCCACCACACGTGGGTTGTGGCACGACGACGAGAGACCTCACACACGGAGCAAGCTCCGAAATCTTTTAAGAAGAAAAGGATATGAAAATACAATGCCCAGTTCAAGATTAACAATCTATGCTCCAATTACAAATTAAATCCTATTTGACTCTCGGGCATACCCCGGATAAGGGGAGATGCTGTCAAATTTTTCTTAGGATTTCCTCCTCTATTGCTGCCTTAATACTGTCTCATTTCTTTGATTTTATATGTAGTTGTTGAATATCCATTAGAAGATGCATTAGAAGAACCGTATGAAAAAGTGTGTTTCTTCTTTCATGGCGGTGTGGAGGTAACCCTTCGTCTTCATGGCGGCCGTGGGGGGTCCCTCGGTGGCCCCCGCTGCTCATCCTCCACTTTTTCTGTCTCCTCCGCCCATTACCTCTGTTGCTCAGCCTCATGGTAATGGACGTTCGTTTGCTGAAGTCCTCAAATCATCCATGACACCACCGGCGATCCAATGCCATGTTCACGATCCAGCTGTGGCGGACGGTGGGGAACCTGTAGTCTTCTTCAACGCCGAGGAGATATCAGCCTCTTTGGAGCCTTTTACTTTCTCCTTGGTAGCGCGAACACCTTATGGCAGGCCTGCATTTCCGGAGATAAGAACCCACCTCTCTAATCGTTGCGGTTTCAAGGAAGACTTTGTCATTAGTGCGCTGTACCCCAGGCATCTGCTGCTCCGGTTCTGGAATCAGGAAGACTACTTTCAGCTATTATTGCGTGATTCTCTCTTCGTTCATGGCAGACTATTCAAGTTTTTCAAATGGACTATGCATTTCTCGCCCAATGAGGACTCTCCCATTTTGCCGGTTTGGATTGCCTTCCCTGGACTTCCGGTGAACTTTTTTGTTGAACCAATGCTACGATCAATTGCTGGAAATATTGGTAAAGTTTTGAAGATTGATGCTTTAACTTTGAATCTTTCAAACACCATGGCGGCTCGGGTCTGTGTGAAGTTGGATGTCACGAGGAAGCACCCTCAAAGGTTGTGGATTGGATTTCCTGGTGGGGGTGCTTGGCAAGATATTATCTATCCGGAGTTCCCTAAGTTTTGTTCGAATTGTTCCAGATTAGGCCACAACTTGGATGACTGTAAAGGGAAAAAGGGTCAACATTCCATAAATTCCATACCTACTACAGGCCCTGTTCGACCAACTACGAAGTCCAGAAATGTTTGGAAACCAGTGGTACAAAAGGATGTGATTGTTAGTATTAATGCAAGCGCTGTTGATTTGTGCAATGCCCCCAATCACAGTAACGTTTTTGATTCATGTTTTGTAGTGGACAGCGGA
This sequence comes from Amorphophallus konjac, assembly GCA_022559845.1. Lineage (NCBI taxonomy): Eukaryota > Viridiplantae > Streptophyta > Magnoliopsida > Alismatales > Araceae > Amorphophallus > Amorphophallus konjac. The sequence continues at coordinate 294,023,821 of CM040118.1, forward strand.
TCTAGAGGGGAGGGGTGAATAGATCAGCCCCACTTTTCACAATGCGGCCCTCTAAACAGCTAGTTAAAATGAATTACAGCGGAATAGAAACTAGCTTCCAAGTATGCTATGATTCACTTAGCAAGATAAGCAAGATATATAATAATTCGATCCTAAGCATGCACCTAGAATGATTCAATCACACAAGCAAACCACGCTAGACAGGATTTTTAAGGTGGTTCGGACTGAATCCTCAGCCCTACGTCCACCCCTCACCAAAACCCGGTGAGGCTTCACTTGTGCAGCGCACAGAACCGCAAATCGGAAACCACCGATTGCCTTCCTACTCACCACCTGGTAGGGACATCAACCGCAAATTGGAACACCCTCCAATTACCTTCCTACTAACCACCGGTAGGGATGAATCACACTTTCAATGTTTAACAATAATGAAAATGAAACAAATGTGAAGGAACTAAAACAAGAGATTGAGTTATGAGTGAAAATGAATTGTCCCTTGTATGAAATGTTGATCAGCAACAAGGCTCCTCTTGGCTTCAACTCAATCTTCTTGATTCACTCTTGATTGGATGAATGTTCTTCACGGAGTACTGTTCACGTGAACAGTACCTCTTCCTTCAATTCTTCTCTCTTGATCTTCTCTTTGAATTTCTTTGAATGAATGAAGGAGATGATGAAGCTACCTTGAATCTTGATTGCTTCTTTATCTTCTAGGAGTTTGAATGCTTGAAATATCACCTTGAATGAACTTGAAAGAACTTGAATGGATGAAGATGATTTCCCTTGAAGAACTTGAATCAAACCGGCTTCCTTGGATCACTTTGATAGCCTTGCTTTGATGTAATCTTCCTTGAAGATTGCTGGCTTTGATTTGAGCTTGATTCCCTTTTGATTGGATGAAGAACACCTTCACGAACTACTATTCACGTGAACAGTAGCTCGTCTCCAAGCTCTCTTGCAACCTCCCTTGCAGCCACCCTTGTAACCCCTTGAAGCATTAGGGTTTCCAACCCTCTTGTATTGGTTTTATAGACCTTGAATGGTCTATGGACAAGCCTTAGACCAGATCCATAATTTGTGGGTGATTAGGTGACTTTTGGATTAAAGAAATCCATGTAGAATGGCCCTTTTCGAAGTTGGAAACAAAGTCAAAAATGAAGGCTCGGGGCTGGCGGTTGACCTGCAGCTCCTGGCGGTCGACCGCTACTGTAAAATGTTGTAGACGAATGGCCCCTGGGAATTCCGGTCTACCGCCATTGGCTGGCGGTCGACTGCTACTGAAACATCTTCGGCCTGGATGGTCCCTGGCTGGGGCGGTCGACCGCCCCTGTGCTGGCGGTCGACCGCCAGCTGGGCAGAGCCCGGGTCACCCCGGTTCGGTCCGTTGGCCGCACCAGCTCCGTCGCTTGAGTCCGTTAGCCGCCCGTTCATGTCTGTGGCATCAACCTTAATTGTCTTGAAGATTTGATTATGGAGTATTCAATCAAATTTTTGTTCCGGGGGCTCCGCCCCCGGAAACCCCCGCAAGGGGCGCTGCCCCCTTGACCCCCGCGACCTGACCGGGCAGGTCGATCCCCGTGACCTGACCGCGCAGGTCGATCCGCGTGCGAGGGCGCAACATTGAGCTTTCATGTGCATATCTGTCATGAACAAAACATCACATATGTCAGTCATAAGATAGTGGAAAAGAACAATGACTTATAGTGTTTAGCCATTATCAAAACCAAGAATACCAAATGACTCATATGATCATAGATTGATGTCGAATGACCTAATTGATCACATGATGACTCAAATGACTACAGGGGCACAACATTCTCCCCCTTTTTGATGATGGCAACACTGTGAGTCATTATGGGATGGGAATGTCTAAAATGGCATAAGTTATAACACATACCACATTTGCAGCTCATGAATCATGATAGTAATAGCATGTGAATGCAATTATGAATGCTACGCTATGGGACATGAGCAGCTCAAGATCCATGAATTAAAGCGTGTGAATGCACATATGACACATGACAATGCGATGAAATTATGCAAACCCCATCACATGCACAAACGCACATAAAGGTTTCTCTCCCTTGGACTCAATGCACTCTCCCCCTTTGGACAACACTTATGACATAGCTCTTAGCTCTAATGAAGGACTCACACAAAGAATTCTCCCCCTTTGCCAACACCAAAAAGGAGTGATTAAGGAAACCGTTTGTGAGACCAGAGCTGAAAGGAGTGAAGAGCAAGCCATTATATGCAAAACTGAAGCATGCCATAAGCAACATATATGGTTCAAAGCTAATGAAATCCGAGATCATCAAAAGAGGTCGAAAAGTAGCTACATCCAAGATTTAATAGAAATGAACCAAAGGTGCATATCATGGCAGTGTTTAACCGTCCTTTGTCTTATATATCCATATTCAATAACCACTAAGGGAAGAACACAAGAACTAGTATTGAGGCTAAACAATCATGACTAAAGCATGGAATTGTATGATTGAAGCAAGAGGTTTCATATTTTGATTTCCAATATCTTTTGAATTTGAAGGCACATGACTCATATTGTACAAGCAATCAAGTCTAGTACACGCCTCCTAGCCGTAAGAATACACGTTGTTTAGACGCCAGTATTTCTAGGTATTTGGCAAGACTGACTGTCATGCTGCAAGATGAACAGAGATAGCAAAGCCACGTCATGACATATCCAAACTCATTTCATTGATGAGAAGATGTGTTTCTCAGCAATTATGCTATTGCTCTGCCTAGAGTCCAAAAGCTTTAAGACAGAGATAACATGGGCACATCATGACATATGCATTTGTCACTTGATTTGATGACATGACATGTTTCTCCGTGCAACAATATCATTGCTCTGTCAGAATGATTTTCAGGAATTCCAGCTCATCAAGATGTTTAGAAACAATACTAAACTCTAGAGTATCACCAAGATTGCCATAAACTCTGGATTTTCAGATTTCAGGATAGTCATGCAAAGCACAATATGCAATCGTTAGTTAAGGTCTATTAAATCCACATAACATAGATGATTTCAAAAGAAATATCAGAACTTCAAGGAAATCATTAAATCTGAACCATTGTCATTGAATGAACAATCATCAAGGCACATAATAGAAAGCTCTTACACCATATGTTCGTCAGGCTCAAGAACTCAAATTCAGACTGTAAGCCAAGAAGTGTAGATTGCAAGAGGTGAACAGAATCAGCAAAACTCCCCCTAAAGATATGCAATGGATGCGCGAAGGAGTTATATTTACCAACAAGTGTAATGATAGCTGTCTAGAGGAGAAAGACCTAAAACACGCAAGGGTTGATATGAAATGCATGACCCAACACCTGGTTGTACACTTATTAAATGCAACAGAATGAAAATGAAACATATGCATGAATGTTGCACAAGGACAACTCCCCCTTACTATATGGCCTATATGCGACATTGACACATGGTACTTGGCGGAGGTGAAACCTCACGCATATTGAGTGCTTCGAGGTAAGCATAACCTGCCCTTCCATATATCAACATTTGATATACCATGGCCATGCGAGAATGATGCTACACAAGTGCATTATGAACACGAATTCAAGGTGATTATGCATCATGACATGCAATGCTACACCATAAGCAAAATAACATATTTGACATATAAACAATGCATGGACATATGCAACAACACACAACTAATTTGAACATGATCATCAATTCAAATTCTTATTGGCCTGAGGTCGGCAAAGACCAAGCTCCCTTCTGAGTGTTGAAAACCTGTCATTTCACAAGGGCTTGGTGAAAATATCAGCAATTTGATTTAGAGTATCAACAAAATGTAGTTCAAAGCTGTTCTTACCGACCTCATCTCTAATGAAGTGATGCCTAATCTCAATATGCTTGGTCCTAGAGTGCTGGACTGGATTTTTTGCAAGGTTGATAGCACTAGTGTTATCACACAGAATCGGGACACAACCAAGATCCACCAAGTAGTCTTGGAGTTGGTGTTTAATCCATAACACTTGGGTGCCACAGCTCCCCGCAGCAACATATTCTGCCTCCGCGGTTGAGAGGGCAACCGAGTGTTATTTCTTGGAGGCCCAAGAAACTAAACACCCGCCTAGAAACTGGCAATAGCCACTAGTACTCTTGCGATCCAGCTTGCATCCAGCGTAGTCCGCATCAGAATAAGATATAAGAGATAAATCACATGATGATGGATACCATAATCCCAAATCTTGAGTGCCGGCAAGATATCGAAGGATACGTTTGACGGCAGTCAAATGGGATTCTCTAGGACTAGCTTGAAATCTAGCACAAAGGTAAACACTAAACTGGATATCCGGTCGGGATGCAGTCAAGTAAAGCAAAGAACCAATCATACCTCTATAGACCTTTGCATCCACCAATTTACCATTTTCATCCGAATCCAGTGAAGTTGAGGTGCTCATAGGAGTTGCAATGATTTTACTGTTTGCTATGTCAAATCTTTTCAACATCTCCTTAATGTATTTGGCTTGATTTATGAAGCATCCGTCTTCTCCTTGGTTCACCTACAAACCGAGAAAGAATTGAAGTTCTCCCATTAGGCTCATCTCAAATTCGCTAGTCATGAGGTTAGCAAACTCCTCACACATTTCAGATTTAGTAGAACCAAACACAATATCATCAACATAAATATGAACAATCAAGATGTTCGTACCTTGCTTCTTGGTGAAAAGTGTTTGATCTACCTTACCTCGTGTGTACCCTTTTTTAATGAGGAATGAGCTTAGTCTCTCATACCAAGCTCTTGGTGCTTGCTTAAGTCCATAAAGCGCCCTATCTAGCTTGTATACAAAATCTGCATTGTTAGAATTCTCAAAGCCAGGGGGTTGCTCAACATAGACTTCTTCTTTGATCAAGCCATTCAAGAAAGCACTTTTGACATCCATTTGATAAAGCTTTATTCTAAGAGAGCATGCAAAGGCAAGTAAGATTCTGATGGTTTCAAGTCTAGCAACCGGGGCATAAGATTCATCAAAGTCTACCCCAAACTCTTGATTATACCCTTGAGCCACCAATCTAGCCTTATTTCTTATTATCTTGCCATCCTCACTTAGTTTGTTCCTAAAGACCCATTTAGTGCCTATGACAGATTGTGACGAAGGTCTAGGAACAAGATGCCAAACTTGGTTTCTTTCAAACTGGTTTAACTCTTCTTGCATGGAATTTATCCAGTTTTCATCTTTTAAGGCTTCATCAATATTTTTGGGTTCATGCTGTGAGACAAGAGCAAGTTGATCTAATTCTTCCACAATCTTAAAATGTGACCTTGTTCTAGGTGGGTCATTCAAGCTGCCAAGGACATTCTCCAAGGGATGATCCTTAAGAATTCTAATGTTTGTAGAATCGTTACCGTCTCCTGGAGCTTGATCCCTTGCATTGCTTGATTCAGCTAGGTCACCATCTTCTTTTATTTCTTCTTGTGGAGGATCACACTTGTCCTTCATGCTTAAGAATTCCCCATCTTCATCATTTTTCCTGCAAGAGTTATCATTGTTAGAATCATGATATTCATCAAAGGAAACATGGGGTGATTCTTCCACAGTTTGATTTTTGATATTGTAAATTCTATAAGCCCTAGATCTATCAGAATATCCAAGGAATATACCTTCATCGCTCTTGGGCTCGAATTTATCTAAGTCTCTTTTGTCATTGTTGTGAATGAAGTATTTCGATCCAAACACTTTCATATGTGAGAGAGAGGGCTTTTTACCTTTTAGCAACTCATAAGGAGTCTTTTTGGTGTGTGGCCTTACCATAGAGCGGTTGATAATGTAACATGCCGAGTTTACCGCTTCAGCCCAAAATCTCCTTGGAAGTTACCGTTCAGCAAGCATGGTTCTTGCCATCTCTACAAGTGTTCGGTTTCTCCTTTCAACTACACCATTTTGCTCCGGTGTTCTTGGTGAAGAGAATCGGTGTGAAATGCCTTCAGCCCTGCAAAGGTTATAGAAGTTAGCATTTTCAAATTCACCACCGTGATCAGATTGAATCTTGGAAAGTTTAAACTCACCATCCTGCTTTATCTTCATGTATAGTGCCTGAAACTCATCAAAAGCATCATTTTTATGTGTAAGAAAGAAAACCCATGTGAACCTAGAAAAATCATCCACCAAAACATATCCATATTTTCTACCACTTAAGCTAGCAGTTCTGGTTGGGCCAAATAGATCCATATGAATTAGCTCGAGTGATTTGGATGATGTATTTTCAGATCTTCCCTTGAATGATTTTCTAGTTTGTTTACCTAGGGCACATGCATCACACAATTTATTTTCTTGTTTAAAGGATAGTTCAGGCAAACCTTTTACCATTGAATGCTTCAAGAGTTTATGCAAGACATTGTAGCTAGCATGTCCTAGTCTACGATGCCATAACCAAGCAATTTCAGATTTTGGTGCAGCAAGACAAAGGTTTAAATGAGCAGGATCATCTAAGTCAATCATGTAAACATTGTTAACTCTCTTATCAGAAAATTTTACCTTATCAGATTTTGGTTCAAGAATTCTACATTCATGAGAGTCAAACAACACTTTGTGACCCTTATCACACAATTGACTTATGCTTAGTAGGTTATATTTCAAACCTTCAACTAGCAACACATTTCTAATGGAGTTAGAGAGGTTCTTATCTACATTACCTGTTCCAATGATTTTTCCTTTGTTGTTTCCTCCAAATGTGACGTATCCTCCTTCTTTTTCCTCCAAGAGACAAAATTTTGATTTGTCTCCCGTCATGTGTCTTGAACAGCCGCTATCAAGGTACCACCTGTTATGCATGGCTGCAAGACATTCCTGCACAAGCAATTAAGCAATGGTGTTTGGAACCCAACCAAATTTGGGTCCCTTCAAACTTTTCAAAATTTCAAAACATGAAACCATTTGTTTTGGAATCCAAACCTTTCTAATATTCATGTTTTGTTTGCTTAGAGCAGGGATTTGGTTTTTATTTTCAACCTTGACATTCATTTTCTGTTTGGAGGCTCTTGGTTGGAATTTGTGAAAGTTTGATGAAGTTGGTTTATTAACCCATTGAGGCCGTTGGTTGGTTTTGGGTTGAAAGTGATTGTTTTGCCACCTATGGGATTGATGAACACAGAAATCACAATTGTCCCAAAGATAGGGTGGTGTTGGCCTATATGAATGTGCAACCCAGTTATGGTGATATCTGGAAGATTGAGCATGCAATGGCCAAGGAAGTGTTGGCCTATGCTGTGTGGAAGATCGATCTTTCTTAAGCTTTTGGACAGGCTTTTTGGGAATGTTGGTGACTGCCTGTTCAATCTTTTCTTTCCCTTTCTCCTTTTGTTTTTGCTGGTTTTGAGTGGGAGTTGTGTTTGAGGTGGAAGCTTCGGAAGATGAAACAAATGTGACAGTTTTTAACCCAATTGGCCTTTTGTTTGTTGGTTCAAAATCCAACCCTTCCTTGTTGAAATTCATTCTAGTATCTAGTAATGCATCTAGGTTTTCTCTTCCATCCACAAATTTTTCTAAAGATTGTTGTTTATCCTTCAACTCTTTTTGTAGGTTTTTGATATTTTGAAGAAGTTGAATGTTGACTTGTTTGACAGCTTCATACTTTTCATTGCTCAATTTACTATCTTTTTCATAGTTTTGCATTTTGAGCTTCATGCTATCAATTTCATTTCTCAAATCCTCATTTTCAGTTTCCAAGTCAGCCATTTCTTTTCTTCCTTCCTCCAAATCCTCAATCATCTTCTTAAGATCTTCAATTTCAGTCTCAAGTAGAGCATTCTTATCATTCATATTATGATCATGCACAAATGAGTTAATTTTCTTTTTCAATGATTTATTCTCCTTTTTGTACATTTCATATTTTTCCACGAGTTGTATGTATGCATCCTCCCAATCATCAGTTGTATAATTTTCAAATGGAGAATTTACCTCAGTTTCTTCATCACCTTTGGCCATAAGGCAGAAATCTTCTTTTTCATTGTCCGAGGAGCTAGTTCCGTCATCAATTTCCTCTTCATCGCTCCATGTGGACACCATGGCCTTGTTCTTCTTCTTTCCCTTCCATTTGTCAGCCTTTTTGAATCTGTCGGGACAATCATTCTTGAAATGTCCTGGTTTATTGCAAGAATAGCAAATGATTTTATCAGGTTTCTTAAATTTTTCAGAATTAGACTTGAAACCATTTCTTACCTTTGACCTTCCTCTCATGAAGCTCTTACCTTCCTTTCTCAGGAATTTCTTGAACTTACGTGTGAGCATGGCTACATCATCCTCTTCTTGCTCACTTTCCGAATCCTCACCTTCATTGGAAGAGCCTTGACGGCTGGGTCCTGCTTTAAGAGCTAGGGACTTTTTCTTAGGTGCCTCAGCCTCTTTGTTCTTGAGGTTGATCTCATAGGTCATCAATGACCCAATGAGTTCATCTACCTTGGTAGTTGCGAGATCTCTTGATTCTTCAACCACGGTAGCCTTTGTGTGCCATGCTGGAGTCAGTGATCTGAGAATCTTTCTTACAATTTCCTGTTCTGAATATTTCTTTCCCAAATCAGTCAAAATGTTAGTAAGCACAGTTAATCGAGCATACATATCTTGAATTGATTCATCAGGCTTCATGCGGAACATTTCATATTCAGAAACTAAAATGTTGGCTTTTGTTTCTCGTACCTGAGACGTTCCTTCGTAGATTACCTCTAACTTATCCCACATTAGTTTTGTAGATGCGCAGGTAGCCACTCTTGAGAATTCTACTGGATGGAGTGAGCATTGCATGATGTGTTTAGCATTCCAGTTGACAGTGGATTACCTTATCTGTTCTTTGGTCCACAAGTCCTCATTATCCGTAAGCTCATATGGACCTTTGCTGATCACCCGCCAAAGTTCGTAGTCTTGGGCGCGAATGAACACCTGCATACGATGTTTCCAATAGGGATAATTAGATCCAGTGAAATAAGGAGGCCTATTCACAGCATGTCCTTCGGGTAGAAAACCCTTGGACGCTGATCCACCATTTCCCTCAAGGTCGTTGGACCCCATAATGAGAGATTAGGCTCTGATACCACTTGTTGTGTAGTGGACAGCGGATCTAGAGGGGAGGGGTGAATAGATCAGCCCCACTTTTCGCAATGCGGCCCTCTAAACAGCTAGTTAAAATGAATTACAGCGGAATAGAAACTAGCTTCCAAGTATGCTATGATTCACTTAGCAAGATAAGCAAGATATATAATAATTCGATCCTAAGCATGCACCTAGAACGATTCAATCACACAAGCAAACCACGCTAGACAGGATTTTTAAGGTGGTTCGGACTGAATCCTCATCCCTACGTCCACCCCTCACCAAAACCCGGTGAGGCTTCACTTGTGCAGCGCACAGAACCGCAAATCGGAAACCACCGATTACCTTCCTACTCACCACCTGGTAGGGACGTCAACCGCAAATTGGAACACCCTCCAATTACCTTCCTACTAACCACCGGTAGGGATGAATCACACTTTCAATGTTTAACAATAATGAAAATGAAACAAATGTGAAGGAACTAAAATAAGAGATTGAGTTATGAGTGAAAATGAATTGTCCCTTGTATGAAATGTTGATCAGCAACAAGGCTCCTCTTGGCTTCAACTCAATCTTCTTGATTCACCCTTGATTGGATGAATGTTCTTCACGGAGTACTGTTCACGTGAACAGTACCTCTTCCTTCAATTCTTCTCTCTTGATCTTCTCTTTGAATTTCTTTGAATGAATGAAGGAGATGATGAAGCTACCTTGAATCTTCATTGCTTCTTTAGCTTCTAGGAGTTTGAATGCTTGAAATATCACCTTGAATGAACTTGAAAGAACTTGAATGGATGAAGATGATTTCCCTTGAAGAACTTGAATCAAACCGGCTTCCTTGGATCACTTTGATAGCCTTGCTTTGATGTAATCTTCCTTGAAGATTGCTGGCTTTGATTTGAGCTTGATTCCCCTTTGATTGGATGAAGAATACCTTCACGAACTACTGTTCACGTGAACAGGAGCTCGTCTCCAAGCTCTCTTGCAACCTCCCTTGCAGCCACTGTAAGACCCCGAGTTTCTGTACAAATATTAAATTTCGTAAATAGTAAATGTTGAATAGTGACTGAGGTAAATAGTAAATAGTAAATGTTTTTGACTATCGTGTAATAATTCTGAAAAATGATAGTTAATTAGTAAACACCATGATAAACACTTTGGTCTCCTGTACCTGACCCTAATAAAATCATTTACATGGCTTAATCAGTGATTTAAGCCTGACTTAAAAACGCGGAAAACACTATTCACCCGAAAATATAACTACCTTGGAAAAATCTGCAAAAATCACATCTGATAGAGAGTATTTTTCTTAGCAACTTTGTCTTCTGGAGTTTCATCGGTAAAAATCAAAAACTCTCTCTATCGACTAAACCGTTGAACATTGGGTTAAATTATTATTTTAATCTTAAGATTGGGAGATTAACATTAAACCTCGTGATAAAATTCCATAAAAATCATAATCTGAAAGATCACGTCTTGATTAGCAATTTTGTCTTCTGGGTCAATTTCATTAAAAATCGTTTAGTGACATTAAATGAAGGTTTTAGTTAACAATGGCTTAATCTATGGGATTAGGCTTAGATTAAGGGTAACCTTACCTTGTGGAACACGTGAAACCGTGTTTGGGTTGGCATAAACACGTCTTCAACACTGCCAAGGGAATTGCGGCTCTGACCAGCCCGCGTGAGAAGTTTAAACACTTCTCTACAAACCTATAAATAGAGGAAGCATTCCTAAGCATTCCTCTTAAGCAACTTAAGGATTTCTTGCTGCTGTCTTGCTGCTGTGAAGCTTTGCAAGACCACTATTCATCTTCTTCCCCAAGCTTTCTCTTATTTTCATCGGTTAAGGTAGGTAACCATGGCACAAACTTGAATTCAATAAAAGGAATGATAGGGCATCATGTTAGCTTGTATATTTCATGATTTTCCATGCTTAAACCCATGAATTGAAGCCCTCATTGCCGGATTATACTTCTGTTTTCGCTGTTCCCGTGTTACAAAGAAAGACGGTTCCAACCGGACCGCTTATCTCTTAGACGGCTTAGAACTGACCGCCTTAATTGCTTTAAGCGGCCCAATTTTAACCATTTCACATGAATAACGGTCAACCAGAGACCGCTTTAGAATGAAATTAGTAGTATTATCATTTTATCGTATTTTATATACACGGTTAGAAAACGACCGCTTTACATGATACACGGCCCCACTATAACCGTAGTATCCTTTTACCCTTAAAACGGCCCATAGATAACCGTTTTACAGCCAGTAGATTTAACGGCCCACTGTCATCCGTTTAACTTCCAGAAAACCTGATTTTTACTATTTTGACCTATTAAAAATGTTAATTAGTAAAATTTGACAATCCATATAAATAACAGATAATGACATGAGTAAATTTCTGTTATTTGCAATATCTATTTTGATAAATTGTTTAAAGTGGAAACTATTGTAATTCACTTGTAACTTTGGATAAATTGGTTAATTACCATAGGTAATTTCTGTAAATTACTGTAAATCAAAATATTACTGGCCGACTTATGGCAAGTCTTTGGCCAATTAACCGGACACTCTATCCGGTAAACTTCACATTTTTTTACCGTGAGACATTTTTACCGTGGTAAATTACGGTTACATCATAACTATCGTTTTAACTTGATAAATTGACCGATTACCCTTGGATAACCTTCGGTCATATTTGAGCCCGGAATTGACCAATGGACATTAAACTGAAATTAGTTGGTTTAATTGTTATTGGCAACCCGGTAACTACTTTGCATAAATTATCTTATAATTAGATATTATCATTATACTTAATACGGATTCTCTTGAACCGTATTTCTTAAAAATACGACCCGAGTGGTTCGTATATTCGTTCTTCAGAACTTACTTCTCTCTCTCGAACGGCTTACTGTCAACCGTTCATTCTTGACCCCATGACTCGTTACTCATGAGAGTACGGCCCGGTGTTCGCCGTACGACTACCTTGTTTTGGGTTTTCGTCGTGTTTATACTCTTGAATCAGAGGAGACAAGTGTCGTCCTTTACATCTTATACCCGACAGAAATTCATCTGATTATATTGGCCATAATTGACTATGTCTAGACGGGGGATCGGTGATCCAATTGAAATGAAATGCCGACGCATCATAAGGGCCCAGTCTGGTCCTGGGGAGAGCGCCCGAAAAGATATTGAGCCCATTGGGATGTTTATGACAAGGGTGAGGCATTGCACCCGAATACTTGACTTGACTTGTTACGTCTATGACAAACTCTTGATACTCGACTCGTGTGTATTTACTTGGTTACATGTGTAACATATTGCTGGCCAAATTCTCTATTGTACTTTACTTGTTCACTACTTGATAAATTGCTATATTTCTTGACCTTGCAAGATATTCTATCATCATTCTTTATTTACTGCATTTCATATAAATTGGAAATCAATAGTTAATTACTTAAACCTGTTTGTGGTTATCTACTGAGCGTGTTTAGCTCACTCCTACTGTTTCCCCTCTTTCCAGGTGACGAACTTGTCGGGGATGGACTGGAGTGATATCGAGAGATAGTTTTAGTTTATTGAGTCAGTTTGTACCCTTAGCATTAGTGAGAGATTGTTCTAGCATTTTACTTATTATTTGGTTGTAGTCGTTCTACCCAGTGTACTCAACCTTATTTCAATAAAACTCTGATTATTACTTTTCCAACCTTTAGTGCAATAGATTGCAATGGTTCGGAATTATATATTGCTCGCTTGCCTCTAACCGTACGTCCCGAGATTCCGCATCGGGGCGTGACAGTTTAGTTGGTATCAGAGCCTAGGTCAATTTGTCCTAGGTATTTCACTTTAAGGTTATAGGTCTATTGGTTATAGGCTTAAGAAAACAACCTTGTGAGAATTTGGGTAGAAATTTGGGTTAAGTTATTTAACCATAATCATGATCTTCTTATCTAGTTCTTCTCTTCTCATCTAAGAAGTTCTTCTCTCATAAATAATCCGAGTAACTATTTTATATAGGCACTTAACTCGAAATGGCAGCCAATCGTGCTGAGATGAGGAATTTACATCGTACAGTTCAAGGACTTACGCAAGCCTTGAACGCACTGGCTCATGCTGGAGCTGGAGCGGCACCTCATGGCGCAGCTCATGGCACTGGTGATTTATATCGAAATTTTCGAGGAATGAACCCGCCGAGATTCGCTGGTTCAACTGATCCCGATGAAGCCGAGAATTGGCTCGACGAGATGGCAAGAATTTTTGAGGTCATGCAATGCACTGACCAAGAACGTGTTCTTTTATCTGTTTTCCAACTGGAACGGGATGCACGTGCTTGGTGGGAGTCTGTTAAGCCGACTCTCGGAGATCAACAAGTCTCGTGGGAGGAATTCGAGGAATATTTCAATGATAAATATTTTTCTGACCGCGTGTAAGAAAAGAAGGGAGCAGAATTCGCAGCTTTGAAGCAGCGAAGTTTATCGGTATCAGAATATGAGGCTCAGTTTTCACGACTCTCTCGTTATGCAAGACATCTTATTTCGACTGAGAGAATGAAGGCGAAGCGTTTCCTCAATGGTCTTCGACTTCATTATATCAATCAACTTGCACCACTGGAAATTTCTACATATTCTGAGATGGTAAGAAATGCACAAATATTAGAAGATACTTTGGAAATGACTGAAAGGATTCGTGGTCAAGGTAACAAGAAAGAGCAACCGAAGGCACTCAAGAATGTTAAACCTGAATTTGTCACTGACCCGAGCAAGAAAAGACCATTTATTAGTTCTGGTTCAAGTTCTGGTTCTGGTTCGTGGAGAGGCAAAATGCCACGACAAGAAGACAAGAAACCTGATTCTATGATTCCATTCAAGGGCGTATGCCGATATTGTGATCGTCCTGGTCACAAGATGGAAGATTGTTGGCGCAAGCTAGGTGCATGTCTGCGGTGTGGAAGCAAAGAGCACCGTATACCCAACTGCCCTTTATTATCGGAACAAGCTATCCCGGCAAAACCCCTGAATTTCAAGAAGCCTCAAGGCAGGCTCCAGGCTCTTCATGCGAAGGAAAAAGATATCGCCGAGGATGGTGGACTCGTCGAAGGTACTCTTGCTATATTCGACTTGCCAGCTTTTGTTCTATTTGATACTGGTGCAACACATTCTTTTCTTTCACGGAGATTTGCTAAGTCTTTAGCTATGGAACCTGTTTTATTGAGTTCTCCGTTAGAAATATCAACCCCTATTGGTTCTAAATCAGCAATTCAGCATTACTATCCTTCTAGTAAGGTTATGGTGAATGATCAGAATTTTCCAGCTGATTTGATTTGTATGGACATGAAGGATTACGATGTAATCCTAGGAGCCGATTGGTTGGCTCGATATGAGGCCAATGTCCATTGTAGTTCTTGTTCCGTGTCTTTTTCTAGACACCCCGGATTATCCTTCAAGAGAGTGAAACATCCTAGTTCTATCTCTCTTATCTCGACTCTTCGTGCTGATAAGTTATTGAGGCGTGGATGCGAAGCTTTTCTGGCTTTTGTTCATGCGTCCCCTGAACAGCAGATCGAGATTAAGGATATTGCTATTGTCCGAGAATTTCCGGACGTATTTCCAGAGGAGTTACCAGGACTTCCGCCTCAGCGTGAAGTTACATTTTCTATTGATCTTATTCCTGGATCGTCTCCTATTTCTAGAGCCCCTTATCGAATGTCTCATGCGGAATTGCGGGAATTGAAGCAGCAATTGTTGGAATTACTCGAGAAGGGTTTTATTCGCCCGAGTGTTTCCCCTTGGGGAGCTCATGTATTGTTTGTTCGGAAGAAAGATGGTTCGATGAGATTATGCATCGATTATCGGCAACTCAACCAGTTGACTGTCAAGAACAAGTATCCTTTGCCAAGGATTGATGAGTTATTTGACCAGATTACTGGAGCTTCTTATTTTTCTAAGATCGATCTTCGATCTGGATATCACCAGTTACGGATTAAAGAAGAGGATATTTATAAATCAGCTTTCCGTAGCCGGTATGGTCATTATGAGTTTGTCGTTATGCCTTTTGGGTTAACGAATGCACCGGCAGCTTTCATGCAGTTAATGAACAGTGTGTTCCGACCCTACCTTGATCAATGGGTTGTGGTATTCATAGATGATATTTTGATATATTCCAAGAGTGAAAAAGAACATGCCGAGCATCTGAGGATGGCTTTGCAATTATTGAGAGATCACCAATTATATGCCAAGTTCAGCAAGTGTGAATTTTGGCTAAGTGAGGTGTCCTTTCTAGGACATATTATTACTAAGGATGGAATTTCTGTGGATCCATCTAAAGTGGAAGCGGTAAAGAATTGGGAATAGCCTACTAATGTTACTGAAGTAAGGAGTTTTCTTGGCCTGGCTGGTTATTATCGAAGGTTCATTCAAGATTTCTCTAAGATTGCGGTACCTCTGACAAAATTAACCCACAAGGAGATCAAGTTTGAGTGGTCAACTGAATGCCAACGGAGTTTCCAAACTCTGAAGGATTGTTTGACTACTGCTCCTATTTTGACCTTACCTTCTGGTGAGGGCGGTTTTGTGGTTTACACTGATGCTTCTGGTATTGGCTTAGGCTGTGTGCTTATGCAGCACGGCAAGGTGATTGCCTATTCTTCTAGGCAGCTAAGAAAGCATGAAGTTAATTATCCAGTTCATGATTTGGAATTGGCAGCCGTGGTATTTGCTTTGAAGATTTGGAGGCACTACTTATATGGTGAAACATTCACTGTATTTTCGGATCACAAAAGTCTGAAATACTTATTTTCTCAAAAGGAATTGAACATGAGACAAAGGAGATGGTTGGAGTATATAAAGGATTTCGACTTTTCTATTAAGTATCACCCGGGCAAAGGCAATGTGGTTGCTGACGCTTTAAGTCGGAAACCTGTGGCTACGATATCTAGTCTTATGTTACAAGAATGGAAATTACTGGAGCAAATGGCTAGTCTGGATATCAATATTGATAATGATCGGATATTGATTTCCCAGTTGTAACTTAAGCCCGAATTATTGGTAGAAATCAAGTTATTGCAAGATATTGATCCCGAGCTAGTCGAGATTAAGGAAAGCCAGAGTAGCAGATCTGAATTCTCGATAGCCGATGATGGAAGATTAGTATTTCAAGGTCGAACTTGTGTACCGGATGAGGGTAATATAAAGAATCGGATTCTTGAAGAAGCACATAGATCTCGATATACTATCCATCCGGGAGGCACTAAGATGTTCAAAGATTTGAAAAGGACATTTTGGTGGCCGAACATGAAAAGGGAAATTACAGATTTTGTGAGTAGATGTCTGGTTTGTCAACAAGTAAAGGCCGAGCATTTCAGACCGGCAGGTAAATTGAAACCACTTGACATTCCCCAATGGAAGTGGGAGAGTATTGGCATGGATTTTATTATGAGTCTTCCTAAGACTCGAAGTGGTCATGATGCAATATGGGTAATCGTGGATCGACTGACTAAGTCAGCCCATTTCCTATCCATTAAGTCCAAGTGGACAGTTGATGTGCTAGCAGCATTATATCTGAAGGAAGTGGTTAGACTTCATGGTATTCCAGTCAGCATTGTGTCTGACCGAGACCCGAGATTTACATCTCACTTCTGGAAGGGATTGCAAGAATCTCTTGGTACCCGTCTGAATTTTAGCACTACATTTCATCCGCAAACAGATGGACAGACCGAGAGAACTAATCAAATAGTGGAAGATATGTTGAGAGCTTGTATGATCGACTTCGGTGGAAGTTGGAGCGATCATTTAGCATTAATAGAATTCGCCTACAACAATAGTTATCAAGCCAGCATACAGATGACACCTTTCGAGGCTTTGTATGGAAGGAGCTGTCGTTCTCCATTATGTTGGGATGAGGTTGGCGAGAAGCAATGGCTTGGACCGGATCTTATCTCGGAGTCATCACAAAATATTCGTATTATCCGAGACCGGTTACTTGTGGCTCAATCGAGGCAAAAGAGTTATGTTGATAATAGGAGAAGAGATTTGGAATTTCAAATTGGCGAGCATGTGTTCTTAAAAGTATCTCCTTCAAGAGGTATTCGTCGATTTGGTATTTATGGCAAGTTAAGCCCAAGGTATATTGGTCCATTTGAGATCCTTGATCGAGTGGGTGAAGTCGCTTATAGATTGGCCTTACCTCCTCAATTATCTGGTGTACATAACGTATTCCATGTATCTATGCTTCGGAAATACGTGTACGACCCTAGTCACACCATTCAACATGTGGACTTTGAATTTAAAAAGGATCTATCCTATGAAGAAAGACCAGTGAAAATTCTGGATCGAAAGGAGCAACAACTTCGAAATCGTTCCATACCGATGGTCAAAATCCAATGGAGTCGGCGTGGAATAGAAGAAGCTATATGGGAATCCGAGGACGCTATACGGAAGCGTTATCCCGACCTATTCTAGGTGAGCTATCTTTCCTTTACTGAATTTTGGTCCAATGAATTTGGAGGACCAAATTCTTTAAGTGGGGGAGGGTGTAAGACCCCGAGTTTCTGTACAAATATTAAATTTCGTAAATAGTAAATGTTGAATAGTGACTGAGGTAAATAGTAAATAGTAAATGTTTTTGACTATCGTGTAAATATTCTGAAAAATGATAGTTAATTAGTAAACACCATGATAAACACTTTGGTCTCCTGTACCTGACCCTAATAAAATCATTTACATGGCTTAATCAGTGATTTAAGCCTGACTTAAAAACGCGGAAAACACTATTCACCCGAAAATATAACTACCTTGGAAAAATCTGCAAAAATCACATCTGATAGAGAGTATTTTTCTTAGCAACTTTGTCTTCTGGAGTTTCATCGGTAAAAATCAAAAACTCTCTCTATCGACTAAACCGTTGAACATTGGGTTAAATTATTATTTTAATCTTAAGATTGGGAGATTAACATTAAACCTCGTGATAAAATTCCATAAAAATCATAATCTGAAAGATCACGTCTTGATTAGCAATTTTGTCTTCTGGGTCAATTTCATTAAAAATCGTTTAGTGACATTAAATGAAGGTTTTAGTTAACAATGGCTTAATCTATGGGATTAGGCTTAGATTAAGGGTAACCTTACCTTGTGGAACACGTGAAACCGTGTTTGGGTTGGCATAAACACGTCTTCAACACTGCCAAGGGAATTGCGGCTCTGACCAGCCCGCGTGAGAAGTTTAAACACTTCTCTACAAACCTATAAATAGAGGAAGCATTCCTAAGCATTCCTCTTAAGCAACTTAAGGATTTCTTGCTGCTGTCTTGCTGCTGTGAAGCTTTGCAAGACCACTATTCATCTTCTTCCCCAAGCTTTCTCTTATTTTCATCGGTTAAGGTAGGTAACCATGGCATAAACTTGAATTCAATAAAAGGAATGATAGGGCATCATGTTAGCTTGTATATTTCATGATTTTCCATGCTTAAACCCATGAATTGAAGCCCTCATTGCCGGATTATACTTCTGTTTTCGCTGTTCCCGTGTTACAAAGAAAGACGGTTCCAACCGGACCGCTTATCTCTTAGACGGCTTAGAACTGACCGCCTTAATTGCTTTAAGCGGCCCAATTTTAACCATTTCACATGAATAACGGTCAACCAGAGACCGCTTTAGAATGAAATTAGTAGTATTATCATTTTATCGTATTTTATATACACGGTTAGAAAACGACCGCTTTACATGATACACGGCCCCACTATAACCGTAGTATCCTTTTACCCTTAAAACGGCCCATAGATAACCGTTTTACAGCCAGTAGGTTTAACGGCCCACTGTCATCCGTTTAACTTCCAGAAAACCTGATTTTTACTATTTTGACCTATTAAAAATGTTAATTAGTAAAATTTGACAATCCATATAAATAACAGATAATGACATGAGTAAATTTCTGTTATTTGCAATATCTATTTTGATAAATTGTTTAAAGTGGAAACTATTGTAATTCACTTGTAACTTTGGATAAATTGGTTAATTACCATAGGTAATTTCTGTAAATTACTGTAAATCAAAATATTACTGGCCGACTTATGGCAAGTCTTTGGCCAATTAACCGGACACTCTATCCGGTAAACTTCACATTTTTTTACCGTGAGACATTTTTACCGTGGTAAATTACGGTTACATCATAACTATCGTTTTAACTTGATAAATTGACCGATTACCCTTGGATAACCTTCGGTCATATTTGAGCCCGGAATTGACCAATGGACATTAAACTGAAATTAGTTGGTTTAATTGTTATTGGCAACCCGGTAACTACTTTGCATAAATTATCTTATAATTAGATATTATCGTTATACTTAATACGGATTCTCTTGAACCGTATTTCTTAAAAATACGACCCGAGTGGTTCGTATATTCGTTCTTCAGAACTTACTTCTCTCTCTCGAACGGCTTACTGTCAACCGTTCATTCTTGACCCCGTGACTCGTTACTCATGAGAGTACGGCCCGGTGTTCGCCGTACGACTACCTTGTTTTGGGTTTTCGTCGTGTTTATACTCTTGAATCAGAGGAGACAAGTGTCGTCCTTTACATCTTATACCCGACAGAAATTCATCTGATTATATTGGCCATAATTGACTATGTCTAGACGGGGGATCGGTGATCCAATTGAAATGAAATGCCGACGCATCATAAGGGCCCAGTCTGGTCCTGGGGAGAGCGCCCGAAAAGATATTGAGCCCATTAGGATGTTTATGACAAGGGTGAGGCATTGCACCCGAATACTTGACTTGACTTGTTACGTCTATGACAAACTCTTGATACTCGACTCGTGTGTATTTACTTGGTTACATGTGTAACATATTGCTGGCCAAATTCTCTATTGTACTTTACTTGTTCACTACTTGATAAATTGCTATATTTCTTGACCTTGCAAGATATTCTATCGTCATTCTTTATTTACTGCATTTCATATAAATTAGAAATCAATAGTTAATTACTTAAACCTGTTTGTGGTTATCTACTGAGCGTGTTTAGCTCACTCCTACTGTTTCCCCTCTTTCCAGGTGACGAACTTGTCGGGGATGGACTGGAGTGATATCGAGAGATAGTTTTAGTTTATTGAGTCAGTTTGTACCCTTAGCATTAGTGAGAGATTGTTCTAGCATTTTACTTATTATTTGGTTGTAGTCGTTCTACCCAGTGTACTCAACCTTATTTCAATAAAACTCTGATTATTACTTTTCCAACCTTTAGTGCAATGGATTGCAATGGTTCGGAATTATATATTGCTCGCTTGCCTCTAACCGTACGTCCCGAGATTCCGCATCGGGGCGTGACAGCCACCCTTGTAACCCCTTGAAGCATTACGGTTTCCAACCCTCTTGTATTGGTTTTATAGACCTTGAATGGTCTATGGACAAGCCTTAGACCAGATCCACAATTTGTGGGTGATTAGGTGACTTTTAGATTAAAGAAATCCATGTAGAATGGCCCTTTTCGAAGTTGGAAACAAAGTCAAAAATAAAGGCTCGGGGCTGGCGGTCGACCTGCAGCTCCTGGCGGTCGACCGCTACTGTAAAATGTTGTAGACGAATGGCCCCTGGGAATTCCGGTCGACCGCCACTGGCTGGCGGTCGACCGCTACTGAAACATCTTCGGCCTGGATGGTCCCTGGTTGGGGCGGTCGACCGCCCCTGTGCTGGCGGTCGACCGCCAGCTGGGCAGAGCCCGGGTCACCCCGGTTCGGTCCGTTGGCCGCACTAGCTCCGTCACTTGAGTCCGTTAGCCGCCCGTTCATGTCCGTTGGCCGCACTAGCCCCCTTGACCCCCGCGACCTGACCGGGCAGGTCGATCCCCGCGACCTGACCGCGCAGGTCGATCCGCGTGCGAGGGCGCAACATTGAGCTTTCATGTGCATATCTGTCATGAACAAAACATCACATATGTCAGTCATAAGATAGTGAAAAAGAACAATGACTTATAGTGTTTAGCCATTATCAAAACCAAGAATACCAAATGACTCATATGATCATAGATTGATGTCGAATGACCTAATTGATCACACGATGACTCAAATGACTACAGGGGCACAACAATTCATTGCCCAAGCGGAATCCTGAAATTTTGGCTATGACTTCTTAGGGAGCTAATGCAGGTTTAATAAATGATAATGAAGTTGTTGTGGAGAAAGCTTCTGTTGATCAGAATTACTCCCATATTTTGTCTACTTCGAAGCCAGACTGTCAGATTGCTGTTATCCCAAATTTGAAGTCTTCAATGTCTGTAGTTGACAATTCTGTTGATCTGATTACTATTTCTAATGCTCAAAATTCAGTGAAAAACTCTTCTATGGAGCTCCCTTCAGACCAAATTTCAGCCCAATTTGGCACCATAGCCCCTGTTCCAGAGTTGGCCTTGGTCGACACTGAGTGTGCTCTGGCAGAGTCAAATCTTTTTCGTAAGTCCAATGAAGTGATGCAACTTCAACAGTCTATTGCAGTGGCTGCTCGGAGAATGGAAATTACAAATGCTGCTGAAACTGATAATATGAGGGTCCTTATTGCTGAACGTCCTGGAGTCATCACTAGATCCATGACTAAATCTGGATCTACGGGTAACATTTCTGCTTCACAATCCTCATGAATTTTATCATCTGGAACATTAGAGGTATAGGGAATGACCTATCTCTAGGAAGGGTTAAATTTTTTATTATAACTCATAAAATAGATTGCATAGTAGTGTTGGAGCCTAAAATAAAATCCAGCAAATTGGATGGTATCTGCAGAAGCTTGGGTATGCATAAAGCAATTGCTAATAAAGATGATTTGGCTCATATTTGGATGTTTTGGAAGGATCCTTTGGACTTCTCTGTTGTTTGTAAAGATGACCAGCAAATAACACTTATCCAGTCTAATTCTTCCTTGCCAGTTTTTCATTTGACATTTGTGTATGCTCAATGTTCTGCTGCTGAGAGATTGACTTTATGGGCTTCTTTATGCCCCATCTACTCTCAATTCTCTGGGCCTCGGCTTGTTGCTGGGGATTTCAACTGCATTATGAACGATGATGAGAAGCTTAGTGGTAACCCCCCGAATCTGAATGCTATATCAGAATTCAATGAGTGTGTTTCTGACTGTGCTCTTGTAGATGCTGGCTATTTGGGTTCTAAATATACCTGGCACAATAACCAAGCTGGGAATAGAGGCATATGGGCAAGGCTTGACAGGGTTCTCATTAATGCAGAATGGCTACATCGGTTCCCCATTTCAGTTGAGCATTTGTCAAGGGAAGCATCTGACCATGCTCCTCTTCTGGTGAAATTACTTGCTCACGACAGGATTAAGAGTAGGTTTTGTTTTCAAAAAATGTGGACCATGCATGAAAAGTTTCTTGTAGATGTTCAAACATGCTGGCATACTAGTCCTTTGGCAACTTCTCATATGACCACATTATATCTAAAATTAAAGTACATGAGGAAAATGCTTCGGATTTGGAACAAGTAGGCTTTTGGGAATGTTCATTTGAACCTGATGGCAGCAGAGGATGCAGTTCTGAAGGCTGAACATTTATATGATCAACACCCCACGGAGGTTAATTTTGCTAGTCTTGAGGAGGCCAAAGCAATCCAATCTGACAAAATTCTCCAACAGGAATGCTTTTGGAAGCAAAAGTCTGGGATTAGATGGCTCCTTGAGGGGGACAGAAATACTAGATTTTTTCATATGTCCACTTTGGCTAAGAGACAAAAGCATGGTATTAATCAGCTTAGAAATGTTGCTAGATTTTTAACCTCTGATCATGAGGAAATGAAAAATATTGTTGTCTCCCATTTCCATAATGCCTTCTCATCCGAAAATCACTATATTGAAGAGTCTCTTCTGAATTGTATTCCTTGTTTGGTGACATAGGAAGAAAATGACTTGCTTTGTGCAATTCCTTCGGATCATGAAATTCATGAAGCTGCTTTCAGTCTTTCCCCAGACAGTGCCCCGGGGCCCGACGGTTTCACAGGTTCTTTCTTTCAAAAGGCATGGTCTATCATTGTAGGAGTGGTTGTCGGTGCTGTCCAAGAGGTTTTCAGCTCCCAGCAAGCCTTTCCTAGAAATGTGACTTTAACTCTTATTGCTCTCATCCCTAAAAAGACCAATGCTTCAGACATTTTAGATTTCAGGCCCAAAAGTTTATGCAATTTTTTCTACAAAATCATATCCTCCATTGTAAACAAAAGGCTGGCAATAATTCTTCCCAAGATTATATCTTTGGAGCAGACAACATTTGTGAAGGGGAGACACATTGTTGAAAATATTGCCCTTGCCCAGGAATTAACTAATGATCTGGGTAGGAAAACTAGAGGTAAGAATGTCATGTTTAAATTGAATATGGCCAAAGCTTATGACAGATTGGAGTGGGACTTTTTGTTTGCTGTTCTTCATAGATTTAGGTTCAGTATTTCATTTATAAATCTGATTGAAAAGATGGTCAAGAATTGCTGGTTTTATATTCTTTTGAATGGGGACTTAGCAAGTTTTTTAAAGTCATATAGGGGTGTTCGGCAAGGAGATCCTATTGCCCCATCTCTCTTCATCATTGCCGAGGAAGCTCTAAGCAGATATCTCAGGGAAGCCTTCTCTAATGGGCGGGTTGAGTGGTTCTCTGGTCCTCACAGGTGTCCACCAGTATCTCATCTTTTGTTCACTGATGACACTTTAATTTTTAGCAAAGCAACCCTTACTTCTATCAGAAATTTGATGGAAGTGTTACAGATTTACGAAAGTGCTTCAGGTCAGCTTATCAATGTTAGCAAAAGTGGTTTCTTTATAGATCCCAAGGTGCATGTGTCTGTTGCCAATCAGATTCAACATATAACAGGCTTCACCAAGCACTCATTTCCTCATAAATACCTTGGTTTTCCTTTGGTGCTTGGCAGAAAAAAAAAAGGTTTACTTCGCAGGTATTGTTAGCTCTATACAAAAACGTATCACTGGCTGGAAATCAAGTTTACTTTCCTAGGGTACAAAATTGATATTGATAAAGCATGTTCTATCTTCTGTGCCCATTTACTCCCTGTTCTCTTCTCCCTTGCATTCAGGAACCCACCAACTTATTGAGAAGTCTTTTGCCAATTTTTTTTGGGGTTCCTCTCCTAATGGGAACAAAAGACATTGGAGATCTTGGCAGGTCATTTGTAGGCCTATATCTCAGGGGGGACTTGGTATCATGTCCTTGACGCATATGGAAACTGCATTAAGGGTTAAGATGTTATGGAAGGCACTCCATTCAAACTCCCTTTGGGCTAACTATTTCAGGGCCAAGTACATTGGACAAAATCATTTAAACAATGTCCAGTTCAATAATATGAATGCTTTTGCTAGACGTAGTTGGACAAAGGCTAAAAATCTTATCCTGCAGTACAAAAAAGTTGTTGTTGGGAATGGAATTAACAAACTTTTGGTTCGATAAATGGTTTTGGAATCAGTGTTTGGCAGATTATGTCCCAACTAATCTCATTCATAATCCTAATAGTTCAGTCAAGGACTTTCTGATTCACCCCATCATTGAGGATTCTGAGCTGCTGGACAGGTTGGTTCCTCTCAATATTAAGACAGTAATAAGAAGTGTTACTCTAAACCATGAAACAGATTTTGAGGCTTGGAGCCTATCTTCTTCAGGTAATTGCACGGTTGCCTCTACTTATTGTATTCTTTCTAACAGTAATCCGAACCAGTCTGCTCTTCCTTGGGCTCGGCTTTGGTCCAACTGGCTTCCCATTAAAATCTCTATCCACATGTGGAAAAGTATGCACAATTGTCTACCTGTTGATACAAATGTCCAGAGACTGGGTGTGTCACTTTGTTCCAGATGTAACTGCTGCAAGATGTATCATGAAGAGACTACAAATCATCTATTTCTGTACCGTGAAAGTGCAGTATTTGTTTGGTCTTATTTCAGATCTATGGGGCTGCATCTTGAAGGTACTTCGGTAAAGGAATTCATCTTGCATGCTATGAGCAGTATTCATTCAAAATCAGCATATGGTTTCTTCATGCTTGCTGTCATCGGATATGGCCTGTGGGATATTTGGAGAGCTAGGAATGAAGCTAAGTATGAAGGTAAATCCATTTCAAAGAACTGCCTTCTCCACTGCATTATGTCCCAAGTGAGGCAGATTTGTGTTGCAGCAAACCTAAAGGAATCTGATAGCACCAAAAGGACTGTGTTGAAGAAAATTGGTATTGCTATTCAGCATTCAGTTTGTCCTCAAATGAAAATCATTAAGTGGATTTGCCCACCTTGGCCCTTCCTCAAACTAAATTCTGATGGTGCTTGCAAAACTAATGGGGACTCAAGAGGAGGTGGTGTCATCAGAGATTTTAAAGGAGAGGTTCTTGTTGCTTATTCTCATTTCTATGGCCAGTCTAATAGTCTAATAGCAGAAGCCCGGGCTTTACTGGACGGCATCAAATATCTTCATACAGTTAATGTCGGTCCAGCACATATTGAATGTGACTCTCACACTTTTGTCCGGATCATTAAAAAAGAAATTCAATGCCCATGGTCTATTCTTTCCTATGCCAGGGACATCTGGAGCTTAATCTCACAGGCTTACATTATTGACCACATTTACAGAGAAGGAAATAAAGTTGCGGACTCTTTAGCATCTTTAGCTTGCACCTCGAAATGTAATGTCTTTTTTTCTTACAATGAGCTTCCTTCAATTATAAAAGTTGCAGCTCGTTTAGACAAGCTGGGTATGCCCAGCATTCGACTGATGTAATTGATTCTATGTTTCTATTCTAATAAATTTACCTCCTAGCTTTTGATGGTAAAGTGGCTATTCTCTTTACCTCTGGTAAAGGGTGCACTCTCCCAACAAACACTAGGTATGGTTTTTTGGAAGAAAAAAATCTATGCTCCAAGGTAACTAAGAAAATGGATAGACAAGATCTTCCCCTTTGATATTCACGCAACTAGGAGATTAAATTGAAGGGTGCTATAGAATGGAAGCATAAGAGAGAAAGAAGTCGGCCCCCTTTCATGAAGTCCGCCTAAGCAAGGAGATGGTGGAGAGCAGCAGCGGCTTCCTTCCAGCTTCGAGCTCGGGGACGAAGGATGCAGAGCTTGGCGGTAGGTTCTTCCTTCCCCAGCAGAACCACCGGTCCTTTCCTCTTTCTTCCTGCAAAGATAGAACAAACTTAGCCCGCAAGAATGCTTCTATCGTATGAAAATCGCAGCCACTATATAGTGGCACAATAGGATGTATAAATGACCACATGACCCATGGGAAAACCTCTTAGAATCACACCCATTCAAGGGTAGAAACCCTAGGGACAATATGGTGAAAAGGGCAAGCCAATCGGATCTTATAATGGGCATTTCAAATTCAATCCGCAAACCACGAACCGGACATGCCTGAGTGGGTGTCGACACCTACTTTCAGGTGTGCTGTCTCTTCACAAAAATTCACACCCAGGGTGTAGGTGTCGACACCTAGTGTCAACACCTAGAACCAGGTGTTCTGCCCGACCAAAACACAAGGACCCAGGTGATGGGTGTCGACACCAGGTGTCGACACCTTTCACACAAGGTTCTGCCAATGTGAAAAATGAACCCCCAGGCAGCCAGGTGTCGACCCTTGGGGTCAACCCTTGCAGTAGGTTAAATGAAAATAGCTTTAGTCAATTAATATAAGCCCAAAAACATGAACTAAGCATCAACCCCATTCAAGGTAGTATGAGTGGAATATGAAAGTTAAATTCTCACCAAGGGTCCACGGTTTGAGAGAAATTTGAACCTGCATGTAAATGAATTGAAATACAACCATGTATACAAGTTCAGTCCATTTGAAATTCAACATGCATCAACTTCAAATTAGTTCCAACCCAACTTGCTAATTAGTAAAATAAGGATTCAGTTGTGGACAAGTTCAATTCAGATTAGTAACTATCTCCTCATCCAATTTATGTTCATGCAAGGCACGGCCATCTCTAACTCAAACACTTAACCCACTTTCAAAACATTTCTTTACACGTAACTATCTCTTCAAGATGAACCTGCAGATGAGTAACTTAAGGATCCAGCTATGAGCTCAAGGGAATCACATATGACAAATAGATTCTTCATATGCTCACATATCAAATGTCATACAAGAAATCCATCATTAACACTATTTCAGCAAGCCTCCAATGTATACAAGCTCAGTTCAGAGAAGTCTGAACTCATATTGATATAATTCATAAATTTGTGAAGCAATCCAAGTCAAAACAAGATCTCACAATCTAATAGTCACAAAACCATTATATGCATTTGACTCTCAGTTCATATAACCCCATTCATGTGACCAGTCAAAAGATTCACATTCATCAAAAGATATTCAATGCAAATCATTTAGTGTAGAACAAAGTGTCTTCGTCAAAACACTCAGCAAAATATCCCGAGGCACAACAATCCCTCCCTTTTTGACGAAGATAAAACCCTTTGAAAAACCACAAGGATTTGCATGAAAGAACCAATTCCTCTGTTGCAAAAACAAGCATTTTTTAACTTTCAACTTTCATGAACCCATTCAAAATGTATGAAATCAACAGCTCAACATGCAAACTTTATTACTCCCCCTTTTTGTCAGAGTCAAATAGGGGATTATGAAAAACAAGGAATGAACATTCAAGCACATATGCATTCATTATTGTATATAGTATCAAGCATGTTCTATATGAACAGGTTAAGAACAATGCTATTGATTGAGAGCATGAGTTGCATGAACAATATTAAAAGAGTAGTGCTTACAAAAAGCGGCACTGCATTACCCATGAAATATGACTGATTCAAAAGGTACATTCACACAATCACTCCCTAGGCATATATGTGAAAGATGAGCAATGAAATCTAAGCAATATGGATTTTCAGATTTTCCAAGGAACATAAGTAAGAATCTTTCCTCCCTACACTTCCATACACCGTGCTCGACTTTTGGTAGCTTCGCACAACCGCAAAATTATTTTCATTTTTTTATTTTTAAATAACAAGATGACTAACCTTTTGACACGAGTCATGCCCTTTGTTTCAGGAGCATTTTCCGGTTACTCTGTATCGTCACTTATAATAATGTGGATAAGATACTTTTTCGATGTGACTTTCCTCCTTTATTTCAGGGGGGATTCCCGACTACTCGGTGCCAAATCACACTTATTCAAATTTTTGAGGGGGCTGACAGCTTTTTCCTCACAAGATACGTGTTTTCTATGTAGGGGATCAAGAGCCCTCAAGTGTGTTGAGTGGAATAGGTGAAATTCTTATTAGATAGAATCATTTAACTCAAAAGTGCAATTAGTGTGAGAGATTGCATAGAATGTAAGAGATGAATTAGTCTATTCATTGTGATGTCTCCCCCTAAGTGTATGCACATTTATAAAAAGAGCCTCCCCCTTAATATGTGCCATGTAACAAACATGTCTATATCGATGCAATTTTATTTAGCAAGGGTAAAGGTCATAGGGGGTATCAAAAGAGGGTGTTATCGTATATACATTCAAGCATGTATCAAAATAGAATACTCAAGCAAGTTGATTACCGGTACGTGGCGGAGAATGTAGGTCCGAAGACCACCATCGCGCACGAGGAAAGCTTCCAGTTGGACATAATCCAACTTTCAGCAATGGCCATTTGATATACCGGAAATCATGGCATTCAGGCACACAAGTATGAAGTATATGCATTTATGTACATGCGGATGCGGAAAGATAAAAGCATGTATGAAAATCAAATTGTTATTCACTGTGATATTCACAAAAAGAAAGGTTTGAAATGTAAACTCCATGGAAAGGTTCCTTATATGCAAAAAGTAAAGCAGTATGCACAGTCTCATTATGAAAAGTGTAAAGTGTGTATATACAAAGCAAATTCAAAAGATTTAACTATCTAACCTGCACACTCCTAATTCTCTCCTAAGAAAGCAAAACTGATCAGAGTTTAGAGGTTTTATAAAAATATCTGTAAGTTGGTGTTTTGTGTCAACAAAAACTAGCTCAAAATCACCTTTATTAATATGATCTCTTATGAAGTGATGTCTAACCTCAATGTGTTTAGTGCGAGAGTGTTGGACAGGATTTTTGGACAGATTTATTGCAGACGTGTTATCACACATGATGGGAGTGTTTTTCAAACAAAAATCAAAATCTAACAATTGATGTTGGATCCATAGAACTTGAGCCGCATAACTGCCTGCAGCCACATATTCGGCTTCAGTAGTTGATAAGGCCACACAATGTTATTTCTTTAAGGCCCATGAAACCATGCAGCCCCCTAGAAACTAACAATGACCGCTTGTGCTCTTACGATCCATTTTACATCCAGCATAGTCAGAATCAGTGAAAGCATGTAAGTCAAAAGAATTATTCTTAGGATACCACAAACCAAGGTCATGTGTACCGTTCAAATACCTAAAAATTCTTTTCACGGTCGACAAATGAGAATCCCTGGGACAAGATAGATATCTTGCACAGAGACAGACACTAAAATGTATGTCAGATCTACTAGCAGTCAGATATAACAATGAACCTATCATACCCCTAAAAAGTTTTTGATCAACTTTGTTACCTTTCTCTTCTTCCAATTTTAGTGAGGTGGACATGGGTGTAGCAAATGGTTTGACAGTTTCCAGCTGAAATTTCTTCACTATTTCTTGTGTGTACTGCTTCTGGTTGATGAAGATGCCATCGTCCAGTTGTTTTATTTGAAGTCCCAGAAAGAAGTTCAGCTCGCCCATCAAGCTCATCTCTAACTCTCCCTGCAGGAGTTGGGCAAATTCATCATTCATTTTCAAATCTGAGGCACCAAAAATTATGTCATCTATATAAACTTGAACAATCAAGGGATGTTCATCACAAGTTTTAGTAAACAACGTTTGATCTATATTACCTCGTTTGAAGTCATTATCAATAAGAAATGAACTTAAACGATCATACCATGCCCGGGGAGCCTGTTTTAATCCATACAGTGCCTTATCCAATTTGAAGACGTGGTCCGAAAATTTTTCATCTTCAAAGCTCGGCGGTTGCTCCACGTATACTTCTTCCTTGATGATCACGTTGAGGAAGGCACTCTTGACATCCATTTGAGTAAGATTCTCACAGGTTCTAGTCTATCCACAGGAGTGAAAGATTCATCAAAATCTATACCAAATTCTTGGGAGTAGCCCTTGGCTACCAACCTTGCCTTATTCCTCACAACCACCCCATCTTCACTAAGTTTATTTCGAAAAACCCACTTAATTCCGATTATGGGATGATTATCAGGCCGGGGCACGAGGAACCACACCCGATTCCTTTGGAATTGGTGCAGTTCTTCTTGCATGACGAGAACCCAAGAATTATCATTCAGAGCATCATCTAAAGATTTAGGTTCAATGCTGGAAAGTAATGCTAAATTATCATGAATTTCAACTTCCCTCATTGAAGCCCGTGTCCGAATTCCTTCATCCACATTGCCAATCACATTCTCCAAGGGATGGTCTTTAACTATTGTCCATTGGCGTGGTAGAGTCGGATATACTTGCTCCTCTTGTTGCTCTTGCTCTTTTTCTTCTTCTTGATCTTGATCTCCTGTCTCACCTTGTTTGCTCGACTCTCCTTTCTCAACATCACTCTCACCTGTAACCAGAAAATGATCATCATCATTCGATTTTCTCAAAGTGTATTCATCAACTACAACATGTGGACTCTCCTCGACAACAAGAGTTCTAGAATTATAAACATGGTAAGCTCTAGATGTTAGAGAATACCCGAGGAAAATCCCTTTATCACTCTTAGTATCAAATTTCTCCAAATTGCCCTTACCATTGTTCAAGATATAACAAATGCATCCAAATGGTTTAAAATGTGAAGTGTTGGGTTTTTTACCTTTGTACAGCTCGTAAGGAGTTTTCTTAAGGATCGATCGTACCATTACCCGATTGGTAATGTAGTAAGCATAATTCACTGCCTCTGCCCATAAATACTGTGGAAGACCATTTTCCGCTAGCATGGTACGCGCCATCTCCACGAGCATCACGTTCTTCCTTTCGACCACTTCGTTCTGTTGCGGGATTCTAGGTGATGAGAATTGATGCTTGTACCCCTGCTTCCTCTGTCCTGTCCGCCAAAAATTACCATTCCACCATTTTTCTCTGCTAGGTCTGCAAAAAGTTGTTTATTTCTTGTCATGTGCCTGGAGCATCCGCTGTCCAGGTATCATTTATTCTCTGTCACCTTCATGCAGACTTGCACCAATAAGCAAACGAGCTCATTTTGATTTGGGTACCCAAGCAAGCTTGGGTCCCTTGATGTTAGCATTCACAAAAGTTTCACTATACTTGCTTAAAAACATGTCATCATCTTACTTCATTAGTTGGCATATGTACATGTCATGCCCTACTCTCCCACAATAAAAAAAAGTCGGTCTCTTCCTACCAAAATTTTTCCTATTATTTACATGTGTAGAAGTATAGGGGAAACGAGAATTAACCGTTTGTGTATCATTATGTGTGTGTGAACACTCTCCATGATATGGTGAACTCTTAACAGCACAATGAAAAGCATTTTTGTTGCCATGCATGAAATCTAAACTCTTCACACCTTATTTTTCCTTTCCCTTCAACATCTTTTCATTATCATTTTTCATTTCATCCAAATCTGTGATGAGTTTTTTATTTCTCTTCTTCAATTCTTCCTTGACTTTCTCACATTCGACCATTTTAACATTCAATTCTTCAAGCTCCTTTTTTAACTTATCATGCTTTTCTTGAATTTTCATCTTTAATTTTGAGTGCATTTTATTTCTCTACCGCTAAGCAAAAAATTTCATCTTCAAACAAAAGCAATTTTGATTCCAGAGTATCATTGGCATTTTTTAAGTTTTTAACTTGCATGTCAAATAAACTAAATTTCTCACATGAATTAGATGAGTGCATTATTTCATGAACTTTCTTCCTTAAGGTTCTATTCTCATTTTTGACTCGTTTGTATTTTTCATCAAATTCCTCATATGTAAGTTCCCATTGTTCATTTGTGATAAACTCTGAATCAGAAATTACCTGTTCTTGATCGCTCTTGGCCATGAGACACATATTCTTCACCAGTTCTTCAATGTCTTCTTCTTCATCGGACGTAGGCTCATCCTCATCGCTCCACGTTGCTTTCATTACTTTTGGCTTCTTGCCCTTAATCATTTTTCCTTTCTTCTTTTGCAACTCGGGACATTCACCTCTCATGTGCCCCATCTTCTTGCACTCGTAGCACATTACTTCACCCGCTTTTAGTGGTTCATTCCTTTGCTTCGGCTGCTTCTTTCCTTTCTTGAACTTTCCGCCAAATCTTCTCCTTTGGCACAGAAACTATCTAACTCTTCTTGTCAACATGGCAACTTCCTCATCGTCAGTGGTTCCCATTGAATCCTCTTGTCTTGAGATGGACTCCGGGTTTGCCTTTAATGCGATGGACTTCTTCTTCTTCGTGTCCTCTTCCGTCCTCTTTATGTTAATCTCATAGGCCATTAAAGTCCCTATCAGTGCATCCACGGTGAGGGTAGAGAAATCCTTTGAATCCTCTATCACGGCTGCCTTGGTATGCCAGCTTGGTGATAGGGACCTCAGCACTTTCCTTACCAAATCCGTATCTTTAAACTTCCTTCCGAGTGACTTCAACCCATTTGTGTTCTCCATGAGACGTGCGAACATCTCGGAGATATTCTCTTCCTCTTTCATATGGAATAGCTCGTTCGATTGACGGCTCTCTATCTTACACCCCGTAAACCCGGGTCCGGGGGAGGTGCTACCCAATTTTCCTCAGAATTATGAACTTAACGAAAACCTGAGTTAATGCTAAAACAAGCACATCAGACGTAAAGGAGCAACACGAATAATGGACACAACGTTGATACAAATATATCAAACACAGGGGAATCAAGAACAAAAATCTGCATTTCAAATTCCACTTAACTTCCTGCTACATTTGCAAGAATAAAAGGAAAGAATGAAAGAGTTCCATGGGTTCATCCCAAACAAAAAGAAAGAGCAGAAGCATATTCCATGCACCATAAACAAGAACAAACCCCAAATGCATAATAAACTCCACCCTTGCTTAATAGATCCCCACAATCCTTTCTGCAAAAAAAAATGAATGTGAGAAATCAGTCAAAACATGAAGAGAGTGGTTCTGCCAAGCTGCCTGCGTCGACTCCAAAGACCGCGTGCGTCGACTCCATTCCCATCCTAGCCACGTCGTTTGACCTATGTATACATATTAAAAACAAAAAAAAAACTCATGAGGAGGGGGTGAACCGGCACGTCCATTGGGGCGCCAGATCACCCTCCCTCACTTCTCTCTCTCTCTCATCCCCACGCCGTTTTAACCCCTCACTAACACACAGCACACCTCATATTGTATGTCACCACTATCATGCATTTCTCACCTTTAACCATCTATTATTCACCTAAACCAACTATTTGTTACCCATACAAACCCATCTGTCACCCTTAGCCATCTCTTTCTCACCATTTGTCACCTAAACAGCCTATTTTTCACCCTTATCCAACTAGTGTTCACCCAAACTAGCCATTTGTCACCATTGTGCTGCATTTGTCACCCCTGTCAATGCCTTTTTCACCCCTCATACGCATTTGTCACCCCTAATAACTCATTTGTTACCACTGTTAACCCTTTTTTCACCCTTAGCGTGTAGGAGCCGTCGCCCTTGCCCCTGGGAGCCGTCGCCTTTGGGCATTTTTCCACCGCTGTGAGCCCTTTGGCCACCCTCGTGCACGCTGTTTCAACTCTCATATGCCTAACCCCCACGGAGGTAAACCGGCGTGCTCACCTCCTTCCCATGCCGTTTAACCATCTCCTCTCCCATTAAAAAAAAGAAGAACAACAACACTCTTGCGGTGGGTGTGAACCGGCACACCCATTTGCGCGCCGGATCACACCTTCACCCCGCGCCATTCTACCCTTCACCATTCACACTCCCCTCACGTAACACCCATCCCCCCATTCCTCCTTATTAAAATAAAACTAAACCAAAACAGGCGCACAGCTCACACACTTGCATTAAAAAAAATAAGGAGGAAACAAACAATCAAAAAAAAAGGGAGGAACATATAAGATGAAGGGCATCCAAAACACTAAATAATCAAACATAAGAAAGGGTACTAACAATAGTTAAATAAAAGAAAATCAAACAACCCAAAAAAAAGTGAGAACAGTAACAAATAAACAAAACAAAATACATCCGCACACCTAGCTGAATAAAAAAAAATCCAATAACCAAATAAAAAAAGGGAGATAGTAAAAATAATAAAAAATAATATAATAATAAGAATAAAAACATGATAGTGTCCGCTCCAGAACCCTCGCTTGCCCGAACCCGATGAAAGGAATAACAATGACGTCCCGCTAAGTTGGATGTGGACCTTGGGAACCATCCCGATATGGCCGTGATCCGACATTGCCTAGGGTGGATAGTTCATCAAACTTGACCCATTTCTACCGGGATCTAATCCCGCACTCTTATTAAACTTGCCAAATACTCGGCATACATTCGCGCGGTTTTATAGCCATCTTTTTTTTATGTCTCAAACCCGGACTTCCGTTCGAACATGAAATGGTCCACGAGTGATCGACATATCTTTGAACGTTTACACCCCAATGCGGGGTCTGTCTAAATGTAGTTTGAGATTTCATTATCTTATTTCGTCAATATTAAACCTCAGGCTGTAGGGCCCCTTTTCCTGACATCTAATCAAGGGTTTTTCCCTCTCTGAGGGGATGTAATTAGCGTCATGGCATTTATGGCACGATAGATTTTTGTCCCGACACGAAATTCACAATCGTCTGATCAGTGAGACGGCGCGCACCGTGGCTTCTTTGAAGCCCAAACAAATCGTCACTATGTGACCGGCACGCCCACACACTAAATAAACTAAATAAATGAATAAATGAACGAACGAATGAACAAATAAATTAAACAAAAGAGGTGTTCCAAAAGTGCGTCCACAGGTCTATATCTTGCTACTTGTGTTATTACTTTGGTTTTATCGCATGTTTCATCGTATTTCCTTTATCTTCCCTTCTAGAGCTAAAATGTTAATCACTTTAATATTGCCTTCATCTTGATACGAAGATACCTACTGGGCAAGTGTGCTCATTCCCTACTTTTTCAATCTTTTTAGGAAACTCTAGCGGGGATTCAAACTACTCAAGTGACGGTTCCGAGAGCGATTGATGGTTCGAGAGAAGCCATAGCTGGTCTAGTCAAGAGTCTTGTTACCTTCACTGTAATAGGCAGTGAAGTTGACCATGTTATGTAATTTTTATTTTTTCTTGAGTCTAGAATTAAAGAAGTCAAGTGTCTTGTAAACTTTGATTATTCTGATTCAATAAAAATTGAATTTTGAGTATACAACCTTGTGCATTCATCTTTTATGTGGATATATTATTGCGCTCTGATTATATTGCTAGCTTGAGGCGTATTGCCGGCTATTCACATTCCCGACTTAATTCCGCTGTGTTGGCCCGGTTAGGAAGGCAATCGAGAGGGGGGTGAATTGATTTCCCACCCTTTTGAGCAAAATAAAATTTAACTACACAGATGGTAGAACAACGATGACACTTTCTCAATAGAATGCAAGGATTATGAAATGAGAATTATAGCTTCTCCAAGTTTAGATTAATGTGCAATGATAATCAGCCAACCACTCACAGCTTTCCAGCGCAAAACAATGATCACTCAGATAAAAATAATGATTCGGACAAATGATGAAACTTACAGCTCACCGATTCACACTCGTAACACGAACGGATAAAGTATAACAACAATCACACACAAAGCAACCCACGGCACAAGCAGTTTTTTCATGGTTCGGACACACCTAAGTGCCGTCCTACATCCACCCCTCTCAACTCGAGATGATTCCACTAACAACGCTGCACGACGGTAGCAACCACCACACATACATGGGCACGACGGCCCACCACACGTGGGTTCTGGCACGACGACGAGAGACCTCACACACGGAGCAAGCTCCGAAATCGTTTAAGAAGAAAAGGATATGAAAATACAATGCCCAGTTCAAGATTAACAATCTATGCTCCAAGGTAACTAAGAAAATGGATAGACAAGATCTTCCCCTTTGATATTCACGCAACTAGGAGATTAAATGGAAGGGTGCTATAGAATGGAAGCATAAGAGAGAAAGATGTCGGCCCCCTTTGATGAAGTCCGCCCAAGCAAGGAGATGGTGGAGAGCAGCAGCGGCTTCCTTCCAGCTTCGAGCTCAGGGACGAAGGATGCAGAGCTTGGCGGCAGGTTCTTCCTTCCCCAGCAGAACCACCGGTCCTTTCCTCCTTCTTCCTACAAAGATAGAACAAACTTAGCCCGCAAGAATGCTTCTATCGTATGAAAATTGCAGCCACTATATAGTGGCACAATAGGATGTATAAATGACCACATGACCCATGGGAAAACCTCTTAGAATCACACCCATTCAAGGGTAGAAACCCTAGGGACAATATGGTGAAAAGGGCAAGCCAATCGGATCTTATAATGGGCATTTCGAATTCAATCCGCAAACCACGAACCGGACATGCCTGAGTGGGTGTCGACACCTACTTTCAGGTGTGTTGTCTCTTCACAAAGGTGTGTTGTCTCTTCACAAAAATTCACACCCAGGGTGTAGGTGTCGACACCTGGTGTCAACACCTAGAACCAGGTGTTCTGCCCGACCAAAACACAAGGACCCAGGTGATGGGTGTCGACACCAGGTGTCGACACCTTTCACACAAGGTTCTGCCAATGTGAAAAATGAACCCCCAGGCAGCCAGGTGTCGACCCTTGGGGTCAACCCTTGCAGTAGGTTAAATGAAAACAGCTTTAGTGGATTAATATAAGCCCAAAAACATGAACTAAGCATCAACCCCATTCAAGGTAGTATGAGTGGAATATGAAAGTTAAATTCTCACCAAGGGTCCACGGTTTGAGAGAAATTTGAACCTGCATGTAGACGAATTGAAATACAACCATGTATACAAGTTCAGTCCATTTGAAATTCAACATGCATCAACTTCAAATTAGTTCCAACCCAACCTGCTAATTAGTAAAATAAGGATTCAGTTGTGGACAAGTTCAGTTCAGATAAGTAACTATCTCCTCATCCAATTTATGTTCATGCAAGGCACGGCCATCTCTAACTTCTTCCTGGATGATCCCGTTGAGGAAGACACTCTTGACGTCCATTTGAAATAGCTTGATGTTCCTATGATAGGCCTAAGCAAGTAAGATTCTCACAGGTTCTAGTCTATCCACAGGAGTAAAAGATTCATCAAAATCTATACCAAATTCTTGGGAGTAGCCCTTGGCTACCAACCTTTCCTTATTCCTCACAACCACCCCATCTTCACTAAGTTTGTTTCGAAAAACCCACTTAGTTCCAATTATGGGATGATTATCAGGACGGGGCACGAGGAACCACACCCGATTCCTTTGAAATTGGTGCAGTTCTTCTTGCATGGCGAGAACCCAAGAATTATCATTTAGAGCATCATCTAAAGATTTAGGTTCAATGCTGAAAAGTAATGCTAAATTGTCATGAATTTCAACTTCCCTCATTGAAGCCCGTGTCCGAATTCCTTCATCCACATCGCCAATCACATTCTCCAAGGGATGGTCTTTAAGTGTTATCCATTGGCGTGGTAGAGTCGGATGTACTTGGTCCTCTTGTTGCTCTTGCTCTTTTTCTTCTTCTTGATCTTGATCTCCTGCCTCACCTTGTTTGCTCGACTCTCCTTTCTCAACATCACTCTCACCTATAACCAGAAAATGATCATCATCATTCGATTTTCTCAAAGTGTATTCATCAACTATAACATGTGGACTCTCCTCGACAACAAGAGTTCTAGAATTATAAACACGGTAAGCTCTAGATGTTAGAGAATACCCGAGGAAAATCCCTTTATCACTCTTAGTATCAAATTTCTCCAAATTGCCCTTACCATTGTTCAAGATATAACAAATGGATCCAAATGGTTTAAAATGTGATATGTTGGGTTTTTTTACCTTTGTACAGCTCGTAAGGAGTTTTCTTAAGGATCGGTCTTACCATTACCCGATTGGTAATGTAGTAAGCACCTTTCACTGCCTCTGCCCATAAATACCGTGGAAGACCATTTTTCGCTAGCATGGTACGCGCCATCTCCACGAGCGTAATGTTCTTCCTTTCGACCTGTCACGCCCCGAGCACAGAAGGAACCCGGAGATGCGTGACGAGTTTATATCAATCATGTCAATTAGAGCGTTAGTGTATTCGACACAAAGGCAGAGTGCACAAAGTAATAATAATCCAATCCTTTATTTCATCAAACCTTCAAAAGTACTTTGTTACAACTTACTTAAAGAAAGTGCTACGACTCAAATAAAGGAAAAGTAACATACTGGACTCAAGAAATAGAAAAGACAAGACTAATCGACGCTTGGAGTGGCTCTATCTCCTCACTCATTGTCATCCCCATCCGTTTGGGCCTCGTTATCGGACTTTCCTGAAAAATAAGGGAAAACACTAGGTGAGCGAACGCTCAGTAGGGATTATATCTCAAGAAGTAACTTGCATTAAGTAATTTATAGGTTACATGAAATGCAATAAGCTATGCATGCTCGCAAGAAACGACAATAGAGATATTGAATTACAAGAGAGTAGAGAATGTATATCAAGTGATAGCGAGTGAACTAGCCAGTCTTTCAAAAACTCATGTTAAGATAGCAAGATACTCAAGCACATATAGTTATCAGGGCATGCGATCATGTCAAGAATTGGCCATCATGTTTCAAGCAAGCAAATAATACCCTTTCCGGGTCACGCAAGTCACGTCATGTCAAGTCAAATCAAGTCAAGTACGAGATTTGTGGAATGTCTATCAAGCTAGTCATGCACTTCGGTACAATGCCATACCGTGATCATTACAACTCCCATGGGTACTAGTACTTTCGGGTGCTCCTCCCAAGACCAGATCGGGCCCTATATGCGCAGGCATTGATCATGTATTTTTGACATCCACTATAGTTATGGCCAATATAGAATTTCAAAGGATTCAAGCTTGTATGAACTTTAAGGTAGATTATGTGGAATAAAATTTCAAGGATTGAGCATGATGCGTAAGGACGTACCATGATAGTAACGGTATACCACGATTCGTATGAAACTAGGTGGAATCGGCTTCCTAAATGGGGTGCCAAGACATTAAGAATAAGCGCTCCTATAACTATGGTCGCTCGTTCTTATACATGATAAGGTAGATAGAATTAGTGTCCACAAGTATGACACATCATTCTTAAGGAGTATTAATGGTATGGTTTCCCATTCCATTATCTAAATAGTATTCTCATGACATCAAAACAGCATATCATGAGGGCCGGTATACCATGTTTCTTTAGAGTGACATGGCAATCAAGTAGTGTCATAGGTTTTTTAAGGGTACAACCTGCTCGACTGCCTTGAGAGAATCTAAGGCTAGCGAAGTCTTACGGAGGTCTCTATGATAAAGTCACCGGTCCAAAGGAACGGAAAGTCCCATGGAGGGTTCATCTATGACCGAGAAGTAGTGGGTAACCGTGAAACGACGTGAAACATGGGACTATATTCACAGAATGGAATATAGTGCCAACACACATAACCCATTGTCAAAAGGGTTACTGAAAAACACGGAAAACCAAAAAAATTAGAACTATCAGTCAATTGACGCCTGAGCTTGAGTCCTCATTTTATGAATTGACGCCCTTGTCTGGGTCGTCAGTTCAGTAAATGACGACTGTTCACTTAGTCATTTACAGTTGATATTATCATCTATAAAATTTCCAATTTTCAGATATTAAGTAATTGACGACTTGCATTAAATCTTCATTTCATAAAAAGGTGCCCTATCAGGGGCATCATATGTCAAATAAAAGGGCACTGTATACGTCGTCAATTATCATGTCCAGGAATTTTATGTACATTTCCATTTCTATTATTTATCACGAATTTGACGCCTAGATGCAGGGGCGTCCATTCTAATAACGACCTAATCAGGGTCGCTAATTCTTTGTCAACTGATTTGCACCGGGCAGGTACAATCACAGACACAAGGTTCATAAAATATGTCTGATCAGGAAACAAATGATATGAACAGATAGAGAAAAATAGCAGGAATTTATGCACATGACCAGGCATTAGTGTACATGTAGGAGTTCATAGTTATTAAATTTGAAACATTGTATAATTATTAACTATCTAGGAAAAGACGGCTGTTTGCACGGTCGTTGATTTTAAATGACGCCCTATCTTGGGTCGTTAGTTTCATTCACGCAGTAAACGGACAAAATTCATTCGGGAAATGAAATCTGTAACTCTATAGACCTATATGCATGTATTAACTTAGTAATTATAGGATTTTGCTAAGTCTTGAGAAAACCTACCTTGGTTGAGTGATTTGGTTGAAGACCGATGAAGAACGTGAAGAAAATATGAAGAGAATAACCACGAACGATACTCTGTTTTCAACAGAGCAACCGATTTAGAAGGAAGAAGATGCAGTAGCTTGCTCCTCTTGCTCCAACGGCTGAAGGCAACGGCAGTAGCAACGGTGAAGAAAGGCAACGGCCTTCAAGCCTCCGTGCAGCAAGGAAGAAGAAGGAAAGATGAAGAACAATCAATGTTCTTCACGCAGCAGCAGCAGCCAGAGGAAGAAGCAACAGCGGCAGGAGAAAACGTAGGCGGCAGCAGCAGCTGATCGTTTGTTTGAAAAATACGAACCAACAAGGTTTCGATAGAAGAGTTGATATTTATAGGAGAAGGAATCCTAAAGGGTTCTAGGAGTTCGATTGGAACTAAAACTTACTAGGTAGAATTCTTACTAAGTTAAAATATCCACGTATTGATCCTTTCCCTAAACATACTTACTCAGATAACATCCCTATTCGAACCAAACACCACCTTTTGTAAATGAGGCCTCAAGTTGGGGCGTTATTTATATAATTGACGCATGTACACACAGTCTTCAATTCTTTATATAACGCCTATCATGGGGGCGTCAATTCTTTAATTAGCGCCTTCATGCCAGTCTTCATTTAAATAGCGCCTTGATCGGAGGCGTTATTCTCTTATGACTTACTTATCATATGTTCTAAGTATTTATATGAGTTAGGACTTTATCATTAGTTTAAATCTTTCTAGTAGATTTATCATTTTATCCCTTTTTCATTTACCAGGGTTGCTACACGACCACTTCGTTCTGTTGCGGGGTTCTAGGGGATGAGAATTGATGCTCGTACCCCTGCTTCCTCTGTCCTGTCCGCCAAAAATTACCGTTCCACCATTTTTCTCTGCTAGGTCTGCAAAAAGTTATTTATTTCCCGTCATGTGCCTGGAGCATCCGCTGTCCAGGTACCATTTATTCTCTGTCACCTTCATGCAGACCTGCACCAATAAGCAAACGAGCTCATTTTGATTTGGGTACCCAAGCAAGCTTGGGTCCCTTGATGTTAGCATTCACAAAAGTTTCACTATACTTGCTTAAAAACATGTCATCATCATACTTCATTAGTTGGCATATGTACATGTCATGTCCTACTCTCCCACAATAAAAACAAGTGGATCTTTTCCTACCAAACTTTTTCCTGTTATTTACATGTGTAGAAGTATAGGGGAAACGAGAATTAATAGTTTGTGTATCATTGTGTGTGTGTGAACACTCTCCATGATATGGTGAACTCTTAACAGCATAATGAAAAGCATTTTTGTTGCCATGCATGAAATCTAAACTCTTCACACCTTGTTTTTCCTTTCCCTTCAACATATTTTCATTAGCATTTTTCATTTCATCCAAATCTGTGATGAGTTTTTCATTTCTCTTCTTCAATTCTTCCTTGACTTTCTCACATTCGACCATTTTAACATTCAATTCTTCCAGCTCCTTTTTTAACTTATCATGCTTTTCTTGGATTTCATCTTTAATTTTGAGTGCATTTTGTTTCTCTACCGCTAAGCATGAAATTTCATCTTCAAACAAAAGCAATTTTGATTCCAGAGTATCATTGGCATTTTTGAAGTTTTTAACTTACATGTCAAATAAACTAAGTTTCTCACATGAATTAGATGAGTGCATTATTTCATGAACTTTCTTCCTTAAGGTTCTATTCTCATTTTTGACTCGTTTGTATTTTTCATCCAATTCTTCATATGCAAGTTCCCATTGTTCATTTGTGATAAACTCTGAATCAGAAATTACCCGTTCTTGATCGCTCTTGGCCATGAGACACATACTCTTCACCAGTTCTTCAATGTCTTCTTCTTCATCGGACGTAGGCTCATCCTCGTCCTCATCGCTCCACGTTGCTTTCATTGCTTTTGGCTTCTTGCCCTTAATCAATTTTCCTTTCTTCTTCTGCAACTCGGGGCATTCACCTCTCATCTGCCCCATCTTCTTGCACTCGTAGCACATTACTTCACCCGCTTTTAGTGGTTCATTCCTTTACTTCGGCTGCTTCTTTCCTTTCTTGAACTTTCCGCCAAATCTTCTCCTTTGGCGCAGAAACTATCTAACTCTTCTTGTCAACATGGCAACTTCCTCATCGTCAGTGGTTCCCATTGAATCCTCTTGGCTTGAGATGGACTCCGGGTTTGCCTTTAATGTGATGGACTTCTTCTTGTCCTCTTCCGTCCTTTTTATGTTAATCTCATAGGCCATTAAAGACCCTATGAGCGCATCCACAGTGAGGGTAGACAAATCCTTCGAATCCTCTATCACAGTTGCCTTGGTGAGCCAGCTTGGTGATAGGGACCTCAGCACTTTCCTTACCAAATCTGTATCTTTAAACTCCCTTCCGAGTGACTTCAACCCATTTGTGATCTCCATGAGATGTGCGAACATCTCGGAGATATTCTCTTCCTCTTTCATATGGAATAGCTTGCCGATTAACGACTCTCTATCTTACACCTCGCAAACCCGGGTCCGGGGGAGGTGCTACCCAATTTTCCTCAGAATTATGCACTTAACGAAAACCTGAGTTAATGCTAAAACAAGCACATCAGACGCAAAGGAGCAACACGAATAATGGACACAACGTTGATACAGATATATCAAACATAGGGGAATCAAGAACAAAAATCTGCATTTTAAACTTCACTTAACTTCCTGCTACATTTGCATGAATAAAAGGAAAGAATGAAAGAGTTCCATGGGTTCATCCCAAACAAAAAGAAAGAGCATAAGCATATTCTATGCACCATAAACAAGAACAAACCCCAAATGCATAATAAACTCCACCCTTGCTTAATAGATCCCCATAATCCATTCTGCAAAAAAAAAAAATGAATGTGAGAAATATGTCAAAACATGAAGAGAGTGGTTCTGCCAAGCTGCCTGCGTCGACTCCAAAGACCGCGTGCGTCGACTCCATGCCCATCCCAGCCACGTCGTTTTACCTATGTATACTTATTAAAAACAAAAAAAAACTCATGAGGAGGGGGTGAACCGGCGCGCCCATTGGGGTGCCAGATCGCCTCTCCCTCACTTCTCTCTCTCTCTCTCAGCCCCACGCCGTTTTATCCCCTTACTAACACACAGCACACCTCATACTGTTTTTCACCACTATCATGCATTTCTCACCTTTAACCATCTATTATTCACCTAAACCAGCTATTTGTTACCCATACAAACCCATCTGTCACCCTTAGCCATCTCTTTTTCACCCAAACAAGCCATTTGTCACCTAAACAGCCTATTTTTCACCCTTATCCAACTAGTGTTCACCCAAACTAGCCATTTGTCACCTCTAGC
This sequence comes from Amorphophallus konjac, assembly GCA_022559845.1. Lineage (NCBI taxonomy): Eukaryota > Viridiplantae > Streptophyta > Magnoliopsida > Alismatales > Araceae > Amorphophallus > Amorphophallus konjac. Next base: position 294,067,707 of record CM040118.1, read on the forward strand.
ACGCCATTTGTCACCTCCTTCCCATGCCGTTTAACCATCTCCTCTCCCATTAAAAAAAAGAAGAACAACAACACTCTTGAGGTGGGTGTGAACTGGCGCACCCATTTGCATGTCGGATCACACCTTCCCCCCGCGCCATTCTACCCTTCACCATTCACACTCCCCTGATGTAACACCCATCCCCCCATTCCTCTTTATTAGAATAAAACTAAACCAAAACAGGCACACAGCTCACACACTTGCATTAAAAAAACAAGGAAACAAACAATCAAAAAAAAAGGGAGAAACATATAAGATGAAGGGCATCCAAAACACTAAATAATCAAACATAAGAAAGGGTACTAACAATAGTTAAATAAAAGAAAATCAAACAACCCAAAAAAATGTGAGAATGGTAACAAATAAATAAAACAAAATACATCCGCACACCTAGCTGAATAAAAAAAAAATCCAATAACCAAATAAAAAAAGGGAGATAGCAAAAATAATAAAAAATAATATAATAATAAGAATAAAAACATGATAGTGTCCGCTCCAGGGCCCTCGCTTGCCCGAACCCGATGAAAGGAATATCCATGACGCCCCGCTAAGTCGGATGTGGACCTTGGGAACCATCCCGATGTGGCCGTGATCCGATATTGCCTAGGGTGGATAGATCATCAAACTTGACCCGTTTCTACCGGGATCTAATCCCGCACTCTTATTAAACTTGCCAAATACTCGGCATACATTCGCGCGGTTTTATAGCCGTCCTTTTTTTATGTGTCACGCCCCGAGTGCGGAAGATACCCGGAGATGCGTGACGTGTCTATATCAATCATATCATTCAGAGTGGTCGTGTATTCGACGCAAAGACAGAGATGCGCAAAATAGCAAGATAACCCAATCCTTTATTTCATAATGGATAGACTATTACAAATCCAATACTCTGTTTAATAAAAAGGAAAAGAATACATATTTGACTCAAGAAACTATAGGAAAGACTAGACGACACTTGAGCAGCTCTATCACTTTCACTCTTGAACATTCCCATCCGATTGACTTCCATCATCGTCGGACTTACCTGAAAAGTACAAAGGGACAAACGGAATGAGCGAACGCTCAGTAGGAAATTATATCTCAAGTACTAGCAAGGGGTTTAAGTAATTACATCTTTCATGAATGCAATAAAGCTATGCATGCTCGCATAAAACGACAAGGTAGAGAGAATGTAATATCAAGAAATAAGATGAACTTAATCATGAACTTCCAACCAGATGACACGTGTATTCAAGGTATTCAAGCAAGCACGTTTAACAAGTCATGTCAAGAACTTTGGCTATCATGTATCAAGCAAGTAAATTACCCTTTTTCGGGCCACGCATTTCATGCAAAGTCAAGTACGATTCAAGTACAAGATGTGTGTGGAATGTCCAATCAAGCAAGTCAAGTACTCGGTATAATGCCAGATACCTTATCATTTTAACTCCCATGGGCACAAGTACTTTCGGGTGCTCCTCCCAGGACCAGACCGGGCCCTATATGCACAGACATTTATCATGTATTTTTGACATCCACTCTTGTTTATATAGCCAATATAGAGTTTCAATATTCAAGTTTGTAGACATGTATGACAACTTTGACAGAATAGAGTCCAAAAATATGACAAAGGACATAGATTGGCGATAATAACGGTAAAATCACGATATCAATAAAACTAGGTAGAATATGGTTCCCTTAACTTAGGTCCCATGACAAATCAATATGGACATTCTTTATATAGAATTGAGGTCCACATAAACATTAGATCAAGCAAGATACCCTCATTCTTATCATAGAATTGAGGTTTACAAGAACGACATGATATGGCATGATATCATCATCCCATTAAGAATTTCTTATGATATACTCTTTGTATAATCATAAGGGCCGGTATACCATGTTTCTTTCGATTGACATGGCAAGGATCGTGTAATGGGTTTTTAGGGTACAACCAGCTCAGTCGGCCTTGAGGGAATCCAAGGCTACGAGGAGTCTTACGGAGGTCTCTATGACTAACTTGCTAGTCCAAAGGAACGGAATGTCCAATGGAGAGCTTGTATGTCAATGAGAGTTGAGTGTGATCGATGAAACATCGTGAAACGTGGGACTATACTCACGGAGTGGAGAATAGTGCCGATATATATATTATATAACATATGAAATCATCAGTTAACAAAAACAGGGAAAAATCAGTTTTACAGTAAAATAACGACTTAGGTCAAGTCGTTTCTCAAGTAATTAACGCCTAACAGAAGGGCGTTTACATATTTTTATTTTACAGAATTTTCAATAAGTTTATTAATTCATGAAAAACACGCCCTAGTCAGGGGCGTTAGTCAGGTAAGTAACGCCTAACATAAGGGCGTTTACATATGTTCCGTTTTGCATAATTTCATTATTTCAATAATTTATATAAAACGCGCCCTGTACAGGGGCGTTTCTTCAGAGTTGACGACTATATAAGCAGGCGTCTCATTATTTAAATATTTGACAGAATATAAATAATTTTCAGGATTTATTTAAAACACGCCCCGGAAAGGGGCGTTACTGTTTAATTTTATTTTACAGGATATACATAGTTCAGGAATTTACAGAAAACGCGCCCTAGAAAGGGGCGTTTCTTTTCAATTTACGCCCTGTGATGGGGCGTTAACAGGTGTAAAACGACGTTGTCAAGGTCGTGAATTCAAGGAATTTACAATATTTCAACAAATAAATTTCCAAGACATGAGACATGATCATGACAAGAAAATTAGCAGGAATTTACAGGTAGAGTCATGCAAGATATTAGAATCGATATTTCATATTTATTGAATTTTAAACAGGATCAATTATTGATTACATGCGATTGTTCATGAAATTAACGCCTGTATACAAGGCGTATACTTTTAATTAACGACCACTGTGATGGTCGTTTCTTTTAAAGTAGCGCCCTATTCAAGGGCGTTTCTTGAAAAATTTACAGAAAACGTATTAAAACTACATGCAAACTGTATAAATATATCATGCATGGTGCTTCTTATATTTATTTTTAGTTTGGGCTACGAGACTTGAGAAAATCCTACCTTTAAGAGTTGATTTGGGGATGACGATTTGCAGATTGATATGAAGAAGGGAGAAAACTCTGTTGCTTAAACTGTAACCAATAACTTCAGCCGTATCAGCAGGAAGAAGTCTTTATGTTCAACTAATGAACCCCTTTCGACTGAACTTCCTACAGAGAAATACGAAGAAACATTAATATTTTCTTCATAATACCTGACCGAAGGTAAAGGAAAGATTATTACCTTTGTTCTTCACAACCCCAATGCTTCTTCAACCTGGAAGAAGGAAGAAGTCGAATTAATGACCGTCCACCAAATCAAAAAGGGACAGAGGGAAGGAAGAGCTATTGCTCTGTAATTACCTTCAGAGAACTCGAACGCCAAATAGTGTTCACGGGTTCGAGCAGTAGATTATTTATAGGGTTATGGAAGTCCTATTAGGGTTAGTGTTCATGTGGAAGTAATACTTCTATGATAGAGTCATTACCGCGTTTGAACTCTTTCTAATGCTTATCACTTACCCTGGATAAGTTCTGGGTTCGTCGGGTCACGAACTGAATTAACGCCTTAGGTCAGGGCGTTTATTCTTAAATTAACGACCTTGTTCAGGTCGTTTCTTAAGAAACGTCTTGTATAAGGGCGTTCCTTGTTTTTGAAACACGCCTAAGACATGGGCGTTTATTTTACTTGCCTATTTGGTCGCGTGAGAGTTGACGACCACATGCGTGGGCGTCCTTTCTTTAGTCATGCCGTATGTAGAGGCGTTTATTTTTAAATTAACGCCTTACTCAGAGGCGTTATTTTTAATTTGCTTTATTTTATCTGTATTACTTCTGTACTATGTATGTTTTTACTTTTATTTCAATATTCATTTATCAGGGTTGCTACACCCTCCCCCACTTAAAAAGAATTTGGTCCCCAAATTCAATATATATAATTATACACGTGGAGAGTGTATATACCTCTTAGAATAACTCGGGAAATCGTTTCTTCATAGATTCCTCGGTCTCCCATGTCGCTTCGCGTTCGGGATTCTTATTCCATTGCACCTTGAGCATGGGAATAACCTTATTCCTTAGAGCTCGTATTTCTCGATCTAAGATCTTCATAGGCTTCTGTTCATAGGTGAGATCTTTCTGGATCACCAGATCTCTATGATCAATAATATGAGATGGATCGTGCACATACTTCTTCAACATGGATATGTGAAATACATTATGTACCTCGGACAATTGAGGGGGCAATGCGATGCGATAAGCAACCTCGCCAACTCTTTCAAGTACCTCAAATGGTCCGATGAATCTTGGCGTAAGCTTGCCCTTAACACCAAATCTTCGTATGCCACGTCCAGGCGATATCTTGAGAAATACATGATCTCCGATTTGGAATTCAAGATCTCTCCTTCTTGTATCAGCATAAGCTTTTTGTCTCGTCTGAGCAACTTGCAATCTTTCTCTGATTACTTGTATCTTCTCAATTGTATCCCTTACCATGTCTGGACCTAGCAGTTGTTTTTCTCCAACTTCGTTCCAGCATATGGGTGATCTGCAACTCCTTCCGTATAAGGCTTCGAAAGGTGCCATTTGGATACTAGCTTGGTAGCTATTATTATATGCAAATTCCACTAGTGGTAAATGATCGTGCCAGCATCCTCCAAAGTCAATGATGCATGCTCTAAGCATATCCTCAACAACCTGGTTAGTTCTCTCGGTCTGACCATCCGTTTGTGGGTGGAAAGCAGTACTAAAGTTGAGCCTTGTTCCTAACGAATGTTGTAATCCCTTCCAAAAATGAGAAGTAAAACGGGGATCTCTGTCAGACACGATTGAGACAGGAATTCCATGTATCCTGACTATTTCCTTGATGTACAGTGCAGCTAGCACATCAATTGACCATCGGCTTTTTATTGGCAAGAAATGCGCCGATTTAGTTAATCGGTCAATGATAACCCAGATTCCATCATGTCCTCCTTTAGATTTAGACAAACCCATGATGAAGTCCATACCAATATCCTCCCACTTCCACTTAGGAATATCTAGAGGGTGTAGTTTTCCAGCAGGCTTTTGGTGTTCCGCCTTGACCTGTTGGCATGTAAGACAGCGTGATACATAGTCCGCTATTTCTCTTTTCATATTGGGCCACCAAAAGTTCTTCTTTACATCTTGGTACATTTTAGTTGATCCAGGATGAATAGTGTACCTTGATCGGTGAGCTTCATCTAAGATCTTCTTCTTTAATTCCGGACAATCAGGTATACAAGTTCTACCTTTGAATAATAATCTTCCATCAGAAGTTAGTTGAAAATCAGATTGTCCTTCTAATCTGCCCTTGATTTCCACTAATATAGGATCATCACCCTGAAGTGTTTGTATCTCAGATAATAAATCTGACTGTATGCTTACATGAGATAATGTAACAAATTTGGATTCCGTGTCCAAGCTTATATTGAGCTCGGAGAATTGTTCAAGTAACCTCCATTCTTGTATCATACAATTGGCTATCATTGCTCTCGGCTTTCGACTAAGGGCATCAGCAACATAATTACCCTTTCCGGGATGGTATTGTATATTGAAGTCGAAGTCCTTGAGATATTCTAGCCAGCGTCTTTGTCTCATGTTTAGCTCCTTTTGTGAGAATAGATATTTGAGACTCTTGTGATCGGAGTAGACAGTGAACTGTACTCCATAGAGATAGTGTCTCCATATCTTTAGGGCAAATACTACCGCGGCCAGTTCTAAGTCATGGACGGGGTAATTCTCCTCATGCTTCTTCAGTTGACGTGAAGAGTATGCTATGACCTTTCCTTGTTGCATTAGGACACATCCGAGGCCAATGCCAGAAGCATCAGTGTAGACCTCGAATTTCTCTCCTTCTATTGGTAGAGCTAACACCGGAGCTGTAGTAAGATGATCCTTAAGAGTTTGGAAACTTCTTTCACATTCCTCACTCCATTCATATCGGATCTCCTTACGAGTTAACCTTGTAAGGGGCACGGCGATCTTAGAGAAATCTTTGATGAATCGCCGATAATAGCCTGCAAGACCTAAGAAACTTCTGATCTCGCTTGCATTAGTGGGTCTTTCCCAGTTTCTTACAGCTTCAACCTTTGACGGATCTACAGATAAACCGTCCTTGGATATGACATGTCCGAGAGCCACTACTTCAAGCCAGAACTCGCATTTGCTGAGTTTAGCATATAATTGATTTGTCCTCAAGACTTGCAATGCAATCCTCAAATGCTCTTCATGTTCTTCCTTAGTCTTAGAATATATCAATATATCATCAATGAAGACTACTATGAATTGATCCAAGTAAGGCCTGAATATGCTATTCATTAACTGCATAAAGGCAGCTGGGGCATTTGTTAGTCCAAAAGGCATAACAACAAATTCGTAATGGCCATACCTGCTTCTGAATGCGGTCTTGTGAATGTCATCATCCTTGATTCTTAACTGATGATATCCCGACCTGAGATCAATCTTGGAAAAATATTTGGATCCTGAAATCTGATCAAATAATTCATCGATTCTCGGCAGTGGATACTTGTTCTTGATAGTAAGATGATTCAACTATCGATAGTCGATACACAATCTCATGGATCCATCCTTCTTCTTTAGAAATAAGACTGGTGCTCCCCACGGGGAAGTACTTGGTCTAATAAACCCTTTTTGGATTAGTTCCATCAACTGCTCCTTCAACTCCTTGAGTTCAGCAGGGGACATTCTATATGGTGCCTTTGAAACAGGACCAGCACCAGGGACTAAGTCAATGGTGAAGGCCACTTCTCTTTGAGGGGGTAATCCCGGCAAATCTTCTGGAAATACGTCTGGGAATTCTCGCACTACCTGAACGTCTTCTATCTTGGTTTTCTTAGCTTCTTTAACAGTGACAAAAGCAAGGAAGGATACACATCCCTTCCTGACGAGCTTGCTTGCTCGAAGAGCCGAAATAAGAGGGGATTTGCTTCGACTCTTAGGACTAGTATAAGTCAGTTCTGGAAATTCTTTGAAAATGATCTTGCTATTACGGCAATCAACCGTTGCCTGGTACTTAGATAACCAATCTGCTCCTAGTATAACATCATATTCTTTTAGATCTAAACAGATAAGATCAATAGGAAAATTATTTCCTTGAACCAATACCTCACAGTTTTGGTAATGATGCGTGATATCCGTCTCGTTTTCGAGAGGAGTAGACAACACTATTTTCATCCATTCCGGTTCTAGAGGTAACGGGTCAGCAAACTTCTTAGAAACAATAGAATGCGATGCACCCGTATCAACTAAGACATGTGCATATTTGGAACAAATTTTCAATGTACCTTCCACTAATCCGCCTTCTTCTTCAGGTTCGGTCTCCTGTATCGCATGAAGACGAGCATTCTTTGTCACCGGGCGTTTACCATCGCCGGCTTGGTCGTTCATTAATGGACACTCGGGAATCTGATGCTCACGGCTTCCACAACGGAGACAAGCTCCTAATTTCCTCCAGCATTCTTCCGTCTTGTGACCAGCCTTGTCACAATGCTTGCAGACTGTATTCGAAGGGGTAGTGGTGATAGAGAAAGGCTTGGTCTTCTTGAATTTCTGATCTTGAGAGGAAGAACCTCCATTATTGGGCCTCTTCTTAAAGTTGGGTTTGAAAGAACCCGAACCCGTGACTTGTTCCTTCTTGTCTTTTCCACGGATCCTATCAGATAGTTTCGTGGCATCTTCAAGTAATTGAGCTCGGCGCACTATTTCAGAATAAATTTGGATGTCCATAGGCGCCAATTGAGTAATATAGTGGGGCCTAAGCCCATTAAGAAATCTACGGGCTTTCATCTTCTCCGTGCTAATAAGATGCTTAGCATATCCAGATAACCTGGAGAACTGAGCTTCATAATCTGCTAATGATAAGGATCATTGCTTTAATGCAGCGAATTCGGCAGCCTTCTTTTCTTGGACTCGGTCCGAGAAATATTTAGCATTGAAGTATTCCACGAATTCTTCCCATGTTACTTGAGTAGGATCGATGGTTGCTTCAATAGACTCCCACCAGCATCTAGCATCTTTCTCTAACTGGAATGTAGCTAATAGCACTTTGTCCTGGTCCGTGCATTGCATGACACGGAATATGCGTTCGATTTTCCGAACCCAATGCTCGGCATCGTCTGGATCGGTCGATCCCATAAACTTCGGGGGATTCATATTCTTAAAGGCTTGGTGTAAGCTTCCAGCTCGTGAAGCACCACCTTGTGCTACCTGTTGTAGCACTTGGGTCATCCCTTGAAGGGTACGCTGCATGTTACACCATTGAGCACGTTCGGCAGCCATTATCCTACAATTACAATAACTATATTAGTACGTGATCGTATTTAAAGACTCGTATACTATGTTAAATCTAACCCTTGGTTCTACCCAATCTCACTGGTTTAAAGGTTCAACTTATCCTTGGACTTGGGTTTTTCCTAGGAATTGAATACCTTAGGCTCTGATACCACAAAGACTGTCACGCCCCGAGCGCGGAAGATACCCGGAGATGCGCGACGTGTCTATATCAATCATATCAATCAGAGTGGTCGTGTATTCGACGCAAAGACAGAGATGCGCAAAATAGCAAGATAACCCAATCCTTTATTTCATAATGGATAGACTATTACAAATCCAATACTCTGTTTAATAAAAAGGAAAAGAATACATATTTGACTCAAGAAACTATAGGAAAGACTAGACGACACTTGAGCAGCTCTATCACTTTCACTCTTGAACATTCCCATCCGATTGACTTCCATCGTCGTCGGACTTACCTGAAAAGTACAAAGGGACAAACGGAATGAGCGAACGCTCAGTAGGAAATTATATCTCAAGTACTAGCAAGGGGTTTAAGTAATTACATCTTTCATGAATGCAATAAAGCTATGCATGCTCGCATAAAACGACAAGGTAGAGAGAATGTAATATCAAGAAATAAGATGAACTTAATCATGAACTTCCAACCAGATGACACGTGTATTCAAGGTATTCAAGCAAGCACGTTTAACAAATCATGTCAAGAACTTTGGCTATCATGTATCAAGCAAGTAAATTACCCTTTTTCGGGCCACGCATTTCATGCAAAGTCAAGTACGATTCAAGTACAAGATGTGTGTGGAATATCCAATCAAGCAAGTCAAGTACTCGGTATAATGCCAGATACCTTATCATTTTAACTCCCATGGGCACAAGTACTTTCGGGTGCTCCTCCCAGGACCAGATCAGGCCCTATATGCACAGGCATTTATCATGTATTTTTGACATCCACTCTTGTTTATATAGCCAATATAGAGTTTCAATATTCAAGCTTGTAGACATGTATGACAACTTTGACAGAATAGAGTCCAAAAATATGAGAAAGGACATAGATTGGCGATAATAACGGTAAAATCACGATATCAATAAAACTAGGTAGAATATGGTTCCCTTAACTTAGGTCCCATGACAAATCAATATGGATATTCTTTATATAGAATTGAGGTCCACATAAACATTAGATCAAGCAAGATACCCTCATTCTTATCATAGAATTGAGGTTTACAAGAACGACATGATATGGCATGATATCATCATCCCATTAAGAATTTCTTATGATATACTCTTTGTATAATCATAAGGGCCGGTATACCATGTTTCTTTAGATTGACATGGCAAGGATCGTGTAATGGGTTTTTAGGGTACAACCAGCTCAGTCGGCCTTGAGGGAATCCAAGGCTACGAGGAGTCTTACGGAGGTCTCTATGACTAACTTGCTAGTCCAAAGGAACGGAATGTCCAATGGAGAGCTTGTATGTCAATGAGAGTTGAGTGTGATCGATGAAACATCGTGAAACGTGGGACTATACTCACGGAGTGGAGAATAGTGCCGATATATATATTATATAACATATGAAATCATCGGTTAACAAAAACAGGGAAAAATCAGTTTTACAGTAAAATAACGACTTAGGTCAAGTCGTTTCTCAAGTAATTAACGCCTAACAGAAGGGCGTTTACATATTTTTATTTTACAGAATTTTCAATAAGTTTATTAATTCATGAAAAACACCCCCTAGTCAGGGGCGTTAGTCAGGTAAGTAACGCCTAACATAAGGGCGTTTACATATGTTCCGTTTTGCATAATTTCATTATTTCAATAATTTATATAAAACGCGCCCTGTACAGGGGCGTTTCTTCAGAGTTGATGACTATATAAGCAGACGTCTCATTATTTAAATATTTGACAGAATATAAATAATTTTCAGGATTTATTTAAAACACGCCCTGGAAAGGGGCGTTACTGTTTAATTTTATTTTACAGGATATACATAGTTCAGGAATTTACAGAAAACGCGCCCTAGAAAGGGGCGTTTCTTTTCAATTTACGCCCTGTGATGGGGCGTTAACAGGTGTAAAACGACGTTGTCAAGGTCGTGAATTCAAGGAATTTACAATATTTCAACAAATAAATTTCCAAGACAGGAGACATGATCATGACAAGAAAATTAGCAGGAATTTACAGGTAGAGTCATGCAAGATATTAGAATCGATATTTCATATTTATTGAATTTTAAACAGGATCAATTATTGATTACATGCGATTGTTCATGAAATTAACGCCTGTATACAAGGCGTATACTTTTAATTAACGACCACTGTGATGGTCGTTTCTTTTAAAGTAGCGCCCTATTCAAGGGCGTTTCTTGAAAAATTTACAGAAAACGTATTAAAACTACATGCAAACTGTATAAATATATCATGCATGGTGCTTCTTATATTTATTTTTAGTTTGGGCTACGAGACTTGAGAAAATCCTACCTTTAAGAGTTGATTTGGAGATGACGATTTGCAGATTGATATGAAGAAGGGAGAAAACTCTGTTGCTTAAACAGCAACCAATAACTTCAGCCGTATCAGCAGGAAGAAGTCTTTATGTTCAACTGATGAACCCCTTTCGACTGAACTTCCTACAGAGAAGTACGAAGAAACATTAATATTTTCTTCATAATACCTGACCGAAGGTAAAGGAAAGATTATTACCTTTGTTCTTCACAACCCCAATGCTTCTTCAACCTGGAAGAAGGAAGAAGTCGAATTAATGACCGTCCACCAAATCAAAAAGGGACAGAGGGAAGGAAGAGCTATTGCTCTGTAATTACCTTCAGAGAACTCGAACGCCAAATAGCGTTCACGGGTTCGAGCAGTAGATTATTTATAGGGTTATGGAAGTCCTATTAGGGTTAGTGTTCATGTGGAAGTAATACTTCTATGATAGAGTCATTACCGCGTTTGAACTCTTTCTAATGCTTATCACTTACCCTGGATAAGTTCTGGGTTCGTCGGGTCACGAACTGAATTAACGCCTTAGGTCAGGGCGTTTATTCTTAAATTAACGACCTTGTTCAGGTCGTTTCTTAAGAAACGTCTTGTATAAGGGCGTTCCTTGTTTTTGAAACACGCCTAAGACATGGGCGTTTATTTTACTTGCCTATTTGGTCGCGTGAGAGTTGACGACCACATGCGTGGGCGTCCTTTCTTTAGTCACACCGTATGTAGAGGCGTTTATTTTTAAATTAACGCCTTACTCAGAGGCGTTATTTTTAATTTGCTTTATTTTGTCTGTATTACTTCTGTACTATGTATGTTTTTACTTTTATTTCAATATTCATTTATCAGGGTTGCTACATTATGTCACAAACCCGGACTTCCGTTCGAACATGAAATGGTCCACTAGTGACCGACATATCTTTGAACGTTTACACCCCAATGCCGGGTCTGTCTAAACGCAGTTTGAGATTTCATTATCTTATTTCGTCAATATTAAACCTCAGGCTGTAGGGCCCCTTTTCCTGGTGTCTAATCAAGGGTTTTTCCCTCTCCGAGGGGATGTAATTAGCGTCGTGGCCTTTATGGCACGATAGATTTTTGTCCTGACACGAAATTCACAATCGTCTGATCAGTCAGTCGGCGCGCACCGCGGCTTCTTTGAAGCCCAAACAAATCGTCACTATGTGACTGGCACGCCCACACACTAAATAAACCAAATAAACGAATAAAAGAACAAACAAATGAACAAATAAATTAAACAAAAGAGGTGTTCCAAAAGTGTATCCACAGGTCTATATCTTGCTACTTGTGTTATTACTTTGGTTTTATCGCATGTTTCATCATATTTCCTTTATCTTCCCTTCTAGAGCTAAAATGTTAATCACTTTAATATTGCCTTCATCTTGATACGAAGATACCTACTGGGCAAGTGTGCTCATTCCCTACTTTTTCAATCTTTTTAGGAAACTCTAGCGGGGATTCAGACTACTCAAGTGACGGTTCCGAGAGCGATTGATGGTTCGAGAGAAACCATAGCTGGTCTAGTCAAGAGTCTTGTTACCTTCACTGTAATAGGCAGTGAAGTTGATCATGTTATGTAATTTTTCTTTTTTCTTGAGTCTAGAATTAAAGGAGTCAAGTGTCTTGTAAACTTTGATTATTCTGATTCAATAAAAGTTGAATTTTGAGTATACAACCTTGTGCATTCATCTTTTATGTGGATGTATTATTGTGCTCTGATTATATTGCTAGCTTGAGGCGTATTGCCGGCTATTCACATTCCCGACTTAATTCCGCTGTGTTGGCCCGGTTAGGAAGGTAATCAAGAGGGGGGTGAATTGATTGCCCACCCTTTTGAACAAAATAAAATTTAACTACACAGATGGTAGAACAACGATGACACTTTCTCAATAGAATGCAAGGATTATGAAATGAGAATTATAGCTTCTCCAAGTTCAGATTAATGTGCAATGATAATCAGCCAACCACTCACAGCTTTCCAGCGCAAAACAATGATCACTCAGATAAAAATAACGATTCAGACAAATGATGAAACTCACAGCTCACCGATTCACACTCGTAACACGAACGGATAAAGTATAACATCAATCACACACAAAGTAACCCACGACACAAGCAATTTTTAGGTGGTTCAGACACACCTAAGTGCCGTCCTACATCCACCCCTCTCAACTCGAGAGGATTCCACTAACAACGATGCACGACAGTAGCAACCACCACACACACACGGGCACGACGGCCCACCACACGTGGGTTCTCGCACAACGATGAGAGACCTCACACACGGAGCAAGCTCTGAAATCGTTTAAGAAGAAAAGGATATGAAAATATATTGCACAGTTCAAGATTAACAATCTATGCTCCAAGGTAACTAAGAAAATGGATAGACAAGATCTTCCCCTTTGATATTCACGCAACTAGGAGATTAAATGGAAGGGTGCTATAGAATGGAAGCATAAGAGAGAAAGAAGTCGGCCCCCTTTGATGAAGTCCGCCCAAGCAAGGAGATGGTGGAGAGCAGCAGCGGCTTCCTTCCAGCTTCGAGCTCGGGGACGAAGGATGCAGAGCTTGGGGTGTGACATTCATCAAAAGATATTCAATGCAAATCATTTAGTGTAGAACAAAGTGTCTTTGTCAAAACACTCAGAAAATACCACGGGTCACAACACGCTGCATATCTCGGGGCGTGACAGAAAGCTTCAGCCAACCCATTGGCATGTGGATTCTACGGAGTAGACATCCTCCAATCAATTTTGTATTTTTCGGTCAATCTGTAGACCTTCTGATTCCGGAAGTGACTTCCGTTGTCCGAAATAATTTGGTTGGGGGTACCAAACCAGAATATTACATTTCGATGGATAAACCTGACCACGATTTCTCCTGTCACTTTCTTCAAAGCCACAGCCGCCGCCCATCGGGAGAAGTAGTTTGTTGCCGCTAGAATATATTTGCATCCTGAGGAGGATGTAGGTAGTGGGCCTACCATGACTTTTCCGCACTGGGCAAATGGCCAGCTGGGAGATTATTTCGAACCATTTCATGAGGGGCTCTCTCCAGTCGGGTGAGCCGACTACTTCCGCTGTCGCAGCCTCATATTCTTCTTCTTCTGGCTCCTCCACCATACTAGGAACCTGGCGTCTGTTTATCACCTGTATACTAAGTGACCCATCTGGCGGGACAGCCAATGAGTTCGCCAACTTTGCTAATGCATCAGCCTGTGTGTTTTGGCCTCGGTCGACGTGGTTTATTTCAATGAAATAGAACCACTGTATGAGCTACTTCGCCTTGGCATGGTAGGGGAGTAATTCAGGATTTCGGACGTCAAATTATCCTTGGATTTGCTTGACGATCAGCATTAAATCGTCGAAGACTCGCAACATTCGGATCTCCATGTGAAGAGCAACCTGGAGTCTGATTATTAGAGCTTCATACTCCGCCTCATTGTTCGTGCATGGCTTGTTGATGGAGCATGAGGTGTGCAACACTTCTTCCTCCGGGGACTTTAGGTAGATGCCATCCCTGGCTCTTATTCTTGATTGCCCCGAAGAGGATATTCTGCTCTAGAGGCCTCATCGAAGTATAGTTGCCAGGTGGCCTGACGGACCTGGTCCACCTCCAGCGTCTCATCCTCGGGGAGCTCTGTGATTAATAGTGATTCTTCAGGCACTAGGTGTGCTGCAAAGAAATCCTTGATGGCCTGGCCTTTAATGGTCTTCTACGACACATAAGTGATGTCGAACTCCATGAAGATGACAGCCCATTTGCCTAATCACCCTTTTAGGATTGGCTGGGAAAGGATGTATTTGACCGGGTCGGCTCTGGATTTCAGCCGTACTTAATGCGACAACATATAGTGTCTCAGCTTCTTGGCCGCAAAGACCAATGCAAGGCAAACCTTTTCAATTGGGATATATTTTCCTTCCGCTCTGACCAACCTTCAGCTGAGGTAATAAAGGGCTTGTTCTTTCCCTTCATCGTTGTTCTAGGCAAGCATTGCCCCCAGTGAGCACTCGGTGCCGGCTATATATAAGACTAGCGGCTGCCCCCTAACGGGTGCCCCCAGAACTGGTGGGGTCTTTAAATATTCTTTCAACTGGTCGAACGCCTTCTGACATTCTTGACTCCAGCAAAAGGGTGTGTTTTTCATCATCAGCTTGTGGAACAGCTGGCACCGCCCGGACATGTTAGAGATGAACCTACGTATATAAGCCAACCGGCCTTGTAGTGACCTTAGTTCTCCCAAATTCTTCGGAGGGGGCAGCCCCTGTATGGCTTTTATTTTTGTAGAGTCTATTTTGACTTCCCTGTACCTGATGACGAAGCCCAGAAATTTCCCGCTGGAGACATCGAAGGCACACTTCATCGGGTTCATTTTCAGCTCGTATTGCCGCAGTCTTTCAAAGATGACTCGGAGGTCATTCAGGTGATCCTCTCTCTTTCTAGTCTTGACGACCAGGTCATCAATATAACATTTGACTTTATCATATAGAAGCTCATCGAATATTTTGGTCATCGCCTGCTGGTATGTGGCGTCGGCATTCTTGAAGCCGAAGGGCATCCTTTTTTAATGGAATATCCCTTTAGGTGACCGGAAAGCCGTGTGGATTCGTTCATGCTCTACTATCAAGATTTGGTTGTATCCGGAGGACCGTTCCATGAATGACAAGGCCTCGTGGCCATCGGTTGCATCGATCATGACTTCGGTGATGGGCACCGGAAAGTCATCCTTTGGACAAGCTTTATTCAAGTCCCAAAAATCTACATAGATCCTGATTTGACCATTTTTCTTCTTGACCGGCACAATATTGTCCAGCCAAGTGGTATATTGATTTTCAGCTATGAAGTCGACATCTATGAGTTTGTCGACCTCCTTGCAGATTTGGTTTATTAGCTCATATGTGAGATCCTTTTGAATCACCAAGTCTCCATGATGGATGATATGTGATGGATCGTGCACATACTTCTTCAAAATGGATATGTGTAATACGTTATGAACTTCGGACAATTAAGGAGGTAAAGCGACGTTGTAAGCCACCTCGCCCACTCTTTCTAATACCTCAAAAGGTCCGATAAACCTTGGCGTAAGCTTGCCCTTAAGACCAAATCTATGTATTCCACGTCCAGGTGATATCTTGAGAAATACGTGATCTCCAACTTGGAATTCGAGATCTCTTCTTCTTGTGTTCGCATAAGCCTTCTGTCTAGAGTGAGCTACTTGGAGTCTCTCTCTAATCATCTGAATCTTTTCAGTGGTATCCTTTACCATGTCTGGGCCTAATAGTTATTTCTCGCCAACTTCATCCCAGCACAAGGGTGATCGGCAACTTCTTCTGTATAAGGCTTCGAAAGGTGCCATTTGTATACTTGCCTGGTAGCTGTTGTTGTACGCAAACTCGGCCAAAGGCAAGTGATCATGCCAGCTTCCACCGAAATCAATAATACAAGCTCTGAGCATATCTTCTACCACTTGATTGGTTCTTTCGGTCTTACCATCCATTTGAGGATGAAAAGCAGTACTAAAGTTAAGTCTCGTCCCTAACGAATGTTGTAAACTCTTCCAAAAGTGAAAAGTAAAATGAGGGTCTCGGTCGGACACAATTGAGACAGGAATGCCATAAAGTCTGACTATCTCCTTGATGTATAATGCGGCAAGAACATCTACTGACCATCAACTCTTGATTGGTAAGAAATGTGCCGACTTAGTCAAACGGTCGATGATGACCCATATTCTATCATGTCCTCCTTTAGATTTGGACAGACCCATAATGAAGTCCATACCGATATCCTCCCACTTCCACTTGGGAATATCCAGAGGATGTAGCTTACCGGCATGCTTTTGGTGTTCTGCCTTGACCTTTTGGCAAGTGAGACAGCGAGACACGAAGTCTGCTACTTCTCTTTTCAAATTGGACCACCAGAAGGTCCTTTTCAAATATTGGTATATTTTGGTAGACCCTGGATGAATCGTGTACCTTGATCTGTGAGCTTCATCTAAGATTTTCTTCTTTAGCTCTGGACAATCCGGTATATATGTTCTATTCCTGAACATCAATCTTCCATCCGAGGCTATCTTGAAATCAGGTTGTTCTTCCATTTTGCCCTTGATTTCCACTAGTACGGGGTCACTATCTTGAAGTCCTTGTATTTCGGATAGCAAGTCTGGCTGTATGTTCATATGGGATAATGTGACACCTACTGTCCTTGTCTATGCTTATATTAAGTTTAGAGAATTGTTCTAGCAACTTCCACTCCTGAATCATACAATTGGCTAATAGTGCTCTCGGCTTTCGACTGAGGGCATCGGCTACAGGATTACCCTTTCGAGGATGATATTGTATAGTGAAGTCGAAGTCCTTAAGATATTCTAGCCAACGTCTTTGCCTCATATTTAATTCCTTCTAAGAGAAGAGATACTTAAGACTTTTATGGTCCGAGTATACAGTAAACTGCACTCCATATAGATAATGTCTCCATATCTTTAGCGCAAACACTACCGCGGCCAATTCTAAGTCATGGACTGGGTAGTTTTCTTCGTGCTTCTTCAACTGTCGGGAAGAGTAAGTTATAACTCTCCCTTGTTGCATCAAGACACAACCAAGACCAATGCCAGATGCATCGGTGTACACCTCGAATTTCTCGCCTTCAATTTGTAAGGCTAAAACCGGGGCAGTAGTTAGGTGCTCTTTGAGGGCTTGGAAGCTTCTTTCACATTCCTCGCTCCATTCATAACGGATCTCCTTGCGAGTTAGCCTAGTGAGTGGTACGGCGATCTTGGAGAAATCTTTGATGAATCGCCGATAATAGCCCGTAAGACCCAAGAAACTACGGATCTCCCTAGCATTGGTCGGTCTTTCCCAATTCCTTACAGCTTCAACCTTTGATGGATCTACGGATAAATCATCTTTTGATATAACGTGTCCCAAGAAAGATACTTCTTCTAGCTAGAACTCACATTTACTGAGCTTTGCATAAAGCTGATTCGTCCTCAATATCTGTAATGCAATCCGCAAATGCTCCTCATGCTCTTCCTTGGTCCTTGAATAAATTAGTATATCATCAATGAAAACCACCACGAACTTGTCACGCCCCAATGCGAAAAATCAGAATGTAGCAGTTTATATCAATCATGTCAATCAGAGCATACATTGCCACAAGAGACTAACCACCAGGCTAATAATAAAGAAATAATTAACCCAACTTTATTGATAATAATAATAAGAGAAAGTATTCAATTACACCCGACTCCTTGTGGACATCTATCTCATTAATGGAAAATACATCAACTCTAGATAACAACTAATCCAAACTTGACTTGAACATAAACTCTAAATGGCTCGCTCCTGGAATCACTCATTCTCGTCCCCATCGGAACGCCCGTCCTCATCCGAGCAACCTGAAAAGGATTGGAAAGTAGGGGTGAGCAAAGCTCAGTAGGATTTTATATCTCTATCATCAGGCATAATTAAAGTGATTAACCATTTATGAATAACGTTGTAACAAAAGTGATGATAAATAAATGACAAGAGATGGATATGGAAAAGAACATGAGCTTTCAAGTAAAGAGTAAAACACAAGTATAATAAGAACTTTTCATGTCATGAAATGATAAATGGAATTGGCCATATCAAGTACGCATATCATGTCACACAAGAATTTCAAGTAATTGAGTAAAAGTGGAAATGTCATAGACCAATCACGCTAGTCATGCACTTCGGTGCAATGCCACACCTTGTCATTACAAACTCCCCGGGGCACAAGTACTTTCGGGCACTCCTCCCAGGACCAGACCGGGCCCTTTATGATGCGTTGGCATTGAAGGTTTGGATCAATGATCCTAGTCTAGACATTCATCACATTAATGGCCAAGAGTTCCAAGGTTAAGCTCACGAACTTACTTCTAAGATCAAGAGAAATTCTAACAAAATTGGAATGACATCAAGTAGAAAGACTATGAGTCTTTAGGTAACAAGGATGTAAACAAGGATTTCACATAATCTCACAGTTCAAG
This sequence comes from Amorphophallus konjac, assembly GCA_022559845.1. Classification (NCBI taxonomy): domain Eukaryota; kingdom Viridiplantae; phylum Streptophyta; class Magnoliopsida; order Alismatales; family Araceae; genus Amorphophallus; species Amorphophallus konjac. The sequence goes on from CM040118.1 coordinate 294,086,621, forward strand.
GCCAACCTTGATAACTGCTTCATGATGATAAAATAGACAACCTTATTACTATTTTATCTGTGACGGTCTATAACAGGGCCGTTACAGGAACGTGACGGTCGTACACAGGGCTGTTACGTTGCTGTGACGGTCCAATCTTGGGCCGTTATAGGACACAGACAAGTTTAATTTGAGCTGGTCTAAAAACATGATTCAAACCACGTTCATGGGTTCAGGTCTTTAGGGTACAACCTGCCTGGCGTCCTGGTGGGAATCCCAGGCTCACGGGGTCTTACGGAGGTCTCATAATAGTGGTCTTAGTCCGACGGAAGGAATATCCGGCGGAGAGTCCCATCTATTACAAGAATTGAGGCTAATAAACACGGAAACCAAAGTGGTGCGGTCAGTCAATCCCACCGGAGTGGCATGACTGTCAAACAATAAAGCTAAGATCAAATATAAATCTTACATAAATCAAAATTTATACAAGCGTTAACTAAGGGTTATTATCAAATTCTTCATGATCATTCAACTTAGGATTTTCTAACATCTTTCATGTAGAACAATGAAAAATTTATGTTTATGATCATAATACAATATTAACATCACGTTCTACCTTGATTATAGATCAAGATATCATACTAACATAGCAAGTTTCTGGTTTTAAAAATGCATAAGCAATAGTTTTAAAAAAAACACTGTGAGGAGAACGTGACGGTCTAAAGAAGGGGCGTTACAAGCATGTAACACTCTATAGTAGGTGCGTTATGTACCAGAAAATAAATAGATTAGAATTTCAAAATTTTAAAACATAGGGGCATGTGACGGTCTGTCGTGGGGCCGTCAGGCTCATGTGACGATCTGTCGTGCGGCCGTAAGGCTGTAACAGCTTCTGGAAGATGCGTCACATGACCTGGAACCCGCCGACGATGAACTTCGACATATTACACTAAAACTTCGATTGCTCATGATAGAATAAAAATTAGGGAAAATGCTACCATTCGAAAGAGCGAAAAAATTCATATAAAATAGCATGCTTTGATTTAGATCTAACACAACAAGATTCAATCTTTAACTAATAATCATGAAAGTTGCACTTTTTATACACCTCGGAGAAAAACGTGAAATTTGAACAGCATGATGAACGAGAGTTGGGCAATTAGGTTTCAAAAGAAAGAGCTCATGGAGACGCACAATACGGTATTATTATATTTCTGTTTGGCCTGAGAGACACCTACCTTTGCTTGAAGGAAAGAAGTACGAAGAAGAGGGGTCGCCGGAACCCTAGGTACCGCTCCTAGAACGCCCAAATTCTCCCTCGTCCGATCACGATCGGTCCCGCCGCCTATTGCTGGTGCAAATAGGGTTCTAAGGTGTCGAAAGCCCTCCATAAATAAAACCTATAGTGACTCCTAGAGATCGAATTTGGTTGAAGAGTCCTATGAAGAAATTCCGGCAAAAACTTCGGATAAGGTTCTAATCCACCGCCGCCGCCGCCGGTAGAAGAATCTAGAGTTAGGGTTTTCGAAGAGAAAGCAAAGACCTATCAATGGGCTAGGGTTTGGCTCGAATTGGAGCACAATTGGGCTAGAATTGGGCCCAAATTGCGATGGTTAAACTAGGCCTTCTAAACCCACGAAAAACTCCTAAAAATGTAAAATTGGGCTTATACGAATTTTATTTTGGGCTCTTACATGAAGCCAAAGTTATTACAAATTCAATTTTACACTAGTTTCATATTTTTCAAGAATTTTAATAATTTCTTTAGAAGTTGAGCCAATAAATAATTAATTTATGTGAAAATATTATAGTAGAAAAAGACAGGGTGCTACACCGATCTAGATGAGGCCTGAATATACTATTCATCAATTACATAAAGGCAGCAGGGGCATTTGTTAGTCCAAAAGGCATAACAACAAATTCATAGTGCCCATACCTACTTCTGAACACGATCTTATAAATGTCATCATCTTTGATCCTTACTTGGTGATATCCCGACCATAGATCGATCTTCGAGAAATACTTGGATCTAGATATTTGATCAAATAACTCATCGATTCTCGACAGTGGATACTTGTTCTTGATAGTGAGATGATTCAACTGTCGATAGTCGATGCATAACCTCATGGATCCATCATTCTTCTTTACAAATAGCATAGGTGCTCCCCACGGGGAAGTGCTTGGTCTGATAAAACCCTTCTTAAGAAGTTCCATCAATTGCTCCTTCAGCTCCTTGAGTTCGGCAGGGGACATCCTATAAGGTGCCTTAGAAATTGGACCAGCACCGGGGATCAAATCGATGGTGAAGGCCACTTCTCGTTGTGGAGGTAATCCAGGCAAATCTTCCGGAAACACGTCCAAAAATTCTTGCACAACTGGGATGTCTTCTAGCTTAGTCTCCTTAGTCTCCTTAATGGTGACAAAAGTAAGGAAAGATACACATCATTTTCTTATTAACTTGGTAGCTCGAAGAGCCGAAATAAGAGGTGACTTGCTCTGATTCTTAGGGCTAGTATAAATCAATTCCAGGAATTCCTTGAAAGTAACTTTGTTGTTACGGCAATCAACAGTTGCCTGGTATTTGGATAACCAATCGGCTCCTAATATGTGTTGTGCCCCTGGTTTTGATGATGACAACCATGTGATATGAATGATGTATTTCGATTCAATGATGAATTAAAGTTTGATTCAATAAATGCTTTCACTTGATTTCATCCTTGTGCTAGAAAGGAACAGGGTCGACGCTGGGAGCTTACAACGTCCACGCTGCAGTCGAAGAAGCCTTCACCAATATCTTCACAAGTTGTTCCACTGCGTCAACGCCAAGATAGAGCTGCGTCGACGCAGCAGTTACAAAGGGAGAGGCAATGGCTTATTGGTATACTCTGATGCGTCAATGCCTTGATCAAGAAGCGTGAACGCAGCAGTTCAAGCATTCCTTGTCGTAGCCTCTGGAGTACCTTGGCAGCGTCGACGCTGCAGTTCGATGAGTCGACGCTGCAGTACGATGGATTGCCACAACTGTATAAAGCGCAACTAATGAGTGGACGCAGCTGCTTCTTGCGTCAACGCACTCAGCATGAAACCTGAAGCTTGAAGAAGGGTGCGTTAACTCCTTGGGGCAAGAGGGTCGACGCCATCTAATCCAAGTTGCAGAGCACGATAAGTGGATCCCACCTTCAGTCACTATCTGCCACATCAGCCAAAAGCGGATAAGGTCTCGTAGCTTCTACCACTCCAGAAGGTTCCCCACGTGAGCAATCATGAGGATAACCAGAAAATCAGGGTGGTGGCCCACCTGCCTCACGTGAACTATGTTGTGCGCGGGAAGACCACAAAATAGGATCACCCCGAGAAAAAAAGCACGTACGTGAGAGGAAAAAGTAAAGAAGGAGTGAGGCGAACAGTAGAACGAGAGAGGCAGAGAGAAGAACTGGACGAAGGCTGCTGAAGAACCAGATCAGAAGATCATCGCGCCACCAAGACTCTTCTACATTCCAGACGGAGGAGATTCAAGGATCGAAGCTCATGCGTATGGACATGGATCTCTCTGTTGGTGATCTAAATTCCGCTGCGTCCAAGTGCTGAAGTTTGATTTCTTATCTTTTAGTTTTCCTATTGTTTTTTGAACATTGTATTCCTCTCCTTCACTGGATTTAGTGAAGAGAGGGTGATTCTGATTCAGCGGGCTGTGCTGAGATCAGGGGTGTTAAGGCTGTGTGCCTTCAAGCTGTTTGACAGCGGATCTGAGGATTTGTTCCTCGTTGTTTTCTGTTGGGGTAGTCAACAATGTAGAGGAATTACTTCCTCGGTTTAGCAAAGCTGTGAAGCTCAGCAGGGTTCCTCACTAGTTGAGTGGGGAGGTGGACGTAGGTCTCCATTGGGTGACCGAACCACCTTAAAATTACGGTCTCTTGTGTGGTTTGGTTTTATCTTCGCAATCTGTTCCTCGCTAGATGCATGATAGGCACGTTCTCTGATTGGCTTGATTCAGTATTTCAATTAATCATCTAGGTGTGGTGCTTCTGATTCAAATTGCTCTATTATAATTTTTATAAGGTCAACCTATTCACCCCCTCCCCCTCTAGCTTGACCGTCCTCTCGATCCAACACGTGGTATCAGAGCGCCAGGCTCTCTTGCAAAGGTTTCACAGCCTAGAGAGAACTAATGGAGAACAGAGGACTCATGCCTGAGGGGTACGCAGTGAATAGGCCACCATTTTTTGATGGGACTAATTATTCGTACTGGAAAAATCGCATGCAAGTATTTTTAAGAGCGCAGGATCATGAAATCTGGAGAGTAGTGAGCAAAGGGCCATACCAAATTGAAGGCGATGAAGAACTCTGGGTGAAGGAGCAAATTCGAAAGTCAAACGTAAATTGGCAAGCCATGAACATTATGCAGTGCTCACTCCATCCCAAGGAATTCTCGCGTGTATCCTCATGCTCCAGCGCAAAAGAAATGTGGGATAGACTCGAGGTAATCTACGAAGGTACCTCAGAGGTAAGAGAGACAAAAGCTAACATGTTAATTTCAGAATATGAATCTTTTCGGATGAAACCTGAGGAAAGTGTATCTGAAATGTATGCCAGACTAACTCTTCTTGTAAATGATCTTAAAGGTTTGGGAATGTCACGTCCCGACGCGGAATATCGAGGGCGCGATGAGTCGTAAACACGCGTGTCGATCAGAGCATGTACAATTTTATTTCTAAAATCAGAAATGAACGGGAAAATGATACTTTTATTCCATCAAAATGAAGTTTACAACACTAATTGATAAGCCATAAAGACAATTACAACTTCCAAATCCAAATTACAACATTCTTGTAAAATCACTAGTTGATCTACATAAACCTAGGTAAAAAGGAAAACACTCTTTCACTCTTGTCCATTCCCTTATTCAATTTCATTTCCTGCAACAATTAATCAAAACGTAGGGTGAGCTAAAAGCTCAGTAGGATTTTATATCTCTATGAACCAGGCAATCTTTAAGTGTTAGCAATTTAAACAACTTTCTAACTTGTATCGGGAAGTATATAAACATGAATAGAATTTCCAAATAATTGAGATGATATGATATCAAGATGAATTTCCAAGTAATGACTTTGAACAAATAAGGAATTTCATGTAATTGGCCATTTTCACGCAAGTCAAGTAATTCATGTAATTTTCAAGTAAACAAGTAACAAGTAAACAAGTACGAATAGTGGAATGCCGTATCAAGTAAATCTATCATACACTTCGGTGGTCAATCAACTCCCATGGGCACAAGTACTTTCGGGCGCTCCCCCCAGGACCAGACCGGGCCCCATTAATGCCAGGCATTGAGTCATATGGATCCGAATATCCCAAGTACGTTTAGACATCCACTTTAATGTATATGGCCAAGAATTTTCAAGAATATGCTGTTTGTAATAAGCACAGATTTGACACAATTTCAGAAGTTGCAAGAAAAGTGGATAACAATTTAAGGCATAATGTTTAACGACATTAAGTCGTGGAGTTCAAAAATGAACGGTAAGTAGGAAGAAAATCAAGTAATTAGAGTTTAATAGAATTAATTTGATTCCATGGTTTAATCTTATGTGCATTTGATTTACAAGTGTGTAGACATGTTTACAGTAAGTTTTTGTTCATTAAAAATGCATTAGTTAGCCAAAACGGTGATTTATTATAATAATCAGAATTTTATTATGAAAATAACTTTTTATGTTGAAAATAATTCTAACTTGCTGAAAATAATATTAACATGCTGTGAATGATTTTCATATGTTACCTTACTGGTAAGATGATAAAAATAATTTTTTTCATGTTGGATTTAATTTTTACATGCTGAAAATTAATTATTAACATGCTAAAATTAATACTTAACATGCTAAAATAATCAACTTACTGATAAGATGATAATATAAGTTTACCATGCTGATTACAGAAATTTTCTGATAACAACATAATTTTTATCATGCTAAAAATCATTTTTCTCTATTTATTTGCTAATTATTTGATAGGAAAATAGAATTATCATGCTGAAAAATAGTTTTAATACACTGAAAATAATTCTAACATGCCAAAAATAATTTTAACATGCTGGAATAATTTTACTATACTAGAAGAATTTTTATCATGCTGGAAGTAATTTTCATGCATCAATTTACTAATTATTTAATAGGAAATTAAGTTTTATATGCACAAAAATAGCTTTAAATAGATTTTATCATGCTGAAAATAATTTTTTTATCTCAGTATGTATAAAATAATTTTATCTTATTGGAAGTCACTTTTAACATGCTAGAAATAGTTTTAACATGTTGGAAACAATTTTTAGTATGTATAAACTAATGTGGTGAAAATTAGATTTTTACATGTAAAAATAATTTCATTCTACAAAAATAAATTTTTAACGTGCTGTAAGAATTAAAACATGCTAATCTTACATTTTCTTACTTTTGGTGACTAATTACGTACAATTAACGTGGACTTCCAACAGATATAGTTCCTATTGTAAAGTGACTTAAGTTTAGTCCCACATTGGAAGTTACAAAAACTTGCATAGCTTTATATGCCGAGCCGAGCCGAGGTGCGGTGCGGTGCGGTGCGGTGCGGTCAAGGCCAATTATATATATATATCGTTCGTTCTAGAAATATATATATTTTTTAAAAAAAAATGTTTGACCTAATTTTTGTGAACGCGCTAGCATAAGCTAGCGCGACTTTGAAGATCGCGCTACCCTTGGGTAGCGCGTTCTGAAAATATAAATTTTTTTTTTAAAATGTTTGACCCCAGAGGGGCGGGAAAAACACTGTGTGAACGCGCTATGTCGGTCCAGCGCGTTCAGAACGCGCTACTGAGGTATAGCGCGTTCTAGACCTGATAAAAAAAACGGGAATACACCTCCAATAAAATGACCATAACTTGCTCATTTCAAAACGGAATTTAATAAATGAGCTATCAATGGAAAGAGGACAGAAAAACGAACAAGATGACATGATTTAATTGAAGTTTATCCTGAGAGACACCTACCTTTTGACGGATCTAAGATTATCCCCAAATATATAAAGAAAACCCTTGATCTTCCAAATCCTCCTTCAAATCTCCACGAATCTTCGCAGCAGCATAAACTTAACTCCCAGGGATGGTTTGAGGGTCGAATGGGGTTCTATTTATAGCCAAAACTTGGAAAAATGGGTCAAATTTTCCTTACCTAAATCCACCAACCCCATGAACTCGTTTTAGAAGAAAAATACAATTTCTCCTCTTAATTTAGACCATCTTAAGTGTGAATTCAGTGTAAAAATGGCTGGTCCAAGGTGGCTGGTAGGTAAGGGTCTATTTTTGAGTCAAATCTTCTAGAAATGGGGTTATTATAATCTCTTAAATATCATATTAAACACATGTTACGAATTTAAGGTTAATTTAACCTTTATTGAATCCTTTAACCATTAATTCAGCCCATTATGCATTATCCAATGGGCCAATTGTAAACCTAATCCATTACATAGACTTTTATTGGGCTTACTATTGATTTATCTAAGGTGCAAAGCATTTAATCTCTATTTACTTCTAGTTGATTCAAGTAAATTCAATAAACCTGCTTATTTCATATAGTAAAAATGAAATTTGATTATTTCATGAAAATTTTAATTACATAATCAAATTGAAATTTTTATTTCTCATTTTTAAATTTTGGGTTTCTACATCCTCCCCCACTTAAAAGAATTTGGTCCTCCAAATTCACATTATATAACTAAAATTCAAAAATTCGAGTAGAGAGGTCGAATTTCTAACCTGAGATTAAATCCGGGTATTTCTTCTTGATGGATTCTTCCAATTCCCAGGTTGCTTCCTCGAATCCACGCTTGCTCCATTGGACTTTCACCATCGGTATGGCCCGATTTCTCAGTTGGTGCAATTTTTGATCTAATATTTTGATCGGTCTTTCTTCATATGATAAGTCCTTTTGGAGTTTCAATTCTTCAAATTGAATCACATGTGAGGGATCATAGACGTATTTCCTTAGCATGGATACATGGAATACGTCGTGTACACCAGCCAGTTGAGGAGGTAAGGCCAGCTTGTATGCTACCTCGCCGATTCTCTCCAGAATCTCAAAAGGGCCGATAAATCTCGGACTTAGCTTTCCTTTGATGCCGAATCTTCTAATTCCACGGGTGGGTGAGATCTTTAAGAAGACATGCTCCCCCACTTGGAATTCAAGGTCTCTCCTCCGATTGTCGGCGTAGCTCTTTTGCCTTGATTGGGCGACCTTTAGCCTTCCTTGTATTAACTGGATTTTGTCGGTTGTGTCTTGTACAATGTCGGGACCAAGCAATCCCTTGTCACCAACCTCGCTCCAGCATAGAGGCGATCTGCAACTTCGGCCATATAATGCTTCGAATGGTGCCATTTGAATACTCGACTGATAGCTATTGTTATAAGCGAACTCAGTCAGCGGTAAGTGTTCATGCCAACTACCACCGAAGTCAATCATGCAGGCTCTCAACATATCTTCAATAATTTGATTCGTCCTCTCGGTTTGTCCATCCGTCTGAGGGTGAAAAGTCGTACTAAACCTTAGCCTAGTACCCATAGCTGATTGTAAACCCTTCCAGAAATGAGAGGTGAATCTCGGATCTCGGTCCGAAATAATAGAGCTTGGAATACCATGCAGCCTTACGATCTCCTTGATATATAAGGCAGCTAGAACATCCACCGTCCATCTAGTCTTGATAGGTAAAAAGTGAGCGGACTTTGTTAACCGATCCACAATTACCCATATAGCATCAAAACTATTTCGGGTCTTCGGTAAACCAACAATGAAATCCATACCGATACTATCCCATTTCCATTCTGGTATTTCGAGAGGCTTGAGCTTACCAGCCGGTTTGAGGTGTTCGGCCTTGACTTGTTGGCAAACCAAACATCGGCTTACGAACTCGGCTACCTCTCTCTTCATATTAGGCCACCAGAATGTTCTCTTGAGGTCTTGGTACATTTTTGTAGCACCAGGGTGAATAGTGTACCTTGACCGATGTGCTTCTTCTAGGATTTTACCCTTGATAGTAGAACAATCGGGTATACAAGTTCTTCCTTTGAATAATAGCCTTCCATCATCAGCCAAAAGGAAATCCGGTCGTTGATCTAATTTTTCTTTAATTTCCACGATCAACGGATCATCAACTTGCCATTCCTTGATTTCCGAGAGTAACTCGGGTTGGAGTCGAATATTTGCAATAAACACTCTGTCTTCCTTCTCCTCCATATTGAGGTTTAAGTTGGCCATTTCTTCAAGTAGATGCCATTCTTTAACCATCATGCTCGATAATAAAGCCATCGGCTTCCTGCTAAGTGCATCAGCTACGACATTACCTTTTCCGGGATGATATTGTATAGAGAAATAGAAATCCTTTAAATATTCCAACCACCGTCTTTGTCTCATATTGAGCTCCTTTTGAGAGAATAAATATTTGAGACTCTTGTGATCAGAATACACCGTAAAGGCTTCGCCATAGAGATAATGTCGCCAGATCTTTAAAGCAAAGACCACAGCTGCCAGCTCTAGGTCATGTACGGGATAATTTTCCTCGTGTTTCTTCAATTGCCGTGAAGAATAAGCTATGACCTTGTCGTGTTGCATTAATACGCAACCTAGGCCAATTTCAGATGCATCAGCATACACTTCAAATCCTCCTCCTTCTGTAGGTAATGTGAGAATAGGAGCAGTCGTCAAACAATCCTTTAAAGTTTGAAAGCTTTTCTCGCATTCCTCGGACCATATAAAAGGATTCTCCTTCCTTGTCAATCTTGTTAAAGATACTGCGATCTTTGAGAAATCCTTGATAAATCTTAGATAATATCCAGCCAATCCCAAGAAGCTTCGGATTTCCGTCACACTAGTAGGTCTTTCCCAATTCTTTACGGCCTCAACCTTTGAAGGATCGACGGCGATACCATTCCGGGAAATTATGTGACCGAGAAAAGAAACTTCCTCCAACCAGAAATCACACTTGCTTAATTTGGCATAAAGCTTGTGATCTCTTAATAATTGAAGGGCCTTCTTGAGATGTTCCTCATGTTCTTCCTTTGACTTGGAGTAGATCAAAATGTCGTCAATGAAGACAACCACAAATTGATCGAGGTACGGCCTGAATACGCTGTTCATCATCTACATAAATGCGGCAGGCGCATTTGTTAAGCCAAAAGGCATAACGGTGAACTCGTAATGTCCATACCTACTCCGGAATGCAGTATTGTGAATATCACTTTCCTTAATCTTCAATTGATGATAACCAGATCGAAGGTCGATCTTTGAGAAATATCGAGCTCCAGAAATCTGGTCGAATAATTCATCAATTCTCGGCAATGGATATTTATTCTTGATGGTGAGTTGATTCAGTTGTCGATAATCAACACATAGTCTCATCGAACCATCCTTCTTCTTGACAAATAAGACCGGGGCTCCCCAAGGTGAAGTACTTGGTCGGATAAACCCCTTCTCCAGTAATTCCAATAATTGATCCTTTAACTCCTTCATTTCCACGGCAGACATCCGATATGGAGCTTTAGAAACTGGTGCCGCTCCCGGAATTAAATCAATAGAGAAAACCACTTCTCTCTCGGGTGGAATACCAGGCAACTCGTCCGGAAATACATCAGAATAATTCCGAACGATAGGAATGTCCTTTAGAATGGGTTCCGTGTGCTCGGTCATAGTGATAGAAACTAAGAAACCGACACCACCCTTCCTTAAGAATTTCTCGGCCTTGAGGGCCGAAATTAGAGGTATGTGCTTGAAATGCCTGATACCCGAAAATAGAAGGTCGGGGTAACCCATGAAAGTTACCGTACCCAACTTGCAATTGACACTAACACCATGTGTAGATAGCCAATCGGCACCCAAAATAACATCATATCCTTCCATCTCCATGCATACCAAATCAGCATGTAAGTTATAACCACTAATTAGAATTTCACTATCAGGATAGACGTGTTTAATCTCCGTTCCCGTTCCAATAGGTGTAGTAATGGTAAGTGTAGAATTTAATGGAACAGGCTTCACAGATAAAAGACCAGCAAATCTTCTAGATATAAATGAATGTGTAGCTCCAGTGTCAAATAAGACAGAGGCAGGCTTGTAGTATATGAAAAGAGTACCTTCCACGATGCCTCCTTCTTCGGTAGGTTCCTTACCCATAAGGGCTTGAAGTCTTCCTGGCTTCTTAGCAATAATAGGAAGCTTTGCCGGTGATGGAGCTTGATCATTAAGAAGAGGGCAATTCGGGATCCTATGCTCCCGACTCCCGCATCGAAGACATGCACCGAGCTTTCTCCAACAATCCTCGGCTTTATGTCCGGGCTTCTCGCAGTATTTGCATAATTCCTTTGATGTTGCCGATATAGGGACAATTTGCTTGTGACGACCCAGAGTTCAGGATACCGATATACCGATAACATCGGTATACCGACACCAAGAACTGGGGAGGCCACCCAAGAGGCTGATGAGGCCCCTGAAGGGTTAGTGGGGGGGTTAGCTGAGGAATATGCATAATTAATTGCGAATTGGGGCGCGCAATACAAATAAGTATTTAAGATTTAAACACAAGTGCGGAAGCAGTTTAAAATAACCAGAGTGATATATATATAACTAGTCCAGAGTCACAAACACCAGTCCTCAAGGTACAACTACGCAGGGCATACCCCGGCAAAAGCACAACACAAGCCTCAAAAAGGCAGCTCGTGCTCAGCTGGCAGCTAAGGAACGGTCCCGAAACAGCACGCTAAACTCCGGGAGATGTCGGGCGCGGCTCACCTGAAAGGAGAAGGGTGAGTCACAGCCAGACTCAGTAGGGGTCACGCGGATCCCTACCTCGCACTAAACAAGCGAACATGCATAAATAACCGCAATTTAAAGCATGCATTTAAATAAATACACAGGCAATGGCATGAATATCTAATCACAAGAAAGCTGTAAACTCTATCTAAGCAAGTATAACAGCTAACACATGCCGCTACTAATTAAATGCAAGCGATTGAAGCTAAAACTACCAATTAGAATGAGCTGCAACTAATCCAAGCAACAAGGAAGGACAACCACTGGAGCAGAAACCAGAAGCGTCCACTGACGGCTTACACTGCGTCTCAAGCACTCGCAGTCGACAAGCGACAAGCTAAGCGCGTAAACAGTACCAGACCAAGTGACCAGTCGGAGTGACACCCGTCGGCGTCAGTCCACAGTCTCCGACCACGTGTGCACACACTGACTCTAGCCTGAGCCAGGCCCTCTAACTAGTTTTCTCCCTTGGCTGGACGCTACCATTGGCTGGGAGCCCACGGAACTAGCTTACAAACCGTGAATGGGAAATATACCCCTCCGCCATCCTCAAGCGAGTCGGTACTCAACAGACCTTAGGGCAACAACAGTGGCTCCATTGCCTGGAAAGAAAAGCTACTCTATTGGCACATAAAACACGCCACAATATAGTAAAACAATACAACTATGGCATGAATATAGAACGGAACGCATAAGCAATGGGCTGGGAATATATTGCAGCCATCAGGGAAGTGGCGGTCAAGGACCCACGCGCCACATGCAAACGACGGTCGGGGGTCGGCGCGTTACTTCAAGAATGACGCTCCAGTCCCCATCCGTCACTCCCTTCAGGATTCCAGCTCAAGAGGCACCAAAGGGCATGTAACGGTGGGGGCCCTGCGCGTTACTTCGAAGCGACGCGTGGGGTCACCGCCGTCACATCCACCCGAGGCTCAAACCACCTATCAGCGTTCTAAATGGTAGCAGGCGAAGTAACGCCCCGGTCTAGGCGCGCCGGACCGAAACGACGGTCGGCCGACTGGCCGCCGGGCGCACCGCCTGACCAAAATCACGGAAACAGTTGATGAGTAACGGATGGGAGCCCCACCGTTACTCTCCAAGTAACGCACCCCCAATGGGCCGTTATTTGGTAGTGACGCGTCCACCTTGGACCGTCGGGCAAGTGACGGTTCCTGGCAGGACCGTCACTGCACCTGGGTTACGGGCGGGTACGGTTTGTAAACCGAAGCCCTCCCGGACGGCTGAAAACGCCGGGTATCGACGAGAAACCTAATAACCTGTCAAACCACGCATGCTAGACAACAATCTAACATCTAAATCTAGCACATGCAAGGCCTAAAACGCATTAAACTCAAGATTTAGGCTAAAACCCCAAAAATGGAAATATGAACATCATGCATGCTACGGGGTGCTAATCAACAAGCGGGCTAAAGGAAACGATCCTAGCAAGATCGAGGTTCCATCCCCCTACCTTTCGCAAGCCGAAACCGTCGAACGGGCCGCATGCAAGGAGGAATAGCCACGGAGCTTCCACGCTCCACCTCGCTCCCACGATCACCGATCCACGCCGAAGTGGACACCCACGCGCTCTACTCGACGCGAGGAATCCAACGGTGCCAACCTCGTCTCAATCCGACGCCGTCTCGACCACGATCCCTAAGAGAGGAGAGGAGGTGGCCGCACGGAGGAGAGAGAGAGGGAGAGGGTGAAATGAGAGATCGACGGGGGAGAGAGAGTGAGGGTGAGAGATATAAAAAAAATAAAAATAAAAATAAAATTAATATATATATATAATACAATCATTATATATATAAAAATCTTATTAATATTCAATAACCCTCAAACAGCTCCGAACAAATCCGGAAAAATGCCAGACAAATTCCTAAAAATCCAGGAAAAAGCCGGAAATTCCAGAACAAATAATAGAACAAATACCACGAAGATCCATTAAGGCACGGGCCTTACAGTCCCTCCCTCCTTACAGAAATTTCGCCCTCGAAATTTACAATAACCGAAAAGGAGGAGACTGAGAAAGGACTTTTACCTCACTGGAACAAGAAAGGAAAAAGCTGACGCATCTCATCTTCACGCTCCCAAGTAGACTCGTTACCAGAGTGACGCTGCCAAGCAACCCTTACCAGAGGAATAACCTTATTTCTCAACCGCTGCTCACGACGGTCTTCAATTCGGATAGGAAATTCTGGCGTGGACAAATCAGCAGTCACCTCGGGCCACACTGAATCATCGAGAACATGAGAAGCATCAGACACATATTTCCTCAACTGAGACACGTGGAACACATTATGAATAGCTTGCATGGCCGCCGGCAGTTGCAAACGATAAGCCACTGAACCAATAGCTTCAACAATCGGAAAAGGGCCAACATACCGCGGACTAAGCTTTCCACGCTTCCCAAACCTGGAAACACCCTTCATTGGAGATATTTTAACAAACACCATATCTCCTGGCTCAAATTGTAGTGGACGTCTGCGTCGATCTGCATAACTTTTCTGTCGACTCTGAGCCGTCAACAATCTCTGTCTGATCAGACGAACCACATCAGAACACTGCTGTACCATGTCCGGTCCTGTCAACAGTCGGTCCCCAACATCAAACCAGTTCAGAGGAGTACGACAAGGACGACCATACAGCGCTTCATAAGGAGCCATGCCAATACTGGAGTGAAAACTATTATTATAAGCAAACTCAACAAGTGGCAAATGCTGACCCCACGAACCTTGCCAATCAAGGCAACACGATCTCAGCATGTCCTCCAAAGTCTGAATAGTTCTCTCTGACTGTCCATCTGACTGTGGGTGATACGCTGAACTGAAAGCTAACTCAGTGCCCAAAGCTTTCTGGAAACTACGCCAGAAGCCAGAGGTAAAACGCGGGTCACGATCTGACACAAGTGAAACAGGAATTCCATGCAATGGCACGATCTTCTGCACATAGATCTCGGCCAATCTCTGCACACTCCAAGTAACTTTAATTGGCAACAATCTGGCGGTTTTCGTCAATCTGTCGACAAGCAGCCAGATCCATCAAAACCTTGAGAAGTTCGAGGCAAACCCACCACAAAATCTGTAGTAACATGGTCCCATTTCCACATCGGAATTTCTAATGGCTGAAGCAGACCACCTGGCTTTTGATGTTCGGCTTTAACTAACTGACAAGTCAAGCACTTAGAAACAAAAATAGCCACGTCCTTCTTTATGCCGGGCCACCAGAACTGCTTCTTCAAATTCTGATACATCTTGGTGACACCAGGGTGAATAGCAAAACGGGAACCATGGGCTTCACTCAAAATCTCATTCCTCAAATCATCATCAACAGGAATATACAATCTGCCCTGGAAACTGACGACCAGCTCGTCATCAAATTCCACATCATATCTTGATATAACACGGGCCAAATCAGAATCAGCTTGTTGGGCTTCTAGAATCTGCTGATACAAAGCTGAACCCAAAACCAAGCTAGCACAAACTGCCATCCTCGGATCGGCAGGAATCTCTACACACAATGCCTCGCTCGGAAGCTGTTCCCACAATTTCCATTCATGAAGCAACAAATGACTGACTTGTACTTTCCTGCTCAGAGCATCGGCCACAACATTCATTTTACCTGGCTGATAGGAGAGTGTAAAGTCATAATCTTTCATGTATTCCATCCATCGCCTCTGCCTGAGATTCAGATCTTTCTGGGAGAAAATATACTGTAAACTCTGATGATCAGTAAGAATCTGAAATTTCTCACCATACAGATAATGTCTCCAGATCTTCAAGGCAAAAATAACTGCAGCTAGCTCTAGATCATGAGTGGGATAATTTCCTTCATGCTGTTTCAATTGCCGAGACGCATATGCGATAACCTTACCATGTTGCATCAGCACTGCACCCAAACCTACTCGAGACGCATCTGTACAAACAAGAAAACCACCCGAGTCGGAAGGCAAAGTCAACACTGGAGAAGAAGTCAACAGCCTTTTCAATTCAACAAAGCTAGCCTCACACTGATCCGACCAGACAAATGGCACACCCTTCCGTGTCAAATTAGTCATCGGTGCTGCAATCTTCGCAAAATCCTGAATGAATCTGCGGTAATACCCAGCCAATCCTAAAAAACTTCGTATCTCCGTGATGGTCCTCGGTCTCTGCCAACTCAAAACGGCATCAATCTTTGCAGGGTCTACTGCTACTCCATCACTAGAAATCACATGGCCAAGAAAATGAATCTCCCGAAGCCAGAATTCACATTTACTGAGCTTCGCATAAAGCTCGTGATCTCTTAGAGTCTGCAGAACGATCCTCAAATGCTGCACATGATCATCAACAGAGGCAGAATATATCAAGATATCATCAACAAAGATCACCACAAAATGGTCCAGAAATGGACGAAAGATACGCTGCATTAGATCCATGAAGGCTGCTGGGGCATTAGTCAAACCAAACGGCATGACTAAAAATTCAAAGTGACCATATCGAGTACTGAAAGCAGTCTTCTCCACATCAGATTCCCGGATCCGTAACTGAAAATAGCCAGACCGGAGATCAATCCGTGAAAAGACAGCAGCAGACTGTAACTGGTCAAACAAATCATCAATCCTGGGGAGCGGATACTTATTCTTGATAGTCGCCTGATTCAGCTGCCTGTAATCAATACAAAGCCTCAGGTTTCCATCTTTCTTTTTCACAAACAGTACTGGGGCACTCCACGGAGAAAAACTGGGACGAATATAACCCTTCTCCAGTAACTCTAGTAGCTGTGCACGCAGTACTTTCAATTCAGCTGGAGCCATTCGGTACGGCGGCTTTGCTAAGGGGCCAGTACCTGGAATCAGTTCAATCACCATCTCAATCTCTCGCTCTGGGGGCAAGCCTGGCAACTCATCAGGAAACACATCAGGGAACTCACAGACAACCGGAATATCACAAACATCCCGTCGTGGTTTTTCAACAGCCACCACTGAAGCAAGGAATCCCTGACAACCTGTGCTAAGCAACCTATAGGCTCGAATAGCAGAAATAATCATACGAGAAGAACGGGATCGAATACCTTGAAAATAAAAGGCTGATTTTCCCTGGGGCTGAAAATAGACTTTCTTCGATCTGCAGTCAACCACAGCTCCATAATGCTCCAACCAATCCATTCCCAGAATAACATCATAATCTGCCAGCTGCAACGCATACAATCTCGCCGGCAACTGGTGATCATCAATCATCACAGGAGACTCATCCAAACACAAGGGAGTAACCATGAAATCTCCAGAAGGCAATTCCACAAACAACTCACAGGACAGCTCAGAAGTTGGTTCCTCAATACAAGCCATAAAATCCTCAGAAATAAAAGAGTGAGAAGCACCAGAATCAAATAAGACATGAGCTGAATGACCATAAAGCATAATCGTACCTTCCACAAGATGGGACGCAGCAGCATCAGCTCTTGTCAAATGAGAAACCTTGCCTTTCTGCTTCTTAGAACCAACTGAAGATTGCTGAGAAGACGCCGACGCCTGAGAGAAAAATTGCTGTGGAGCTTGAGGTGCAGGAGGTCTAAACTGCGGCTGAGGTTGAGAAAACTGAGGAGCTTGCAATGGATTCGGCCTCAGCGGGCAATCTCGAACCACATGACCTGGCTGGTCACACCTAAAGCAAACAACAGGAAGAGAACACGGTTGGCCCTTATGATGACCACCGCATCTCCGACACGTCCACGGCTGACTAGCAGCTGAGCTCTGCCGAGTCTGAGAAGAAGGCGCTGTCGGCTGCTGAACAGAATCTGTACCGGACGGCTGCTGAAAAAACTTCTTCTTCTTCTTGAACCTTTTGAACTTGGGCTTAGAAGGAGAGGAAGCACTGGAAACCTCTGGCTGGACCGAAGGAACACTAGGCACGGGCTGTCGGTAAGCCTGCTGAACCTGAGCTACCGGCTGCACTGACCCTGCCTGGGGATATCCACCCGGTCTCGCCATCTCCAGCTCTAAAACTACAGCTGTCTGACACGCAGTATCGAGATCCGCAACACGACTCGCTATCAACGGCATCTTCAACTCTGGCCTCAACCCACGCAAGAATTGCTGGGTCTTCAAAGCTTCGCTGGCCAGCACATGGGGCGCATACTGACCCAATTCCAAGAACTTATTCCTGTACTGAAGCACGGTCATACTACCCTGGGTCAATTCCATAAACCGATACATCTTATCCATCTGCAAGCAGGCAGGAGTATAGGCACGCTCAAAAGCAGCAACGAACTCTGCCCAAGTGATTTGCCGAAGAGGTCTGGATCGAAAGGAAATCTGCCACTCGGCTTTCCACCACGCAATGGACGTACCCTGGAGTTGAAAGGCAGCGAGCATGACTTTCTCATCTTCAGCACACTCCATCGAGACAAAAACACGCTCTATCGCATCCATCCATTGCCTCGCGACTTCTGGATCAGCTTGGCCATCGAAAGCAGGCGGATTGAACATCAGAAATTCCTTCAAAGCCTTGCCTCGACTGCCAGGCACTTCAGCTTGAACGATCGGCACTGGAGGAGCAACTGGAACGACAGGAACAGCGGGAACTGCAGGAGGAGGTGCAGAACCGCTATCTTCCCTGGGCGCATCTCGAGGAACACGAGGAGCTCGAGGAGGTCTTCCTCGACGAGGCGGCATAATTATGCTGCCAAAAACACAATCAACAATGAAATCCATCAATCATACGAAAAACATCCTATGCCAGCAAGAGACGACAACAGGACTAGCTCTGGACCAAGCGTCAATTCCAATTCTTTACGCAAATCCTCAACTTGGCTCTGATACCATCTGTGACGACCCAGAGTTCAGGATACCGATATACCGATAACATCGGTATACCGACACCAAGAACTGGGGAGGCCACCCAAGAGGCTGATGAGGCCCCTGAAGGGTTAGTGGGGGGGTTAGCTGAGGAATATGCATAATTAATTGCGAATTGGGGCGCGCAATACAAATAAGTATTTAAGATTTAAACACAAGTGCGGAAGCAATTTAAAATAACCAGAGTGATATATATATAACTAGTCCAGAGTCACAAACACCAGTCCTCAAGGTACAACTACGCGGGGCATACCCCGGCAAAAGCACAACACAAGCCTCAAAAAGGCAGCTCGTGCTCAGCTGGCAGCTAAGGAACGGTCCCGAAACAGCACGCTAAACTCCGGGAGATGTCGGGCGCGGCTCACCTGAAAGGAGAAGGGTGAGTCACAGCCAGACTCAGTAGGGGTCACGCGGATCCCTACCTCGCACTAAACAAGCGAACATGCATAAATAATCGCAATTTAAAGCATGCATTTAAATAAATACACAGGCAATGGCATGAATATCTAATCACAAGAAAGCTGTAAACTCTATCTAAGCAAGTATAACAGCTAACACATGCCGCTACTAATTAAATGCAAGCGATTGAAGCTAAAACTACCAATTAGAATGAGCTGCAACTAATCCAAGCAACAAGGAAGGACAACCACTGGAGCAGAAACCAGAAGCGTCCACTGACGGCTTACACTGCGTCTCAAGCACTCGCAGTCGACAAGCGACAAGCTAAGCGCGTAAACAGTACCAGACCAAGTGACCAGTCGGAGTGACACCCGTCGGCGTCAGTCCACAGTCTCCGACCACGTGTGCACACACTGACTCTAGCCTGAGCCAGGCCCTCTAACTAGTTTTCTCCCTTGGCAGGACGCTACCATTGGCTGGGAGCCCACGGAACTAGCTTACAAACCGTGAATGGGAAATATACCCCTCCGCCATCCTCAAGCGGGTCGGTACTCAACAGACCTTAGGGCAACAACAGTGGCTCCATTGCCTGGAAAGAAAAGCTACTCTATTGGCACATAAAACACGCCACAATATAGTAAAACAATACAACTATGGCATGAATATAGAACGGAACGCATAAGCAATGGGCTGGGAATATATTGCAGCCATCAGGGAAGTGGCGGTCAAGGACCCACGCGCCACATGCAAACGACGGTCGGGGGTCGGCGCGTTACTTCAAGAATGACGCTCCAGTCCCCATCCGTCACTCCCTTCAGGATTCCAGCTCAAGAGGCACCAAAGGGCATGTAACGGTGGGGGCCCTGCGCGTTACTTCGAAGCGACGCGTGGGGTCACCGCCGTCACATCCACCCGAGGCTCAAACCACCTATCAGCGTTCTAAATGGTAGCAGGCGAAGTAACGCCCCGGTCTAGGCGCGCCGGACCGAAACGACGGTCGGCCGACTGGCCGCCGGGCGCACCGCCTGACCAAAATCACGGAAACAGTTGATGAGTAACGGATGGGAGCCCCACCGTTACTCTCCAAGTAACGCACCCCCAATGGGCCGTTATTTGGTAGTGACGCGTCCACCTTGGACCGTCGGGCAAGTGACGGTTCCTGGCAGGACCGTCACTGCACCTGGGTTACGGGCGGGTACGGTTTGTAAACCGAAGCCCTCCCGGACGGCTGAAAACGCCGGGTATCGACGAGAAACCTAATAACCTGTCAAACCACGCATGCTAGACAACAATCTAACATCTAAATCTAGCACATGCAAGGCCTAAAACGCATTAAACTCAAGATTTAGGCTAAAACCCCAAAAATGGAAATATGAACATCATGCATGCTACGGGGTGCTAATCAACAAGCGGGCTAAAGGAAACGATCCTAGCAAGATCGAGGTTCCATCCCCCTACCTTTCGCAAGCCGAAACCGTCGAACGGGCCGCATGCAAGGAGGAATAGCCACGGAGCTTCCACGCTCCACCTCGCTCCCACGATCACCGATCCACGCCGAAGTGGACACCCACGCGCTCTACTCGACGCGAGGAATCCAACGGTGCCAACCTCGTCTCAATCCGACGCCGTCTCGACCACGATCCCTAAGAGAGGAGAGGAGGTGGCCGCACGGAGGAGAGAGAGAGGGAGAGGGTGAAATGAGAGATCGACGGGGGAGAGAGAGTGAGGGTGAGAGATATAAAAAAAATAAAAATAAAAATAAAATTAATATATATATAATACAATCATTATATATATAAAAATCTTATTAATATTCAATAACCCTCAAACAGCTCCGAACAAATCCGGAAAAATGCCAGACAAATTCCTAAAAATCCAGGAAAAAGCCGGAAATTCCAGAACAAATAATAGAACAAATACCACGAAAGATCCATTAAGGCACGGGCCTTACATTGCTTGTCGAATGTCCTCGGCTTCTTGTCCCCTTGAAAATTACGTCCACCTTTGTTGAAATTTCGCCCATCCTTGATAAAATTACGCCCGTCATTGGGCCTTTTCTTCCCGAAGGAAGGTTTGAAACTTCCGGACCCAGTAACTTGCTCTCTCTTGGCTTCCCTTCCTCGGATGCGATCCGATAATTCCGTTGCATCTTCTAGGAGTTGTGCTCTCCGTACCATATCAGAATATGATTGAATATCCATCGGGGCGAGTTGAGTAATATATTGCGGCTTAAGGCCATTAAGAAATCTCCGTGCCTTCATCTTGTCAGTACCCACGAGATGTGGAGCGTACCGAGATAACCTCGAAAATTGAGCTTCATATTCCGCCACCGATAAACCCCTTTGCTTCAAAGCGGCAAACTCGGCGGCCTTCCTTTCTTGTACTCGATCGGAGAAGTATTTACTATTGAAGTGTTCCACGAACTCTTCCCATAGAATTTGGTCGTGCGGTAAAGTAGCTTCGACCGATTCCCACCAGGCACGTGCATCTCTTTCTAGTTGGAAAGTAGCGAGTAGGACCTTTTCCTCGTCGGCACATTGCATGACTCGAAATATCCTCTCGATCTCCTTAATCCAATGTTCGGCCTCGTCCGGATCCGTAGATCCAGCGAACTTGGGAGGGTTCATGCTTCGGAAATTCCTATGCAAATCTCCGGCTCCTCGGTTTGCTCCTCCCTGAGCA
The DNA here is from genome assembly GCA_022559845.1 of Amorphophallus konjac. NCBI lineage: Eukaryota > Viridiplantae > Streptophyta > Magnoliopsida > Alismatales > Araceae > Amorphophallus > Amorphophallus konjac. Next base: position 294,108,350 of record CM040118.1, read on the forward strand.
ACCTGTTGGAGGGCTTGTGTTAAGCCTTGAACAGTCCGCTGCATCTCGCGCCATTGAGCTCTCTCGGCGGCCATTTGCGAGAATTAGCCTGAAACCATAATTCCAAGGTTTATTATTTTTGTTGTGGTATTTATTTCTTGATAATTCTCTTTTAACCCGTGTTTCTACCCAATCTTACCAGGAAGGTTTTGAGACCTATCCAATTTCTAGATATTGATCTAGAACCTATGTTTGAGGGAAACTATGTTTTAAGAATGAACCTATAATTGTGAAACCTAGGATTTTATGTAACCTAGGCTCTGATACCACAAAGACTGTCACGTCCCGACGCGGAATATCGAGGGCGCGACGAGTCGTAAACACGCGTGTCGATCAGAGCATGTACAATTTTATTTCTAAAATCAGAAATGAACGGGAAAATGATACTTTTATTCCATCAAAATGAAGTTTACAACACTAATTGATAAGCCATAAAGACAATTACAACTTCCAAATCCAAATTACAACATTCTTGTAAAATCACTAGTTCATCTACATAAACCTAGGTAAAAAGGAAAACACTCTTTCACTCTTGTCCATTCCCTTGTTCAATTTCATTTCCTGCAATAATTAATCAAAACGTAGGGTGAGCTAAAAGCTCAGTAGGATTTTATATCTCTATGAACCAGGCAATCTTTAAGTGTTAGCAATTTAAACAACTTTCTAACTTGTATCGAGAAGTATATAAACATGAATAGAATTTCCAAGTAATTGAGATGATATGATATCAAGATGAATTTCCAAGTAATGCCTTTGAACAAATAAGGAATTTCATGTAATTGGTCATTTTCACGCAAGTCAAGTAATTCATGTAATTTTCAAGTAAACAAGTAACAAGTAAACAAGTACGAATAGTGGAATGCCGTATCAAGTAAATCTATCATACACTTCGGTGGTCAATCAACTCCCATGGGCACAAGTACTTTCGGGCGCTCCCCCCAGGACCAGACTGGGCCCCATTAATGCCAGGCATTGAGTCATATGGATCCGAAGATCCCAAGTACGTTTAGACATCCACTTTAATGTATATGGCCAAGAATTTTCAAGAATATGCTGTTTGTAATAAGCACAGATTTGACACAATTTCAGAAGTTGCAAGAAAAGTGGATAACAATTTAAGGCATAATGTTTAACGACATTAAGTCGTGGAGTTCAAAAATGAACGGTAAGTAGGAAGAAAATCAAGTAATTAGAGTTTAATAGAATTAATTTGATTCCATGGTTTAATCTTATGTGCATTTGATTTACAAGTGTTTAGACATGTTTACAGGAAGTTTTTGTTCATTAAAAATGCATTAGTTAGCCAAAACGGTGATTTATTATAATAATCAGAATTTTATTATGAAAATAACTTTTTATGTTGAAAATAATTCTAACTTGCTGAAAATAATATTAACATGCTGTGAATGATTTTCATATGTTACCTTACTGGTAAGATGATAAAAATAATTTTTTTCATGCTGGATTTAATTTTTACATGCTGAAAATTAATTATTAACATGCTAAAATTAATACTTAACATGCTAAAATAATCAACTTACTGATAAGATGATAAGATAAGTTTACCATGCTGATTACAGAAATTTTCTGATAACAACATAATTTTTATCATGCTAAAAATCATTTTTCTCTATTTATTTGCTAATTATTTGATAGGAAAATAGAATTATCTTGCTGAAAAATAGTTTTAATACACTGAAAATAATTATAACATGCCAAAAATAATTTTAACATGCTGGAATAATTTTACTATACTAGAAGAATTTTTATCATGCTGGAAGTAATTTTCATGCATCAATTTACTAATTATTTAATAGGAAATTAAGTTTTATATGCACAAAAATAGCTTTAAATAGATTTTATCATGCTGAAAATAAATTTTTTATCTCAGTATGTATAAAATAATTTTATCATATTGGAAGTCACTTTTAACATGCTAGAAATAGTTTTAACATGTTGGAAACAATTTTTAGTATGTATAAACTAATGTGGTGAAAATTAGATTTTTACATGTAAAAATAATTTCATTCTACAAAAATAAATTTTTAACGTGCTGTAAGAATTAAAACATGCTAATCTTACATTTTCTTACTTTTGGTGACTAATTACGTACAATTAACGTGGACTTCCAACAGATATAGTTCCTATTGTAAAGTGACTTAAGTTTAGTCCCACATTGGAAGTTACAAAAACTTGCATAGCTTTATATGTTGGAGAACTCACCCTTGGGTCAGGACCCAAGGGGCATAGGATGTGGGCTTGAGTTGTGAATTGATACAAAACTAGTAATATATATATTTATTTGTTTGTGCCGAGCCGAGCCGAGCCGAGCCGAGCCGAGGTGCGGTGCGGTCAAGGCCAATTATATATATATATCGTTCGTTCTAGAAATATATATATATTTTTAAAAAAAAATGTTTGACCTAATTTTTGTGAACGCGCTAGCATAAGCTAGCGCGACTTTGAAGATCGCGCTACCCTTGGGTAGCGCGTTCTGAAAATATAAATTTTTTTTTTAAAATGTTTGACCCCAGAGGGGCGGGAAAAACACTGTGTGAACGCGCTATGTCGGTCCAGCGCGTTCAGAACGCGCTACTGAGGTATAGCGCGTTCTAGACCTGATAAAAAAAACGGGAATACACCTCCAATAAAATGACCATAACTTGCTCATTTCAAAACGGAATTTAATAAATGAGCTATCAATGGAAAGAGGACAGAAAAATGGACAAGATGATATGATTTAATTGAAGTTTAGCCTGAGAGACACCTACCTTTTGACGGATCTAAGATTATCCCCAAATATATAAAGAAAACCCTTGATCTTCCAAATCCTCCTTCAAATCTCCATGAATCTTCGCAGCAGCATAAACTTAACTCCCAGGGATGGTTTGAGGGTCGAATGGGGTTCTATTTATAGCCAAAACTTGGCAAAATGGGTCAAAATTTCCTTACCTAAATCCACCAACCCCATGAACTCGTTTTAGAAAAAAAATACAATTTCTCCTCTTAATTTAGACCATCTTAAGTGTGAATTCAGTGTAAAAACGGCTGGTCCAAGGTGGCTGGTAGGTAAGGGTCTATTTTTGAGTCAAATCTTCTAGAAATGGGGTTATTATAATCTCTTAAATATCATATTAAACACATGTTACGAATTTAAGGTTAATTTAACCTTTATTGAATCCTTTAACCATTAATTCAGCCCATTATGCATTATCCAATGGGCCAATTGTAAACCTAATCCATTACATAGACTTTTATTGGGCTTACTATTGATTTATCTAAGGTGCAAAGCATTTAATCTCTATTTACTTCTAGTTGATTCAAGTAAATTCAATAAACTAGCTTATTTCATATAGTAAAAATGAAATTTGATTATTTCATGAAAATTTTAATTACATAATCAAATTGAAATTTTTATTTCTCATTTTTAAATTTTGGGTTTCTACATCCTCCCCCACTTAAAAGAATTTGGTCCTCCAAATTCACATTATATAACTAAAATTCAAAAATTCGAGTAGAGAGGTCGAATTTCTAACCTGAGATTAAATCCGGGTATTTCTTCTTGATGGATTCTTCCAATTCCCAGGTTGCTTCCTCGAATCCACGCTTGCTCCATTGGACTTTCACCATCGGTATGGCCCGATTTCTCAGTTGGTGCAATTTTTGATCTAATATTTTGATCGGTCTTTCTTCATATGATAAGTCCTTTTGGAGTTTCAATTCTTCAAATTGAATCACATGTGAGGGATCATAGACGTATTTCCTTAGCATGGATACATGGAATACGTCGTGTACACCAGCCAATTGAGGAGGTAAGGCCAGCTTGTATGCTACCTCGCCGATTCTCTCCAGAATCTCAAAAGGGCCGATAAATCTCGGACTTAGCTTTCCTTTGATGCCGAATCTTCTAATTCCACGGGTGGGTGAGATCTTTAAGAAGACATGCTCCCCCACTTGGAATTCAAGGTCTCTCCTCCGATTGTCGGCGTAGCTCTTTTGCCTTGATTGGGCGACCTTTAGCCTTCCTTGTATTAACTGGATTTTGTCGGTTGTGTCTTGTACAATGTCGGGACCAAGCAATCCCTTGTCACCAACCTCGCTCCAGCATAGAGGCGATCTGCAACTTCGGCCATATAATGCTTCGAATGGTGCCATTTGAATACTCGACTGATAGCTATTGTTATAAGCGAACTCAGTCAGCGGTAAGTGTTCATGCCAACTACCACCGAAGTCAATCATGCAGGCTCTCAACATATCTTCAATAATTTGATTCGTCCTCTCGGTTTGTCCATCCGTCTGAGGGTGAAAAGCCGTACTAAACCTTAGCCTAGTACCCATAGCTGATTGTAAACCATTCCAGAAATGAGAGGTGAATCTCGGATCTCGGTCCGAAATAATAGAGCTTGGAATACCATGCAGCCTTACGATCTCCTTGATATATAAGGCAGCTAGAACATCCACCGTCCATCTAGTCTTGATAGGTAAAAAGTGAGCGGACTTTGTTAACCGATCCACAATTACCCATATAGCATCAAAACTATTTCGGGTCTTCGGTAAACCAACAATGAAATCCATACCGATACTATCCCATTTCCATTCTGGTATTTCGAGAGGCTTGAGCTTGCCAGCCGGTTTGAGGTGTTCGGCCTTGACTTGTTGGCAAACCAAACATCGGCTTACGAACTCGGCTACCTCTCTCTTCATATTAGGCCACCAGAATGTTCTCTTGAGGTCTTGGTACATTTTTGTAGCACCAGGGTGAATAGTGTACCTTGACCGATGTGCTTCTTCTAGGATTTTACCCTTGATAGTAGAACAATCGGGTATACAAGTTCTTCCTTTGAATAATAGCCTTCCATCATCAGCCAAAAGGAAATCCGGTCGTTGATCTAATTTTTCTTTAATTTCCACGATCAACGGATCATCAACTTGCCATTCCTTGATTTCAGAGAGTAACTCGGGTTGGAGTCGAATATTTGCAATAAACACTATGTCTTCCTTCTCCTCCATATTGAGGTTTAAGTTGGCCATTTCTTCAAATAGATGCCATTCTTTAACCATCACGCTCGATAATAAAGCCATCGGCTTCTGCTAAGTGCATCAGCTACGACATTACCTTTTCCGGGATGATATTGTATAGAGAAATCGAAATCCTTTAAATATTCCAACCACCGTCTTTGTCTCATATTGAGCTCCTTTTGAGAGAATAAATATTTGAGACTCTTGTGATCAGAATACACCGTAAAGGCTTCGCCATAGAGATAATGTCGCCAGATCTATAAAGCAAAGACCACAGCTGTCAGCTCTAGGTCATGTACGGGATAATTTTCCTCGTGTTTCTTCAATTGCCGTGAAGAATAAGCTATGACCTTGCTGTGTTGCATTAATATGCAACCTAGGCCAATTCCAGATGCATCAGCATACACTTCAAATCCTCCTCCTTCTGTAGGTAATGTGAGAATAGGAGCAGTCGTCAAACAATCCTTTAAAGTTTGAAAGCTTTTCTCGCATTCCTCGGACCATATAAAAGGATTCTCCTTCCTTGTCAATCTTGTTAAAGATACTGCGATCTTTGAGAAATCCTTGATAAATCTTCGATAATATCCAGCCAATCCCAAGAAACTTCGGATTTCCGTCACACTAGTAGGTCTTTCCCAATTCTTTACGGCCTCAACCTTTGAAGGATCGACGGCGATACCATTCCGGGAAATTATGTGACCGAGAAAAGAAACTTCCTCCAACCAGAAATCACACTTGCTTAATTTGGCATAAAGCTTGTGATCTCTTAATAATTGAAGGGCCTTCTTGAGATGTTCCTCATGTTCTTCCTTTGACTTGGAGTAGATCAAAATGTCGTCAATGAAGACAACCACAAATTGATCGAGGTACGGCCTGAATACGCTGTTCATCATCTGCATAAATGCGGCAGGCGCATTTGTTAAGCCAAAAGGCATAACGGTGAACTCGTAATGTCCATACCTACTCCGGAATGCAGTCTTGTGAATATCACTTTCCTTAATCTTCAATTGATGATAACCAGATCGAAGGTCGATCTTTGAGAAATATCGAGCTCCAGAAATCTGGTCGAATAATTCATCAATTCTCGGCAATGGATATTTATTCTTAATGGTGAGTTGATTCAGTTGTCGATAATCAACACATAGTCTCATCGAACCATCCTTCTTCTTGACAAATAAGACCGGGGCTCCCCAAGGTGAAGTACTTGGTCGGATAAACCCCTTCTCCAGTAATTCCAATAATTGATCCTTTAACTCCTTCATTTCCACGGCAGACATCCGATATGGAGCTTTAGAAACTGGTGCCGCTCCCGGAATTAAATCAATAGAGAAAACCACTTCTCTCTCGGGTGGAATACCAGGCAACTCGTCCGGAAATACATCAGAATAATCCCGAACGATAGGAATGTCCTTTAGAATGGGTTCCGTATGCTCGGTCATAGTGATAGAAACTAAGAAACCGACACCACCCTTCCTTAAGAATTTTTCGCCCTTGAGGGCCGAAATTAGAGGTATGTGCTTGAAATGCCTGATACCCGAAAATAGAAGGTCGGGGTAACCCATGAAAGTTACCGTACCCAACTTGCAATTGACACTAACACCATGTGTAGATAGCCAATCGGCACCCAAAATAACATCATATCCTTCCATCTCCATGCATACCAAATCAGCAGGTAAGTTATAACCACTAATTAGAATTTCACTATCAGGATAGACGTGTTTAATCTCCGTTCCCGTTCCAATAGGTGTAGTAATGGTAAGTGTAGAATTTAATGGAACAGGCTTCACAGATAAAAGACCAGCAAATCTTCTAGATATAAATGAATGTGTAGCTCTGGTGTCAAATAAGACAGAGGCAGGCTTGTAGTATATGAAAAGAGTACCTTCCACGATGCCTCCTTCCTCGGTAGGTTCCTTACCCATAAGGGCTTGAAGTCTTCCTGGCTTCTTAGCAATAATAGGAAGCTTTGCCGGTGATGGAGCTTGATCATTAAGAAGAGGGCAATTCGGGATCCTATGCTCCCGACTCCCGCATCGAAGACATGCACCGAGCTTTCTCCAACATTCCTCGAATTTATGTCCGGGCTTCTCGCAGTATTTGCATAATTCCTTTGATGTTGCCGATATAGGGACAATTTGCTTGTCGAATGTCCTCGGCTTCTTGTCCCCTTGAAAATTACGTCCACCTTTGTTGAAATTTCGCCCATCCTTGATAAAATTACGCCCGTCATTGGGCCTTTTCTTCCCGAAGGAAGGTTTGAAACTTCCGGACCCAGTAACTTGCTCTCTCTTGGCTTCCCTTCCTCGGATGCGATCCGATAACTCCGTTGCATCTTCTAGGAGTTGTGCTCTCCGTACCATATCAGAATATGATTGAATATCCATCGGGGCGAGTTGAGTAATATATTGCGGCTTAAGGCCATTAAGAAATCTCTGTGCCTTCATCTTGTCAGTACCCACGAGATGTGGAGCGTACCGAGATAACCTCGAAAATTGAGCTTCATATTCCGCCACCGATAAACCCCTTTGCTTCAAAGCGGCAAACTCGGCGGCCTTCCTTTCTTGTACTCGATCGGAGAAGTATTTACTATTGAAGTGTTCCACGAACTCTTCCCATAGAATTTGGTCGTGCGGTAAAGTAGCTTCGACCGATTCCCACCAGGCACGTGCATCTCTTTCTAGTTGGAAAGTAGCGAGTAGGACCTTTTCCTCATCGGCACATTGCATGACTCGAAATATCCTCTCGATCTCCTTAATCCAATGTTCGGCCTCGTCCGGATCCGTAGATCCAGCGAACTTGGGAGGGTTCATGCTTCGGAAATTCCTATGCAAATCTCCGGCTCCTCGGTTTGCTCCTCCCTGAGCAACCTGTTGGAGGGCTTGTGTTAAGCCTTGAACAGTCCGCTGCATCTCGCACCATTGAGCTCTCTCGGCGGCCATTTGCGAGAATTAGCCTGAAACCATAATTCCAAGGTTTATTATTTTTGTTGTGGTATTTATTTCTTGATAATTCTCTTTTAACCCGTGTTTCTACCCAATCTTACTAGGAAGGTTTTGAGACCTATCCAATTTCTAGATATTGATCTAGAACCTATGTTTGAGGGAAACTATGTTTTAAGAATGAACCTATAATTGTGAAACCTAGGATTTTATGTAACCTAGGCTCTGATGCCACAAAGACTGTCACGTCCCGACGCGGAATATCGAGGGCGCGACGAGTCGTAAACACGCGTGTCGATCAGAGCATGTGCAATTTTATTTCTAAAATCAGAAATGAACGGGAAAATGATACTTTTATTCCATCAAAATGAAGTTTACAACACTAATTGATAAGCCATAAAGACAATTACAACTTCCAAATCCAAATTACAACATTCTTGTAAAATCACTAGTTCATCTACATAAACCTAGGTAAAAAGGAAAACACTCTTTCACTCTTGTCCATTCCCTTGTTCAATTTCATTTCCTGCAATAATTAATCAAAACGTAGGGTGAGCTAAAAGCTCAGTAGGATTTTATATCTCTATGAACCAGGCAATCTTTAAGTGTTAGCAATTTAAACAACTTTCTAACTTGTATCGAGAAGTATATAAACATGAATAGAATTTCCAAGTAATTGAGATGATATGATATCAAGATGAATTTCCAAGTAATGACTTTGAACAAATAAGGAATTTCATGTAATTGGTCATTTTCACGCAAGTCAAGTAATTCATGTAATTTTCAAGTAAACAAGTAACAAGTAAACAAGTACGAATAGTAGAATGCCGTATCAAGTAAATCTATCATACACTTCGGTGGTCAATCAACTCCCATGGGCACAAGTACTTTCGGGCGCTCCCCCCAGGACCAGACCGGGCCCCATTAATGCCAGGCATTGAGTCATATGGATCCGAAGATCCCAAGTACGTTTAGACATCCACTTTAATGTATATGGCCAAGAATTTTCAAGAATATGCTGTTTGTAATAAGCACAGATTTGACACAATTTCAGAAGTTGCAAGAAAAGTGGATAACAATTTAAGGCATAATGTTTAACGACATTAAGTCGTGGAGTTCAAAAATGAACGGTAAGTAGGAAGAAAATCAAGTAATTAGAGTTTAATAGAATTAATTTGATTCCATGGTTTAATCTTATGTGCATTTGATTTACAAGTGTTTAGACATGTTTACAGGAAGTTTTTGTTCATTAAAAATGCATTAGTTAGCCAAAACGGTGATTTATTATAATAATCAGAATTTTATTATGAAAATAACTTTTTATGTTGAAAATAATTCTAACTTGCTGAAAATAATATTAACATGCTGTGAATGATTTTCATATGTTACCTTACTGGTAAGATGATAAAAATAATTTTTTTCATGCTGGATTTAATTTTTACATGCTGAAAATTAATTATTAACATGCTAAAATTAATACTTAACATGCTAAAATAATCAACTTACTGATAAGATGATAAGATAAGTTTACCATGCTGATTACAGAAATTTTCTGATAACAACATAATTTTTATCATGCTAAAAATCATTTTTCTCTATTTATTTGCTAATTATTTGATAGGAAAATAGAATTATCATGCTGAAAAATAGTTTTAATACACTGAAAATAATTCTAACATGCCAAAAATAATTTTAACATGCTAGAATAATTTTACTATACTAGAAGAATTTTTATCATGCTGGAAGTAATTTTCATGCATCAATTTACTAATTATTTAATAGGAAATTAAGTTTTATATGCACAAAAATAGCTTTAAATAGATTTTATCATGCTGAAAATAAATTTTTTATCTCAGTATGTATAAAATAATTTTATCATATTGGAAGTCACTTTTAACATGCTAGAAATAGTTTTAACATGTTGGAAACAATTTTTAGTATGTATAAACTAATGTGGTGAAAATTAGATTTTTACATGTAAAAATAATTTCATTCTACAAAAATAAATTTTTAACGTGCTGTAAGAATTAAAACATGCTAATCTTACATTTTCTTACTTTTGGTGACTAATTACGTACAATTAACGTGGACTTCCAACAGATATAGTTCCTATTGTAAAGTGACTTAAGTTTAGTCCCACATTGGAAGTTACAAAAACTTGCATAGCTTTATATGTTGGAGAACTCACCCTTGGGTCAGGACCCAAGGGGCATAGGATGTGGGCTTGAGTTGTGAATTGATACAAAATTAGTAATATATATATTTATTTGTTTGTGCCGAGCCGAGCCGAGCCGAGGTGCGGTGCGGTCAAGGCCAATTATATATATATATATCGTTCGTTCTAGAAATATATATATTTTTTAAAAAAAAATGTTTGACCTAATTTTTGTGATCGCGCTAGCATAAGCTAGCGCGACTTTGAAGATCGCGCTACCCTTGGGTAGCGCGTTCTGAAAATATAAATTTTTTTTAAAAAATGTTTGACCCCAGAGGGGCGGGAAAAACACTGTGTGAATGCGCTATGTCGGTCCGGCGCGTTCAGAACGCGCTACTGAGGTATAGCGCGTTCTAGACCTGATAAAAAAAACGGGAATACACCTCCAATAAAATGACCATAACTTGCTCATTTCAAAACGGAATTTAATAAATGAGCTATCAATGGAAAGAGGACAGAAAAACGAACAACATGACATGATTTAATTGAAGTTTATCCTGAGAGACACCTACCTTTTGACGGATCTAAGATTATCCCCAAATATATAAAGAAAACCCTTGATCTTCCAAATCCTCCTTCAAATCTCCACGAATCTTCGCAGCAGCATAAACTTAACTCCCAGGGATGGTTTGAGGGTCGAATGGGGTTCTATTTATAGCCAAAACTTGGCAAAATGGGTCAAAATTTCCTTACCTAAATCCACCAACCCCATGAACTCGTTTTAGAAGAAAAATACAATTTCTCCTCTTAATTTAGACCATCTTAAGTGTGAATTCAGTGTAAAAACGGCTGGTCCAAGGTGGCTGGTAGGTAAGGGTCTATTTTTGAGTCAAATCTTCTAGAAATGGGGTTATTATAATCTCTTAAATATCATATTAAACACATGTTACGAATTTAAGGTTAATTTAACCTTTATTGAATCCTTTAACCATTAATTCAGCCCATTATGCATTATCCAATGGGCCAATTGTAAACCTAATCCATTACATAGACTTTTATTGGGCTTACTATTGATTTATCTAAGGTGCAAAGCATTTAATCTATATTTACTTCTAGTTGATTCAAGTAAATTCAATAAACTAGCTTATTTCATATAGTAAAAATGAAATTTGATTATTTCATGAAAATTTTAATTACATAATCAAATTGAAATTTTTATTTCTCATTTTTAAATTTTTGATTTCTACATCCTCCCCCACTTAAAAGAATTTGGTCCTCCAAATTCACATTATATAACTAAAATTCAAAAATTCGAGTAGAGAGGTCGAATTTCTAACCTGAGATTAAATCCGGGTATTTCTTCTTGATGGATTCTTCCAATTCCCAGGTTGCTTCCTCGAATCCACGCTTGCTCTATTGGACTTTCACCATCGGTATGGCCCGATTTCTCAGTTGGTGCAATTTTCGATCTAATATTTTGATCGGTCTTTCTTCATATGATAAGTCCTTTTGGAGTTTCAATTCTTCAAATTGAATCACATGTGAGGGATCATAGACGTATTTCCTTAGCATGGATACATGGAATACGTCGTGTACACCAGCCAGTTGAGGAGGTAAGGCCAGCTTGTATGCTACCTCGCCGATTCTCTCCAAAATCTCAAAAGGGCCGATAAATCTCGGACTTAGCTTTCCTTTGATGCCGAATCTTCTAATTCCACGGGTGGGTGAGATCTTTAAGAAGACATGCTCCCCCACTTGGAATTCAAGGTCTCTCCTCCGATTGTCGACGTAGCTCTTTTGCCTTGATTGGGCGACCTTTAGCCTTCCTTGTATTAACTGGATTTTGTCGGTTGTGTCTTGTACAATGTCGGGACCAAGCAATCCCTTGTCACCAACCTCGCTCCAGCATAGAGGCGATCTGCAACTTCGGCCATATAATGCTTCGAATGGTGCCATTTGAATACTCGACTGATAGCTATTGTTATAAGCGAACTCAGTCAGCGGTAAGTGTTCATGCCAACTACCACCGAAGTCAATCATGCAGGCTCTCAACATATCTTCAATAATTTGATTCGTCCTCTCGGTTTGTCCATCCGTCTGAGGGTGAAAAGCCGTACTAAACCTTAGCCTAGTACCCATAGCTGATTGTAAACCCTTCCAGAAATGAGAGGTGAATCTCGGATCTCGGTCCGAAATAATAGAGCTTGGAATACCATGCAGCCTTACGATCTCCTTGATATATAAGGCAGCTAGAACATCCACCGTCCATCTAGTCTTGATAGGTAAAAAGTGAGCGGACTTTGTTAACCGATCCACAATTACCCATATAGCATCAAAACTATTTCGGGTCTTCGGTAAACCAACAATGAAATCCATACCGATACTATCCCATTTCCATTCTGGTATTTCGAGAGGCTTGAGCTTGCCAGCCGGTTTGAGGTGTTCGGCCTTGACTTGTTGGCAAACCAAACATCGGCTTACGAACTCGGCTACCTCTCTCTTCATATTAGGCCACCAGAATGTTCTCTTGAGGTCTTGGTACATTTTTGTAGCACCAAGGTGAATAGTGTACCTTGACCGATGTGCTTCTTCTAGGATTTTACCCTTGATAGTAGAACAATCGGGTATACAAGTTCTTCCTTTGAATAATAGCCTTCCATCATCAGCCAAAAGGAAATCCGGTCGTTGATCTAATTTTTCTTTAATTTCCACGATCAACGGATCATCAACTTGCCATTCCTTGATTTCCGAGAGTAACTCGGGTTGGAGTCGAATATTTGCAATAAACACTCCGTCTTCCTTCTCCTCCATATTGAGGTTTAAGTTGGCCATTTCTTCAAGTAGATGCCATTCTTTAACCATCATGCTCGATAATAAAGCCATCGGCTTCCTGCTAAGTGCATCAGCTACGACATTACCTTTTCCGGGATGATATTGTATAGAGAAATCGAAATCCTTTAAATATTCCAACCACCGTCTTTGTCTCATATTGAGCTCCTTTTGAGAGAATAAATATTTGAGACTCTTGTGATCAGAATACACCGTAAAGGCTTCGCCATAGAGATAATGTCGCCAGATCTTTAAAGCAAAGACCACAGCTGCCAGCTCTAGGTCATGTACGGGATAATTTTCCTCGTGTTTCTTCAATTGCCGTGAAGAATAAGCTATGACCTTGCCGTGTTGCATTAATACGCAACCTAGGCCAATTCCAGATGCATCAGCATACACTTCAAATCCTCCTCCTTCTGTAGGTAATGTGAGAATAGGAGCAGTCGTCAAACAATCCTTTAAAGTTTGAAAGCTTTTCTCGCATTCCTCGGACCATATAAAAGGATTCTCCTTCCTTGTCAATCTTGTTAAAGATACTGCGATCTTTGAGAAATCCTTGATAAATCTTCGATAATATCCAGCCAATCCCAAGAAACTTCGGATTTCCGTCACACTAGTAGGTCTTTCCCAATTCTTTACGGCCTCAACCTTTGAAGGATCGACGGCGATACCATTCCGGGAAATTATGTGACCGAGAAAAGAAACTTCCTCCAACCAGAAATCACACTTGCTTAATTTGGCATAAAGCTTGTGATCTCTTAATAATTGAAGGGCCTTCTTGAGATGTTCCTCATGTTCTTCCTTTGACTTGGAGTAGATCAAAATGTCGTCAATGAAGACAACCACAAATTGATCGAGGTACGGCCTGAATACGCTGTTCATCATCTACATAAATGCGGCAGGCGCATTTGTTAAGCCAAAAGGCATAACGGTGAACTCGTAATGCCCATACCTACTCCGGAATGCAGTCTTGTGAATATCACTTTCCTTAATCTTCAATTGATGATAACCAGATCGAAGGTCGATCTTTGAGAAATATCGAGCTCCAGAAATCTGGTCGAATAATTCATCAATTCTCGGGAATGGATATTTATTCTTGATGGTGAGTTGATTCAGTTGTCGATAATCAACACATAGTCTCATCGAACCATCCTTCTTCTTGACAAATAAGACCGGGGCTCCCCAAGGTGAAGTACTTGGTCGGATAAACCCCTTCTCCAGTAATTCCAATAATTGATCCTTTAACTCCTTCATTTCCACGGCAGACATCCGATATGGAGCTTTAGAAACTGGTGCCGCTCCCGGAATTAAATCAATAGAGAAAACCACTTCTCTCTCGGGTGGAATACCAGGCAACTCGTCCGGAAATACATCAGAATAATCCCGAACGATAGGAATGTCCTTTAGAATGGGTTCCGTGTGCTCGGTCATAGTGATAGAAACTAAGAAACCGACACCACCCTTCCTTAAGAATTTCTCGGCCTTGAGGGCCGAAATTAGAGGTATGTGCTTGAAATGCCTGATACCCAAAAATAGAAGGTCGGGGTAACCCATGAAAGTTACCGTACCCAACTTGCAATTGACACTAACACCATGTGTAGATAGCCAATCGGCACCCAAAATAACATCATATCCTTCCATCTCCATGCATACCAAATCAGCATGTAAGTTATAACCACTAATTAGAATTTCACTATCAGGATAGACGTGTTTAATCTCCGTTCTCGTTCCAATAGGTGTAGTAATGGTAAGTGTAGAATTTAATGGAACAGGCTTCACAGATAAAAGACCAGCAAATCTTCTAGATATAAATGAATGTGTAGCTCCGGTGTCAAATAAGACAGAGGCAGGCTTGTAGTATATGAAAAGAGTACCTTCCACGATGCCTCCTTCTTCGGTAGGTTCCTTACCCATAAGGGCTTGAAGTCTTCCTGGCTTCTTAGCAATAATAGGAAGCTTTGCCGGTGATGGAGCTTGATCATTAAGAAGAGGGCAATTCAGGATCCTATGCTCCCGACTCCCGCATCGAAGACATGCACCGAGCTTTCTCCAACATTCCTCGGCTTTATGTCCGGGCTTCTCGCAGTATTTGCATAATTCCTTTGATGTTGCCGATATAGGGACAATTTGCTTGTCGAATGTCCTCGGCTTCTTGTCCCCTTGAAAATTACGTCCACCTTTGTTGAAATTTCGCCCATCCTTGATAAAATTACGCCCGTCATTGGGCCTTTTCTTCCCGAAGGAAGGTTTGAAACTTCCGGACCCAGTAACTTGCTCTCTCTTGGCTTCCCTTCCTCGGATGCGATCCGATAACTCCGTTGCATCTTCTAGGAGTTGTGCTCTCCGTACCATATCAGAATATGATTGAATATCCATCGGGGCGAGTTGAGTAATATATTACGGCTTAAGGCCATTAAGAAATCTCCGTGCCTTCATCTTGTCAGTACCCACGAGATGTGGAGCGTACCGAGATAACCTCGAAAATTGAGCTTCATATTCCGCCACCGATAAACCCCTTTGCTTCAAAGCGGCAAACTCGGCGGCCTTCCTTTCTTGTACTCGATCGGAGAAGTATTTACTATTGAAGTGTTCCACGAACTCTTCCCATAGAATTTGGTCGTGCGGTAAAGTAGCTTCGACCGATTCCCACCAGGCACGTGCATCTCTTTCTAGTTGGAAAGTAGCGAGTAGGACCTTTTCCTCATCGGCACATTGCATGACTCGAAATATCCTCTCGATCTCCTTAATCCAATGTTCGGCCTTGTCCGGATCCGTAGATCCAGCGAACTTGGGAGGGTTCATGCTTCGGAAATTCCTATGCAAATCTCCGGCTCCTCGGTTTGCTCCTCCCTGAGCAACCTGTTGGAGGGCTTGTGTTAAGCCTTGAACAGTCCGCTGCATCTCGCGCCATTGAGCTCTCTCGGCGACCATTTGCGAGAATTAGCCTGAAACCATAATTCCAAGGTTTATTATTTTTGTTGTGGTATTTATTTCTTGATAATTCTCTTTTAACCCGTGTTTCTACCCAATCTTACCAAGAAGGTTTTGAGACCTATCCAATTTCTAGATATTGATCTAGAACCTATGTTTGAGGGAAACTATGTTTTAAGAATGAACCTATAATTGTGAAACCTAGGATTTTATGTAACCTAGGCTCTGATACCACAAAGACTGTCACGTCCCGACGCGGAATATCGAGGGCGCGACGAGTCGTAAACACGCGTGTCGATCAGAGCATGTACAATTTTATTTCTAAAATCAGAAATGAACGGGAAAATGATACTTTTATTCCATCAAAATGAAGTTTACAACACTAATTGATAAGCCATAAAGACAATTACAACTTCCAAATCCAAATTACAACATTCTTGTAAAATCACTAGTTCATCTACATAAACCTAGGTAAAAAGGAAAACACTCTTTCACTCTTGTCCATTCCCTTGTTCAATTTCATTTCCTGTAATAATTAATCAAAACGTAGGGTGAGCTAAAAGCTCAGTAGGATTTTATATCTCTATGAACCAGGCAATCTTTAAGTGTTAGCAATTTAAACAACTTTCTAACTTGTATCGGGAAGTATATAAACATGAATAGAATTTCCAAGTAATTGAGATGATATGATATCAAGATGAATTTCCAAGTAATGACTTTGAACAAATAAGGAATTTCATGTAATTGGTCATTTTCACGCAAGTCAAGTAATTCATGTAATTTTCAAGTAAACAAGTAACAAGTAAACAAGTACGAATAGTGGAATGTCGTATCAAGTAAATCTATCATGCACTTCGGTGCAATGCCACACCATTGGTCAATCAACTCCCATGGGCACAAGTACTTTCGGGCGCTCCCCCCAGGACCAGACCGGGCCCCATTAATGCCAGGCATTGAGTCATATGGATCCGAAGATCCCAAGTACGTTTAGACATCCACTTTAATGTATATGGCCAAGAATTTTCAAGAATATGCTGTTTGTAATAAGCACAGATTTGACACAATTTCAGAAGTTGCAAGAAAAGTGGATAACAATTTAAGGCATAATGTTTAACGACATTAAGTCGTGGAGTTCAAAAATGAACGGTAAGTAGGAAGAAAATCAAGTAATTAGAGTTTAATAGAATTAATTTGATTCCATGGTTTAATCTTATATGCATTTGATTTACAAGCGTTTAGACATGTTTACAGGAAGTTTTTGTTCATTAAAAATGCATTAGTTAGCCAAAATGGTGATTTATTATAATAATCAGAATTTTATTATGAAAATAACTTTTTATGTTGAAAATAATTCTAACTTGCTGAAAATAATATTAACATGCTGTGAATGATTTTCATATGTTACCTTACTGGTAAGATGATAAAAATAATTTTTTTCATGTTGGATTTAATTTTTACATGCTGAAAATTAATTATTAACATGCTAAAATTAATACTTAACATGCTAAAATAATCAACTTACTGATAAGATGATAAGATAAGTTTACCATGCTGATTACAGAAATTTTCTGATAACAACATAATTTTTATCATGCTAAAAATCATTTTTCTCTATTTATTTGCTAATTATTTGATAGGAAAATAGAATTATCATGCTGAAAAATAGTTTTAATACACTGAAAATAATTCTAACATGCCAAAAAAAATTTTAACATGCTGGAATAATTTTACTATACTAGAAGAATTTTTATCATGCTGGAAGTAATTTTCATGCATCAATTTACTAATTATTTAATAGGAAATTAAGTTTTATATGCACAAAAATAGCTTTAAATAGATTTTGTCATGCTGAAAATAATTTTTTTATCTCAGTATGTATAAAATAATTTTATCATATTAGAAGTCACTTTTAACATGCTAGAAATAGTTTTAACATGTTGGAAACAATTTTTAGTATGTATAAACTAATGTGGTGAAAATTAGATTTTTACATGTAAAAATAATTTCATTCTACAAAAATAAATTTTTAACTTGCTGTAAGAATTAAAATATGCTAATCTTACATTTTCTTACTTTTGGTGACTAATTACGTACAATTAACGTGGACTTCCAACAGATATAGTTCCTATTGTAAAGTGACTTAAGTTTAGTCCCACATTGGAAGTTACAAAAACTTGCATAGTTTTATATGTTGGAGAACTCACCCTTGGGTCAGGACCCAAGGGGCATAGGATGTGGGCTTGAGTTGTGAATTGATACAAAATTAGTAATATATATATTTATTTGTTTGTGCCGTGCCGAGCCGAGCCGAGCCGAGCCGTGCGAGCCGAGGTGCGATGCGATGCGATCAAGGCCAATTATATATATATATCGTTCGTTCTAGAAATATATATATTTTTTAAAAAAAATGTTTGACCTAATTTTTGTGAACGCTAGCGCTACCCTTGGGTAGCGCGTTCTGAAAATATAAATTTTTTTTTTAAAATGTTTGACCCCAGAGGGTCGAATGGGGTTCTATTTATAGCCAAAACTTGGCAAAATGGGTCAAAATTTCCTTACCTAAATCCACCAACCCCATGAACTCGTTTTAGAAGAAAAATACAATTTCTCCTCTTAATTTAGACCATCTTAAGTGTGAATTCAGTGTAAAAACGGCTGGTCCAAGGTGGCTGGTAGGTAAGGGTCTATTTTTGAGTCAAATCTTCTAGAAATGGGGTTATTATAATCTCTTAAATATCATATTAAACACATGTTACGAATTTAAGGTTAATTTAACCTTTATTGAATCCTTTAACCATTAATTCAGCCCATTATGCATTATCCAATGGGCCAATTGTAAACCTAATCCATTACATAGACTTTTATTGGGCTTACTATTGATTTATCTAAGGTGCAAAGCATTTAATCTATATTTACTTCTAGTTGATTCAAGTAAATTCAATAAACTAGCTTATTTCATATAGTAAAAATGAAATTTGATTATTTCATGGAAATTTTAATTACATAATCAAATTGAAATTTTTATTTCTCATTTTTAAATTTTGGGTTTCTACAGGGAAAGATCTATAGTGACTATGAGGTAGTTAGGAAGATTCTTAGATCCCTAACTCCAATCTGGCATACCAAAGCCACGGTCGTTGAGGAATCAAGGAACCTTCCCACCACCAAACCAGACGAGCTAATAGGTTCTCTTATGGTTTATGAACTGAACTTAAAAAGAACAGATGAGGACATGAAGAAGAAAAAACCCCTTGCGTTGAAGGCTGGTTCCAACAGCAAGGAAAGCTCAGATGATAGTCAGTCACCTTCATCTGATGATGACTCAAGTGAAATAGCCATGCTTACTAGAAAATTCAAAAAATTCTTAAGAAAGGGAGGTAAGACTGATAGATATAAAGGATATCAGGTAAGATCTAGCTCAAAACTCAAGCCAGATAATCCTAAGAAACCTGATAAAGTTGTTTGCTACAAATACAGGAAACAATGACACATCAAGTCGGAGTGTCCTGAGAATGTGAGAAAGACACAGTCAAAGTGGAGAAATAAAAAGCCCAAGGCCATGGTAAGCACTTGGAGTGATGAAGAAAAAGATGAAGATGAAGAAAGCACCTCTGAAGAAGAAAGCGAGGTGAAAATGTGCTTCATGGCAAATGGTGATGATCAAGTCGAGGTAACCTCTCCCTTTGCAGACTTCTCCTGTGATGATTGGGAAGAAGCTTTTAACGAATTGCTGGATAAGTATGAAGATGTTAAAAAGGAAAATAAATATCTAAAGAAAAAGAAAACTCAAACCAGTCCAGAAGATGATTTGAATGAAAGAGTCAAAACACTAGATGCTGAAATCGTGTGTCTAAAAAGGGACTTGGAAGAAAAAGATGAGTATAAGAGACAGCTAATTGAAATAAAGAGAGAAAATGATTTTCTATTGAAAATGCATGATGAATTGAAATTAAGAATGCAGAAATTGGAAAAGGAAGTAAAAATTGCTAAAGAGAAATATGAGGCCATTTGTGGAGTCAATGCAAAACTTCAAGAAAATCTGAAGAAATTAGAGGAAGAGAACCTAAGCAAACAAGCATCCCTCGAAAAAATGACACAGGGTAAAGACAACCTTGATGCTGTTATGGGAATTAAGTGTAACTTTGGAAAAGAAGGGCTTGGATTCAATCCTACTAAAAAGAAAGAACTGGGAGCTAGATTGGTGACATTTGTCTCTGGGAAGGACACATCTGAAGAGAGGCAAATGGATGAAAACAAAAAGGATGAGAAGAATGAGAAAGGATCAAAACAATCTAATGAAATAAGAAAAGAAAAAGGAAATGAGAAAGGGAAGGCAACATTGAATGTTAACAAACAGAAAAGCACATTTATGTTCAAATATGCCTCTTCAGGTCAATGTAGGAATCCTAGATTTGATTCATCAACCCAACAGCAATCCTATAGAAGATCAGAAGGATTAAGACGTGGTAGAAGTCAACCGCGTCAACGCACTGCTCACATGGCGTCAACGCACCTAGCCTTCCAGAAAGGGCATTCGATTAGAAATACTCAGATGCGTCGACGCAGTCACTACCATGAGTCAACGCAGTACATGTACCAGAACCCTCATGATAGTTATGGCAGGTGGATGAGTCAACGCAGCAACACTAAAGGGTCTACGCACTCAACTCTCAATCAACCAAGAAGCATGCATTCATCTAGAGTCCTTAAGTCAAATTTCCCCAATACTTCATGGAGTCATCACTATCAATGGCACAGGAATAATCACAAGTCTGTCAAATCATTGAACTTACCATATCAAAGACCCTCACAACAGCAACTATGGATCCCCAAGAGCTTGATATCCTACCTGAACACGTCCTATGGTTTGAAGGGACCCAGGTATATCTAGGTTCCAAAATCTCTTGTGTAATGTGTTTTACAGGAGTGTCTTGCAGCTGTACATAATAGGTGGTATCTCGACAGCGGCTGCTCAAGGCACATGACAGGGGATAAAGCAAAATTTTGTGTCTTGATAGAGAAAGACGGGGGTCATGTTACATTTGGTGGAAACAATAAAGGGAAAATTATTGGAAAAGGTAAGGTAGGTAAAAATCCTTCGAATTTCATTGATGATGTGTTACTTGTTGATGGCTTAGAATATAATCAACTTAGCATAAGCCAGCTGTGCGATAAAGGAAATAAAGTTGTGTTTGATGATCACACTTGCACCATTTTAGAGATGAGTTCTGATAAAGTTAAATTCATTGGAAAAAGAATAAACAACATGTATGTGGTAGATTTAGATGACCCTGCACATAATAATCTGTGTCTTGCTGTGAATAAAAGTGAACTTGCTTGGCTGTGGCACCGCAGACTAGGGCATGCTAGCTATAGTGTCTTGCATAAGTTAGCAAAGTTTAACATGGTGAAAGGTCTGCCAGATGTATCATTTAAACGAAATGACAAAGTTTGTAGCGCATGCACTCAAGGTAAACACACCAGAAAATCATTTAAGTCCAGACTTGAAACTCAATCATCTAAACCTTTTGAACTCATTCATATGGATTTGTTTGGACCAACTAGAACAGCTAGTGTGAGTGGAAATAAATATGGATTTGTTCTAGTGGATGATTTCTCTAGGTTTACTTGGGTGTTCTTTCTAACTCACAAGAATGATGCATTTGAAGAGTTTCAAGCATTCTTCAAGAATGTGCAACAGGATGGTAAGTTTGCCATTTCATCTATCTTGTCAGATCATGGAGGAGAATTTGACAATTCTAAATTTGATGATTTTTGCAGAGTCACAGGAATTTCACACAAGTTCTCATCTCCAAGAACTCCTGAACAAAATGGGATTGTGGAAAGAAGAAATAGAACCCTTGTGGAGATGGCAAGAACTATGCTGATTGAAGGACAACTCCCAAGGAAGTTCTGGGCAGAGACGGTAAATACAGCATGCTATATTGTGAACAGGGCAATGGTAAGGCCTCAGTCCAAAAAGACTCCATATGAATTAATGAAGGGTAAGAAACCTTCTGTTGCTTATTTTAGAGCCTTTGGATCAAAATGCTTTGTTCAAAATAATGACAAACGGACGTTGGACAAATTTGAACCTAAAAGTGAACCTGCCATCCTTCTAGGATATTCTAGTCACTCTAGGGCCTACAGAGTCCTGAATCCAAAAACACATGCTGTTGAAGAATCACCTCATATTGTGTTTGATGAAATGAATGAAAATTCTAAGATTGAGGAATCATGTAGGGATGAAGATGAAGGGAATTTCCTTAAAGAAAAGGAAGAACAGAACCTCCAAGATGAAGAGACAAGGCCAAATGATGATCATGCAGAATCAACCCACCATGCTGATTCAGGTATAAATGAAGGTCACTCTCTAACCGATGTCAGGATGCTAAGGGATCATCCTTTATCCAATGTCATTGGTAACTTGCATGAACCTGTTAGAACTAGATTTCATTTTAGAGGTGTTGAGGAAATGGATAATCTAGCCCTTGTCTCTCAAATTGAACCAAAAAATGTTGCTGAAGCATTGAAAGATAGTAATTGGATAAACGCAATGCATGAATAATTACATCAATTCAAAAGAAAAAAGGTGTGGTATCTTGTGCCAAGACCCAAAGAGCTTGCTGTAATTGGAACTAAATGGGTCTTCGGAAATAAACAAAATGAAAATGGAATGGTAGTTAGGAATAAAGCTAGGCTGGTAGCACAGGGTTATAATCAAGAATTTGGCATTGACTTTGAGGAATCCTTTGCTCCAGTAGCTAGATTAGAAGAGATTAGATTATTACTTGCTTATGCTTGCTGTCATGGAATAATGTTACATCAAATGGATGTGAAGAGTGCTTTTCTAAATGGGTCAATAAAGGAAAAAGTTTATGTTGAACAACCCCCTGGTTTTGAATGCACATAAAATCCTAACCATGTGTACAGATTGGACAAAGCTCTATATGGACTCAAACAGGCACCTCGAGCGTGGTATGATAGACTCAGCTCGTACCTCACAGAGAAAGGCTACTCTAGAGGTAAAGTGGACCAAACTCTGTTCACCAAGGTAAGAAATTCAGATATTATTCTGGTTCAAATTTATGTTGATGATATAGTTTTTGGTTCCACTAAAATCAGCATGTGTGAGGAGTTTGCCAGCTTAATGACCACTGAATTTGAAATGAGTCTAATGGGTGAGCTTAAATTCTTTCTAGGTCTGCAAATCACTCAGAGCAAGGAAGGATGTTTCATCAACCAGGCAAAGTACATCTCTGAGTTGCTTAAGAAATACAAAATGGAAAATTTGAAAGCAATCAGCACACCTATGAGCACCACTACAAACTTGGATGCAGATTTGACAGGTAAACAGGTTGATGCAAAAACATATCGAGGTATGATTGGATCACTCCTCTATCTTACTGCATCTAGGCCAGACATTCAATTTTGTGTATGCATGTGTGCTCGTTTTCAATCTGATCCTAGAGAATCCCACTTAAGTTCTGTCAAGCGTATCTTTCGATACCTTGCTGGAACTCGAGATTTAGGGATTTGGTACCCTGCGTCTTGTTCTTTTGATCTTGTATCCTATTCAGATGCAGACTATGCTGGATGCAAACTGGACAGGAAAAGCACGAGTGGCTATTGCCAATTTTTGGGAGGATGTTTGATTTCTTGGGCTTCCAAGAAACAGCACTCAGTGGCACTATCCACTGCAGAGGCAGAATATGTCGCTGCAGGGAGTTGTGGTACTCAAGTGTTGTGGATCAAACACCAACTCCAAGATTATCAAACTAATCTTGGGTGTGTCCCCATATTGTGTGATAACACAAGTGCCATAAACCTGGCCAAAAATCCTATCCAGCACTCTAGGACCAAACACATAGAAATTAGACACCATTTCTTAAGAGATGAAGTGATAAAAGGAAATTTTAAACTCATTTTTGTTGAATCACAATCTCAATTGGCCGATATTTTTACCAAGCCTCTGAACAATGATAGATTCTCTTATCTTAGAAGAGAGCTTGGTCTGTGCAATTATAATATGGATGCCTGATTTGTGTGCCTGACTTATCTTCTAGAAAATGAATGATTAAACTTATCTTGGTTTGAAGTGTATATGTCATAAACTCAGGGGGAGCTTAGTCTTCTGTGCTTGGTATGTCTATCTTTCCATCAATAAATTCATAATGAATATTGTTTCAGCATAATACTCATTTTATTGGCTGTTATAATTTCATTCATGCATGATCTGAGGGGGAGTTAGCTTCAGATTACCTTCTTGGTGTCAAAATGATGAACAAAGTGCAGAGTTGTTATTGCTGGTTGGTTGGTTGAGTTAACGCAGTGTGGAAATAGGGTTAACGCACCAGACAACTTGTTCTTTGAGAATCTGGTGTGAAGTGTCTCTGGATGGTTGAATGAGTTGACGCAGCAATGAGACTGAGTTGACGCTGTGATCAATAATTTTCGGAAACAGAACCCATCTATGAGCGGCCTTGATGGATGAGTTAACGTAGTTATAAGGCTGGGTCAACGCAGCAGTGTTATATACTCTTCTTTTGGAGACTTCTCTATCTCAAATCAACTTGCTCTGTTCATTTATCTCGTCCCTTCCGTTCTTATCTCTCAATAAAGCCTCCTTGACATTCTTGTATGAGGGAAAAACTCTAGAGAACTGAGACATGTAGGCGATGTCTTAAATTCAGGGGGAGTTACAGTGAAAATTCCTATTGAGTATGAGATATGTTCTGAACAGCTATATGAAAAGCTAATGATAGGAGATCTATAATTCTTATGGTGTTTGAATTCAAGAACTTTTGAACCCAATAATGCACTATGTATGGAATAAAAGCTGAACAATTTAATAAAACCAGGACCTTGTCATCTCTCATACCTTATATTGTTCAACAGTAAAGAAACCACTGTGTGTAGAGGAATTTAATATTTGTATTGGTAATAAAACCAAGATATTGAGTATAAACGCTGAAGAAACAATCTCTTACACATGTTATAAAATGCAGAGCAATGGTGGCTATTCACTGAGAAACTAGCCCTATGCACCAAAGAAGTGCTAAAGAGCAAGTCATGAAGTGCGCCACTATCTCTGTCTTGAAGTGAAAAATAAACCATTTCAGAGCAATGGTAACTATTGACTGAGAAACTATCTTCAAGCACCTATGAAGTGCTGATAGGCATGTCATGACGTAAGTTGCCAACTCTGATCCATCTATGCAGAATAGTTTGCTATGCTGAGTAACTGGGGACTCGGGTGTCTAATAAACATGTATACCCGTGTCAAAAGGCTAGCCATACTTGACTGCAAATGAAAACATAAAAATAAGTTGAAAATGCTGCAAATGTGAAAAATAATGAAAACATGTGAGTGTGATTGATCTGAAGCTCGTTATTCAACTTGGTCTGTTATCAATGCCAGTTAAATTTCTCTCTCTCTCCAAAAGGCAACTTGAAATTGACAAATATAAGGAACAGAAATGAAAATGGTTCTAGTGTGAAAAAAAGTTCCTCTTTTTTCTCCAGGCAGGTGCCTTTGGTGGTTCACATTTTTTTTATTCAACGCTTTAAGATTATTTATTCTCTTTATCATTAATTGAATTGGAGCCTTTTTACACATCTCTCTCATGGGAACTCGATCTGCAATACTTAAAAATCCTTGACTATGAGCATCTCTACTCCATATCTCAGCATCTTAAGAAAATTCCTTGTACAGATGACCTTCTTGCTACTCTTCTTGCATATATTCGTTTGTTTCTGCTTCACTGCGTCGATGCTGTATCCCTTGGCATCAACGCAACGTTTCCAGAACCACTTTTACTTTTCCGATTCGCGGACTTGAACCAGGTGAACCGCTCACTGAAAAGGGTTTCGAAACTCCTTTAAAAGCGGAACGTGACCGCCGTTCGTCTTCATTTCCTTTGAAAGCCTTTGTCGTTCTATCTTCCGAGCTCTCCCAAACCCTTTCCTGTTTCATTCTTCCTCCTCCCGCTGCCATGGCTCCTCCGACATCTACTCACAAGGGAAAGAAGAAGGCAGAGGATCATCCAAGAAGCTCAGCATCAGCTGAAGACAATCTGGAGCCCCGCTCCAAAGCTGCTCACGATAAAGGGAAGCGGAAAGAGATGCGTCCACGCGCTCCGAGCCTGCCAACCAAAAAGAGAAGGGAATCTGATGTCAGGTCAGACAAGAAGGGTTCATCTGCAAGTGCTGCAACGGGACAGAAAGGTGCGGCCAGCTCACTTACTGTCACTGTGGACGAACCTCTGAAGGTTCTTATTTCCCGGTATATTGCTGCTACCGACCATCAAATGCTTGACGTTTTTTCGAAACTGTTTCCTACCTTGGACTATCAGGGATGGTGGTCGTTTGTTACAACCCACAAGGTATATTACCCCACCCTGGTTAGAGAGTTCTACAAAAATTTGAAATATGAACCTCAAGTTCCAAAACTCACATCCACTGTCTGGAATGTCAGTTTTGAGTTATCCAATAAATTGTTTGCCAAAGCCTGGAAAATCCCCAAGAATGGAGTTCAACTACATAGCTTTGAGTATGATGAGCATGAAGCTTATGCTCTCCTGACTGATAAACCGAGTGATCCTTCCGATGTCAGGGAAACTTATTTGTCCAGTCTCAAAGCAAATCAATGCTCTCCATTGAATAGACTGCTCCACCACATTTGCACATCAATGGTCACACCACAGAGCAGTGGTAGGGAAAGGGTGACTGAGATGCAGAGATTTCTACTTTACTGTATGCTGAAGAGAATACATATTTCCCTGTCTGATGTAGTTATTCAAACCATGGGGTCATGCTTGACACAATCCATAACACTTCCATATGCTGCTCCCTTGACTGCTATTTTTCGAAAAGTGGGAGTAGACTTTTGTTCTGAGAAGAAAATAATCATTCCTCAAGGGAATGTTTACACACTTTCTTATATTCAGAAATTTATGGGTTTTAAAGTTATTGATGGTAAGCCAGTTCGAACTCTTCCTAGTCAACAAACAGCTCCATTAGAAACAGGCACTGTGGATGCTAGTCACGCAAACAGGACAGAGGTACCAATTCCTCAAGAGGATAGTTCAGCAAGAGAAGAGCATGAATTTGAGGAACCATTTGCTCAATCATCAAGCCCTCAGCTGGAAACTGGGCAACCCAGTGGCACTGCACCTACATTGGAACCACTTATGACTGGAGCCATTGGAATTTATAGAAGACCTTTTCCAACTTCTGATGAAGCTCCATCTCCAGCCACTGTTGAAGAGATGTTTGCACACATGACAATGATGCTGCAACGTCAGGATGCCAAAATGGACAAGTTAATGGAGTTTACAAGCTATCATCTCAACAAACTGACTTCTCGGATTATCCAATTTGAAGTCTCTGTCTTATCCGAGTGGCAAAAATTCTTACTAACCATGATGCTATCTGACCAAGATACAAGGAAAGTCCTGCAGAACATATCAACTCTTCTTGACAAGTTATCTACACTGGTGACTGATATGCACAGTAATCAAGCTTCATTTTTTCAATCCCTTGCCAAGATTACTGATTTATGTTTTGATGTGAGGATAGCTGTTGAAACCATCAAAGGTCCTGTCAATGCAGTTCCCCAATGCCTCAAGGCAATGTTAGAAAAGATTGACAAAGTGATTGCAGCAATTCAGTCAATTGGGGAACTATCTAAGTCATCAGCTGATCTTCCTTCTACCATTGACAGTGTACGCTTCACTTTAAGTCATCAACTGGGTGAATTATCTCAGGATATCCGAGATTTACTAGCCAGAGATCCAGCTGGCCAGCAGCAGCCTCGCCAGCCAACTACTCAAGGGCAATCCTCTCGGCAGCAACAACAACCTCCTTCTGCCAAAAGATACAATCGCTTCTTCCACCCTTGAGATAGTTATTCCACGTTTACTCCCCTTCTTGATGAGGTCAAAGAGGGAGAATGTTATGAATGCATCAATCATGAATTCAAGCTGGAAACTTGACCAAAGCTCATTGCATCTGCATCAATCATATTGACTAACTTGAATGAATGTTTTTCTTTTTGTCTGGTTCTATAATGTAAATTCTTGAACTTGAATGAATGACAAAATTATACTTTGATTTAGTCAATGATTTGATTTCCTGTTAATCTGAAGCTGTTTGCTTGATTTGAATAACCTTGACTGTTTAGATGCAATGTTATGAATGGCATTCAACTCATAGTTGCCATCATCAAAAAGGGGGAGATTGTTGTGCCCCTGGTTTTGATGATGACAACCATGAGATATGAATGATGTATTTCGATTCAATGATGAATTAAAGTTTGATTCAATAAATGCTTTCACTTGATTTCATCCTTGTGCTAGAAAGGAACAGGGTCGACGCTGGGAGCTTACAGCGTCCATGCTGCAGTCGAAGAAGCCTTCACCAATATCTTCACAAGTTGTTCCACTACGTCAACGCCAAGATAGAGCTGCGTCGACGCAGTAGTTACAAAGGGAGAGGCAATGGCTTATTGGTATACTCTGATGCGTCAATGCCTTGATCAAGCAGCGTGAACGCAGCAGTTCAAGCATTCCTTGTCGTAGCCTCTGGAGTACCTTGGCAGCGTCGACGCTGCAGTACGATGGATTGCCACAACTGTATAAAGCGCAACTAATGAGTGGACGCAGCTGCTTCTTGCGTCAACGCACTCAGCATGAAACCTGAAGCTTGAAGAAGGGTGCGTTAACTCCTTGGGGCAAGAGGGTCGACGCCATCTAATCCAAGTTGCAGAGCACGATAAGTGGATCCCACCTTCAGTCACTATCTGCCACATCAGCCAAAAGCGGATAAGGTCTCGTAGCTTCTACCACTCCAGAAGGTTCCCCACGTGAGCAATCATGAGGATAACCAGAAAATCAGGGTGGTGGCCCACCTGCCTCACGTGAACTATGTTGTGCGCGGGAAGACCACAAAATAGGATCACCCCGAGAAGAAAAGCACGTACGTGAGAGGAAAAAGTAAAGAAGGAGTGAGGCGAACAGTAGAACGAGAGAGGCAGAGAGAAGAACTGGACGAAGGCTGCTGAAGAACCAGATCAGAAGATCATCGCGCCACCAAGACTCTTCTACATTCCAGACGGAGGAGATTCAAGGATCGAAGCTCATGCGTATGGACATGGATCTCTCTGTTGGTGATCTAAATTCCGCGGCGTCCAAGTGCTGAAGTTTGATTTCTTATCTTTTAGTTTTCCTATTGTTTTTTGAACATTGTATTCCTCTCCTTCACTGGATTTAGTGAAGAGAGGGTGATTCTGATTCAGCGGGCTGTGCTGAGATCAGGGGTGTTAAGGCTGTGTGCCTTCAAGCTGTTTGACAGCGGATCTGAGGATTTGTTCCTCGTTGTTTTCTATTGGGGTAGTCAACAGTGTAGAGGAATTACTTCCTCGGTTTAGCAAAGTTGTGAAGCTCAGCAGGGTTCCTCACTAGTTGAGTGGGGAGGTGGACGTAGGTCTCCATTGGGTGACCGAACCACCTTAAAATTACGGTCTCTTGTGTGGTTTGGTTTTATCTTCACAATCTGTTCCTCGCTAGATGCATGATAGGCACGTTCTCTGATTGGCTTGATTCAGTATTTCAATTAATCATCTAGGTGTGGTGCTTCTGATTCAAATTGCTCTATTATAATTTTTATAAGGTCAACCTATTCACCCCCTCCCCCTCTAGCTTGACCGTCCTCTCGATCCAACAATATGATATCATAGTCCTTCATGCCTAGGCATATTAGGTCGATAGGGAGATTTCTTCCTTCTACCAAGACTTCACAGTTTTGGTAATGGTGAACAATATTGGCTTCATTGCCGAGGGGAGTTGAAATAACTAATTTTATCCACTCCGGTTCCATAGGTAATGGATCAGCAAACTTCTTGGAGATAAAAGAGTGCGATGCATCAGTATCAAATAAGACATATGCAGACTTGGAACAAACTTGCAGTGTACCTTCCACTAGTCCGCCTTTGCCTTGTTTGGTCTCCTTGATAGCTTGGAGGCGTGCATTCTTTGTCACCGGCCGCTTCCCGTCGCTGGCTAGATCGTTGAGCAGGGGACAGTCGGGAATCCGATGATCACGGCTCCCACAACGGAGAAAAGCTCCTAGTTTTCTCTAACATTCTTCAGCCTTGTGCCCGGCCTTATCACAATGCTTACATACCACCTTAGAAGGTGTAGTGGTGATGGAGAAAGGTTTGGTCTTCTTGAACTTTTGCTCTTGGGAGGGAGTACCTACATTACTCGGCCTCTTCTTGAAATTGGGTTTGAAGGAACCCGAACTAGTGACCTGTTCCTTCTTATCCTTCCCACATATCCTATTAGATAGCTCCGTGGCATCTTCTAGTAACTGAGCTCGGCGTACCATCTCCGAATGGACCTGTATGTCCATCGGCGCCAGCTGTGTGATATATTGGGGTCTGAGCCCATTTAGGAATCTCCTAGCTTTCATCTTCTCGGTACTAACTATATGTTTAGCATACCGAGATAGCTTGGAAAATTGTGCCTCATACTCAGCCACCGACAAAGATCGTTGTTTAAGTGCGGTGAACTCGGCGGCCTTCTTCGCCTGGACTCGGTCTGAAAAATATTTATTGTTGAAATGTTCAACAAACTCCTCCCAAGTAACTTGTCCTTGATCTAATGTGGCTTCTACCGACTCCCACCAGCAGCGGGCGTCCCTTTCCAATTGAAACGTTGCTAACAAGACCTTCTCTTGGTCCGTGCATTGCATAACCTGAAAGATACGTTCGGTCTCCCGGATCCAGTGCTCGGCGTCATCCGGATCAGTGGATCCCATGAACTTAGGAGGGTTCATGTTCTTGAAGCTTTGGTGTAGATTTCCTGCTCCATAATGTTCACCTCCTTGTGCCACCTGTTGAAGTGCCAGGGTCATGCCTTGCAGAGTGTGTTGCATGTTGCGCCACTGGGCACGTTCGGCAGCCATTGTACTATAATTACCATAACTATATTAATATGTGATTATGTTCAAAGGTTTTGATTCTAAGTTAACTTAACCCTTGGTGCTACCCAATCTCACCGGTTAAAGGTTTTAAACTTATCCTTGGACTTGGATTTCCTAGGAATTGAATATCCTAGGCTCTGATATCACAAAAACTGTCATGCCCCGAGCGCGGAAGGAACCCGGAGATGCGTGATGAGTTTCTATCAATCATGTCAATCAGAGCATTAGTATATTCGACACAAAGACAGAGTGCGCAAAGTAATAATAATCCAATCCTTTATTTCATCAAACCTTCAAAAGTACTTTGTTACAACTTACTTAAAGAAAGTGCTACGACTCAAATAAAGGAAAAGTAACATAATGGACTCAAGAAATAGAAAAGACAAGACTAATCGACGCTTGGAGTGGCTCTATCTCCTCACTCATTGTCATCCCCATCCATTTGGGCCTCGTTATCGGACTTACCTGAAAAATAAGGGAAAACACTAGGTGAGCGAACGCTCAATAGGGATTATATCTCAAGAAGTAACTTGCTTTAAGTAATTTACAGGTTACATGAAATGCAATAAGCTATGCATGCTCGTAAGAAACGAAAATAGAGAGATTGAATTACAAGAGAGTAGAGAATGTATATCAAGTGATAGCGAGTGAACTAGCAAGTCTTTAAAAAAACTCATGTTAAGATAGCAAGATACGCAAGCACGTATAGTTATCAGGTCATGAGATCATGTCAAGAATTGGCCATCATGTTTCAAGCAAACAAACAATACCCTTTCCGGGTCACGCAAGTCACGTCATGTCAAGTCAAATCAAGTTAAGTATGAGATTTATGGAATGTCTATCAAGCTAGTCATGCACTTCGATACAATGCCATACCGTGATCATTACAACTCCCATGGGCACTAGTACTTTCGGGTGCTCCTCCCAGGACCAGATCAGGCCCTATATGCGCAGGCATTGATCATGTATTTTCGACATCCACTATAGTTATGGCCAATATAGAATTTCAAAGGATTCAAGCTTGTATGAACTTTAAGGTAGATTATGTGGAATAAAATTTCAAGGATTGAGCATGATGCGTAAGGACGTACCATGATAGTAACAGTATAACCACAATTCGTATGAAACTAGGTGGAATCGGCTTCCTAAATGGGGTGCCAAGACATTAAGAATAAGCGCTCCTATAACCATGGTCACTCGTTCTTATACATGATAAGGTAGATAGAATTAGTGTCCACAAGTATGACACATCATTCTTAAGGAGTATTAATGGTATGGTTTCCCATTCCATTATTTAAATAGTATTCTCATGACATCAAAACAACATATCATGAGGGCCAGTATACCATGTTTCTTTAGAGTGACATGGCAATCAAGTAGTGTCATGGGTTTTTTAAGGGTACAACCTGCTCGGCTGCCTTGAGGGAATCCAAGGCTAGCGAAGTCTTACGGAGGTCTCTATGATAAAGTCACCGGTCCAAAGGAACAGAAAGTCCCATGGAGGGTTCATCTATCACCGAGAAATAGTGGGTAACCGTGAAACGACGTGAAACATGGGACTATATTCACGGAATGGAATATAGTGCCAACACACATAACCCATTGTCAAAAGGGTTACTGAAAAACACGGAAAACCAAAAAAATTAGAACTATCAGTCAATTGACGCCTGAGCTTGAGTCCTCATTTTATGAATTGACGCCCATGTCTGGGTCGTCAGTTCAATAAATGACGACTATTCACTCAGTCGTTTACCGTTGATATTATCATCTGTAAAATTTCCACTTTTCAGATATTAAGTAATTGATGACTTGCATTAAGTTTTCATTTCATAAAAAGGTGCTCTAGTCAGGGGCGTCATATGTCAAATAAAAGGGCAGTGTATACGTCGTCAATTATCATGTCCAGGAATTTTATGTACGTTTCCATTTCTATTATTTATCACGAATTTGACGCCTAGATGCAAGGGCGTCCATTCTAATAACGACCTAATCAGGGTCGCTAATTCTTTGTCAACTGATTTGCACCGGGCAGGTACAATCACAGACACAAGGTTCATAAAATATGTCTGATCAGGAAACAAATGATATGAACAGATAGAGAAAAATAGCAGGAATTTATGGACACGGTCATGCATTAGTGTACATGTAGGAGTTCATAGTTATTAAATTTGAAACATTGTATAATTATTAACTATCTAGGAAAAGACGACTGTTTGCACGGTCGTTGATTTTAAATGACGCCCTATCTTGGGTCGTCAGTTTCATTCATGCAGTAAACGGAGAAAATTCATTCTAGAAACGAAATATGTAACTCTACAGACCTATATGCCTGTATTCACATAGTAATTATAAGATTTTACTAAGTCTTGAGAAAAGCTACCTTGGTTGAGTGATTTGGTTGAAGACCGATGAAGAACGTTAAGAAAATATGAAGAGAATAACCACGAACGATACTCTATTTTCAACAGAGCAATCGATTTAGAAGGAAGAAGATGCAGCAGCTTGCTCCTCTTGCTCCAGCGGCTGAAGGCAACAGCAGTAGTAGCAGCAACGGTGAAGAAAGGCAACGGCCTTCAAGCCTCCGTGCAGCAAGGAAGAAGAAGGAAAGATGAAGAACAATCGATGTTCTTCACGCAGTAGAAGCAGCCAGAGGAAGAAGCAACAGCGGCAGGAGAAAACGTAGGCGGCAGCAGCAGCTGATCGTTTGTTTGAAGAATACGAACCAACAAGGATTCGATAGAAGAGTTGATATTTATAGGAGAAGGAATCCTAAAGGGTTCTAGGAGTTCGATTGGAACTAAAACTTACTAGGTAGAATTCTTGCTAAGTTAAAATATCCACGTATTGATCCTTTCCCTAAACATACTTACCCAGATAACATCCCTGTTCGAACCAAACACCACCTTTTGTAAATGACGCCTCAGGTTGGGGCGTTATTTATATAATTGACGCCTGTACACACAGACTTCAATTCTTTATATAATGCCTGTCATGGGGGCGTCAATTCTTTAATTAGCGCCTTCATGCAAATCTTCATTTAAATAGCACCTTGATCGGAGGCGTTATTCTCTTATGACTTACTTATCATATGTTCTAAGTATTTATATGAGTTAGGACTTTATCATTAGTTTAAATCTTTCTAGTAGATTTATCATTTTACCCCTTTTTCATTTACCAGGGTTGCTACACGACCACTCCGTTCTGTTGTAGGGTTCTAGGTGATGAGAATTGATGCTCGTAACCCTGCTTCCTCTATCCTGTCCACCAAAAATTACCATTCCACCATTTTTGTCTGCTAGGTCTGCAAAAAGTTATTTATTTCCCGTCATGTGCCTGGAGCATCCGCTATCCAGGTACCATTTATTCTTTGTCACCTTCATGCAGACCTTCACCAATAAGCAAACGAGGTCATTTGATTTGAGTACCCAAGCAAGCTTGGGTCCCTTGATGTTAGCATTCACAAAAGTTTCACTATACTTGCTGAAAAACATGTCATCATCATACTTCATTAGTTGGCATACGTACATGTCATGCCCTACTCTCCCACAATAAAAATAAGTGGGTCTCTTTCTACCAAAATTTTTCCTATTATTTACATGTGTAGAAGTATAGGGGAAACGAGAATTAACAGTTTGTGTATCATTGTATGTGTGTGAACACTCTCCATGATATGGTGAACTCTTAACAGCATAATGAAAAGCATTTTTGTTGCCATGCATGAAATCTAAACTCTTCACACCTTGTTTTTTTCTTTTCCCTTCAACATCTTTTCATTAGCATTTTTCATTTCATCCAAATCTGTGATGAGTTTTTCATTTCTCTTCTTCAATTCTTCCTTGACTTTCTCACATTCGACCATTTTAACATTCAATTCTTCTAGCTCCTTTTTTAACTTATCATGCTTTTCTTGGATTTCATCTTTAATTTTGAGTGCATTTTGTTTCTCTACCGCTAAGCATGAAATTTCATCTTCAAACAAAAGCACTTTTGATTCCAGAGTATCATTGGCATTTTTGAAGTTTTTAACTTGCATGTCAAATAAACTAAATTTCTCACATGAATTAGATGAGTGCATTATTTCATGAACTTTCTTCCTTAAGGTTCTATTCTCATTTTTGACTCGTTTGTATTTTTCATCCAATTCCTCATATGCAAGTTCCCATTGTTCATTTGTGATAAACTCTGAATCAGAAATTACCTGTTCTTGATCGCTCATGGCCATGAGACACATACTCTTCACCAGTTCTTCAATGTCTTCTTCTTCATCGGACGTAGGCTCATCCTCGTCCTCATCGCTCCACGTTGCTTTCATTGCTTTTGGCTTCTTGCCCTTAATCAATTTTTCTTTCTTCTTCTGCAACTCGGGGCATTCACCTCTCATGTGTGTAGACACACTAAAATTGACATCATTTTGAGCATATCTCCTATCGCACTGTGATGCCCCATTTGACCCTCAAATCGACTTATTTGAGTGATTTTCCTCCTTTTTATTGAATATCCAACTTCCCCAAGCTTTCCACATGTTTTTCCATTTTTCTCCAGTTTTTTCTGAGCCATTTCTCCATTTTTTCGGGCCTTAAATCAAATGGGGGAAGGGACCCGGGCGTCATTTAAGTAACGCCCCGTCAGGGGGCGTCATTTCTTTAATTAGCGATCGTCTGTTCGGTCGTCAATTCTTGTTCAATTCCGAACTCCAGAAGCACCCCTTCCTTTCCTCACTTACACTCCTTTTTCACTTGGGAAAGAGTTCCTATGGCTTCCTAATATTGAAAGGACACTTGGAGGAAGGATCCCCCTTTCCATCCTACCAAAACTAAGTTTTCTAATTTTTTATGGAATTAATTCCGAATTTCCCTTCTTTCCTCATTTAACCTCCTTTTCCACTTGGGAAAGGGTTCCTATGACTTTCCAAGGTTGAAGGGACACTTGCCTAATGCTTATCTCTTCCAAATTCTAACTAAAACATGTTTTCTTATTTTCTCTTGATTTAATTCCGAATTTCACTTCCTTTCCTCATTTAATCTCTTTTTCCACTTGGGAAAGGGTTCCTATGACTTTCCAAGGTTGAAGGGACACTTGCCTAAGGTTTATCTCTTCCAAATCTAACTAAAACATGTTTTCTTATTTTCTCTTGGATTTAATTCCGAATTTCACTTCCTTTCCTCATTTAATCTCTTTTTCCACTTGGGAAAGGGTTCCTATGACTTTCCAAGGTTGAAGGGACACTTGCCTAATGTTTATCTCTTCCAAATTCCAACTAAAACATGTTTTCTTATTTTCTCTTGATTTAATTCCGAATTTCACTTCCTTTCCTCATTTAATCTCTTTTTCCACTTAGGAAAGGGTTCCTATGACTTTCCAAGGTTGAAGGGACACTTGCCTAATGTTTATCTCATTTCAAATCCCACTAAAACATGTTTTTCTAATTTCCCTTGGAATTAATTTCGAATTTCAACCCTATAAATAGGACTCCTCTCTCCCTTGTGTTAAGAGATAAAAGATCAATTCAAGGGGAGGTGCTGCCGGACCAAAGGCTCAAGGAGGAAGACTCCCATGCACCTAAAAGCTTCATCCACGGAGTTCTTCTTCCTCTATTGAAGATTTGAAACCTCTACATCCACAGAGTTCTTCTTCCTCTATTGAAGATTTGGAGCC
Source organism: Amorphophallus konjac (assembly GCA_022559845.1). Lineage (NCBI taxonomy): Eukaryota > Viridiplantae > Streptophyta > Magnoliopsida > Alismatales > Araceae > Amorphophallus > Amorphophallus konjac. The sequence continues at coordinate 294,144,902 of CM040118.1, forward strand.
TCTACATCCATGGAATTCTACATCCTCTTCTTCCTCTATTGAAGATCTTGAAGCCAATTGGAGAAACCACTAAGCTTTCCCCCTCCTATCTCTTATTTTTCTTTAGTTAATTGCATGCATCATTATTCCATCTCTTCCTTTTATTTCTTTTTATCTCCATGTTGAGATCTCCTTAGTGCAACACTTGCACACCTCCCTATTTGCATATCATTCATCATATCTCCCATACCCTTTTGCATAGGGGTTTAAAGGCCAAACACCAATAAGGTGTGTTCATATCCATGCTTTCTATGTCCATATTTACATTTAGATTTGATGCTACACATCTTGGTTTCTAATCCATGTTTGTTTATTGGTGTTTGTTAATTTTGCAAGGGTAATCAATCAAGGAAAACTCTCTTCATCGGCCGGCCGATAGAAAGAGAAGGTGCACTCACAATCTCCCCCACATTTAAGGTATTTATATCGCGATCCCTCCATTGATTATTTGTTATATCCTTTGAGGCCCTCGCATCTCTGGCGATCACATTCCCCTTAGCATCCTCGCATGCTCCCCTTTTCTCCCTCTTTTCCCATTCTTCTTCTATTCATTTTTTCTTTTTCCCTTTTAATTGTTCTAAGTGGATTTCTTAGAATCTACAATGTGCCCCATCTTCTTGCACTCGTAGCACATTACTTCAGTCACTTTTAGTGGTTCATTCCTTTGCTTCGGTTGCTTCTTTCCTTTCTTGAACTTTCCGCCAAATCTTCTCCTTTGGCGCAGAAACTATCTAACTCTTCTTGTCAACATGGCAACTTCCTCATCGTCAGTGGTTCCCATTGAATCCTCTTGGCTTGAGATGGACTCCGGGTTTGCCTTTAATGCGATGAACTTCTTCTTGTCCTCTTCCGTCCTCTTTATGTTAATCTCATAGGCCATTAAAGACCCTATGAGCGCATCCACGGTGAGGGTAGACAAATCCTTCGAATCCTCTATCACAGTTGCCTTGGTGAGCCAGCTTGGTGATAGGGACCTCAGCACTTTCCTTACCAAATCCATATCTTTAAACTCCCTTCCGAGTGACTTCAACCCATTTATGATCTCAATGAGACGTGCGAACATCTCGGAGATATTCTCTTCCTCTTTCATATGGAATAGCTCGTTCGATTGACGGCTCTCTATCTTACACCCCGCAAACCTGGGTCCGGGGGAGGTGCTACCCAATTTTCCTCAGAATTATGGACTTAACGAAAACTTGAGTTAATGCTAAAACAAGCACATCAGACGCAAAGGAGCAACACGAATAATGGACACAACGTTGATACAGATATATCAAACACAGGGGAATCAAGAACAAAATCTGCATCTCAAACTCCACTTAACTTCCTGCTACATTTGCATGAATAAAAGGAAAGAATGAAAGAGTTCCATGGGTTCATCCCAAACAAAAAGAAAGAGCATAAGCATATTCTATGCACCATAAACAAGAACAAACCCCAAATGCATAATAAACTCCACCCTTGCTTAATAGATCCCCACAATCCATTCTGCAAAAAAAAAAATGAATGCGAGAAATCTGTCAAAACATGAAGAGAGTGGTTCTGCCAAGCTGCATGCGTCGACTCCAAAGACCGCGTGCGTCGACTCCATGCCCATCCCAGCCACGTCGTTTTACCTATGTATACATATTAAAAACAAAAAAAACTCATGAGGACGGGGTGAACTGGCGCGCCCATTGGGGTGCCGGATCACCTCTCCCCTATTTCTCTCTCTCTCTCTCATCCCCACGCCATTTTAACCCCTTACTAACACACAGCACACCTCATACTGTATGTCACCACTATCATGCATTTCTCACCTTTAACCATCTATTATTCACCTAAACCAGCTATTTGTTACCCATACAAACCCATCTGTCACCGTTAGCCATCTCTTTTTCACCCAAACAAGCCATTTGTCACCTAAACAGCCTATTTTTCACCCTTATCCAACTAGTGTTCACCCAAACTAGACATTTGTCACCTCCTTCCCATGCCGTTTAACCATCTCCTCTCCCATTAAAAAAAAAGAAGAACAACAACACTCTTCAAGTGGGTGTGAATCGGCGCACCCATTTGCGCGCCGGATCACACCTTCCCCCCGCGCCATTCTACCCTTCACCATTCACACTCCCCTCATGTAACACCCATCCCCCCATTCCTCTTTATTAAAATAAAACTAAACCAAAACAGGTGCACAGCTCACACACTTGCAGTAAAAAAAACAAGGAGGAAACAAATAATCAAAAAAAAGGGAGGAACATATAAGATGAAGGGCATCCAAAACACTAAATAATCAAACATAAGAAAGGGTACTAACAATAGTTAAATAAAAGAAAATAAAACAACCCAAAAAAATGTGAGAACGGTAACAAAAAAACAAAACAAAATACATCCGCACACCTAGTTGAATAAAAAAAAATCCAATAACCAAATAAAAAAGGGAGATAGCAAAAATAATAAAAAATAATATAATAATAAGAATAAAAACATGATAGTGTCCGCTCCAGGGCCCTCGCTTGCCCGAACCCGATGAAAGGAATATCAATGACGCCCCGCTAAGTCGGATGTGGACCTTGGGAACCATCCCGATATGGCCGTGATCCGACATTGCCTAGGGCGGATAGTTCATCAAACTTGACCCATTTCTACCGGGATCTAATCCCGCACTCTTATTAAACTTGCCAAATACTCGGCATACATTCGCGCAGTTTTATAGCCGTCCTTTTTTTATGTCAAAAATTCGGACTTCCGTTCGAACATGAAATGGACCACGAGTGACCGACATATCTTTGAACGTTTACACCCCAATGTCGGGTCTGTCTAAACGCAGTTTGAGATTTCATTATCTTATTTCGTCAATATTAAACCTCAGGCTGTAAGGCCCCTTTTCCTGGTGTCTAATCAAGGGTTTTTCCCTCTCTGAGGGGATGTAATTAGCGTCGTGGCCTTTATGGCACGATAGATTTTTGTCCCAACATGAAATTCACAATCATCTGATCAGTCAGACGGCACGCACCGTGGCTTCTTTGAAGCCCAAACAAATCGTCACTATGTGACTGGCACGCCCACACACTAAATAAACCAAATAAATGAATAAAAGAATGAACAAATGAACAAATAAATTAAACAAAAGAGGTGTTCCAAAAGTGCGTCCACAGGTCTATATCTTGCTACTTGTGTTATTACTTTGGTTTTATCGCATGTTTCATCGTATTTCCTTTATCTTCCCGTCTAGAGTTAAAATGTTAATCACTTTAATATTGCCTTCATCTTGATACGAAGATACCTACTGGGCAAGTGTGCTCATTCCCTACTTTTTCAATCTTTTTAGGAAACTCTAGCGGGGATTCAGACTACTCAAGTGACGGTTCCGAGAGTGATTGATGGTTCGAGAGAAGCCATAGCTGGTCTAGTCAAGAGTCTTGTTACCTTCACTGTAATAGGCAGTGAAGTTGATCATGTTATGTAATTTTTCTTTTTTCTTGAGTCTAGAATTAAAGGAGTCAAGTGTCTTGTAAACTTTGATTATTCTGATTCAATAAAAGTTGAATTTTGAGTATACAACCTTGTGCATTCATCTTTTATGTGGATGTATTATTATGCTCTGATTATATTGCTAGCTTGAGGCGTATTGCCGGCTATTCACATTCCCGACTTAATTCCGCTGTGTTGGCCCGGTTAGGAAGGTAATCAAGAGGGGGGTGAATTGATTGCCCACCCTTTTGAACAAAATAAAATTTAACTACACAGATGGTAGAACAACGATGACACTTTCTCAATAGAATGCAAGGATTATGAAATGAGAATTATATCTTCTCCAAGTTCAGATTAATGTGCAATGATAATCAGCCAACCACTCACAGCTTTCCAGCGCAAAACAATGATCACTCAGATAAAAATAACGATTCGGACAAATGATGAAACTCACAGCTCACCGATTCACACTCGTAACACGAACGGATAAAGTATAACATCAATCACACACAAAGTAACCCATGGCACAAGCAATTTTTAGGTGGTTCGGACACACCTAAGTGCCGTCCTACATCCACCCCTCTCAACTCGAGAGGATTCCACTAACAACGATGCACGACAGTAGCAACCACCACACACACACGGGCACAACGGCCCACCACACGTGGGTGCTCGCACAACGACGAGAGACCTCACACACGGAGCAAGCTCCGAAATCGTTTAAGAAGAAAAGGATATGAAAATATATTTCACAGTTCAAGATTAACAATCTATGCTCCAAGGTAACTAAGAAAATGGATAGACAAGATCTTCCCCTTTGATATTCACGCAACTAGGAGATTAAATGGAAGGGTGCTATAGAATGGAAGCATAAGAGAGAAAGAAGTCGGCCCCCTTTGATGAAGTCCGCCCAAGCAAGGAGATGGTGGAGAGCAGCAGCGGCTTCCTTCCAGCTTCGAGCTCGGGGACGAAGGATGCAGAGCTTGGGGTGTGACATTCATCAAAAGATATTCAATGCAAATCATTTAGTGTAGAACAAAGTGTCTTTGTCAAAACACTCAGCAAATACCACGGGGCACAACACGCTGCATATCTCGGAGCGTGACAGAAAGCTTCAGCCAACCCATTGGCATGTGGATTCTACGGAGTAGACATCCTCCAATCAATTTTGTATTTTTCGGTCAATCTGTAGACCTTCTGATTCCGGAAGTGACTTCCGTTGTCTGAAATAATTTGGTTGGGGGTACCAAACCAGAATATTACATTTCGATGGATAAACCTGACCACGATTTCTCCTGTCACTTCCTTCAAAGCCACAGCCGCTGCCCATCGGGAGAAGTAGTTTGTTGCCGCTAGAATATATTTGCATCCTGAGGAGGATGTAGGCAGTGGGCCTACCTTGTCTTTTCCGCACTGGGCAAATGGCCAGCTGGGAGATTATTTCGAACCATTTCATGAGGGGCTCTCTCCAGTCGGGTGAGCCGACTACTTCCGCTGTCGCAGCCTCATATTCTTCTTCTTCTGGCTCCTCCACCATACTAGGAACCTGGCGTCTGTTTATCACATGTATACTAAGTGACCCATCTGGCGGGATAGCCAATGAGTTCGCCAACTTTGCTAATGCATCAGCCTGTGTGTTTTGGCCTCGGTCGACGTGGTTTATTTCAATGAAATAGAACCACTGTATGAGCTACTTCGCCTTGGCATGGTAGGGGAGTAATTCAGGCTTTTGGACGTCAAATTATCCTTGGATTTGCTTGACGATCAGCATTAAATCGTCGAAGACTCGCAACTTTCGGATCTCCATGTGAAGAGCAACCTGGAGTCTGATTATTAGAGCTTCATATTCCGCCTCATTGTCCGTGCATGGCTTGTTGATGGAGCATGAGGTGTGCAACACTTCTTCCTCCGGGGACTTTAGGTAGATGCCATCCCTGGCTCTTATTCTTGATTGCCCCGAAGAGGATATTTCTGCTCTAGAGGCCCCATCGAAGTATAGTTGCCAGGTGGCCTGACGGACCTGGTCCACCTCCAGCGTCTCTTCCTCGGGGAGCTCTGTGATTAATAGTGAGTCTTCAGGCACTAGGTGTGCTGCAAAGAAATCCATGATGGCCTGGCCTTTAATGGCCTTCTGCGACACATAAGTGATGTCGAACTCCATGAGGATGACATCCCATTTGCCTAATCGCCCTTTTAGGATTGGCTGGGAAAGGATGTATTTGACCGAGTCGGCTCTGGATTTCAGCCGTACTTCATGCGACAACATATAGTGTCTCAGCTTCTTGGCCGCAAAGACCAATGCAAGGCAAACCTTTTCAATTGGGGTATATTTTCCTTCCGCTCTGACCAACCTTCGCCTGAGGTAATAAAGGGCTTGTTCTTTCCCGTCGTCGTTGTTCTGGGCAAGCATTGCCCCCATTGAGCACTCGGTGCCAGCTATATATAAGACTAGCGGCCGCCCCCTAACGGGTGCCCCCAGAAATGGTGGGGTCTTTAAATATTCTTTCAACTGGTCAAACGCCTTCTGACATTCTTGACTCCAACAAAAGGGTGTGTTTTTCATCATCAGCTTGTGGAACGGCTGGCACCGCCCGGACATGTTAGAGATGAACCTACGTATATAAGCCAACCGGCCTTGTAGTGACCTTAGTTCTCCCAAATTCTTCGGAGGGGGCAGCCCCTGCATGGCTTTTATTTTGGTAGAGTCTATTTTGACTCCCCTGTACCTGATGACGAAGCCCAGAAATTTCTCACTGGAGACATCGAAGGCACACTTCATCGGGTTCATTTTCAGCTTGTATTGCCGCAGTCATTCAAAGATGACTCAGAGGTCATTCGGGTGATCCTCTCTCTTTCTAGTCTTGACGACCAGGTCATTAATATAACATTCGACTTTATCATACAGCAGCTCATCGAATATTTTGGTCATCGCCTGCTGGTACGTGGCGTCTGCATTCTTGAGGTTGAAGGGCATCCTTTTTTAATGGAATATCCCTTTAGGTGACCGGAAAGCCGTGTGGATTCGTTTATGCTCTACTATCCAGATTTGGTTGTATCCGGAGGACCATTCCATGAATGACAAGGCCTCGTGGCTAGCGGTTGCATCGATCATGACTTCGGTGATGGGCACCGGAAAGTCATCCTTTGGACAAGCTTTATTCAAGTCCCAAAAATCTACACAGATCCTGATTTGACCATTTTTCTTCTTGACCGGCACAATATTGTCCAGCCAAGTGGTATATTGATTTTCAGCTATGAAGTCGACATCTATGAGTTTGTCGACCTCCTTGTAGATTTGGTTTATTAGTTCTGGCCTCATTCGCCGAGGTGGCTACTTCACTGGCTCAGCGCTGGGGTCAATGGTCAGTACATGCTGGGCTACTGTAGGACTAAGGTCTGACATTTCTTTATAATTCCAAGTGAAACAGTCGCGGAACTCTTGAAGTAGCTTTATGTAGTGCCCTTTCTCCTCTGGCAGTAGAAGAGCGCTAAGAAAGGTCGGCCTGGGATCATTTTCCGTGTCGAGATTCACTTCGACCAGCTCATCGACAGTAGCCTGGTCGTCATCTTCAATCTCCGGGGGAGCTGGGAGTAAGTCAATGAAGCCTTCATTCTTTTCTTCTTCTTCGAGTGCATCATAGACGCCCTCTTGTTCTATTTCATCTGGAGGTGGGGCTTCGGGCTTTACTCCTTCTGGGCTGCCCAGTTGCTGGGCTTACCGAGGATGCAGCCCCGCGATTGATGCTTCGGCCTCCGTGTGTTCCATATCCTGGCCAGTAAGCATAGCACCCTCTGGGGCGGGGGTATATTCTTTTGCCCCCAATACTTGTGAATCAGCCTCGGGCATTGCAACAACTTCCGTGGACATGGACTCCCAGCACCTGCACGAGGCAGCATGCTCTTGATCATTGTGTGCCTGTAGTGGAGGCAGGCAAGTGGCCTCCGACTCGGCGCATGATTCTGCGAGTTCACGATCTCCCGGGTGTTCATCATAAATTGCCCCCAGAGAGTCCTCGCTTGTTGAGACGGAGATGGAGAGCATATTGACTTCGTAATAGTCTTCTACGGAGAACCCCAATCCTGGATGCTGGGTGATCTACAGTAGGTCTCTGTCCATGTTTGGTGGATACCACATTTCTTTGAACATTTTATTCTGGATAAAGGATTAATGAAAAGGAATTATTTGTCTCATGGCCATTTCGACCACGCGGCCGGCTACGTACGGAAGTCCCATAATCGGGACAAGAGGGTCACATGCTTCTTCGTGGAATCTACAGTCATCATCCCCCTTTACTGGTTGCTCTTCAGCTACATAGAAGATGGTTGGCTGGCCTTCTAGGTTAGGAACCTCTAGGATTTTCAGCAATTCGACTGTTTGACAGTCGGCCTCTATTATGGGCTTAATGATCCCGGACGGGACTTTGACATCCCCGAGTAAGCTTTCAAGCTCTTATGCCTCTGGTACGGGGTAGATATCGGCTAGAATTGCCCCGAGCACGTCTTTTGCCTTAGAAATAAGTAACACTTCTGGAGGGTCCACAAGATCAGGCGGCGGCAGAGGGAACCACTCACTGGGATCCACCTTCTTCTTCCCCTTGTCTTGGGATGCGTGAGGAGTTTGTTTTGGCTTCTCAAGGTACAACGAGGCATCCAGTAGGTGGCACTCGAACACCTCGAAAGGATGCATATCAGCAAATATCCTCTCTTTTTTCTCATTGCGGGGATACTTTATTCATTGATGGAGGGTAGAGGGTACCACCCGGTTCTGGTGCAGCCATGGCCGTCCCAGCAACGTCTTGTATGAGGTGTTGGAGTTTATTACATGGAATTGCACCTTTGTAGTGAAGTCGTCGAGTGAGAGGTCAAACTCTGCTACACCCATGGGTACTTCGAACTTCTGATTAAAATCAGCAATCTTCATGTTCCTGACCTCGATCAGGTGCACGTCAAAATAATACTTATGGTACACCCAATAGGGAAGTATATTGACTGCTGCCCCCGGGTCAACCAAAATTCTGTTTATGGGTTTCCCATTTATTTTTCCCCTCATGTAGAGTGGTCTATTGTGACTGCAAGTGGGTAGAAGCATATCCTCATCCGTGAAGGTCACGGACGCCCCGTGCTGCATCTCTGTAAAACAACTTTCGAAGTATGCCAGAGTCTACAGTGCTGCAATGACGGCCTGTCGAGTTTCTTCATCTAAGGAGAGTATTTCCCAGACAATGAACCTTGCCGGGATCCTCTTTAGCTGCTTCACTATTCTGTTGCTAGCCCTGACATTGGCCAGCTTCATCTCTTCGGCTCTACTGCGGCCGCCATCGTTTGGTGCTTGGGGAGCCGGCTCGCAAGGTGGCTCATTTTCTCCCCCGCGTGCTGCCCAGACCTGTGGCACCAGTTGGGCTGTTTCTCTTTCTTACATAAATTTGGAAAGGTGTGGGATATCATCACGATCTTTACTTGCCAGAGGAGGGGCAGTTGTATGCAAGGCGGGAGAGCTATTGGCTTGTGGGTCCGCCCGGGGGCCTGGCTGCTTACCCTTTCAAGATAGCATGAATTCGGCAAATGAGGGGACGCCTCAGCCGCCTGCATTTTCAGGGTAGAGCCCCGGTGGGGGCGGAACTTCTATGCCTTTGACCTTGGGCTCGGGCACTTGATATGGTTGTTCTCCCCTGAACAGGATATTGTGACCAGCTTGGGGAAGGCGCCCCCATCTCCTTCCCAACCTGGTAGCATGTTGAGAAGTGGAGGCCTCAGCTTGATTTGCCTCCGCCAGCTCGAGGCGTATTTCTTCTTCATCCTCCTCGAGGGATAGAGTTGTTTCAAATAATGCTGTCAAAGTGTTGCAGGAGACGGTGATGCCTTTTCTCTTATTCTTCGATATTCTTTTCTTCTTCTTCTTTTCTTTGGCGGCTGGTAGTTGCTCCTGCGGAAAGTCACCCCCACAGGGGTGGCTCTTCCGCTCCGACTACAGCTTCTGGAGCCAACTCAAGGGATTCAAGCTGCTCCCATGGGACATATTCTTTTAACTCCACTGGCTGGATTTTGGGTTGCTCATATTCCTCAAGCTCGTCGATGATTGCCTGAAGTCGCTTGAGTGCAGGGCTGGCTTCTTTGTGCACCGATATAGGGGTTCGTTTCTTCTTGTTGTTGGTGAGTATCCTCATGACAATTCCAGGAGCTGTTTCAGGCCACACCGGGGTCACCATCGGTGGAGCCCGCTGAGGGATTATGCCCCTTATTTGAATTCCCGAGCTGGGTCGGGGCATTGGCCTTCTTCTTCTTGCCTTTGCCGGGATAGTGTGCCAGGTTCCCGAATCTTTTACTGGTGCCAAGGCGTAGGCTTCATATGTACACTGGGTACTGGCCTCCGACAACACTGGTATAGGGATACCATGTTGATTGTCATCGCGAAGGTAGGCATCTCATGCGGCTGTGGGGGATCAACTTGGTACTCCCCCATTTGTAGTTTCCCTTTTTTGATCAATGACTCGATGACGTCTTTGAAGATGTAGCATTCCTCGATAGCATGTCCGAGCATTTGATGATACGGGCAGAAACGAGGGTTTTCCTTTCTCTTCAAATCACCAGGCCTCTTCGGCTCTGGCAATGTGATTTTATTATACTTGGTGGCCCATTCGAAAAGAACTCAAGTTTTATCTCGGGGGAAGGAGTATAGCTTCTTTTCCATCTTCTCCCGTAGGGAGGAGCCATCTCGTCGTTCGGTAGGCTTGGCCGGGGGAGGCTTAACTGCCTCTTTATCTTTTTCCTTCTGCTCTTTAAAGGTTTTGAAGTCCACGGTATGCACTTCTTGAGGCACCGGCCACTTTTTAGCTTGCCTTGACTTCTGGTTTGAGCAGGTTTGGCAGTATCGGCCGAATTCGATACATTTCGGCCGAAATGTATCGGTTTCGACCGATACCGATCTGAAACTAGACCAAATCATTGTAGCATGTCCGAAACCATTAAAAAAATACTTTTTAAATGGTTTCGGATGAAACCATTAAGGGTTTCAACCGAAACTAACATGTTTCGGTCTGAAACCGGATGGTTTCGGCCAAAAATAGACCTTGACATTATTTTTTTAGTTTTTTAAATGGTTTCAACCGGTTTTGGCAGAAACCAAAATCGGTACCAAAACCAATACTACCTTCCTTGGGTTTGAGGTTGCAGGAGCGGAGGAGTACCTAGAGAGGAATGTCTCGATCTCCGCAACAGCATTATTCAACCGGTCGAATGATTTGACCTCAGTGCCAATCATTCTTTCTAGGACCTCCCTCTTCAGATTCTATTTACTAATCTGGACTGCATCCTCCTGGTGCGGGGGACGTCTGCATCTCATGCTAAGATTTCTCCACCTCTTAATATATTTCAGGGCGGACTCATCGTTCCTTTGCCTGGTAGAATAGAGTTCTGCCACGATCACCTCCCGTTCGGCGATGTAGAATCTCTCTTTAAACTTCTTCTGCATGTCGGACCGATCAGTGATAGATCCAGCGGGCAGACTTGAGTACCACTTAAAGGCTACCCCGTTAGTGTGGACTCGAAGAATTTGAGGAGATATGACTCGTCAGTGGCCAAGTCACCCATCACATTAACATAGTAGGCGATGTGCTCCCTCGGAGACCCTTGCCCATTGAACTTCTCAAACTTTGGGGGCTTAGTGATGCCCAGAGGCAGTCGCTTGGCGGCATGATGCGGCGGGTATGGGACCCGATAAACATCGAACGGGGTGTGGTCACCATCGCCTCTCTCCGCCAACTTCATTTCTATCATTTGCTCCAGCATTAATTTATTCACCGCCGTCGAGTCAACCGGGCTTTGGTAAAAGTGAGCCGGCTGCGCTTGCGGCTTTGTCAGCATTGTTGCCTGTGGTGCAATGGTGGATCCCTGGTACGGGAAAGCTGGGGTTGCACCGTGGCGGCATGCTGTTGTTGATGAGGGGGGATGCCTTCAGTGTAGCGAGGCATCTGTGGGGACATCGCCGCTTGTGGGGAGGCATTAGAAGCTTGGCCATTGGCCCCAGATGTCTCAGGCGGTATTTCAGCTTGCCCGGATGCCGATGGGTGAGTATTCCTCTCACTCAGTTACTTCTTTAGCATTTCGATTTCCTGCTGGTACTTCTGCAGCGGCGCCAATATGGCGGGATCATACCTAGAGGGGCTGGGGGTGGCTCCTCTTTCCTCAATCGGGGCCTCCTCGGATGACGTGGATGGCATCCCGCTATTATCTCCAGTAGTGATAACATTGGCAGTTAGGGATGCCGTAGTCTCTTCGGGGATGGTTCCTTCGTTAAGGGTTTGTAATGCCTCACCTGCCGCCCTCCTTCTTCGGGTGAGAGGGCCTTGCCTCTCTACGAGCCTAACCACTTATTCATGTTCCGTGGGTAGAGCTCCATAACGACCGAACACCCCGGCCATGTTGCAGGTGTAAATCAACATATTTCCACCTCTCCTTGCTACCCTTCTTGACAGCTTGTTTGGGAAAGTGAGCCTATCAAAGACGGACCTCCGGGCTTTCATTTCTCCCCAAGGTGGGGATTGATGGTGGCCATCTAAGCAATTCCTCAATTCTGCGTTGGGCAGAGATCGAACTTCATCTTCTTCGCGTGCAGCGGCCATGGCCCGCAATAGTGTCTGTTGGCCTAGAGGGGTGTTTCTCAGGCCCCGCAGGTAGCTTCTCATAGTTTCATTCACTTCCTCCCACGCTTGCATGGAGGAAAAGGCAAGTGATATCACCCTTGCTTGGCAACGGGCTTATAGGTTGAATGCCTTAGGCAGGCAGCCTTGTGGTAGTGTATGGAATGTTGGTGACGGATGTTCCTCAGCGGTGCTAATGTAGCAGGCGCCGGTTGATAAACTGGGGCTGCTGGCTCAGCCCGATCTTCCTTCCTTGGCCTCTTGTAATGGGCCCTTTCCGGCCTTGCCCAAGCTGGTGAGGTAATCTGGGTGCCCTTAGGTACCCAGACCTATTTGAGTTTTGTCGGTGTCTGGGCCGGTGGATTTTTCAGCCCCTTGGTCTTATTAGGTCTTCTCCTGTCCAACCCCTCCAGCGGCTGGAAAGAGTTCCGTATGGGAACAGTCGGAATGATCCACTATGGGACTACCTCGGCTCAGTGGCCGTTCAAGTGAACCTGGACGCTTCCGATGATAACCGATTTGCCGGAATTGGACACCTGCCCTCTAGTAGCAGCAGCATTGACAATGCTCCTCCAGAGCCTCCTTTGGTGGGACACCGACCCCTTGTTGGATAGGCCGGTGGATGAGTGCACATGGTGCACGTAGCAGCTCGGCGTCCCAGTTGGGACGTGACCAGCAATGTTGTTTGATAACCCAGTAGCGGCAGGTCCGGTGGCGATGGCTCCTAGGATGGGAGTGTTGCTTTCCTCGGCGTCGGGCCCCTCCGTATCCAACAAGTCCACGAAGGTGACTCCCAAGAAATTTGGAAAACAAACAACAGGAGGGAAGCTCCCGAAGCTGATCGGAATGGCCAGGTACCCGTCCATGGCGTGGCTTTCAATGACCAACGGTCCGAATGTGACGGCCATCGTGACCGTCGGAATGCAACCTGCATTTGTAGACTAAATAATTAGTATTTGAAGAAGGGGCCGTGGGGCCCTTAGTCCTGGCGAAAAGATGAAGGGTGGTTTTTGTCCCACCGGGCGTGCCAGACTTGTGGACGCACTTTTTGAACATCTATTGTTTATTCATTTGTTTATTCATTTATTTAGTGCGTGGGCATCCCAGTGACAGAGTGATGGTTTATTCGGGCTTCGAAGAAGCCGCTGGTGCGCGCCGTCTGACTGATCAGATGAAAGTGAGTGTCGTGTCGGGACTAAAACCTGCCATGCCATAAAGGCCACGACGTTAATTACATCTCCCCGAAGGGGAGAAAACCCTTGATTAGTCGTTAGGAAAAAGGGCCCTAAAGCCTAGAAAGAAATTAATAGGATGAGATAATGAAAATCTTGAATTATATTAAAGCTATGTGTTAAGGGTGTGAGTATTCAAATCAGGTTGGTCACTCATTGACCATTTCGTGTTTGGATGGAAGTCCTTATTGAAAGCGTGACGAAGATGGAGATAAATCCCGTGCAAATGTCTGTCGGGTGTACGGCAAGCTTGATAAGAGAGTGGGATCAGATCCCAGTGGGGACCGGTCAGGTTTCAGGGGGGGTATTGGCCCAAAGCAAGGTTGAGCCATGACCATGATGGGGGATGGCTCCCAATGTCCAAGCCCAGCCTGCAGGGGCGTTGTTGATATTCCCTTGTACAGGGTCCAGGGGAGATGAGGTCTCCGAAATGCACGCCAGCACATGGGTGTTTTGGCTTTTTGTCTTGTTAGCTTTAATTCCATTTGAGTATGGATTTTATTCCACTTACATATTCTTTGTCATTTTCTTTGTTTAGATTGTATCACCAAGGCCCTATCTTTCTTATTATTATTAATCCCTTATTATTATTATTATTTACTATTATTGTATATTTTTTATTTATTATTATTATTTATTACCTCGCCCAAGGTGGAGTCGACTCTGCCTAAGGCAGGGTCGACCCTGCCTTGGGTTGAGTTGACTCTGCCTAAGGCAGGGTCGACTCTGCCTAAGGCTGGCGGAGTCGACTCCGCCTAAGGGTCAAAGCATTTCATTCTTTCTTCTTTTCTTTTTTTTTGAAACAGGGAGTTCGGTCGACCGAGAAAGGCAATTCGGTCGACCGAACCTCCCAGACACGGGAGGCCCGCTGGATGGGTCGACCCAGCAACACACTGCGTCGACCCATCTGTGGATCGGTCGACCGAAAACCCAATTCGGTCGACCGCCTCAGTGGACAAGTCGACTTCCCTTATAACAAATTTTATTCATGTTGTGGGCCCCTCTTGTGAGGTAAAGGGATATGCATATTGTTGACATGTTTTCCCACCTTTCTCCTTCTTTCCTTCCTTTTCTAAAATTAAAGATGTAAAGACAAGCGGTGTGAAGGAAGAGAGGAAGGATAGAAAAGTGTGTGATCGTGATCGCCACCAAGACACGGGTATCGGATGGTAAGACGTACCTTGGAAAAGGGGAGAAAGTACTCGCCTGATGTTCAGCACTGACAGGTGTAGACGGTCCTGGAAGATCCACTCTGTGGATAGGACGGTCTCTCGACAGATCGCTCAAAGCGCCGAAGTAGGAAGCGGGACAAAGATGAGTCTGGCGATAGCACGGTTCGCAGACGGCCGCAATAAGGCGTTACACGGTCCTATGTGGGCCATGTATACCTGTAGACGGGCGGACGACAACTGTTCGATGCTGCCAAACTCCAAAGCGTAGGATCTAATCCTCCACCCCTTCCGGCCGGCCAGAGAGGATGGGCCCCGTGTTAGGATGATGCTGACCTGCAAAACAAAGTAGGAGACACGAAAATGATACCCAAATTAGCCCTAAGGAGTGTAGCAACTATAAAGAAGAATGGAAAATAAGCGCGATAACATGGAATGGGCGATACTTGGGAGGTTTTTAAACACCTAAAGGCCGTTAAAACAAATGGGAGGGTGTGAAAAATGATGTGAGTGTTGGGACTCCTCTGGGTTGATAAGCAGTTCGTGCACTGCTTTGTGATGAAATGGTTTGATGATTGACAATAGTTGTTTTGATGACTAGCAACAGTGGTGTGTGACTTAGTTGACTTTTTTTCTATATACGATGGTGTAAGTATTTTGATGCATTCATATGTCAGATAATCATATTTTTGATGCATTCATATGTCAGATAATCATATCAATGGTGTGTGCATCTTAGTCTGTGCTTTGAATAGAGTCGGTGCAACACATGGTTAATTTTGCATTGAGTCTGTGCAATCCTCGCTGATGCACACGACTAAGTCGGTGCAATTCTTCTCGATGCACGCCACCGAGTCGGTGCAACCTCTGCACCAGGCACTTAGAGTCGGTGCAATATGTCTCAGGTAACTCGGTGCATAGAAGTTCATGCATTCTCCTTTTACACATTAAGTCTGTGCAAGTCAAGCATTCTGTGTGAATAAGTCTGTGCAAGCTCAGGCACGGGGCATGCTAAGTCTGTACAACGTCTTCTGTGGCAAGTCATCAGGTCAGTGCAATACTTGCCCATTGCACACACTCAGCCGATGTATCCGTAGGTCTTGTGTTGAAACCATGTCTGTGCATCTGTTTTTGAAGAGATGATTGAGTCTGTGCATGTGTATGTAAATACCACAATTGAGTCCGTGCATCAAAATCTCTATTCTGTGCAATCTCCTTTTTATATCGTATAATTGTCTGAATATGACATTATATCTGATGCCTTGACATGTGCCTTTTCGTAAAGACTAAGAAGGGCACGTGATCCAAGATTGAAGAAAGTGCCAAGATCGTGACACGTGGAAAGCAGCTATGCTGAGATGCCGCCACGTGACGAAGGTGTTTGGGCGGGAATTGTGGTGACCACACGCCCTATCCTTCTACTGCTCTATAAATAGGAAGCTTCTTCCTCAGGAGAAGGGTGATCGTGAACATACTTCGAAAGAACAGAAGCAGAGAGAGCTTGCACTATCCAGAGAGAAGAGAAAAAGAAGAAAGAGAGAAGAAGAGAAGGAGAGAGCTGAAAGAGAGATGTCTGAGAGAATACTGTGAGTGTTTGTTCCTCAGTCTCTCAGTTTAGAACCGGAGCTGAAATTGCTCAGTGTTGAGCTACATTCCCCTAGTGGGTTCTTTTGTTTCTTCATTTTTTTTATTTTTCGTTTCTGAAACTGCGTTTTCAAGCTGTGTGTCAGCGGAGCAAGCTGTGAAGCTCAGCGGTTTGCAGAGGTGGATTCCTCTGGTCGGGTAAAGCTGTAAGTCCCCAGCGGTTTGCAGAGGAGGATTCCTCTGGACGGCATAAGCTGTAACGCCTAGCGGTGTGTAGGGTTTTGACCCCAAAGCTGTGGATCAGCGAAGCTGTGCATCAGCAGTAGAAGTCACATTCCGGTTTGGAGTGTGGGGTGGACGTAGATCTCGGGTTTGAGATATAACCACCTTAAAAATCTCTGTCTACTGTGCGATTGCTGTGTGGTTTGTGTGCATCCTGTTTATTTCTTCGATCCATAGTAGATGAATGCTTAGGACCGTCTTGATCTAGATCTGTTAGGTTGACTTCCATTGATTGTGTTGTTTGTCCTTCGGTCGTCCAACAGCAGCTTGTTTTAATTCCGTACTTGGAGCTATTGTTGTTGGTCTTAATTGGGTGTCTGATCAATTCACCCCCCCTCTAGATCGGTTATAGCATCCTATCAGTTGGTATCAGAGCATACCACTTGATCCTAACAATTGGTATCAGAGCCTAACTCTTCTGCAGGGATCAATGTCCTGAAGAGAAACGGCCATGGATGCAAGAGGGATGACGGCTGAAGGACATTCCACCACGAAGCCCCCATACTTTGACGGGTCGAACTACGCATACTGGAAGAACCGTATGCAAGTTTTTCTGAGGGCGAAAGACTATGAAATTTGGAAGGTGGTCAGTAAAGGACCATTCGAGCTGCATCCTAATGAGGATATATGGACGAGAGAGGAGATCAGGAAATCTACTCTCAATTGGAGCGCCATCAATGCCATACAGTGTGCTCTACATCCCACTGAATTTGCAAGAGTCTCTTCGTGTGCCACAGTGAAAGAGATGTGGGATAAGCTGGAGGTTATCTACGAGGGAACCTCTCAGGTGAGGGAGACCAAGGCTAATTTACTAGTTTCAGAGTATGAAGCCTTCAGGATGAAGCCCAGCGAGACCATCACTGAGATGTACGCGCGTCTTACCCTCATAACTAATGGTCTCAGAAATCTGGGGAAAAATTATTCTGATTATGAAATCGTGAGAAAGATATTGCGATCCCTGACTTCAGTATGGCATACAAAAGTGACAGTTATTGAGGAGTCGAGGGATCTCCAGAACACCAAAGTGGACGAGCTGATAGGTTCATTGATGACTTATGAAATGAATCTGCCAAAGACAAAGGAGCTCAAGAAAAAGAAGCAGCCTATCGCTCTGAAGGCAAGCAACGGTCGTTCCAGTCGATCCAGCCATAATGGATTGTCTAGTGATCAGAGTCTCTCTAGATCGGAAATTGAAGGAGATCAGATAGCAATGCTGACCAGAGAGTTCAGAAGATTTCTCAGGAAGGAAGGAAGAAATTTCAGCCGAAGACAATATGGCAGGAGGAGTTACAACAGGTACGAATCTAATTCTACCAAGAAAATTGACACTAATGTCTGTTACCATTGTAGGAAGGCCGGTCATATGAAGGCCGATTGTCCAGAGCTCCAGAAGCTGAAAGAGAAAGCCAAGAAGAAAGCTCCCAAAGGAAGAGCAATGGTGAGCACATGGAGCGACGAGGACGAGGGGACCTTGAGCAGCACATCAGAAAGTGAAAACGAAGAAAAGCCCATCTGTCTGATGGCCAGAAATGATGAAAACAAAGTGGAAGACTCTGACGAGGTATCATCTCCTTTTGAGCATTACACTATTTCAGATTGGGAAGATGCTTACGAAGATTTACTAGATAAGGTAGATGATATCAGAAAAGAGAACATACATTTGAAGAAGAAAGTAAATTCTCTTATGAATGACAAAACTATGTCTGATAAACTTGCATGCTTGCAATCTGAAAATGACATGTTAAAAAATTCATGTGCTGAAGTTGATAATGTTAAGCATACATTGATAGATTCTAGAAGAGAAAATGATAATCTGAAAAATGTGATTGACGAATTAAAATTGAAATTGCAAAATTATGAAAATGAAATGAAAATTGTTAATGAGAAATATGAAGGTGTACTAGATGTTAACCATGAACTAAAAAATTCAATTGATCACCTAGAAAAAGAGAATGAAGATAAAAAGAAAATTATCGAAAACATGACCCAAGGATCTGATAATTTGAATGCACTCTTAGGGTCAAAAGTAAATTTTAGAAGAGAAGGCCTCGGGTATAACCCCACAGCTAAAGGGAGTTTTGCTTTCAAAACAATTTCATTTGTTGCTGAGAAGGAAAAGGGGTCCCTAATCAAGATGAGAAATGTAAAGTCTGCTGTTAAAGTTGTTGATTCCAAATTGCCCAGTGCTAAGGACAAGGGCAAGCAGAAAATGGGTGAGTTTAGCCATGATAGTACACAATGTCCTACTTCTCAGGGTAGAGTTCAGATTAGGGGTCAACCTTCGCGCACACCAAAACCCCAGGCTAGGGTTAACAAGTCACCGCCAGCCGTTCAGAGGAAAACTCAACCCTCACCCATGAAGAAGTCAAGTGAGTCTAGGGTGCAAGGTAGAAACACTTCTGCCAGAAGTCAATCGAGCCATTTCCACCAGCCCAGAGTCCAGACCTACCATCATGTGGAGCCACAACAATTCTATAGGTCTGGATGGAATAGAGCTCAAGGGAGGTCTAGATAGCAGTCATGTACTACACAGACATACAGACCTCAGGCTAGAAACTGGGTTGGGCAGTCTAGAATATGGGCTTCTAGGAAACAAACCACCTACAGTCAGCCAAGGACCAACGTTGGCCACTATTTCCTGAATGCTCATTGGCCTAGGCACTGGCACAAAAATAATCAAATTGCAAGGAACAATGACGGCAGGACAAATAACAAGTCAAGAAAAATTCAGCCTGCCAATGTTGAGAAGAAGAGAAACAATAGAAAAAATGTCAAAAAATCCACCAATCAACCAGCTCTCAAACAAGCGTGGATCCCAAAAATCTTGTTGTCATGTATGAATTGTTCTATTTCTGCTTCGGAGCCCAAACAGTTTTAGGTTCCAAAATTTTCTCCGTGACTATGATTGCAGGTATGCCTGGCAGCCAAGCACAACATGTGGTACCTGGATAGTGGCTGCTCCAGGCATATGACAGGGAACAAGGACAAATTTTGCTTGCTGACAGAGAAGAATGGAGGCCTTGTCACCTTCGGAGGAAACACTAAGGGTAAAATCATCGGATCAGGTAAAGTAGGTAAGTGCACTACCTGTTGCATTAATGAAGTCTTGCTGGTGGATGGATTAGCATATAATCTTCTAAGTATCAGCCAGCTTTGTGATAAAGGGCACAAGGTAGTATTTGATGCACTTAGCTGTAAAATTTTTGAACCTGATTCTGATGTGGTTAAATTCTCTGGAAAAAGAATGAATAATATTTACATGGTAAATCTAGATGATATTGCACACTCTAACCTATGCCTCACTGCTAATAAAGAGGACTTAGATTTTCTATGGCATCGTAGGTTAGGCCATGCTAGCTACACTGTCTGGCACAAATTCAATAAACATGGCATGGTAAGAGGACTCCCTGAAATATCTTTTAAGAAGGAAAATAGGGTGTGTGATGCGTGTACACAGTCCAAGCAGACCAGAAAGTCATTTAAATCAAGAACTGAAAACATGTCTCTCAAACCTTATGAGCTGATACATATGGATCTATTTGGACCCACACGATCAGTCAGCTTGTCAGATAGGAGATATGGATATGTCCTAGTTGATGACTTCTCTAGGTATACTTGGGTCTTTTTCATCACTCACAAGAATGATGCTTTTACTAAATTTCAGGAGTTCTATTTAAATATCAAACAGAAAAATGAAAATTTGATTAAAAATATTTTGTCCGATCATGGAGGTGAGTTTGAAAACTCACAATTTGAAAACTTTTGCAGGGACAATGGGATTACTCATCGGTTCTCCTCCCCAAGAACACATGAGCAGAATGGAATAGTAGAGAGGAGGAACCGGACACTTGTGGAGATGGCCCGCACACTACTTGTTGAAGGTGGCTTACCAAGAAAATTTTGGGCAGAGGCAGTTAATACTGCATGCCATGTAATCAATAGAGCCATGGTAAGGCCTTTCACTCAGAAAACTCCTTATGAGATTTTAAAAGGTAAGAAGCCTTCAATTGCTTATTTCAAGGTCTTTGGGTGTAAATACTTCATTCATGTTAATGATAAAAGAGATCTTGATAAATTTGAACCTAAAAGTGATCCAGGAATATTCCTTGGATATTCTGAAAACTCTAGAGCATATAGAGTGTACAACCTTAATTCTAAAACTGTTGAGGAATCTCCACGTATTATCTTTGATGAGTCCCTAAATAACTGTGAGGTTGGTCAATGCAGGAAAGAAGATGACGTTGAAATTCTCAAGAATGAAAAACTTGAAGATCAATCAGACCAAGAAGAAGAAGCTGAAGAAGGCAATACAGAGGAGCATGTTGTTCAGGGGGAGGTAAATGAAGGTCAAGGTAACCAAGTTATAAATGTCAGATTTTTAAGAGATCATCCTATTGAAAATATCATTGGTGACTTGCATGAACCCCCTAGGACTAGAGGTTTCATTAGAGCTCAAAATGAATTAAATGCATATGTATTGGTTTCTCATGTTGAACCCAAAATCATTGATAGTGCTCTCAAAGATGTGCATTGGATCAATGCCATGCACGAAGAGCTTAATCAGTTTGACAGGAACAATGTGTGGCATCTGGTCCCACCTCTTGATCATGGGACTGTCATTGGAACAAAATAGGTTTTTAGGAATAAAACTAATGAGCTAGGTAATGTAGTTAAAAATAAAGCTAGACTTGTTGCTCAGGGGTACAATCGAGAATTCGGAATTGAATTTGAAGAGTCATTTGCCCCTGTAGCCAGGTTAGAAGCAATTAGAATACTTTTGGCCTATGCATGCTCATTAGGAATAACTCTCCAACCGATGGACGTTAAATCTGCTTTTCTCAATGGGGAAATAAAAGAGGATGTCTTTGTGAGACAACCTCCTGGCTTTGAATGCTTAGATTTTCCTAATCATGTTTATAAGTTAAATAAAGCTCTTTATGGCTTGAAGCAAGCCCCTAGAGCTTGGTATGACAGACTCAGCAAATTCCTTACCGAGAAGAAGTTCACAAGAGGTGAGGTTGACCAAACGTTGTTCACCAAGGTAAGTCATCCAGAAATTCTCCTTGTTCAGATTTATGTGGATGACATTGTGTTTGGGTCAACTAACCCCAAATTGTGTAAGGAATTTTCTGAACTAATGACACAAGAATTTGAGATGAGCTCAATGGGTGAGCTAAAATTGTTTCTTGGACTACATGTGACTCAAACAAAAGATGGAACATTTATCACCCAGTCTAAGTACATAAGGGATCTGCTGAAGAAGTTCAAATTTGAAAATCTCAAGGAAATTGCAGCACCAATGCGTACTTCAACAAGTCTTGATGAAGACTCCAAAGGTAATACAGTGGACCAAAAGCTATATCGAGGTATGATCAGATCCATTTTATATCTTACTGCATCTAGGCCTGATATACAGTTTGTAGTGTGTTTATGTGCCAGATTTCAGGCTAGTCCTAAGGAGTCTCACCTTAGAGCAGTGAAAATGATCTTTAGGTATTTATCAGGCACTCAAGAACTTGGACTTTGGTACCCTGCTAGGTGTGAGCTAGAGCTTCTGGCATACACTGATGCAGATTATGCTGGGTGTCGGATAGATAGGAAAAGCACTAGTGGGCATTGCCAATTCCTAGGTGGCTGCCTAGTATCCTGGGCTTCTAAGAAGCAACACACAGTTGCATTGTCCACTACAGAGGCAGAATATGTTGCTACAGGAAATTGTGCAGCTCAGGTACTATGGATCAAGCACCAGCTTTCAGATTATCAGATAAAATTGGGATGTATTCCAATTTTATGTTATAATACTAGTGCTATTTGCCTAACTAAAAATCATGTTCATCACTCTAGGACTAAGCACATTGAAATAAAACACCACTTTCTTACAGATGTTGTAAGTAAAAATGAAATTGAATTAATATTTGTTGAAACTGAAAAATAGACTGCTGACATCTTTACTAAACCCCTTGGAAATGAAAGATTTAAATATCTAAGACGAGAATTGGGGCTATGTAAATTTCAGCAAGAAAATGATGAATAAAATTCATTCTTGAGCTGTGTGTTGATATGTTCTGAGGTGATTGTGTCAACATGTTCCTTAAAAAGTTGAATAAAGAAGATTCTTGAGTAATCGGTTGTTTGATGTCTTGCACAGACGTTTTCTGATGGTTGTGTATGAGTTGCACAGAGTCTTGATGCACGTATTGCACCTAGCCTATGCAATGTGTAAGCACTCTGGTCATTTCATACTTTGCATGAAGCATAAGTCATTGTATGTCTTTAGGTCTATGCATATTGCATTCTAGTCACATGTAGGTCAGTGCATGTCCATACCGCACATACATATAAGTCTGTGCATTGTCTACATTTCGCACGCTAATGTCGATGCATGTCTTGCATATTGTTGATGCGTAATGTAAGGTTGTAGCATGATGGTCGGTGCATCTTTTATCCAAACTGCATGATAAGGTCAGTGCATTGCAATGCTCGTGAAGGATAAAGTCGGTGCAAAGTTTGCCTGTTGCATATCTAAGTTAATGCATCTTGATGTCAGGGGGAGGATAGCAATATCTGAACTGAGTTCAGCTCCTTCTACTCTCTCCTCTGTCTCAAGTCCCACCATGTGGCATCTTTTATATACTTGGTACAAATTGATTTTGCCAGGAACTACTTCCTTTGAAAATTCTTGAGTTGATTCTGCACTTCTATGTCCACTCCTTTTACTAAGAATGGACAACAGTCTAGTAATTGGTTCATTGTCGTGAGCTGCAATTATTACAACTCTTCTGCTCTAAGAATCACATGTGCTCAATTGAATGAACTGAAGGTTTAACTTTAATAGGCTGTAGAGTTCAAAAGACTATCTTCAGAAAACAAGGTGATAGAAAATATTTATAGCTCTTAACCTCTATCTCATGGCTATAATAAAATAGGTCTTCACAGTATCTGAACATGACAGATTTAGTGAAGTCTAAGGTTTGAAAACTAAAGTATGTATTGTTCTTAAACAAGGCACTCCTAAAAATTATAAGGGTAGCAAAATTAAGATCATTAAAGAAAAAGAAATGAAGAAAGTGGCAGAGCAATGACTGAGTTACACTGAGAAACTGAGGTCTCCATCAAAGAAATGGAGAGTACTTTAAGTCATGAAGTGACTCAGGTTAACTCTGTTCATGTGTGTTGACACCCGTTTTATACTCAATAAGTTGGGTCATCTCCTTATTCATTCTATATGATGCTCTGAGTTGTTCACTCTTCATTGAGTCTCTTGATTAGTTGAAGCCTATTTCTTGGGTCTTAACTCCTTGATCGGATATGGTTCCTTGTGGCTACTTCATTGGATGAATCTTAGCAATGCCTCTATTCCTTTTTTGATCTCCATTTTGATAATAACGGTCGGTCCTAGGCGCGTTGTTTCATTCTGACGGATGGGCCCTAGACCGTTACTCTTTGAAGAGTCCTAAGGCTTAAGGCCTCGTTTTAAAGCTTATCCTTTTGATTACACGTTGATAATAACGGTCTGTCGTGCAGCCGTTGTTTCATTCTGACGCCCTATGCCTTGGCCGTTGCTTCCTTGAAGAGTCCAACTTGTTGGGTCTTCTTCCCGTTGATCTTATCTTTTAGGGATAAGGTTGATAGTGACGGATGTTCTTTGGTGCGTTATTTCCAAGTGGCGGTCTGTCGTGCAGCCGTTACTTCCTTCAGAGAGTCCTGACAGTTCAGGCCTTTTCTCTGCTACTCCGTGGCCGAATATAAGGGTTTGGATTGACGATATCTCTTTCAAATCTGATCCTCAGGACCTTCTGTTTGATTCTATGGACTCTTGGTGATATTATCTTCGAGAATTTGCTAAGAGTTATCCCTTTATCTTGCTGGATTATCCTCTGCTCAACCTAAGAGTTTGAGGGTCTATAAATAGAACCCTTGACTTCATGGCCCGAGGGGGGAGGATTTTGAAATTCACGACGAAGTGCTACCGAACTCAGGAGCCATCTTTATCCGAGAGGAAATGCTTCCCACGTTCATCCATCTCATAATCAAGGGAGTACTTTGGTTTTAGTCTTTCAAGTTCATCATCGCATGCTTAAGTTCTTCCCTAGTTTTTCCTCAATCAAAGCATTGTCCCTCCTCTTTCTCCACGTTTCTTACTGTTCTCTAAGCATCCAAACATCCTCCTAATCTTTTAAAAACGCCCAGAGGGGTTAAAAAACTAAAAACTCCACGGTAATCCCCTTTCCTTTTGATGTCCTTAAGTTCTTTGAGAATTGATGCTATATTATTGAAAGGGCTAATTTGGGTTGTTTTGTTCTTGTCTTCTACATCTTTGGCAGGTTTACAGGTTCACCAGTACGAGGCCTAAGTCTTCTAGCCGGCTGAAAGAGTTGGAGTTAAAAGAATCTACACTTTGCTACTGCAGGTTATCTGACGGTCTGGTGCAGGCGCGTCATCTTCTCCTGGCGGTCTATCGGGTGGCCGTTACTTTCCAAGTAACGCACAGGGTCCTGGCCGTTATTTCTAGTTGACCTGCAGGTTCTCTTTGGTTTTCTCTCCCGTGGGTGGGTGCTTCATCCACCTATTTCCAAGGTATTTACAGGTCTTTTGCTTGTTTTTACTTTGGTGACGATCACATCTTTCCTTAGTCTTGGGCATTAGCTTTCTCATTCATCACATATCTCTTTTATTTTCTTGCTTGCTCCACCCCTTGCGGTGTGTTTTATTTACTCTTTTGCTCCACGCCCCGGCGTGTGTTTTCCCTTTTCTTTAGCGTAGTTTGAGCGAGATAGCATGCCCATGCTAGGGCTAGGTTTGATTGCCTAGGTTCATGATCACATGTTCATAGGTTAAGAGCGGATCTTTGATTACTTGCTTGTCATTTCATCATTCAAAACCCCAAAGAAAAGATAGATAGGCAAAATAAAATCAACAGATAATTTTTTGGCGATCACGGTGGGACAGCTTGTGCCAATCGTGCTTTTGATTCCTGTTTAGACCTGCCATCATCTGCTTGTTGAGTTGCCCTTGGTTTCCCCCTTTACATCCTGTTGATTCTGGTTTTCTGGGTGCTCCGACGGCCCTGTGTCCCTGCGTTACAGTTCTCTGATGCAGGGGCATTAGACCGCCACTTTGTTCTGCTGTGTGAGCTTCCACAGGTTTTCCTATTATTTCTGTCCGATTTTGGCTCTGGCTCATTTGACGGACCCATCTCCCTGCGTTATATTATTTCTGGCGGTCTGGCCTTCGACCGTTATTTTACTCTGACGCAGGGTTCTTAGACCGTCATACTCCTGGCAGGTACGCATCCGAGGTGCATTTATTTCTGCAGTTTCTACTGTGATTTATTGCTTGGGTGGTACTTGACTTCCTCCTTGTTTTGTTCATATCTCCATATCAATGTGTGCACCATTGATTGCTAGATTTTAGGCTAGACTTTGCATGCACTCCGGTGCACATAGGGTCATTCATCTGGTCATATCTTAGATTGCATTTTCCTACCTTATTGTGAGGACCTCTCGTCTCCATATTCCTAGGAGCCGACCAGGAAATCATAGCAGGGACCTCCATAAGTCCCCGCGAGCCGTGGATTCCCACACGGACGTCGGGCCGGTTGTACCTTTCCTACCCCGTGTCTAGGGTTGCATAAGTGAAGGAGTGATTACACTTAGAGTCAAACCAAGTCTCATACCCATCTCCTGCTAGGAACCTATTGTTGAGAGCACATATTAATCAATTCACTAAAGTTCCGAAGGAGGAATCACAAGAATTGGGTTGCATCATCTTAAACAACTTGGTTGCCTTTGAGTGTCTTCATCTTTTATCACTTGCATCTTGTTAGAATCACCTAAGTTTGGTTGCTTATTGTGTGTTTTTGTGTTGGTTGTTCTTGCATTTTGTCAAGATTGTTCGTTGCTGTAGATTCTAAGAAATCCATTTAGAATAATTAAAAGGAAAAGAAATGAATAGAAGAATGGGAAAAGAGGGAGAAAAGGGGAGCATGAGAGGATGCTAAGGGGAATGTGATTGCCAGAGACGCGAGGGCCTCAAAGGATATAACAAATAATCAATGGAGGGATCGCGATATAAATACCTTAAATACGGGGGAGATTGTGAGTGCACCTTCTCTTTCTATCGGCCGGCCGATGAACAGAGTTCTCCTTGATTGATTACCCTTGCAAAATTAACAAACACCAATAAACAAACATGGATTAGAAACCAAGATGTGTAGCATCAAATCCAAATGTAAATATGGACATAGAAAGCATGGATATGGACACACCTTATTGGTGTTTATCCTTTAAAACCCCTATGCAAAAGGGTAGGTAAAAGATGATGTATGATGAAGAATAGAGGGAGATGTGCAAGTGTTGCACTAAGAGAGATGTGCTAGAGTGCACAACATGGGGAGATCTCAATATTGAGATAAAAAAGAGATAAAAGAAAAATATGATATGATGCATGCAATTAACTAAAGCAAAAATAAGAGATAGGAGGGTGAAAGCTTAGTGGTTTTCTCCAATTTGGCTTCAAGCTAGGATGAAGATCTTCAATGGAGGAAGAAGAGGATGTAGAACTCCATGGATGTAGAGGCTTCAAATCTTCAATAGAGGAAGAAGAACTCCATGAATGAAGCTTTTAGGTGCATGAGAGTCTTCCTCCTTGAGCCTTTGGTCCGGCGGCACCTCCTCTTGAATTGATCTTGATGTTCTTTCACAAGGGAGAGAGGGGTCCTATTTATAGGGTTGAAATTCGGAATTAATTCCAAGGGAAATTAGGAAAACATGTTTTAGTGGGATTTGGAATGAGATAAACATTAGACAAGTGTCCCTTCAACATTGGAAAGTCATAGGAACCCTTTCCCAAGTGGAAAAGGAGGTTAAATGAGGAAAGGAAGGGAAATTCAGAATTAATTCCAAGAGAAAATAAGAAAACATGTTTTAGTTGGATTTGGAAGAGATAAACCTTAGGCAAGTGTCCCTTCAACTTTGGAAAGTCATAGGAACCCTTTCCCAAGTGGAAAAGGAGGTTAAATGAGGAAAGGAAGGGAAATTCGGAATTAATTCCATAAAAATTAGAAAACTTAGTTTTGGTAGGATGGAAAGGGGGATCCTTCCTCCAAGTGTCCTTTCAATATTAGGAAGCCATAGGAATCCTCTCGCAAGTGAAAAAGGAGTGTAAGTGAGGAAAGGAAGGGGTGCTGCTGGAGTTCGGAATTGAACAAGAATTGATGACCTTGGTCAAGGCGTTAATTGAAATCACGACTGGGACAAAGACGTTAATTCACGAATTTAATTTTAGCAATAAAAACTTTCTGTATTTAAAAATGATGAAGAGACGCCTGAGGGAGAGGCGTTATTTAAAAACACGACCCAAGGAGGGTCGTTAATTCTTATTTTTCTGTTTTGGAAATCAGAAAATTCCAGAAACTGATGCCTTTGCCTCTAGTCGTCCTTTCTTCAAAACGCGCCTCAGACCAGGCCGTTAATTAAAACACGCCCCACTTCAAGTCGTGAAATCCAAAAAATAGAGAAAACTGTCCAAAAAATCCAGAAAAATAGGGGGAAATAAGAAGAGGGAAAAAAAGGGAAAAATCCAAGAAAATTGGGAAAAATAACTCAAACAAAGTTAATTGGAGGGTCAAATTGGGGCATTACAAGGTAATACGAGATGCACTCACAGTAACGTCAATTTTGGCGTGTCTACAGCTGCCCCGCCTTGGCGTCAGCTTTGCAAGGGAGCAGAGCAAACTGAAAAGTAGATGCCAAGGTGTGATGAGACACGCAATCAACATCACTTGATGAGAATGAAATCAAAAGCTCGAGATGAAGCAATCCCAGGAAATTCAATGAAATCAACGATGTTTGGATAAGAGGAGGAGTGTGCACGCGGGCACGAAGGAGAATGATCAACTTCCAGCGCGGTGGAAGTACCCCAGGTCATAAACCTGTAGGTTTCACCATTGGGGAGCGGTTACCAGCCAATGTGGACGTGCTGCAGCCAAGGTGGATCAAAGTAAAAGGATTGAGATAAGATGATAGAAATCCAAACAAGGAGCTTTCGAGAAAATGACCCAAAACAGTGACAAAACGAACTGAGGATTCCATTAGCAATGAATATCTCATATCTGGAAAGATTAAGATCAATTTGACTCTCCAAATCAGCTTATCAGAATGATTTTCCAACAATTGTTTCAAACTCCTGTATGAATGCATGCTGGGTTTAAAAGGAAAAATTAAAACAAATGAAAATATAAGATAATCAAGGATAATATTGTTAAACTGCCAAGACTGGGTCAAGAAACCCATTCTGCGAGCCGATACTAAGCCGAAGTCCGTTTATCCACGCATCAACTCGCAAAAGGGAACCATCGTCCCCAGTCTTGGATGGCTCAACGGCCTATCCGTGTGACTAAGACTCCTCTGGAATCATCATTGTTTTTGATGAAGGGGAACTCAAATCCCAGATTTATCAAAGTCACAAGGTCCTTGATATAATCTAGTAGCGTATGTAACATATAGTAGAATGCATACAGGGGGGATGGTGATAGCAATGAGCATGGAGGAACTGAGAAATGAGGTGCAAGCACCGTGGGGCTTGGATGATGATGCCCAGTCGGTGGGACCAAGAGCTTCTTCCTGCGCTCAAAGATTCATTAGCCAAGATATAAAAGATAACAAGCAATGAATAAGACATTTAAGCATAGCAAGTATAGCATGAATCGAAACATCAATAGCATGTATGTATCATATCATGAATAGCATTCAAGTGTGCACAGCGTGAAAGGCATGAATAACATAGATAGCATCATTAAAGCATAGATAGCATAGCATCATTGTTTGTCGTTTGTCATGAGGATGACAACTTGGCTAATCAAGATTTGGAGTTGAATGATCAAGATCTGATAATGCCCATCGGCGGAGTGATCAGCAAGATTTGATAAAAAAGATTTGGAGATGAATAATCGGAGTAATGCGTAGCAAATTATGAAGATGTGATCAATTGTGAACATGGGAAGAATCAAAAGGTAGATGGCAATGAATGGAGAGGACTCATCCCGTGCTCTTGGTCCTTGCAAAGTTGTCGTTCCTGCAAAAGCATCATCAGAAAAATACAATGCAATTTTTTGGATTTTGAAATATGTACATTTTTATGAGTTTTGAAAATATTTAAATTTTTATGTGGATTTTGAAAAATATTTGAATTTTTATTATGAATTTTGAAAATATTCAAATTTTGTTGGATTTTGATCAGGAAATATTCAATTTTTTTGGATTTTGACTTAGGAAATATTCAAGTCTTTTTTTGTTTTTTTTTCTTTTGATTTTTTTTTTTGGTTTAGACATTGTTAATGCAGCATCAAAGGGTGTTTTTGAACCACTGGCTAGGGGTCCTTGTTCCTTCCCCTTTCACTAAAATTACCCAAAGCCGAGCGTGCATTGAAGGGTGGCGCCTTATAACTGACTGTCCTTGATTAACGGTGCTCCTACCAAGGCCATACTCGAGAAACATTCGGTCTTAGAGGGAGAAGATAAGAATAATTGAGGATAAGCTTTATGCAGGATGGGAGATGTCGGGACTTGAATTCCTTCCAAGGTGTTTCCCCTCAAAGAGGTAGTCTGTTGTGCCGGGGCTTTGTGCCTTTGATTTTTAGACCCTTGACATGCATACGACTAGGGTTTTCCCTGCGGGGACTTTGCCACTCTTGACATGCCATAATTCACAATTTTACTTTTATCGAAATTTTGACTTGATTTTCATAATAGCCCTTTTGGCGAGATGTATATCATGAAAACTCATATGAAAACTCATATTGATTTTGGGTCAAGACTGCCCCTATTTGAGACTCCTCTCGTATTGGGGATTACCCTGGGTGGGTCATCTTACCCGTCGACCTCTTGCCCCTGCACGCGGCCGAGTAAAGAAGAGAAAAAGACTTTCAGGAATTCTCATGGCATGGCCAAAGTAGCAACGGTGTTTTAACCAAAGGAGCCGGCTAAGGACGCCGTGAAATGTGTGGAATGCCCAGCTGAAGGTTACTCTTAACAAGCAGGGAGAGAACGTTGAATTCCCAGCGTGGGGTTTTTATTACCAAAGGTGCTGCAAAAACAAGCCTAAAAGACTGTTTTGAGAATGATTTAGTAAAGATAAAGATTCGACCTAGGATAAAGGTCTTGACTACCACTCTTAATCTTGTTAAGAAGCACTTTATTTTGAAAATCATCGTGAAGTAATGAGATAATGATATCATGAAATGAGTACTTACGCCAATATGTTACCTTGCAACCTTTGTAGAAGCAGCTGTCAGAGGCGATGTTGATCATCGTGGGATAGTCCTCTTTGGCAGTCAAAAGGATTGGAAGCAAAGGGTTTGAAAGTGACTTAACAAGAAGGAGTGGTACCAAGACCAGACTTAGACGAAGAAGGAAAAAAAGGAAGAGAGGCGAGGGCTAGAACTCCCTCACTAAGGTGTGGAGACCCTGATCACATGAAAGGTCTACAGAAGAAGCAGAGAATTAGAAAGAGGAGTGAGGATTAAAGCCTCGAAAGTAGTGAGAGAATGGGCAGATGCCCAAGGCAGTGTATGTGGAAGAAGTTGGGTCGGACCCAGCATTAGGGGGAATCGGAAGAAGAAATTGATAGATGGAAAGAGGCAGATCCGGAGGGTCCGGAGGTTGTGGAGGAGAATCCTGATAGGAGGAATCCAGGGGCTCCGGAGGGATAAAATATCGAGGGACGCGGTGCCCTGGGAAGAAATAGGGAAAAAGATGATGGAAAAGGAAGAAGAAAATGAAGGATATGATGTCTTGGAAGAGTAGAAAGATGAATCGGAAGAAAGATGGATGGTCCGGAGGTTCCGGGGGAATGAGATGCCGAGGGACGCGGTACCCAGGGAAGAGTGGATGAAAAGGATCAGGAGGGTCCGGAGGTTCCGGAGGAATGAGATGCCGAGGGACGCGGTGCCCGGCGAAGAGTGGATGAAAAGGATCAGGAGGGTCCGGAGGTTCCGGAGGGATGGAATCAGAAGGGTCGGGATGCCCCGAAAGAAGATAAAGAGAATAAGATGGAGAATCCGGAGGTTCCGAAGGAAGAGAATCAGAAAGGGCGCGATGCCCTGGGAGGAAGGAAAGAGAGTCCGGCGGTTCTAGAGGGGGAAGGTACCATGGGACGCGATGCCCAAGGAGAAGAGAAAGATCCGGAGGTTTCGGAGGAAGAAGACGGAAAGGGGCGCGATGCCCAAGGGATAAAGAGAGGGGTGAAAGATCCGGAGGTTCCGGAGGAAGAAGATAGAAAAGGGCGCGATGCCCTTGGAGAAAGTCCGGAGGTTCCGGAGGAAGAAGACGGAAAGGGGCACGATGCCCAGGGAGAATCAGTAAGAAGCCCAGAAGATCCGGACTTGAGGGTGTGTAGGGGCGCGATGCCCAAAGAGCAGGATCCGGAGGTTCCGGAGGAAGCAAATATCGAGGGACGCGATGCCCAAGGAGGACGGGTGAGAAATTCGAGGAGTGCGGATGTAATAGTTGGAAAGGGGCGCGATGCCCTGAGGGATGATTGGAGGGGACACAATGCCCGGTGAGTGTAAGAGGACCTGGAGATCCCGAAGATAGAGGCGGAAGATATGGGAAACGTGGGGGATCCGGAGATTTCGGAAGGCGGGGAAGATACGGGTTTTGAAAACCGGGAAAGAAGAAGTGTAAATGCATGTGGATGCAATAGAAGGGATGCGATGAATGCATGGATGCAACAGAATGCATGAGATGAAAAGAATATGACGAACATGAAGGGCGAGAGGCCCATGAAGAAAATGTGACAGACAAGAATGTGGATGGAGTTGAATAGAAGGTGGATAAAATAGTGGAAGGCCCTTTAGCACCAAGATAACCACCCCTCCATGGCAGTGAAAGTGTATAGCCAATTGGCCCAATGGATGAAGCTTCAATGGTAAGTGACAGCTCCCTTGAAGAGTGAAAAGTAATAGTGTGAGAGAGTTGAACAGTTGGGATAGGAAGCATTGTGTTGCCCAGGGGTTGTGGCGTATATGGAGTGTTGAATAGAATAGGCATTCGCCTCTTGTATGGAAGAAAAGGTTCAAGATTTGAAAGTTGGAACAAGGGGTGCCCTTCCCGGCCTTTGGGCACAAGCCTACATGGCATCAAAGCCTGACATTCTCTCTTAGTGAGCAGTGGCGGCGACTTGGCCTCTTCGACCATGCTTGGCACAACAACCCGGATTGGCATCCGGCAAATAAACTCTTGCATCTTGAATAGCTCGGCCGTAGCCAAATCCTTCTTGCCCAGTTCTTGATCATCTTCGGTACAAGTACTTGCAGAAGCACTCCCATTCCGAGTAGTAAAGGGGGGTGAAGCGGAGGCGAAAGGCTCCATAGTTGGTGATGGTGTAATGGAAAGTGTTGGAGAAAGGATGAGTGGAAGTGGAGATTCAAACACGTCGAGCTTCCCCCTTTGCTCGGAGACAGTTGGGGTTGGCTCGAGTGCAAAAAGAGACAGATTCTGCTCAGGATTAACCATGGATAAAGGTGAAGGGTTAAGTGGTGGAATAGGAGTGGCTAGGTTTGGGGTTAAAGGTGTAATGGAGGGCCGAGGTGGCGGTAATAGGAGGTTAGCTGATGAAGTGGAGGCTAATGGTATAGCAGGTGGAGGTTTAGCGGAGGCCGGTGCTGTGGAGGCTGATGGTATAGCAGGAGGTGTAAAAGTATAAGGTTTGGTCCGGAGGAAACGCCGGATGGGGCGAGCGGTGTCTGGGGTAGGAGACATGTCTTGGTGCGCCGACATGGGTGATTGGAGTATTGATCCCTCGTCATAACACCAATAAGTCTTAGAAGCGGGGGTTATATTAAGGACGATGGCATCGTCTTGAGCAGGGGGTTCATCCAGTGGTAGCGGAGAAAACGAAGAAAACTCGGAAGGGATGCCTGCAGAGCTTCATCATCATGTGCCGTCTTGAATTCTTCAATTGCCGGTTCTTCATTATCGAGTTCAAGTGGATGCCATGGTGGAGATGTATTAGTAGGTGGTGGAATGTAATGGTATTGCAGATGATGTGGTGAATGCAAGTGTGAATGCGTAGGCGGAGGCGGAGGGCCATATGAATGAACGGGGTGAATGGGTGGAGGATGGACAGCGTCCACTTGAACGTTGAAATCTGCCGGCTCTTGCTTGCTTGAACTGTCGACGCTGTAGCCATCTCTCCTATCCTTCCAATCTTTCTCCATCTTTGTAATGTCATTTAGAGCCGCATAAAGGGGATTGACTGGAGTAGGAGGAGCGGGCCGTGGGCTCGTAACCCTCTTTAATTGTTCCTCCAACAAAGTGACTTTGTCGAGAAGAGTTCGTTGGAGGGGTGTGACTTTAGCAACAGAGGGTCGGCAGGGCCTTGAAGGAGGGACCGCACAAAAAGGCCGTGGAAGGGGATTAATGGGATGACCCATAGAAGAACCCGGATGGGCCGGGTTGCAAGGAATAAATGGGCCTTGGGGCCGTGGTGGAGGAGGAATAAAAGGAGGCGGGTGACGGGCCACCCGAATAGGGGTAGGTGCGGACGAAGGAGGCGGGTATTGGACCACCCGAGGAGAAGTGTGAATAGGAGGAGATGGGTGATGGGCTACCCGGGTAGGAATGTGAATAGAGGAGGGAAGTGGGTGATGGGCCACCCGCGTAGGATTGGAAGGAGGATGAGGGGAATGAGGTGCACCCTCAACAATGGCCTTAAGGGCTTGGATTTGTTGAGGGGTGAGATGATCTAATGCATGTAAGATCTGGGAGACCTTCTCATCTTCGGGAGGAGACGGTCCCGTAGGAATAGTGGCTCGCGATTAAGGCGAGGGACCATGGGATTGGATATTGCCCATGGGTGGGGAAAAACCGTGAAGATGAGGGCGTGGTCCCTTTAAAAGATTATGGTGAGAGTTGTGATGAATATGTTGAAATTGAAGGGAATAAGATGTGCTAGGTTGATCACCCTCATGAACATTAATTGAGTTAAACATGTTGACTTTCTTATCAAGGTAACCCAAACAATTCAATGTGCAATCAAAACAGCTCACATAGATAGCAAACAAGCTAAGATGGGGTTACCTTTGATTTCTTTTATTTGAACCTTGGCGAATTAATTGATTTTATGCAAATTGATGTGATCACTCAAGGGGGGAACCTAGTTTCAAATGTGGTTTTCTCCGATGCCAACTAGGAACACTCTCTCACCATGCATAGGCCAACTAAACCCGGGACTTCAAAGGTACAACCTGCCCAGCGTCCGTGAGGGAATCCACGGGTGCGGGGACTTATGGAGGCTTGGTTTAGGAATTTCCGGTCCAATGAGACGGAGTGCTCAATGGAGGGTCCTTCCTTCACCAAGAGGGTGGTGTGACTCCTAAAAGTGTGGGGAGAGGAGGTCTCCCAAACCAATGCAAGGATGAATGCAGCAGACAGTATCAAGCAGATAACAACACAGAACAAAATGACGACCTGGGAAAGGTCGCTATATCAATAAATAGCGTCTGAGCGTCAGTCGCTAGTCACTGTGAATAGTGCAAGTAGAGCAAAATAGCGCCTTAGGGTGAGGCGCTTTCTCTAGAATGGACGCCCGGGAGTAGGGGCGTCAAATGGCAGTAATCAGCACGAATAAACAATGATAATAAAAATGACGCCTTACAGTAAGGCGCTATTCAAGTGAAAGATGCCTTGATGTGAGGCGTTATACTGATAAAAGACGCCTCTGAGAGGGGCGTTAATTACTTCAATACTTCAACGGCCATAGGGCTCAAACAGTGGAAAATACCGACAGAAATGAAAAACACTCACAATCTCAGTATAAGAATCATGGCAATCAAACATGACAAGGGATATAGCATGCTCATCATTTTTTTAAAAAAAAAGAGATGGATAAATGGAATTTCTAAAAACCTATCAAACTGACAAATCACATAGGGAGAGTGCTACATGGAGCACAAAGGGAGACGCACCGTCGGTGCAAAAGGGGAGATGGCACACGTGGGTGCCCAAGGGGAAAGGGTAATCAAAAGAAAAACGAAAGGGGTCCCACCGTGATCGCCAATTTGTAGATTCTAAAAAATCCACTTAGAACAATTAAAAGGAAAAGAAATGAATAGAAGAATGGGAAAAGAGGGAGAAAAGGGGAGCATGAGAGGATGCTAAGGGGAATGTGATCGCCAGAGACGCGAGGGCCTCAAAGGATATAACAAATAATCAATGGAGGGATCGCGATATAAATACCTTAAATGCGGGGGAGATTGTGAGTGCACCTTCTCTTTCTATCGGCCGGCCGATGAAGAGAGTTTTCCTTGATTGATTACCCTTGCAAAATTAACAAACACCAATAAACAAACATGGATTAGAAACCAAGATGTGTAGCATCAAATCCAAATGTAAATATGGACATAGAAAGCATGGATATGAACACACCTTATTGGTGTTTGGCCTTTAAAACTCCTATGCAAAAGGG
Source organism: Amorphophallus konjac (assembly GCA_022559845.1). Lineage (NCBI taxonomy): Eukaryota > Viridiplantae > Streptophyta > Magnoliopsida > Alismatales > Araceae > Amorphophallus > Amorphophallus konjac. The sequence continues at coordinate 294,180,767 of CM040118.1, forward strand.
TAGGTAAAAGATGATGTATGATGAAGAATAGAGGGAGATGTGCAAGTGTTGCACTAAGGGAGATGTGCTAGAGTGCACAACATGGGGAGATCTCAATATTGAGATAAAAAAGAGATAAAAGAAAAATATGATATGATGCATGCAATTAACTAAAACAAAAATAAGAGATAGGAGGGTGAAAGCTTAGTGGTTTTCTCCAATTTGGCTTCAAGCTAGGATGAAGATCTTCAATGGAGGAAGAAGAGGATGTAGAACTCCATGGATGTAGAGGCTTCAAATCTTCAATAGAGGAAGAAGAACTCCATGGATGAAGCTTTTAGGTGCATGGGAGTCTTCCTCCTTGAGCCTTTGGTCCGGCAGCACCTCCTCTTGAATTGATCTTGATGTTCTTTCACAAGGGAGAGAGGGGTCCTATTTATAGGGTTGAAATTCGGAATTAATTCCAAGGGAAATTAGGAAAACATGTTTTAGTGGGATTTGAAATGAGATAAACATTAGGCAAGTGTCCCTTCAACATTGGAAAGTCATAGGAACCCTTTCCCAAGTGGAAAAGGAGGTTAAATGAGGAAAGGAAGGAAAATTCGGAATTAATTCCAAGAGAAAATAAGAAAACATGTTTTAGTTGGATTTGGAAGAGATAAACCTTAGGCAAGTGTCCCTTCAACTTTGGAAAGTCATAGGACCATTTCCCAAGTGGAAAAGGAGGTTAAATGAGGAAAGGAAGGGAAATTCGGAATTAATTCCATAAAAAATTAGAAAACTTAGTTTTGGTAGGATGGAAAGGGGGATCCTTCCTCCAAGTGTCCTTTCAATATTAGGAAGCCATAGGAATCCTCTCGCAAGTGAAAAAGGAGTGTAAGTGAGGAAAGGAAGGGGTGCTGCTGGAGTTCGGAATTGAACAAGAATTGACGACCTTGGTCAAGGCGTTAATTGAAATCACGACTGGGACAAAGGCGTTAATTCACGGATTTAATTTTAGCAAAAAAAACTTTCTGTATTTAAAAATGATGAAGAGACGCCTGAGGGAGAGGCGTTATTTAAAAACACGACCCAAGGAGGGTCGTTAATTCTTATTTTTCTGTTTTGGAAATCAGAAAATTCCAGAAACTGACGCCTTTGCCTCTAGTCGTCCTTTCTTCAAAACGCACCTCAGACCAGGCCGTTAATTAAAACACGCCCCACTTCAAGTCGTGAAATCTAAAAAATAGAGAAAACTGCCCAAAAAATCCAAAAAAATAGGGAAAAATAAGAAGAGGGAAAAAAAGGGAGAAATCTAAGAAAATTGGGGAAAATAACTCAAACAAAGTTAATTGGAGGGTCAAATTGGGGCATTACAAGGTAATACGAGATGCACTCACAGTAACGTCAATTTTGGCGTGTCTACAGTTGCATGTGGAGTTGTTTTCGTCCATCCGAATCATCTCCTCAAGTCAATTCCTTCTTCACATTCTATTCCAATCCTCTTTTCGAATCCACCATGGCATCCTTTAATCCTCCCCGCTCCCAAGAGGACTCCCTTCCTCAAGGGCTCCTTGAGAACCCTCCTAGAGTTGTTACCTTTTCCTCCGGGGAGGGGACTACCCCTCTTCCGTCCCCCACTTCTATGGAAGGTGGTCAAGCTACCCCTTCTTTCTCCACTCCTTCCGCGGGCTCCGTCCTTCAGATGATGGCCCAATTGGATCCGGCCCAACTCCAAGTTCTTTATCAGGCCATGCAAGGGTCCAACGCATCTCCTTCAACCATCATCCAAAATCAATCCAATCCTTCCACTGTTGGGCTCCCCGCTCAGCCCATTCCAATTGATCTTACTTCGGTCCAACCACGGACCATCACTTTCACGGGCATGGAAACGGGCCAGTCTTCCAATTCGGCCCAACAATCTTTCGATAAGGGAAAGTCGCCCATCCCTTGTTTTGTTCAAATGGATCATCACATATCTGCTCCGGTAGCTCCGCAAGTTCTCATGGGCCCTTCCGACTTCTAACGCTCTCAGCAAGGGGCGGCCCAAGCTTATCCAAATCCGGGTCACGCTTATGCCCAATATCCTTCTTACGGGCCCCCCATCCCTACTGTTTATCCCTCCACTCCTTCCTGTGGGCACCCACCTTCTGCCACAACCGTTCCATCTGCTCCTCACATTCAATCAGCATCTTTCACCGCCCTGCTCCCTCCCGAGAGCAGGACTTGCTCGACAAGTGGGCCGCCATGCAGCAGCAACTCGATTTCCTCCAGAAGCGGGTTGGCCTACAATCTTTGGCCGATATTCCTGTTCCGAGCTTCCAGAATATCCGATTCCCTCCTCAATCAGAGCTCCCCAACTACCGCAAGTACGACGGGAATAGCAATCCCTTTATTCATGTGAGGGATTTTCTATATGAATCGACGCAATTCCAGTATGATGATCGCCTTATGGCGTATTTATTTCGCCGATCTTTAGATGGTGTTGCTCTAGAATGGTTCTATTCTCTACCACTGGAAGAGGCTGAGAGTTTCAAGGTAGTCAAGGACAAGTTCATCCAGCGGTTTCAAGACAGGGTCGGCCCAGAATACTCGTTCACAGATCTGGTGGCCGAGAAGATGAAACCAGACGAGGAGTTTGCCACTTATGCAGACAGGTGGAGACAGATGGCCGCTAGAGTGCCTGGCCACATCCCGGAGGAAGAGAAGGTCAAGCTGTTGATTTCAAATGCTACTCCAACCTTCCGGAACATCCTGGCAATGAACGACATAGCCAACATGCATCAACTCTACAGCCGGGCGCGCTTCATCCAGACTCAATTCAAGGACTCCCCAATCCATTCCCTCTTCGAAAACCAAAAGTCCAAGTACCACAAGAAACCACAAGGGCCGGTTACCGAGGGAGTCCAGACAAATGAACAAGTGCAAGCCGTTGCCTTCCCATTCCAGGCCGCACCATTATGCTTCCCCCAAAACCCCCGCAATTCCCAAAACCCCGCTCCACAAAACTTCCAGGCAACCCCACAAAACCCGCCGCCTACCTTTGTCACTCCACAAAATGCCTTCACCAATCCGCAACAACCACCACCTCCGCAATATCACAATGTCCCTCCACCTAACGGCTATAACAACAACCCCAACAGCAAGCGCCCGGCTCCCAGGAGAGCTCAGTACCCTCCATTGCCAGAGACACTTACAGATATCTTCTCCGCCCTCATGTCAGTGAATGCGATCCAACTTCCTCCAGAACGGCCTACTTGGAACCCAGCCGTTGATCAAACTAAATATTGTATGTTCCATAGGCAGCCGGGCCATACCATAGAAGGATGTTTTCAGTTCCGGGATCTGGTATATGATCTCCATGAAGGGCAAAGGATAGATTGGGCCGTAATGCATCGGGCCATTGTAGAGATCAAGGAGAAAAGAGGGCAGCAGTCGAGGCCGCAAGTGCAGTAGTAACAGGCACCGCAGCCGCAGCAGCCGCCACAACAGCAACCACAGCAACCACAGCAAGTACAGGACCTGGGCATCCATCAGAATCCGATGCCGAACCACCCACCCGCTCCTCAGCAGCAGCCGCCAGCACCAGCACAAGTAAACGTGGTCCAACCACCGGCCCCCAATGCCGGGTGGTCTTTTGATGATGACAGTACCGCACCACAAGTCATGGCCCTCCACCATAACCACCGTAATCCTCTTACTCCCTCCTTCATCCTTCCTGCACACCCAACATCCCCTCCATTCATCCTCCCAATTACACCCGCTTCAGCAAATTCCTTACCACCCACCGTTCCATCATACCCTCCACCACTTAACCCCGTCACCGTCATCACACCACCATCCAACCCTTCATCCATCCTTACCCTTCCGCTAGCCTTCCCTCCACCCGCGTCGACACTCATCACCACCCTGCCTTCCACCAACCCTTCGCCCATCATCCACTCATCACCCGCTACCACCACCAACCTTACGCTCCACCAAACCGTCTCCCCCGCACCACCTATTCCATTCATCCACCCCGCAGGGCCCATCATACTATCTTCAGATGCTGCAACAAATTGTGCTCTGAGGAGCGGGAAGATGTTCCATCGGAATTACCCCACTACTTCTAATCCCCAGTCCTCCCAGCCAACGGCCGAGCAAGAAGAAACTGAACCGCTGCCAGGTACTCAATATGACATGTTACATCATCTAGACCGGGTGCCCGCTAAAATATCTGTGCTAGAGCTGATCAAAAGGTCTACCCTTCATCAGGATGCACTAAGAGACTTTTTACAGAAGGTAATGGTCAGTGAAGATATGGCAGTCGACAGCTTACCGACCGCACTAGCAACCATCTCCAAAGGGCCGGCAATTACATTTTCAGAGACTGAGCTAGCACCTCCAGAAGCTCGACAAATGCCGCTCTGCATTACAATCACTCTGAACAAAGTCAGCATTGAAGCAGCGCTGGTTGACATAGGGGCTTCAATTAATGTTTGTCCACTTAGCACCCTCCGAGCATGCAACATATCTGAAGAGTTATTACGGCCTACCCCCACCACTATAGCAGCATATGACAACTCGAGGCGAGCGTGTCACGGGGTGATCACCATTTAGGCAGAGCTCGGGCCCCTTACAATGGCCGTGGAATTCTATGTGCTCGATATCGACCCTATGTTCAAGGCTATCCTGGGTCGTCCGTGGATTGATACACTCGGTGCCGTGCCTTCCACCGCACATCAGTGCGTCAAATTCCCCTTCCAAGGGAGGGTCGTTAAAGTTAAAAGCTTGTCCGCGGTGCAGACAGTTAAGGCCATATCAAAGCAGGTTCTTCCCACACTTTGGCCAAGCAACCGGCCCCTTATATCAGTGCTGGACTTGAACTTCCCCTAGGCGTATGCATCTCCTAAGCCCGCCGCTACTCCAGTCAACATCAAAGTGAAGCCGCAGATTCGAGATTCCAAGGGCTGGAACATCATACTGAAACTGGGCTATCAACCGGGGAGAGGCCTCGGTGTGCAATTACAAGGAATGACCTAGCCCATACCCAAGGGAAGAAAAATGGGCAGGAGAGGTCTCGGCTACAAGGAGATAGCATTATCAATGATGGGTGATTCTGGGCCACTCACCTGGGATTATCGTCAACATTTTGTCAGAGGGCCTCTCCAGCCCGGTACATTAGCTTCAAGACCAGTTCAGCCAGAGAGAAATACAGTTTGTCCGGTTATCAGTCCGCCCCCATTGCAGGGAAGGTCAGATGATTATATGCTCGACTATGGTCAGGCCTTGCAGGGGCTCTTTCATGAGGAAGAATGTCAAAAGCGACAAGAGGTTCGGCTTGTGCAGTGGAGGCCGAAGAAGCGGCCAATTGTTGATTTACAGAAGGAGGGGAGCTCTCCAATTGTCTTTTCTTGGTCTCCCTCACGCTTTCAAGCTATTTTTCAGCAAGGGGACTTCGTACCCCGCCTTCCTCCCATCATAATAAATCCATCTTTCATTGATCCACCCGAGATTCTATTTGTTCCTTGTGCTTGCGGGAAGTGCCCACCCATTGATCTATCCACTCTATTTACTCCTCCTCCTCCCAATGCCCAACTCCACGAGATGTGGTTCTCTTCTTCCGATCCTTTCTTCGACTGCATTTTCCCCGAGCTGTTCCCTATGCAGCTCCCACCTCCTCCATCTTGCTGTGTAGTTTCCGCTGATCTCCAAAAAAAACGTCATTTTTGAAACGGAGATTACAGTGGAAGGTTACGCTGCCCTGTCGCCATCCTCCTCCCAGGGGCACGAGTCCCCTGCTCCTTCCCTTCCACTAGGCTTCCTCTTTCCTAGGTTAGGATTAGGGTCCGTCGAGTCTAGGGAATTAGAGTCAGTTAGATCTAGAGAAGTAGGGTCTTGTTCCAGGTCGTCCAACCCTTCCTCTGTTGAGCCGCGCTCGCTGGTGCATCCTTCCCGATCTGTTCCTGATAGGTTCTTGCAAGATTTAGCTCAGCGTTGCCGTGCTCTTTTGAAGTGCCCGAAATTTGTTGCTACGGCAATTGTGATTGAAGATGAAGAGGAAATAGAAGGGGTATGGAGCAATGACGGATTAGGCATCTACGAGATCTTGGATGAAAAGGATCCAATTGATGAGGACAGTAATGTAGATGACATCGGCGACTTGTACGCACAAGGATTGAAAAGATTCGACGAGCCGTCGACGTCGGTGGACGAACCTACAAAGGAAATCAACTTGGGAACCGAAGAAGACCCAAGGCCCATCATGATTGCTGCTAATCTCCCTTCACAAGTAGAAGAGGAATTGATTAAGGTACTAAGGGAGTATAGTGATTCCTTCGCATGGTCTTAAGAGGACATGCCAGGTCTTGACCCCTCTTTAGTGGAACATCGACTCGTGCTTAAACCAGGGGCAACACCTGTGAAACAAAGGTCAAGAAGATTTCACCCCCACATGGCCTTGAGGATCAAAGAAGAGGTCGACAAGCTATACAAAGCCAGATTCATCAGAGTAGTTTTATATCCTCAGTGGGTGGCAAACATAGTCCCTGTTCTTAAGAAAGATGGAAAGGTGCGCATATGCATTGACTTCAGGGATCTTAACAAAGCATGTCCCAAAGATGATTTCCCGCTACCCCATATAGACGTCCTAGTGGATAATACAGCTGGGTATGAAGCTCTATCATTCATGGATGGATACTCGGGCTACAATCAGATCCGTCTCGCTCCGGAAGATCAAGAGAAAACTTCCTTCACCACGCCCTGGGGCACGTATTGTTATGTGGTTATGCCATTCGGTCTGAAGAACGCAGGTGCCCCCTATCAAAGGGCGATGATGGCCATCTTCCACGATATGATGCATATCTATATGGAAGCTTACGTGGATGACATCCTGGTGAAGTCAAGAACTAAGGAAGAACACCCCTCCATCCTGGCTAAGGTGCTACAGAGAGCCAGGGAGTACAAGCTCAAGATGAATCCGAAGAAGTGCGTATTCGGAGTCTCCTCAGGGAAGCTGCTAGGGTTCATAGTAAGCAAACGGGGGATCCAGATTGATCCTAATAAAGCACAGGCCGTCATGGACATGCCTCCTCCAAAGAACATTACGGAACTTCGAGGATTGATTGGTAGATTACAATTTATCAGAAGATTCATATCCCAGCATTCTCAAAGGTGCCGTCCATTTTATGAATTGCTTAAGGCGGGGGTCAAGTTTGAATGGAATGAAGATTGTCGGAAGGCCTATGAGGACCTCAAGGAATATCTATCCAATCCCCCGGTTCTGCAACCTTCTGTCCCTGGGAAACCCCTAATCCTATACATCTCGATTATTGAGGACTCCCTAGGGGCAGTTTTAGCACAAGTAGATGATGAAGGGAAAGAGCGGGCTGGGTACTACCTTTCTCGGTTGTTTAATCCAGCTGAATCCAAGTACACCGCTATGAAGAAGACTTGTGCCGCCTTAGTGTGGGTAGCTCAGAAGCTGAAACACTACTTCCTTGCCCACCCAGTTAGGTTGATCTCTAGAATGGACCCGATCCGTTATCTCTTAGAAAAGTCTATCCTTTCTAGTAGGTTAGCTCGCTGGCAGAGCTTCCTCTCTCAGTTCGACATCACCTTTGTTGTTCAGAAGGCAGTCAAAGGATATGCCATTGCTGAGCATCTCGCCCATGTCCCTATTCCTCACACCGATTCCATTCAGGACGATTTCCCTGATGAGCATCTTTCTGTTATCTCTCATCACCCCTTCTGGTCTCTGCACTTTGACGGTGCGCTCAACTCTCAAAGCCGAGGGATCGGTGCTGTTCTGCTTACCCCGGAGGGGGTAACCATTCCCTTTGCTTATCAACTTCGGTTTCCTGCTACCAACAACATCGCTGAGTATGAGGCTCTCCTGGCCGGCTTGAAGCACGCCTACCTCTTAGGTGCACGTTATTTGAACATCATAGGAGACTCTCAGCTCGTCCTACGGCAAGTTCTGTCCACTTACCGTACTCGTGACCCCAAGCTCAAACCTTATCAAGATTTGGTCACGCTTCTCGCTAGGCAATTCCGTAAGCTGATCTATATTCACACTCCCCGTTCTCAGAACATTCTAGCAGATGCTCTGGCATCTCTTGCTTTCTCCCTATCCTTCCCTCTCAGTCGGAATACTGAGACTATCGTCGTCCAGAGATTGGACGCACCCTCTCTTCAGGATCCTTGGTACCTTAACCTTAGGAAATCCGTAGAGGCGAAGGCTGAGAAGGAAGATCTCAAGGAAGTTTCACTAGCAGAACTAGAGGAGATTCTGGATGAAGAGGAATTACCTTGGTATCATGAAATCGAGTTGTTTTGCAAAGAGGGGTCGTTCCCAGAAGGGGCAACAGCTGAGCAACGCAAGTCAATCAGAAGAGCCGCCACAAAGTACACCATTGTTGTAGGAGAACTGTACAGGCACGCTACTAATGGAATGCTCATGAGATGCTTAGATGATGTTGAAGCTTGGAAGGTGGCTGAAGCCGCCCATTCTAGTGAGTGTGGAGGTCATGTCAATGGCCAGGCTCTAGCAAAGAAGATCCTTAGGCAGGGCTACTACTGGCCCACTCTAGAGGAAGATTGCTCCCTCTATGTCCGGAGGTGTCTTAAATGCCAACTCCATGCTGATAAAATTCATTCTCCAGCTTCATCTCTCCATCCTATGACCGCTCCTTGGCCATTCTCTATGTGGGCTTTCGACGTTGTCGGCCCGCTCGGTGATCCTAATTCTCAGATCAAGCAGAAGTCCTTTATCCTTATCGCCACTGAGTACTTCACCAAGTGGGCCGAAGCCGAGGCGTACGCAGAAATCAAAGCTACAACGGTGTGTCGCTTTATCATGAAGAATATCATCTCACGGTTCGGAGTGCCAAGCAGCATCATCACCGACAACGGACCCCAATTCGTCTCTCAAGAGCTTAAGGACCTCTGTAAGAAGTTCAATATTGCATTGCATCATTCATCTCCATATTATCCTCAAGGCAACGGTCAAGCCGAGGCCACTAATAAAACCCTTCTCAAAATCATCAAGAAAACATGCGAAGCTCATAAGTTTTCTGATTGGCCAGAAAGATTAGTGGAAGCTCTGTGGGCTTATCGCATCTCCGTCCGTACCCCTACGAGACAAACTCCCTATTCTCTTACCTACGAGATGGAGGCGGTGCTCCCATATGAGATCATGATCCCTTCCCTTAGAGTGCAGCTTGATAAGAAACTTAATCTCGATGAACGTCGAGAGGCGTTGCTGGTTCAGTTGGAACTCTTAGATGAGAAGAGGAGGAACGCGGCCGATCACGTATCCGTTTATCAAAAGAGGGTTTCGCGTTATTTTCAAAAGAAGGTAATCGAACGTAAATTTCAAAAAGGTGATATGGTTTTGAAATGCAAATTCATTCGGTCTGCAGGTCCAAGGTCCAAATTACAACCTAACTGGGAAGGACCGTTTGTCGTAAAAGAAGCTTATCCAGGGAATACTTATCGTTTAATAAATGCGGAAGGTGAGGAGCTCTCTCACCCGTGGAATGGGTTGTATCTTAAGCGTTTCTTTCCTTAGAGTCTAAGCCACGTGCTTCCCCGGTAGCAGGATGCTCCCTCCTGTTTCACTAAGAAGGGTCCCGAGTAAGGCAATCACACACTACACGACATCCCTGGTCAGGTTTTCCGATTCTAAAAGACACTGTTTCTCCTCGGCCATGCTTTAGGGGAAAATTGAAGTCCCTGTCCGCTTCATTCTTCGGCTGAATCCAGGGGCAAGAAGTGAATAAGGAGGCGACAACTAATCCAAACACCCTAACGAAAGGAGGTCTCAAATAGGGGCAAGTCCGTTATGACCTAATGCCACAAGAAACGAAAGGAAAAGAAAAGGGGCAATCTCTGCGACAAAATCAAAAGCATCATCTCAAAAGTCTACTATTCCAAAACTCCAGGAATGCAAAAATAGAAACGCTAGGCATGACAAGAGTGGCAGTATAGTTCCCCGCGGGACGTCATGAGCCCGGTCGAATGCATGCCTAGAGTGGATGAAGGTTCGATGACGGACACAAAGCCCCGGCACAACAGACCAAATCTCTAACAGGGTTGTACGGTGAAGAAATCAAGTCCTAAAAACTTCCATATCTGGCCTAAGCTTACCCCCATGTTCCTTTTTTCTTTTAGGACCAAGATTAGTACCTTGGGTATGGCCTTGTTAGAAACACCGTCATGAGAAGTGGGCCTTGGCCAGGGATTGTCACCCGTATTACACACCAACCTCGGGACTTCTGATTCTGAACAAGGAAGAGATCATGTTACTAGGCAGGCACTGGTTTTCAAAATCCAAAACATCAAATATTGTTCAAAATCCAAAAACATCAAATATTTTCAAAATCCAAAAACATCAAATATTTTCAAAATCCAAAAACATCAAATATTGTTCAAAATCCAAAAACACCAAATATTTTCAAAATCCAAAAACATCAAATATTTTCAAAAATCCAAAAACACCAAATATTTCCAAAATCCAAAAAAACCAAATATCTGTGAAAATCCCACGAAAAAATTTTTTTAGATGTTTTCCAAAACTCCATCATGTGCATAGCATGCATTGCATTTTCATTATGCTTTCCGCCTATTTAATAAGGCTCCACCCCTTGACCAAATATCAAGAAATGGTCATCCTCTAACTTGCTTCAAGGCAAGGGGTTGAGTCTAAGAACAGATCTAACTTGTTTCATGTTTGAGTGTGTACAGGCAGCAGGACAAGTTCAAAGTGATAATTCATAAAAATGCAGGTCAAAGGCTGTAACGCATCAATTCTAGACCGCCACATGAATATAACGGTCTCTCTTCGGCCGTCACTTCCTTCAGGCATGGGGCTTTTATTTCATCAACCATTATCGCTCTGACGGCCTGGTCTATACCGTCGTTTATATATAACGGCCCATCTCCCATCCGTTACTTGCTTCAGAGAGCAGGACTGATAATGCTTTCGTTCTGACGGCTCATCGTTAGACCGTCGTTCTTTACAGCGGCCCACCGCCCATCCGTTACATCCTCCATAGGCTCTGCCTCTTCACATCACTCTGGCCATTCAAACCACAAAACTCACATCCGTTCAGTTGAAGCAATATAATCTCATTCAAGCAAGATTAAACGAAATATAACATTCATAAAGATTCCAACTTTGATTGTTAATAACAAACAACTTCTCTCATGAACAAAAGAAAATCAAGGTACATTCAATCTCTTATCTACGAAAGGGCGGATTTTCCTCAACTCTTTCACGTAATCACGGCGTGCTGCGTCGTCCTCTTCAACTTCTTCTCGCCACGGGCGCACCTTGCTGATCTTTCACATGGTCAGCGCGGTCCGTACTGCTCTTTCGTCTTCCTCGGTCCCCATCTTCCTAGGTAGAAGGGGAGGGTAGTGTGATAGTGCAGGAGCTTCGGTTCTTGGAAATCCGATCTGAAGGTGGCACCGGTGTGGGTTTTAGATCGCCATGGTGGTATTCCCCACTAGCTGGAGGTCCAAGCTTTGACGCCGCGGTATTTTAAGAAGAGTGCTTCGAAGGATTCTTGGCCGCATGATGAACTTATCTATTGGCAGAGTGTTGAAGAAGAGGCGCCATTCATCCCGCGTTTTCTTGTCCGCCGTCTTGCATTCGACCTGAGAAGAGTATCCAAATGCCCCTCCAATGAAGAAGAGAGGGTGGCTCCCGAAGATTCGGCTAGCTGAAGTTATGTCTTCCTTTTGTTGGAATTTGACTCTCACTCCTATCCAGCACTCAAGGAGTATCATGGAGCCGAACAAAAGTCCTCCTAGGCAAGCCGAGCTAAGTCCTTCATAGAGGTATGAGAGGACCGCTTGAGAGATGGACATTCCCCGCCACAGCCCACTAATAATGCTAAGATTTTGGATGTCTAAGAGGTGGTCGGTCGTGGTAAAAAGGAAGACTCCGCATAAGCAAACCGCCACCGCCTTGGCTATTGCCTCATGTCTCTCCCACTTGTTTTTACAATGAGACACTATCCATTGCGCCAAGGGTATCAAGTGAATGTGGTGTGGGCTGATCATGGTCCTCACGTCCTTTGGATTATGGATGAAATCACTCAAGATCAAGGACGGGTCACTAGGCTCTATTGTGTAGCAAACCCAGTCTTCATCCCCCGCCTTAGTCTTAGGAAGGGCTAGGTAGGTCTCTACCTCTTCTAATAGGACTGTTGCTTCGAAGGAAGGGAAGATGAAGGTATGAGTTTGTGGATGCCATAGTTCTACAAGAGCTAAAATACTTGGCCAATCTAAGGATAATTTCTGGAAATTTTTGCCTAAAACCAAGAGTGGTTGAAGGTGCCAAGCTTTAAGGATGGATGTGACTTCTATAGGGAGGGCCTTTACCATAGGAGCCACCCACTTCAGATTAGAGTAGCATCTTGGGCCAGGAAGAGGCTTGAAGAAGAAGGAGAAGAAGAAGTCATAAAATGAATTGAAGTGCAGAATTTTCTGAACTTGGATGTGTTGTTGAGGGACTTACCACCCTTTGAACATTTGAGCTTAAGTGCTTGGGAATTGATGTCAACCGTTGGAGCTCTCCGTGTTCTTTTCTAGCAGCTTTAGGTCCGGTGTAGACCTTCTCCTCCATAGCCATCACCTCGAAGCTTCTCTTCATCTTGATTTCTGCCCTTAGGAGAGGTTCTTCAACCCTAAAGCAGAGGTTTTCAGCAAAGATACGATGTTGGTTGAGTTTCCAAGTTTTAAAGGTTAAATTTTGGCTTTGAAAGGATAAGACTTGAGTTGGAAGGCTTTATCTTCAATCTAGATAAGTTCTAGTAAGGGATTAGATGGCTAAACCTCGGGTTTAAGTTCTCACGGCTCAATCCATCTCGGAATACAACCCAGGATCTAACGGTCTATCGTACGGCCGTTATTTCACTCCGACGCGCCAACCCTAGGCCGTCGCATTTTCCTGTGGGGTTTAATTTCCCCAATCATGTTCTGTGGAGATTAACGGTCTAAGGGCTGACCGTCGTTTCTTGTAACACGCGAACCCTGAGCCGTTACACTCTCAACCACTCAATTCTTTCTACTCTGGGCTAAGCACTACCTGACGGTCCTGGTTGTGGCCGTTGCTTCATTCTGACGCGTCTACTTTAGGCCGTCGCATTTTCTGCTAGTCGCCCTGCAAACTATAGTTCTGCCATGATTAATGGTCCAGCGTTAGGCCGCTATTTACCGTTGACGCACCAGAGGTGGACCGTCGTTTTTCCTGCAACCTCAGCTACAGGATGGGCCTTGCTAGCGCGTCGTTTGATTATGACGGTCTGATCCTAGACCGTTACTTTCTCTGCTGCTGAATTCAGGCTATTCCTTCTGGCCTTGCCTAGACCTGGCGGTCTCTCGCATTGTACACCTCATTCTCTCTACATTTTCACACACATACATTCCTGCAAATAACTCATGCATACCTTCCTGCCTATGTCTCACACCTCATCCGCGCATGCATATTCAAACACATAATCACCTACCAAAACCATTCATCCATTCATTTCATCCGTCCCTGCACATTCAAACACACATCCATTCATTCACGTTTGCACAAAATAAACAGAAAACCCCAAAAAATATTTCATTCCATTTTCCATAAAGTTACATACAAGTGATAAGAAAACATAAAAATGCATCATTCGGCCGGCTTATCCGCCGGACCGCCATCATCCTCTCTATCCTCGGGTCTCCTCGCGGGTGGCGGCGCTATCGAAGCACTCTCCTCCTGCTATCCCCGCTCCGCCCTCTCATTCCTCCGTTGGCCGGAGGAGCTGACAAGAAAATCCCCTACCGAGCCGCTCGGGGCAACACTCCTCCGTACCCCACTCTGGGAAGCACTCCGCTCCGGTCCCCGGCCCATCATCCAGACCGTCCGCTCCAGCGTCCGCAGCTCGATCTTCAGCGTGAAGATCTGACACCGCGTCTCCCCTGCCTCGGTCCGGTAGCGATCCAAGTCCGCCGTCCCGATTTGGAGCTTCTCCACCTCAGCGTGAGCCCGAGCTAACTCCATCCGTAGTCACTCCCCCTCTGCCTCATCCAAGCATCGCGGGGTCTCCGCTCTCAGCCGGGCCATCTCTGCCCGTACAAGCTCTATCTCTGCTCGGGCTCGATCAGTCTCAGCCCGGCTTCTTTCTGCCTCTATCTTCGCTTGCCTGGCCTCGACCACTGCTACTGCTAGCTCTCTCGCCTTTAGATTGCATTTCATATAGTTAATCATAATGCATTTTTAGGCAAGATCATAAGCATGAGCATTTTTAGCATCTTACCCGCTCCGCGAGGGTGGCCTTCGCCTCCTCGGCCCGGGCAACCGCCCGAGCAAAATCAGCCTCCTGCTCAGCCCTGCCTCCCGCATGCTGTGAGGAAGACGATGGGGCATCCGGTCCGGCTCGTTGGGCTCTCTCGGCCCGCTGCATTTAGAAGACAGGGTTAGGGACCATGGTTAATCAGCATGTGCATCATAAACATCAATTGTCATAATCATAAGCATTTTAAGTCTAGGTTTTAAAGTCTCACCAGGAGCTCCAGAGCGGTCCGGTACCCGTCCCACTGCTGGATGGTGGAGTGGAGTAATCCCTCCAGCTCAGCTATCCGTCCCTCAGGGTCTAGCTGCATGTAGAAAGCATGAGTCAGTACATCTATCACATTACATTTTTGCATATAGAAAGAGTTTAAGTTTTTGCATACCGGTCATCGGGTGCCTCGGTACACCTGGTCGCCGTAGAGTCGAGCAAAGGCCTTCAGATATGCCTCGTCGCTCTCATCTCGTTGCTTCACCGCTCGACCCCGCCTGTTCTAGTCATGGACGTACTTCGCCTTCCGGGCGCACCAATCCACATTGCCACTGATGCCCCTTGCTGACTTGCCAGGGTGGTCATCGCTGTGGTGTGGAAAGGTCACCTCGGGCTGATGTAGTCCCCGGGTCCGCAGGATCAGCCTGTAGTGCAGAGGCACGATGATATGGATGCAATGCAGCCATATGTCTCGTCCCCGGTATGACAAGGCCGCCTCTACCCACGGCTGTCCCGTGTAACCCTCGCCGCGGTATGGGGTCCATCTCACCTGAAAGCATTTAGTTCATTCATCAGCATTGGCATAATAAAAGCATTAAAAGCATTAGAGGTATTTAAAAAGCATTTAGAAGCATATAGAAGCATATAGAAATCATTTTGAGTTCTGGACTCACCGACGTATGTGGGAAGGAGTCCAGGTCATCCTGGATCGTCCGGGTCAGTCTGATGATCGACCCTGTGTCCCTCGCCACCGACCAACGCCTCGCGATCGGTATGCGGTCGGGATGGAGTAGCGCGCCTCTCCCGATGCCTGGGAGGTACATATAGCTCCAGATCTGCATTTTTAGAAATCAAGTCAGTCACATGGCATATCATAAATATTTTGGCATAAAAGAAAGCATTTAAAGTGCATTTACCTGTAAGAAAGGCGAGAAGCCGCCCAGCATCGTCTGCCGGTCCGTAGTGCTCAGGGACTCGAACAGGAATGCGAGCACTGCTGCTCCCCAAGCATATCTCCCAACTCTGTGCAAATTCTCTATCATCGGCAGCAGTCTGCAGCTGATGACGTCCGCCCGAGTCACGAAGAGGAGCTTCCCGAATAGCAGCATCAGGAAGCGTCTGAGCACTCTATCTCCCTCAGGTCCTGCCTCCGTCGCCACGCGAGGGCGCACCTGGTCTATCACTCTGCCCAAATGCTCCTCGGGTAGCTCTCCTACGGCTATCGCCGCTCCTCTCAGTCCCAGGCTCTCTTGCAGTACTGATCTCGAGAGCTGGGAAGAGGACTGTCCCGGCCTGATCAAGTCCAATCCGAGCAACTGCTGTGCCATCTCCCGGTAATCGCCGTAAGTCCATCTGGTCACTGCGGCTCCGTGGACTCTCAATCCCGTAATCCTTGCTATGTCTTCCAGCGTGGGGATCATGTGGCCCCACGGGAAGATGAAAGCTCTACTGATCGGGTCCCATCTCTCGTGCAGCGCGTACAGCAGGGGCGTGTCCATCCGGATCACCTCGATGCTGAGCACCTCGGCGAATCCCATGCCAGCCAGTCGCTCCCTCTGGTAGTCCGGCAGTGCTTGGTACACGGCCTGGATCTGTAGCCAGGAGATCCTTGTTCGTCGCTTTCCCTGCATTCATTTAGATCGCAAGTCAGTCCATTGCATCATAAAAATCATTGCATAAGCATTCATATAATCAAAACAAAACACAAATATGAAAATTGAAAACCCTAAAAATAGTTTAAGACCCTGGCAGATGTGACGGCCCTGGGGTAGGGCGTCGTTTGCTTCTGACGGACTCAGGGTGGTGCGTCAGGCAAGTGACGGTCACTGGCAGGACCGTCACATTGTCTGCTATTGGGACTCTTTTCCTTTGCACTCTCGTGGCTTCCCACCTTGGCCGAATGGCCTACAATCTTTCCTAGTGGGTTCATGGACCCATTTCTACCCTTTAATCCCACATGCATTCATAATAAAAACACAAAAAAAATCAAAATTGAAATTAGGGCGAGGGGACCTACCTCACGGTCCATGCCTCTCTTCCTCTTCTTCTCTGGTTCTTTGGGTTCCTCTGCACCCAATGGGGCTTCCCCTTGGTCCTCCACGACCGTGGGAGCTTCTTCTTCTTCTTTTGGGCTTCTCCTCGCCGTTTCCTCTTCCGTGACTGGCGGGATCACTTCCCGTTCGAGACGGCGGTGGAACCGCCGTATGGCCATCCGTTTCCCTCTCTCCCTCCTCTGTGGTGGTGGCTGGGGAGCCTCGTCGCCGGCCATTACGGTGGTGTGGGCGGTGGTCGCCGGTGGTTTCTCTCGGTTGGGTTTTTGGGTTGTTGAGTGTTGAATGAATGGGCCATGACCGTTCGGTTGTTATTTTTTGAATACTCAGGAAATATGATGGTCTATCATCTGGCCGTTACATCCTTCTGGCGCGTCTTGAACAGACCGTTACATATGATTGGACTGTTTTATTGAAGAATGTGAACCGCCTGGTTTATGACGAACTAGGGGTGGTCCGTTACTTGATGTGACGCCCTTTCATCAGACCGTTACAAACTTGCAAGTTTCTTGATGAATTAAATGGTCTATTTGATGTCAAAATGGTTCCATATTCTGTCAAAATGTTCATTGTTGATGCTTCTCGCACGTACAAATGGTTATGCCTTGATTCATGATCATATTTATTTTTTTTTATTTTTTTTTTGGCTAACCTATCTTTTATGAAGGAATTTATGAATGAAATCATGCTTTACCGTCCGTCCGGAAGGTGAGTCAGGTATTTGTATCTCGTCCCTTATCCCTTAATGCATTACTATATGTTATCTACGGTATATTATCTCGAGAACCGGCTGGTCATTCATGTGTTCCAGGATCTGATGTTCCCCTTAAACAAAAATGATGATGATCTAAGTTCACATGTTTAATCGTTGGATAAGCCGTTAGATTGGAATAAGTTTGGGGACGATGGTTCTATCTTGCACGCCGTGGTTGCAGATGGTGTCCTGACCCTAATTTCTCTGGTCTAGCAATATTATTCTCGAGTATTTTCTATTTTATCTTTCTTTTGCATTTGTTTTGAAGATTTCTTTTCCTTTAGCCCAGCATGCATCATACGCATTCTTTGAGCTTTTTTTGAAGCTTCATTTGTTCAAGTGTCTCGACGATGGTGAATAGTTGTGTTCTTAATCTCGGATAAGGAGAATAATGCCACTATGAATTAGAAGGTTTTCCTTCGATCTGTTCGCTTGATCTGGTTGGCTGAAGATTCCTGTCTGGAGTTTAGTCTCTTGTTCTTTCCGTTGCCTCCGGCGGCTAGCCGTGTTTCCTTTCCTTAGTTATTAGCTCCTCCAGACTTGCAACCTTTGGTTGGCTATTTCCTTGTGATCAGTTTTGAAGCTTTCCAGAAAATTCATATCGCTTGTTGGTTGAGATCGGGTGTCATTTACCTTAACGCCCTCTTTTTGATCCACTCTGCTTCATTTCCGCTTCATCTCCATGTTCCATTTCGCTTCACCTCCGCTCGTTCCCCTGCAAAGAGGACGTTAAGGAGGGGCATCTGTTGACACCCGTTTTATACCCAATAAGTCGGGCCATCTCCTTATTCATTCTATATGATGCTCTGAGTTGTTCACTCTTCATTGAGTCTCTTGATTAGTTGAAGCCTATTTCTTGGGTCTTAACTCCTTGATCGGATATGGTTCCTTGTGGCTACTTCATTGGATGAATCTTAGCAATGCCTCTATTCCTTTTTTGATCTCCATTTTGATAATAACGGTCGGTCCTAGGCACGTTGTTTCATTCTGACGGATGGGCCCTAGACCGTTACTCTTTGAAGAGTCCTAAGGCTTAAGGCCTCGTTTTAAAGCTTATCCTTTTGATTACACGTTGATAATAACGGTCTGTCGTGCAGCCGTTGTTTCATTCTGACGCCCTATGCCTTGGCCGTTGCTTCCTTGAAGAGTCCAACTTGTTGGGTCTTCTTCCCGTTGATCTTATCTTTTAGGGATAAGGTTGATAGTGACGGATGTTCCTTGGTGCGTTATTTCCAAGTGGCGGTCTGTCGTGCAGCCGTTACTTCCTTCAGAGAGTCCTGACAGTTCAGGCCTTTTCTCTGCTACTCCGTGGCCGAAGATAAGGGTTTGGATTGATGATATCTCTTTCAAATCTGATCCTCAGGACCTTCTGTTTGATTCTATGGACTCTTGGTGATATTATCTTCGAGGATTTGCTAAGAGTTATCCCTTTATCTTGCTGGATTATCCTCTGCTCGACCTAAGAGTTTGAGGGTCTATAAATAGAACCCTTGACTTCATGGCCCGAGGGGGGAGGATTTTGAAATTCATGACGAAGTGCTGCCGAACTCAGGAGCCATCTTTATCCGAGAGGAACTGCTTCCCACGTTCATCCATCTCATAATCAAGGGAGTACTTTGGTTTTAGTCTTTCAAGTTCATCATCGCATGCTTAAGTTCTTCCCTGGTTTTTCCTCAATCAAAGCATTGTCCCTCCTCTTTCTCCACGTTTCTCACTATTCTCTAAGCATCCAAACATCCTCCTAATCTTTTAAAAACGCCCAGAGGGGTTAAAAAACCAAAAAATCCCCGGTAATCCCCTTTCTTTTTGATGTCCTTAAGTTCTTTGAGAATTGATGCTATATTATTGAAAGGGCTAATTTGGGTTGTTTTGTTCTTGTCTTCTACATCTTTGGCAGGTTTACAGGTTCACCAGTACGAGGCCCAAGTCTTCTAGCCGGCTGGAAGAGTTGGAGTTAAAAGAATCTACACTTTGCTACTGCAGGTTATCTGACGGTCTGGTGCAGGCGCGCCATCTTCTCCTGGCGGTCTATCGGGTGGCCGTTACTTTCCAAGTAACGCACAGGGTCCTGGCCGTTATTTCTAGTTGACCTGCAGGTTCTCTTTGGTTTTCTCTCCCGTGGGCGGGTGCTTCATCCACCTATTTCCAAGGTATTTACAGGTCTTTTGCTTGTTTTTACTTTGGTGACGATCACATCTTTCCTTAGTCTTGGGCATTAGCTTTCTCATTCATCACATATCTCTTTTATTTTCTTGCTTGCTCCACCCCTTGCGGTGTGTTTTATTTACTCTTTTGCTCCACGCCCCGGCGTGTGTTTTCCCTTTTCTTTAGCGTAGTTTGAGCGAGATAGCATGCCCATGCTAGGGCTAGGTTTGATTGCCTAGGTTCATGATCACATGTTCATAGGTTAAGAGCGGATCTTTGATTACTTGCTTGTCATTTCATCATTCAAAACCCCAAAGAAAAGATAGATAGGCAAAATAAAATCAACAATGTGGTCAAATTTATAGGAGAGCTTTCACTGAGTAACTAGGGGTACTGGCCTCTGATCAAGGTGTACCCTTAATGTCAAAAGTGCAAACTATCCATGTAGCTTTTGATCAGAGATAGATATAGTGGTTTATGCTTAGTAACTGGGCATATCAGCCTCTAATCAAGGCATACACCTAATGTCAACGGCATAAATGACACGTGACTGTTCAATAAGTTCAAATTTCTGAAACTCATGAAAGAAAATTGCTGTAACCCTTGGAAAAACAAAAGTCATTGCGTGTCAATTGTTTAACCTCAATACAAATTCAAGTGACTCTCCTTGCTATTCACTCTCTCTGAAATAAGTAGGGTGTTGTCTCGACCTAGACTTTTATGGTTATGTGACTCAGGTTCATTGCTATAAATGGAATATATAACCCTATTTCAGAAAGTCAGTGAATTCACTTTACCTTCTATAACTGGTAAACCTGACTTTAATCAAGAAAGCCCATTGCTCGATTCATATAACTTAAGGGTTGCCCCATAATTTGCTCACATTCTGAACTTTTACATAGAATGTTGTTCCTTATTTGCTGATGGCAAAGGGGGAGAAAATGTGTGTTTGCATTCAGATATTCAAAAGGAAAATTCAAAGGACTCGCTCAGGGAGTAAGTCTGTGCATAACTTGTGTAGTTGCATGCATGCCACTTGATTATCATTCATGTCTCATCAAAATACAGCATCTCATTGTATTCATTCTATGTGTTGCCATCATCAAAAAGGGGGAGATTGTTGGGACTCCTCTAGGTTGATAAGCAGTTCGTGCACTGCTTTGTGATGAAATGGTTTGATGATTGACAATAGTTGTTTTGATGACTAGCAACAGTGGTGTGTGACTTAGTTGACTTTATTTCTATATACGATGGTGTAAGTATTTTGATGCATTCATATGTCAGATAATCATATTTTGATACATTCATATGTCAGATAATCATATCAATGGTGTGTGCATCTTAGTCTGTGCTTTGAATAGAGTCGGTGCAACACATGGTTAATTTTGCATTGAGTCTGTGCAATCCTCGCTGATGCACACGACTAAGTCGGTGCAATTCTTCTCGATGCACGACACCGAGTCAGGGCAACCTCTGCACCAGGCACTTAGAGTCGGTGCAATATGTCTTAGGTAACTAGGTGCATAGAAGTTCATGCATTCTCCTTTTACACATTAAGTCTGTGCAAGTCAAGCATTCTGTGTGAATAAGTCTGTGCAAGCTCAGGCACGGGGCATGCTAAGTCTGTACAACGTCTTCTATGGCAAGTCATCAGGTCAGTGCAATACTTGCCCATTGCACACACTCAACCGATGTATCCGTAGGTCTTGTGTTGAAACCATGTTTGTGCATCTGCTTTTGAAGAGATGATTGAGTCTGTGCATGTGTATGTAAACACCACAATTGAGTCCGTGCATCAAAATCTCTATTCTGTGCAATCTCCTTTTTATATCGTATAATTGTCTGAATATGACATTATATCTAATGCCTTGACAGGTGCCTTTTCGTAAAGACTAAGAAGGGCACGTGATCCAAGATTGAAGAAATTGCCAGGATCGTGACACGTGGAAAGCAGCTATGCTGAGATGCCGCCACGTGACGAAGGTGTTTGGGCAGGAATTCTGGTGACCACACGCCCTATCCTTCTACTACTCTATAAATAGGAAGCTTCTTCCTCAGGAGAAGGGTGATCGCGAACATACTTCGAAAGAGCAGAAGCAGAGAGAGCTTGCACGATCCAGAGAGAAGAGAAAAAGAAGAAAGAGAGAAGAAGAGAAGGAGAGAGCTGAAAGAGAGATGTCTGAGAGAATACTGTGAGTGTTTGTTCCTCAGTCTCTCGGTTCAGAACCGGAGCTGAAATTGCACAGTGTTGAGCTACATTCCCCTAGTGGGTTCTTTTGTTTCTTCGTTTGTTTTTCTTTTCCTTTCTGAAACTACATTTTCAAGCCGTGTGTCAGCGGAGCAAGCTGTGAAGCTCAGCGGTCTGCAGAGGTGGATTCCTCTGGTTGGGTAAAGCTGTAAGTCCCCAGCGGTTTGCAGAGGAGGATTCCTCTGGACGACATAAGCTGTAACGCCCAGCGGTGTGTAGGGTTTTGACCCTAAAGCTGTGGATCAGCGAAGCTGTGCATCAGTAGTAGAAGCCACATTCCGGTTTGGAGTGTGGGGTGGACGTAGATCTCGGGTTTGAGATCGAACCACCTTAAAAATCTCTATCTACTGTGCGATTGCTATGTGGTTTGTGTGCATCATGTTTATTTCTTCGATCCATAGTAGACGAATGCTTAGGACCGTCTTGATCTAGATCTGTTAGGTCGGCTTCCATTGATTGTGTTGTTTGTCCTTCTGTCGTCCAACAGCAGCTTGTTTTAATTCCACACTTGGAGCTGTTGTTGTTGGTCTTAATTGGGTGTCTGATCTATTCACCTCCCCTCTAGATCGGTTATAGCATCCTATCAGTTGGTATCAGAGCATACCACTTGATTCTAACAGTGAGAAGTGCAAAAATGTGGGAAGAGAGCGAAGAGAACGATGCATGCAGTGAAGAAAAGGATGATGGGACTATTAAAACAAAGACTCAAAAAATGAATAATTCCTGAACCGAAGGCCTGAGTGGAAGTAGAAGGCCTCCCTCCCTGACTGTAGGTCGCTCGAAAATGTGGCAGGGCTTCACCGTCGACCTTAGATCTCCCCCCCTTTCAAAGCCTGGACTAAGGGTCCTATTTATAGAGCCCATAAACCTAGCCTCGAAATTAGGGTTTTCGGTGAAAATTAGGTCAAGATATCAAAAGATAATTCGTAGATAATTGATTTATCTCCCACCAGGATCGAATGGCATCTCATTTGGTTGAGAAACCTCGGAGAAATGAGTGGGAGAAGTTAAGGGTTTAGCCACGGATCGGAGAGAGAAAATTCATTAAAACCTCATAAATCGGGCTATTAAGCGGTCTCGCGATAGACCGCCCCATCCATTGCACGGTCTGTTGCTAGACTGTTCAAGACTGTCGGTGGAAATTAGATAAATAGGAAAATAGTCCAAAATATCCATCGAACTGATCGATTATTTCGCCGTTGGACTCTTATGGATTAAACGGTCTCGTGATAGACCACTCAACTCATGGCGCGGCCCAACTCCAACCGTTCAGAGCCTGTCGGTGATAATTTCAAATAAAATAGATAAATAGATAATTATCTGAAAAACTACCGCCCTGGGGACTCTGGGAACTGGACGGCCATATGAATATCGTCTCATTAATCTGGACAGCTACATGGGGACCGTTCAATAGCATGTCGGTGGAAATTCAGAAAATCACCTAAATATCTGATAAATAGATGAACGGCTCAATACCAACTGTTCATTGACTGAACGGCCAGACGATTGACCGTGCAAAGGCTGGATGCTTGAAATTGATAAAATGTGATAAATTAAGCGAAATCAAGGCCCATTAAGCCCTGAATTGAAGGAGACCGAGTGAGGGAGGGAGGTACCCATAAAATAAGCCCAAAAGCATGCATGAAAATAGCCCAATGAGCAATGGACAACTCGAGACATCAACAAATGATGGTAAGAGGAATGACTCAACTTATAGGCAAAAAAATGGGTGTCAACAGATGTCCCTCCTTAACGTCCTCTTTGCAGGGGAGCAAGTGGAGGTGAAGCGAAAGCGAAATAGAACATGGAGATGAAGCAGAGCGGACTGAAAAGCGGGCGTTAAGGTAAAAACACCCGTTTTATTGCCAACAAGCGATAGGAATCTTCCGGAAAAACTCTGAACCAAACACAAGGAATGATCGAACCAAAACGACATCAGTCTGGAGGAACTAACTAAATAAAAGGAAACACACGATCAACCTCATGGGGGACACAATCCCTAGGACCGATGAGGAGACCGGAATAAGCAGTGAAAAGTAAAGGAACGGACTAAAACTCCAGACCGGGACCTTCAGTCAATCAAACCAGGTGAGCAGACCAGCGAAAACCTTCCACTCTGAGTGGAATAGTTCCTCTTACTTGAAACCATGAACGCACACCCATCCATTACTAACATGACACTTTCAGACAAACTATGGGTCATGAATGCTCAAAAGGATGCGTATGATGCATGCTGGGCTAAAATAAAAGAAATCATTAAAACGAATGCAAAGAAAGCCAAAAAAATAGAAAAATACTCAAGAATAATATTGCTAGACTGGGGCAATCAGGGTCAAGACACTATCTGCAACCACGGTGTGCAAGATAGAACCATCTTCCCCTAACTTTCCCAACCTAATGGCCTATCCGATGATTAAATGCGTGAACCTGGATCATCATTGTTTTTGTTAAAGGGGAACATCAGATCCTGGAACATGCGAGCAACCAACTGGTTCTCGAGATAATATAACATAATACCATTTAGTAATGCAATAAGGGGTCTATAGAGATTGGAAAGCCATACCTGACTTACATGTGCATGCGAAACGGCATTTTTGAATTTTTATTTTCTGATTTTTATGGATTTTCATGTATAAGATAAATATGACAAATAAGCAAGCATAAACATAGCGAAGATATATAACATATGGATTGTTGAGTTATGGTTTTGATGATTGTTGTGATTGTTAAGTTATGGTTTTGATGTTAACTAAACTTAATGTGTGATTAAGTGATGATAACTAAACTTGTGGTTGATTGCTCATGCTTCTATTATCTATGTATGGCTGAGATGTCAAATGGCAACGGTTACATGGTCTTGATCCTTGGTTTGCATATGTTGGTTTTACAAGAGGCAAGAGATTTCATAACCTCTTTAATGTGAACAAGCATGGTATTAACCCGGACTATCTTGCTTGCAGGACTAAACTCATGGCAGTCACCTGGTGAACCATACGTGTGGATACTCACCCTGCTCCTCTACAACCTAAAACAGGTGGTATATGTCATGTACTGTCAAAGAACCATTGGTGAGACTCTTACCTTGTCTTAGCATCGATCTCACCATGTGTACGTTATATACCTCTCCTTAATACACCTCATTCAGGCATATTAAACATGAAACCCTTCTAGCCATCGTGCGCCCTCGCCCGCGGATCGACCTGTGCGGTCAGGTCATGGGGATCGACCTGCCCAGTCAGGTCGCGGGGGTCAAGGGGGTAGCGCCCTTTGCGGGGGTTTCAGGGGGCGGAGCCCCCGGAACAAAATTTAGAATTGCTCAAATGATTTAGACATTTCAAATGCATAAACCAAGTGAATCCAATCCCAAAATGCATGGATTTGATATGGACATGAAGCCCTTGAATTATGGACATGTTTTTTTGAGCTAACACTTCAATTTTGCAGGTATAGGTCTTTCCGGTCGACCTACACGCCTTGGCCGGTCGACCAGAATTGCCAAAGCCTAAAAATTCCAGATTCTGCAGGTAGCGGTCGACCGCCCCTAGGCGTCCGGTCGACCGGTTTTTCCAGCAACCAAAACTTCAAAACCTGTAAAATTTTGGTCGATCACCCCATGATCGCCGGTCGACCGCCAGCCTCGAATTGCCCATTTTGTTGACTTTTTGTCACTTCGAGGAAAGCCCTTCCTCTTGCTATTGTTTAATCCCAAAGCCACCAAACCCTCCAGATTTAGTGGATCTGGTCTGGAGATTGTCCATAGACCTTCCAAGGGTTATAAAACCTCTCCTTGAGGTCATAAACCCTAAGAGAATCCAAGAGTCGAAATCAACAAAGAGAGAGAGATCAAGGTGGCTCAAGGAAGAGGTGAATCACTGTAGCCATGAACAGTGATCCGTGGGCAAAGCTTCATCCATAGCTGAGGGTTCAAGATCCGTTTCGAAGCCTTCATCCTCCCAAGAACTGAAGAAGCAAGAAATCAACAAGGAGAGATCGAGAGGAAAGCTATCAAATGAAGATTGCTGCAACGTTCGTGAACAACATTCCTTTCAACAAGTTCATCATCCGATCGAAGCTGTTCTAGCATCAACTGAAGCCATTCAAGCATCTTCTCAAGCCAAGGAGTTCCAATCAAGCAATGGTCTCAAGAAAAGCTTAAGAGAAGGCTGTCCAAGTGAAAGAAGAAAGAAGTACTGTAGCAGTGAACAGTACTCCGTGCAAGAACATCTACATCAAATACAAGGCCATTCAAGCTGAGTCTCAAGCCATTCAAGTAAAGAAGGAATCAACGTAAACATCCGGAGCATACACTCAGGGGGAGCCTAAATCAGGAGCATTCTAAACTGTGCCTTATTGTGTTTCAAGTTCATATTCATGTTTTGTATAAACTGTGAACTTGTGTGTGTGTGGATCGTTGTTGGATCCGTGGTCGTGTGTGTGCATGTTATTTTTGATTCGTGTGTGCGTAGGTCTTTTTAGATCTGCGTGTGTGTGTGTGTGGTTTTATCAAGATCTTAGTGTTTGTGTGTGTGGAGTGCTGCACTTGTCGCAGCGTGTGTGTGTCTTGTTGATCCGCTTGTTGGATCGTGTTGGAGACCTCGTCTCCGTGTATGTGTGTGTGTTGGGGTGCGTCCCCGTGTGTGTGGGCAGGCGTCGTCCTGCGTGTGTGTTTGGAGCGTCGTCTCCATTTGGGGTTTTATCCCGAGTGAAGCCTCACCGAGTTTGGTGAGGGGTGGACGTAGGATTGCCGCTGTTGCATCCGAACCACCTTAAAATCGTTGTGCATTGTGGTTTGGGTTATGCATGTGTGTGGTTTCATTATTTTATTTCGTTGCATGCTCGTGTGGGAACGGAGAGTTTGAGAGAATCTGTTTAACCACTTTCAACCTCCTAATTAGTGTTTATCACATATTTGAAATAGCCAAAAGTTTTCTTAAAATTTGCAAACACCCAATTCACCCCCCTCTTGGGTGTCATTGATCGCGGGACTTCAATTGGTATCAGATCAAGGGCTCTAATTCTT
This sequence comes from Amorphophallus konjac, assembly GCA_022559845.1. Taxonomy (NCBI): domain Eukaryota; kingdom Viridiplantae; phylum Streptophyta; class Magnoliopsida; order Alismatales; family Araceae; genus Amorphophallus; species Amorphophallus konjac. Next base: position 294,207,468 of record CM040118.1, read on the forward strand.
ATAGATCTAACGATCTAGAGTGATTCAGATCAATGACTACCATTATGTATACCTTAAACTCTCCACCCGTGTTTGATGGTTGCAATTTCGATGTGTGGTTAGGAAGGATGTGTAGTCTAGTCAATTCATACGACCCTAAGCTATGGAAGCTTATCTCACATGGTCCTTATGAATTGCCTAAAGACAAAAATGTCTGGACTGCAAATCAAAAGTTTAAACATGATCAAAATTGTTTAGTCTTGAAGTTATTTACGACTGCAGTCAATTGTGGACGTCAAAAAATGATGATGAAGATCATACGGCATGTACGTCGCCGCATCTGAGAGCAGGTCGAAGACGGAGATGCCAAATAAACCCCATACCTCGCCCAATCAGGACGGGAACACACTTGGTGGCCGGCTACCCGACAAGGAAGCCCCTCAAGCAGAAGGCGTGGCCACGGCTCTCCAAACGGCTATGCCGAAGCCCAAATCAAGAGAAAACCCGAGAGTTCGGACACGGGTTTGGCATATGTTAAAAACCATCCGCAATTCTAAACCGGGGCTCATAGGCTTCAAACCAAACACTGCAGAGGTAGTGCATTGTAACTGGAACATTCTGGGACTACAAACGGTCGTCTGAACGGCCGAAACCTTAAGAAAAAGCCCAAAACCGGCGTGGCCATCACTTAAGCCGGCGCGCTCTTAAATCGGTGCGCCCCCCTTGGGCTTCCTTAAACCGGCGCGCTCCCTTCTCCCTTGGGGTGTTAAACCGGCGCGCATCACTATTCACGTGTCACTATTCATGCCACTATTCATATCACTATTCACGCCTTACTATTCAAGCCATTCTCGTTTTGTTGTTAATCCGGCGCGCACAATGTTGCGCCGTTTTTTAACTCGAAGCTGTCCCATCTTGATTTCGGCCCCCTGTTTCCCGCAGACAGATGGACCGAGAGTTGCGTGAAGTAGAGAAGTCTCTCGACATCACCCAACAATCCGTCGGCCAAGCCCTGGGAAGTCGCGTGAAGTAGAGAAGTCTCCCGACATCACCTAACAATCCGTCAACCAAGCACTGGGAAGCCATAAAGAGCCGGCTACCAACTCCTCTGTCGGGAGGAAAGATAGGAAGAAGCTTCTAGGAGCTTTCTTCCCCATAAGATACCTCCCCTGCATCCTCTACGAGAGAACAGAAGTATAAACAGGGCCAAGGAAGAGAAGGAAAGGGTGGTTGGTTGGATTTTTGGGTTCGGCTGGGCATTCTACTTCCACGGCTCCCGGGATTCAAGGGTTGCAGAGAGTATAAGAGAAGAAGAGAGGTGAGGGTGAGAAGAGAGTTTGGGAAGGGGGAAGAGCTTGTGTTCTATCCCCCTCTCCGTGGGTGCTTTCCCTTCTTCCTCCCCCTTTGTTTTCTCTTGCTTTCGGGGTAGATCCCCTGCTGTATTTCAATCTTCCCCAGGTTTGTGGATGAATAAGAGAGTTATCTTCCTGTAAATACTCATCCCGCTTCGCGAATCGTCACCCGTGAGTTGTGAGAGCTCTTGAAGGCTAGTCCTCGAGCTTCTTTTTCCGCACTCACATCTGGGCTATCGGACCGCCATGAGGTCCGCATTCTGAGGTTCACCCCGGAGCAATCCGTTTGGTGTTCCTCTATTTTCTCTGGCAAACCTAAGTCCGAGGGAGATGCTGCCCAATTTTTGCCAGAAACAAGAACACATAAGAACAAACGAACATACTAAGCTCTCTGGAGATAAGAACAGCATATGTCTGAAGCCTCTGAATCAAACTGAACCTCCGAGTTCTTGCATAAACGAAGCCTTCCAAATAAAACATTCAAACTCTCATGCTAATTCACCTTAACAAGTGATCAAAACACTTAAGCTTCCTCTCTACAAGCTTAATCCATCCATTGAATGAACAAATCAGTCATCAAATTAACCCATGGGTGAAAGAAAGAAGAAACATAATGAAATAAAACCCAAAGAGCCTAACCCGACGCGCCCCCTAATCCGGCGCGGGTTAATCCGGCGCGCTACCCCCCCGCGCCGGATTAGCTTCACACTCAAATCCACTTTCCAAATCTTGGAATGAATAGTGCCCCCTAAACTGGCGCGCCCCTTGCTTGGCCTTAATCCGGCGCGCCCCCCTTATGCTCCCTTATCCGGCGCGCCCCTCTTAGCCCTCTATTCCGGCGCGCCTTAATATTCATTGGCCTTATTCCGGCACGCCTCTAGCCCCTCTTGAACCCCCTTATCCGGTGCACCCCTCTTGTGTTGCCTTATTCCGGCGTGCCCCTTTGTCATGCTAAGTCGGCGTGCCTGAAGGAAAGAAAGTGATTAATCGAATAAAAAGAAGAGACTTGAATCTAATGGATAAAACAAATGAAATTAGTATTACCCCTCCATAATCAAAATTTTGTTCCGGGGGCTCCGCCCCTTGACCCCCGCGACCTGACCGCGCAGGTCGATCCGCGTGCGAGGGCGCACGTTGGCGACTTTGGGCTTCACACTTAACAATTCACTCCCCCCGGACTATGTGCAGCAAAGAGAAATCAAGAGTGCCTCGTGGTATCGGACGTGAGCCTCGGAATTCCCTATATGGTCATAGTCCCGAACCGTCTCGGGCCAACAGTTCATTAAGCTGACCCGCTTCTACCAGGATTCAGTCCTGCAATCACATTAAACTTGCCGTACCTACGGCAAACATCCGTATGGCTTTGTCTTCACCTTCGATGCTTCAAATGCGGACTCTCGTCCGAATAATGAATTGTCCGTTAGTGACCGACATATATACCGGGATCTAATCCCGCACTTGCATTAAACTTGCCGTACTCACGGCAGACATTTGTACGGTTTGTTACCGTCTCTTACGCTACAAACACGGACTTCCGTCCGAACAAGAAATGGTCCGCCAGTGACCGACATATGCACGTTTGTGAACGTTTAAGCCCCAATGTGGGGTTTGTTTAAACGTAATCCAAGATTTCGCTCTCGCTTCCATTACTATGAATTTCAGGCCATTGGGCCCCCTTTTTCGGTGATTAATCAAGGGTTTTCTCCTCTCCGAGGGGATGTAATTAACGTCGTAGCCTTTATGGTACGACGGGTTCTCAGTCCCGACACGATACACACGATTGTCTGATTAGTCAGATCGAGCGCACCATGGGCTTCTTTCAAGCCCGTATAAATCGTCACCTAGGTGACTGGCACGCCCTCGCACTAATAAATCGAACAAACGAACAAAAGGACGAATAAACTAATAAAATGAGCAACGTCCCGAAAGTGCATCCACAAGTCTGGCACGCCCGGTGGGACTTGAACTTCCCTTCATCTTTTCACCGGGATTGGGGGCCCCATGGCCTCTTCTTGAGATTCTAAACTGTTTCTGTTGCAATTACAGGGTCGTACTTTGGCGACTACAATGGCTACTGCATTCAGACCTCTGGCCGTGGCGAGCCACGTCCAGGAGGGCTACATGGCGGTCCCAATGCAGTTCGGGAATTTCCCTCCAGTGGTTGGCTTCCCCAATTTCCTGGGGGTGGCCTTTGTCAATCTCCTGGAGGTCGAGGGGCCCAAGCCCGTCGAAGTCCATGGCCTCGCTACCAGGGGCTGCTGCCACCAATCCTGTTGCCGTCAGGCCGTCGATGATTACTTCCGACCGCATGGCGATCAAGACGGTGGGGTGTTTTGTCCACCACGTCCGTTCCCACACGGACTTGACCACCAAGAAGATGGCATCCTGCCGAAGGAAGAGCCGAAGGAATGCTACTACTGTCGCCCCTATGGGCCAGATCTCTAACACCGGCAAGTCGGTCATGATCGGACGCATGCGGGTCCACCTCAATGGTCGGAGAGCCGACGTAATCCCCGACCGAATTGTGCCAAATGTCCCGGTGTGCAACTCTTTCCAAGTGCTCGGGAGAATGGAGAAGAAGAATAGTGGAGCCGCCCATCGGCCGAAGAATGGACCGGCCCCCAAGCCATCCAAGATCAAGCAAGTTTGGGTACCAAAACCCACTCGGGTCCCAACGCCGCCTCGGTCGGGACCTGCTGAAGCCAACAAGCCCAAGATGGAAAGGGTGAAGAGTCACAAGATGCTAGGAGGAGAGTCTCGCAAATTACCTATTCAAAGCTCTGAAGGACGGGAGAATTCCTTGTTACATGCTGAGAATCATAGCAGGATCGGCAAGAGGGATCAGCTCGCTTATGGGCTCCCAGCACAAGCAAAAGGAGATGCACCGAGAGCCTCGGTGTTCGAAAGATTGACCTTCCATGGTCAGCCGACCAGATGTCCAAGGAGAAGAAGTAAAAGTATACAAGTCTATACTTGCAATGTGGTCGGAACGACTAGCCACTATGGGGCTCTGCCCGAAAAACCTGAAGAAGTCGCCCGGATTACCGAGAGGCCCGGCCCTGTCACAAGAAGAGGAAGGGCCGCCAGCGAGGCATTGCAAACCCTCTTAGGGACGGAAAATCCAGAGGAGATGCCGGCTGCCTTAACTGTCAATGTAATCACAACGGAAGGTGACGGTGGAATGCCATCCACCTCGTCTGAAGAAACACCATCTGAGGAGCGGGGAAGCCTCCCCAACCCTTTTACCAATGATCCAACCTTGTTGATGTTGCTACAAAGCTATCGACAAGAAATTGAAGCATTAAAAAAGCAGCTGAGCGAGAGGGATGCTCGTACCTCTGTGCCCGGACAGCTCGAAGCCCTCCCTGGGACGTCGGGCGGCAGCGGCCAGACATTTGAAGGCTCGCCACAGGCAATCGCCCCACAATCGATGCATAACTACACTGGGGGCATTCCTCCCCCACAACAACAAATTACGGCGGTGCCACAACCTCCAATCCTCCAATTCCAAGGGGCACCTGCTACGCCCCACGCGGCCGTATTGACAATGCAGCAGATGCAGTAAGCTCACTTCTATCCAAGCCCGGTTGACCCGGCAGTGATGAACAAACTCATGGTCGAGCAGATGATAGAAATGAAGCTGGCAGAAAGGAGCGATGGCGACTCCGCCTCATTTGATGTGTACAGGGTGCCATACCCTCCCCATCATGCTGCCAAGAGGCTGCCCCCTGGCATTACTAAGCCTCCGAAGTTCAAGAAATTCAACGGGCAAGGGTCTCCACGCGAGCACATTGCCTACTACACCAACGTGATGGGCGATTTGGCGGCTGATGAGTCCTACCTGCTAAAATTCTTCGGGTCCACATTAACAGGGCTCGCCTTCGAGTGGTACTCTAGCTTGCAGCCTGGGTCTATCATTGACTGGCCAGACCTGCAAAGAAAATTCAAAGAAAGGTTCCACATCGTCGAAAGGGAGGTGATAGTAGCCGAACTATATGAAACAAGAATATATCAAAAGATGGAGGAACCTCAGCATGAGGTGCAGGCGACCACCGCATCAGGAGGACGCCGTCCAAATATGCAAGCAGAATCTACGAAGAGAAGTGCTAGAAAGAATGATAGGCACTGAAATCAAGTCGTTTGACCGACTGAACAATGTGGTGGCGGAGGTCGAGACATTCCTCTCAAAATACTCGGCCGCTCCTGCTATTTCAAGCCAAAAGACCAGGTCATCTTACAAACGACCAGCATCTCAAGAAGTGCACACGGTCGACTTCAAGACCTTTGAACAACAGAAGGAAAAGGAGAAAGGGGTAGCTCAGCCTCCCCCGTCAAAGCCCGTCGATCGGCGAGAAGGCCCATCCCTACGGGACAAAATGAAAAAGATGTACTCATTCCGTCAAGATAAGACTCGGCTCTTATTTGAATGGGCCGTGAAGTTTGACAAGATCACCCTTCCGGAGCCAAAGCGGCCTGGCGATCTCAAAAGAAAGGATGATCCTTGCTTCTGTCTATATCATCAAATGATCGGGCATCCCATCGAGTACTGCTATATCTTCAAGGACATCATTGAGTCCTTGATCAAGAAAGGAGAATTACAAATGGGGGAGCACCAAGTCGATCCCCCGCGCCTGCATGAAATACCCACTCTATGGGTGGCCATCAATATGATATCTATATATCAGCAGTTACCCGAGGAAATGGCGGAAGCCTGTACTCAGCATACCTATGAGGGCTACATTCTGGCGTCAGTCGAAGATGAAGGAAATTGGCACACCGTGCCTACTAAAGCTAAAAGAAGGACGACGATTGGTCGTGGTCCGAATGTCCATATACGAGGCGTCACACCTCGACCGGAGTCCCCGGTCGTGACCCCCGTCTGGCATGAGGCAACCCCTCAGCTGGTTATCAAAAGATTTACCAGCAATAAGAAGAAACACATCCCTGTGCAAGTGCATAGAGAGGTCAACCCGGCAGTGGCACGACTTCAAGAAGTTATTAATGGGCTAGATGAATATGAACAGCCCGAGATTTGGCCAGTCCAGCTGAAAGAATATGTCCCATGGGAGCAACTAAAATCCTTGAAACTAACAGAAGAGACTGAAGCTAAAGCTGAAGTTGAAGAACAGGGCATGTGAGACCAGCTTCCCCCAGAGCAACCCTCGACTACGAAGAAAAAGAAGAAGAAATCCAAGAATAAAGGAAGAGCTTCGATTGCATCTTGCAACACTCTTGCAGCCCTGTTTGAAACAGTCCGAATCTCTGAAGAGGAGGACGAAGAGATATGCCTCATTCCAGCAGAAGCAAATCAAGCTGAAGCTTCTACTTCTCAACATGTCACTAGGTTAGGAAGAAAATGGGGGCACCCTCCCGAAGCTAGCCATAACATCATGTTTCGTGGCGAACAGCCATACCAGGTTCCTCAGCCTGAAGTCAAAGGGGTGGAGATTTCTCCTCCCCCAGGGCTATACCCTGAACATGTCAGCAACAAGGAGGCTCCCTCCTTCACCTAATTTCTAGCATCCCGAGAGGGCGGATGGCCACGCCTGCAACAGCAATGGAGGGTTAAGGCAGCTCCCGCCTTACCTTCAGGAGTATCTCCCCTAGCAAACAAAGACCAGGTGGGCACCCTAAGCTTCGTCGAATTTGTACAAGAAAAAGAGCTGGCCCGACCAGTGCAACAAGCCCAAGTGGCACCAGAAGGAAAAGATGAACCACCTCCCGAGCCAGCTCCTCAAGAGCACCCTGGGGGCAAGTGTAAAAGGCCCGAAGAACTGAGGCGGACTAGCGTCAGAAGCACCAGTAGAATAGTAAAGCAACTGAAAAGAATCCCAGCACACTTCTCTATCTGGGATATACTCTTCCTTGATGAAGAAACAAGGCAAGCTATCATCACGACCCTGCAAACACCGGCATACTTCGAAAGCTGCTTTGCTGAAGCCCAGCCAGGGGTGGCGATGACATTTACAGAGGAGGACATGCTTCTGCCTTCCGCCAACCACAACAGGCCCCTCTACATGAAAGGGCATCTGAACAAACAACCAATAAGTAGAGTACTGATTGATCCGGGGGCAGCAATCAACATACTCCCTTATCGAATATATCAGAAATATTATTTTGATGTGCACCTGATCGAGGTCAGGGATATGAGAATTGCTGGCTTCAACCAGAAATGTGAAGTCCCCATGGGTATGGAAGAGCTTGAACTCTCTCTTGGCGACTTCACCACCACAGTGCAGTTTTACGTAATAAACTCTGATACGTCATACAAAGCACTGTTGGGCCGACCATGGCTGCATAAAAATCAGATGGTAGCATCTACCCTCCACCAATGCATAAAGTACCCCCGGGGCGGGAAAGAAGAAAGAGTGTTTGCCGACTTGCACCCTTTCGAGGTGTTCGAATGTCACTTGTCAGATGCAGCTATGTATCTAGAGAAGTCGAAGAAGCCCAGTCCTCTAGCTAAGGACAAGGGAAAGAAGAAAATAGAATCCGGTGACTGGTTTCTCCCGCCACCGCTTGGCTATATAGCTCCCTCAGAGGTGTCATCCCTCTCTAAAGAAGAAGGAGACCTCAGGGTCCTCCAACTCAATGTTTACCCTCAACTGGGGGCATTAAACTCTGCTAAGCTACTTGGGGACATTAAGGTCCCGCCTGGGGTTGTCAAACCCGCAGCCAGCATAGACTGTCAAACAGTCGAAGTGTTGAAGATCATAGAGGTTCCTAATCCTGATGGTCAGCCTACCATATTCTATGCGGCCAAGGAGCTGCCTGTCAAAGGGGATGATGATTGCAGATTCCCCGAAGAGATACGAGACCCACTCATCCCAATCATGGGACTCCCTTATATGACTGGTCGCGCAGTCAAGCTGGCCAGGAAACAACAAATCCCATTCTGTCAGCCTGCCAGTCAGAAGAAGATGTTCAAATAATTGTGGGATCCCCCGAACATGGACAGAAGACTCCTGCAAATCACTCAACACCCAGGGCTGGGTTTCTCCATTGAAGATTATCAAGAAGTCGATATGATTTCAACCTACACTGTAACAAGTGAAGACCCCCCTGGGGCGATCTATGGTGAATACATAGAAGACTATGAAATAGCTGAACCATCGGCATAATTGAAAGGCTCAAGCCCCTCCAGGGCGCAGGTGCACAATGATCGTGGAGTTCCTACTCCATGCAAATGTTGGGAATCCATCTCCATGGAGCCAACTGCAACCCTCAGCAATGACTCACAAGAGCCACAGGCTGAAGAGAGGCATCTTGTCCCTAAGGATGCCATATCCATAATCCAGCATATCAGCAACATGGTGCATGCACGCTCAGCGCCAGGGCTGCTCATCCAGCCTGACCAGCGGCCAACTGGCTCAGAACACCGCAGAGCCGAAGTCCCGCCGATAGGCGAAACAAAATAGGAATACATCTATGAGGCCCTCGAAGGAGAAGAAGATGATGAAGACTTTGTGGACCTGCAGCCAGCTCCTCCGGAAATAGAAGATGGCGGTCAAGCCACTGTCGATGAATTAGTCGAAATAAACCTCGGCACTGAGAGTGATCCCATGCCAACCTTCCTCAGTGCCCTCTTGCCACTTGAGGAGAGGGGGCAGTATGTGAAGCTACTCCAAGAATTTCGAGACTGCTTTGCTTGGAATTATAAGGAGATGCCAGGCCTTAGCCATGCAATTGCCCAGCATATCTTGGCCATTGATCCTAAAGCCGAGCCGGTGAAGCAATCGCCCAGGCGAATGAGGCCCGAACTAGCTGTTGAATTCCCGAGTTCATATTTGGTTTCAATGATATCAAAACGATTGTGTTTGTGTGTGTATGTGGTTTATTGAGCAACATGTGTTATATCTTGAGAATATTATATTTATGTTGGTTTGTAGGAACACAACTTCATGATTCATGTTTGGAACCCAAAGGAGTGCATCAATGAAGATCTTATTGAAAAAGGGAGTTTAACTCTATTCATGTTTGAAAGTTATATGAATGATTTGTATTTAAGAATCTCATGCCTTGAATATTTTGATTTGTAGGATCAAAATCCATGATTCATGTTTGGAACTCAAAGGAGTGCATCAATGAAGATCTTATTAAAGAAGGGAGTTGACTCACTCATTGCTTTGCGTTGACTCTTCTATATTTCATGTATATCATCAAACAGCTTTTCACAGTCTTGGTTGGGAATCTTCATGCATTTCCTACATGAGGTTTGATGGTCATACATGTTATTCAAATGCATGGGATATGTTGTTAACTTTTGGTTGAGACGTCTTGGAGGATCCCCTATTTATATCAATGCTTCTCGTGAGTTTTTAATCAACAAGAATGCCATTTGAATGAATGTGGTTCTATGATATTATGTATGCTTTGCATTGGCATGATTCTTAACACTTGTGTAATGACGCATCTTGATGTTGAAGATTTGGTTGATTCAAGAATGTGATTGAATGGTTGAGCTTCCATGTTATTATATTTGATTGAATGATAGATTCATGCTTATCATTACAAAACTTTGTCATTTGGTCAAATGTATTTTTGCTAAGTGATTTGAGAAGCAAAACGCATGTTTGAATAGGTTCAATGATGTATTTCATTGTGAACATGTTCATAGTGTTAATGCATAACTCATATATTTTGATTCTCAACTAACCTCTTGGTTTATCATGTTTTTCAGGATACAAAATCATTGTTGATCTTCATGGGATTATGGTAACATTTAATCAATTGTTTCCCTTTGGTTTGATGGTGGTTTTAGTTATTTTTAAACTCAAACTATCTTACAGTCTTCACCATTTTCAATACAACCATTGGATCTCCTCTCAAAAAATTTTATGTTGTAGCTCTGGGAGTCCTCTTGCCAACGCCTCCAGTCTCGCTTCGATCGGAGTTCGGAGCTAGGAGAATTAATTCTGCCGCCGAAGCGCGCAGAGCTATTTTTGTGTACCCTGCCTGAAAGGGTCGACCCCCACTGAAAGGATCGACCCATGAGGTCGACCCCTTTAAACCTGGCTCTTTTTTTGGCCCCGACAGCAACCTAGTTGCCAAGGGTCGACCCCAGGGGTCGACCCCCACTGAAAGGGTCGACCCCAAGGGTCAACCCCTGTAACAGAGGGCCTCTTTTTGTGTATTCCAGCAACCTGGTTGCCGAGGGTCGACCCCTTCCAGACGGGACTTACGAAAGTGTTTTAAACTTATTTAAAACCCTATTAAACCATTCTAAAATATACCCTAATGGTTCCTAATCATGTTAGGGTGTTTTAAACTCATTTTAGAAGGGGTATATGGGTCATTTGGTATGTCTCCTATATATATCAATGTGTTGCTCCGAATTTCAGAAGTGATTAACCCTAATGCTCATTTATTCTTTCGTATAGGTGAAGAAAAGGGGGAAACGTGGTGGAGCTCTTCCAAGGAGGATATCATCTACATCCGTGAAGATCTGGAGCTCGTGGAAGAAGAAGAAAAGGAGCGGATCGAAGAGAGGATCAAGAGGACGTAAGAATCGTCGTCATCGGCTACCCTCCAACTCGTGGTTCAAGGAATATCATCAACCGGCCTTGGAAAACAAAGGGGGGTCATTTCTATGTCTTCTATTAGTTCTTTGTGATATGTTCTATGTTCTATATTTTGGGTTTGAGCATGCTTGAGTATTTGTGTTTATTTTCTGAACAATAGAGATACTCGTGTGTATATACGGTCGTGTTTGATCGCCTTCGTGTGATCGTGTTTGTGTTATTGTGCTGCGGTTGTTACAGTGTGTGTGTGTGTGTGTGTGTGTGTGTGTGTGTGTGTGTGTGTTGTGATCCGGTCGTCGGATCGTGTGTGTGTTGTGATCCGGTCGTCGGATCGTGTATGTGTTTGTGATCCGGTCGTCGGATCGTGTGGGAGACTCATCTCCGTCTGTGTGTGTGTTGGGGCGTGTCCCCGTGTGTGTTTGGAGCGTCGTCTCCGTGTTGGGGACTTTTCCCTGAGTGAAGCCTCACCGGGTTTGGTGAGGGGTGGACGTAGGGAGCCCGTCGTGGTCCTGAACCACCTTAAAAATCTCAGTGTCCTATGGTTTGCATTGTGGTTTGCCTTATTATGTTTAACAGCTTAATGTGTTTATCTTAATCGTGTGTGAACGGTGAGATTGAGAGAATTTAATCATCTTACTTGAGTGAAATCTTCAATCTCGTCAAGGTTGTTAATTCCGCTGTGCGCTTGTCTATGTTTTTAATCGGTCATAGTTTTTAGTAGTAGGATCTATTCACCCCCCCTCTAGATCCGTGTTCCTGCACTACGGGACCCAACAATTGGTATCAGAGCGAGGCTCTGCTGTCCCTAGATCTCACGATCTACAGAGTGATCCTAGTGCATTCTACAATCTTGAATTTTTCTGTTGAGCACGTGTCGATGAATTGCCTTCCTATTCTTAATGGTTCTGATGTTACTTCATGGATAGGTAAAATGTGTGGACTAATCAATTCAATTAATCCTAATATTTGGAAGTTGATTTATGATGGTCCTCACATATTGCCTCTAGATAAGACCAAGTGGTCTAGTCAAGATAAATTGAAAAACCATGAAAATGTCATTGTCTTAAATTTATTGAAAGGAGCCATTGATACTCATATGTTTCCATTTGTTTCTTCTTGTAGAACGGCCAAGGAGCTCATGGATCAGTTGATCAAAGCTCAAGAGATGGAAGGACAAAATTGTCTCATGGCCAACAATGATGATCAACTCAATGAAGAAAACTATGATGAGGTAAATTCTGAATCCGAAGAATTCTCTATTGAGGAATGGCAAATGGCATATGCTACAGTGTATGATAAATACAAGAAACTCAAATCTGAAAATAAAACCTTGAAAAGGAAGATTAATGAGAATGGGCATGCTAATTCCTCCTGTGAGAATTGTAAAATCTTAGAGTCAAAAATTGAACATCTGCAAGAACAAAATGAATCTCTTGAATCAAGAATTGAATTACTTTCAGAAGAGATTTCCTGTTTGAATGAAGATGTTGAAATGGCTAGAAAACACAACACATCTTTTCAAATTGAAAATGAGTGTGATGAGCTCCGTGAGCAAAATACATTCTTCATGTCTAAAATCTCCATGCTTGAGAAAAATGAAGAATATCTCAAGAAGAAGCTAGCTTCTTTGTCTGATGATGATAAAATGTTTGAAAAGCTACTTGATTCTGAAATTGATAGAAAAAGCATCATGAATGAAAACGAAGATCTTAAAAAGAAAAATGGTGCCATGTTAATTCAGAATTCCTTACTAGAAGGAAGATTGAGATGCTTTGATAAACTTGAAAAAGAAATCTTCTTGTTGAAATCTGAGAATGAAAAATTGCTTGTTAAGATTTAAAAGTTTATTGAAACTGAGAAAGTTATTGAAAATTTAACTGAAGAACTCTATGCCATGAATGATGAAAATAAGGAAATCTTGAAAGAGAATGAAAACTTAGAATCTGTGAATTGTTTGCTCAGTGAGAAAATCCTTGCATGTGAAAAAGAGACAAATGATTTAAAAAATGACTTGTCTAGATTTGTCAAAGGGAAGGAGAACTTAGACACATTGCTAGGTATTAAAGTGAACTTTCAAAAAGAGGGTCTTGGTTATATCCCGGTCAACAAAAAATCTTTTGAATCAAAAATGAAGACCTCTTTTGTTCATGAATCCGACATTCCTAGCACCTCCAAAGCTCCTCCTCCCATTTTTCAAAAGAAAACTTCTGAAAAAGATTTTACGAAAAAGAAAAATGTCAAACCAACCATGCCAAATAGATTTCAAAAATCAAAGTCTAATGTTGAATGTTTCTATTGTGGTATGTTTGGACATATGATGGATGATTGTGTTGTCATGAAAAAGGATGACAAACTTGCATGCAAAAAGAAAAATGTCTCATGCTTTTATTGTCACAAACTTGGCCATGTCATGAATGATTACTTTGTCAAACAAAATGATGACTATCGTGTCATGAATGCTAAGTTGAAGTTTCAAAGAAAATTCAGAACTGAACATGCTTCCAATGCTCAAGGGTCTTCATCCTATAAGAGAAACTTGTTCATAAACACTCATGCAAATAATGAAAAGTCATTTCGTAGATCCATATCTCCTTGTTGCTTTCATTGTGGGAAGTACGGGCATGTTATGAAAGAGTGTTAGTTTTTGAAAAAAGAAAATCTCCATGCTTCTAGAATGCATGTTAGGTCTAATTTTGTTAAATCTAAACCTTTTGAAAATAGAAGATGGAATGGATTTGAAAATTCCTTTACTCCTAAAAGGAAGCCTTTTGGTAAAACTATTTTTCCTCAATGCCTTTATTGTGAAAACCATGGACATGTCATTGAGGATTGCAGGATCATAAAGAATGATGATATTGTGGCAACGAAAAAGAAGAAAGTGTTTGGTGGCAATGCTACTAACATCCAGGGACCCGAAAAGGCTTGGGTGCCCAAATCCGTTGAATGAATTGGCTTTGATGCAAGTGTGCCTTGAGGTAAATAAAGAATGAAAGGGGTTCCAAAATGGAACAAGGCACACTCATATGGTAAAACCCCAACTTTGCTTCTTCACTGTCAAACTTGATGATTTTGATGTTTTGGAATGAGATCTTGGTGTGTTCTCATGTTATGCTCTAAATTCTTCACAAGCCACATATGTCTTCAATGGATGAATATTTGGTATATCAAATGGTGGTTAGAAAAGGTTGGACTACGTTCAACTGGATACTTCCACTAAGCGTGATGGTGGTCTTCGGACCTATGTTCTCCACCTAGTACCAAAATTCAGAAATTGAATTATATGGCTTATAAGGAACCTTGTGTTTTGAATGAAATCAATTTACCTTTGATTTGAATAGCTTTCAAATTGAATCTGAAAAACTCTCTTGTTTCATAAGGTAAAATTCTCTGAACTATGGACTTGCTTGATCAAATGAAACAATTGATATTGAATGTTGACCATGGCTCAGTTTAAAGCTCATTGACCATATGTGATTGATTCGCCAAATTGATAAGTTGTTTGACATGTTCAGAAATCTACTCTTGATAATAGTTGTTCAAACACTTATCTTGCTCATTTGCTAAATTTTGTGTGAAATCTATTGAAAACTTGGTTATTTGCATATTCACACATGCAGGGCGTATCATGTTCAAACTGAAACTTATGTCTCATGAAATATTATCTTTGAATGACCATGGTTGAACATTTGGGTTCTAAGGGACATGGCTTTTTATGATGAAATCTGAAATAAAATACTCATGATTCAGTGCCAAAATCATTGAAAATCCATCTCATGCATTCACCTGCTTCATGCTCTTCTTAAATGCTCAAGTCTTTGCAAAAACTGAAAACATGCATAAAAAGAATGCATTGGCATATTAGCATATCATTAATAAATCCATGCATATCATTGTGAATATGAGTCTCATGCATACCTTGATTCATGAATGCTTGCATGAATGCTTCCATAAATCCTTGCATGCGTGTATGTACTTATTTTATAAAACCTTTCTTGGAATATTCTAAGACCTCACCTCCTTGATAAATAACAATGCAGCGATTTTATTCATATGTGATACATATCATATATTAAGGGGGAGGATTTATTTCCGACCGTGTATACATTTAGGGGGAGTCATAGCCGTGTCTTGTCAAATTTATTTTATATATGCAAAATAAAAATTTACCCTCACACTCTTGCACATAATGAATTTAATGAATTTCATTGATAAGGATTTAAGAAATTCCTTCCAACACTTTAAAGGGAACTTGAATCTCTACATCGACATTCAAGAGTAATCGTGAGGAAAAAGCTGCCTACCCCACAAAAATTCAATAAGTGGAATGTGGATCCGAGTAACCGGGAATCCCCCCTGAAACAAAGAAGGAAACTCGCGACAAAAGGAGAAATAAAAATCCATATGTGTGACGAATCTAAGTAGCCGGGAATCCCCATTGAGACATATGAGGAAACTCGCGCCGAAAAGTGAAGTCCATTAAAAGAACAAAATCGGGATTGTGCGAAGCTACCGAAAGTCGAGAATCTAAAGTGAAAGTGTAGAGAGGAGATTACATTCTAGTGTTCTTTAGAAAATCTAAAAATCCATATGTTTTGAAGCTCATTAGTCATTGCCTCACATTTCACATGGACATTTTTATGATGTATGTATCTTATGAATTTACCTACATTCATGGTTTATGTAGTACTCCTAGTTGTGTTTGCATAAATCTCTTAGTTATGCTTCATGTCTTACATTCTTGAATTTGAATCACATGCTCTTTTCTTAACCCGTGCCTCATTAAGGGGGAGTTACTATATGTAATATTTGTGTGCATGACGATTGTGCTTGTGTGCTTGCATGTTCATGCATTCCCCTTGAGTCTAATTCTGAGCATAAACCTTGCATTTGAAGGATAGAAGTTATCATGTGCATAGCTTCATATCTTGCATGATTAGCATTCACAAAGTGCATATTCAGTGCTAATTTCCATATTTACATATTTAACACTTTTAGCATGCATATAGGTCAATCATGATATCATCTTGATCAAATCCATATTTTTCAACAATTGGCACAGTTCATTCTGAAATGCATATTCTGAACACTTCATGTTGCATAAATGTCAAAATGAATTCAACCACCAATTGGTATCATGATCAACAACTGCTATCTTTGAGGCTCTCTCTCTTCGAGAATTGAAATTGCCTATGTTTGTGTCTCTATCTTGATCAACGCTTGGTTTCATATATTTGAGCCCCTACTTAACATCAATTGGCCCTTAAATTGGAAACTCATCTCCTTTGCCCTAACATGTTCATTTCATATCCCATTACCCCCTATCTTTTTGTAGATGACAAAAAGGGGGAGAATGCTTGGTATGTGTGTGCTCAATGCTCAATGCCTTATACTTGTTGTTGTCTTGAGGAGCATGGAAGAATTGGTGTATGCTCAATGTTTGCCCATGTTTGTAAAATCTGAATTATCACACACATCATTTTGTCATCATCAAAAAGGGGGAGATTGTTGCATTCCCTAGTTCATGTTTGGTTTCAATGATATCAAAACGATTGCGTTTGTGTGTGTATGTGGTTTATTGAGCAACATGTGTTATATCTTGAGAATATTATATTTATGTTGGTTTGTAGGAACACAACTTCATGATTCATGTTTGGAACTCAAAGGAGTGCATCAATGAAGATCTTATTGAAAAAGGGAGTTTAACTCTGTTCATGTTTGAAAGTTATATGAATGATTTATATTTAAGAATCTCATGCCTTGAATATTTTGATTTGCAGGATCAAAATCCATGATTCATGTTTGGAACTCAAAGGAGTGCATCAATGAAGATCTTATTGAAAAAGGGAGTTGACTCACTCATTGCTTTGCGTTGACTCTTCTATATTTCATGTATATCATCAAACAGCTTTTCACAGTCTTGGTTGGGAATCTTCATGCATTTCCTACATGAGGTTTGATGGTCATACATGTTATTCAAATGCATGGGATATGTTGTTAACTTTTGGTTGAGACGTCTTTGAGGATCCCCTATTTATATCAATGCTTCTCGTGAGTTTTTAATCAACAAGAATGCCATTTGAATGAATGTGGTTCTATGATATTATGTATGCTTTGCATTGGCATGATTCTTAACACTTGTGTAATGAAGCATCTTGATGTTGAAGATTTGGTTGATTCAAGAATGTGATTGAATGGTTGAGCTTCCATGTTATTATATTTGATTGAATGATAGATTCATGCTTATCATTACAAAACTTTATCATTTGGTCAAATGTATTTTTGCTAAGTGATTTGAGAAGCAAAACGCATGTTTGAATAGGTTCAATGATGTATTTCATTATGAACATGTTCATAGTGTTAATGCATAACTCATATATTTTGATTCTCAACTAACCTCTTGGTTTATCATATTTTTCAGGATGTAAAATCATTGTTGATCTTCATGGGATTATGGTAACATTTAATCAATTGTTTCCCTTTGGTTTGATGGTGGTTTTAGTTATTTTTCAAACTCAAACTATCTTAAAGTCTTCACTATTTTCAATCCAACCATTGGATCTCCCCTCAAAAAATTTTATGTTGTAGCTCTGGGAGTCCTCTTTCCAACGCCTCTAGTCTCGCTTCGATCGGAGTTCGGAGCTAGGAGAATTAATTCCTGCCACCGAAGCGCGCAGAGCTATTTTTGTGTACCCTGCCTGAAAGGGTCGACCCTTGGGGTCGACCCCCACTGAAAGGATCGACCCATGGGGTCGACCCCTTTAAACCTAGCTCTTTTTTTGGCCCCGACAGCAACCTAGTTGCCAAGGGTCGACCCCAGGGGTCAACCCCCACTGAAAGGGTCGACCCCAAGGGTCGACCCCTGTAATAGAGGGCCTCTTTTTGTGTATTCCAGCAACCTGGTTGCCGAGGGTCGACCCCAAGGGTCGACCCCTTCCGGACGGGACTTACGAAAGTGTTTTAAACTTATTTAAAACCCTATTAAACCATTCTAAAATATACCCTAATGGTTTCTAATCATGTTAGGGTGTTTTAAACTCATTTTAGAAGGGGTATATGGGTCATTTGGTCTGTCTCCTATATATATCAATGTGTTGCTCCGAATTTCAGAAGTGATTAACCCTAATGCTCATTTGTTCTTTCGTATAGGTGAAGAAAAGGGGGAAAACGTGGTGGAGCTCTTCCAAGGAGGATATCATCTACATCCGTGAAGATCTGGAGTTCGTGGAAGAAGAAGAAAAGGAGCGGATCGAAGAGAGGATCAAGAGGATGTAAGAATCGTCGTCATCCGGCTACCCTCCAACTCGTGGTTCAAGGAACATCATCAACCGGCCTTGGAAAATAAAGGGGGATCATTTCTATGCCTTCTATCAGTTCTTTGTGATATGTTCTATGATCTATATTTTGGGTTTGAGCATGCTTGAGTATTTGTGTTTATTTTCTGAACAATAGAGATACTCGTGTGTGTGACCGTTTGTGCATACGGTCGTGTTTGTGTTATTGTGTTGCGGTTGTTGCAGTGTGTGTGTGTGTGTGTTGTGATCCGGTCGTCGGATCGTGTGTGTGTTGTGATCCGGTCGTCGGATCGTGTATGTGTTTGTGATCCGGTCGTCGGATCGTGTGGGAGATTCATCTTCGTCTGTGTGTGTGTTGGGGCGTGTCCCCATGTGTGTATGGGGATTCATCCCCGTGTGTGTTTGGAGCGTCGTCTCCGTGTCGGGGACTTTTCCCCGAGTGAAGCCTCACCGGGTTTGGTGAGGGGTGGACGTAGGGAGCCCGTCGTGGTCCTGAACCACCTTAAAAATCTTAGTGTCCTATGGTTTGCATTGTGGTTTGCCTTATTATGTTTAACAGCTTAATGTGTTTATCTTAATCGTGTGTGAACGGTGAGATTGAGAGAATTTAATCATCTTGCTTGAGTGAAATCTTCAATCTCATCAAGGTTGTTAATTCCGATGTGCGCTTGTCTATGTTTTTAATCGATCATAGTTTTTAGTAGTAGGATCTATTCACCCCCCCCCCCTCTAGATCCGTGTTCCTGCATTACGGGACCCAACACTAGCAAATCAAATATGCAAAGAGGTCGACAAACTGAAGGACGTCAACTTCGTGGCTGAAAATCAATATACCACATGGCTGGCAAGCATTGTACCCCTTAAGAAGAAAAATGGCTAGATCCGAATTTGTGTGGATTTTTGAGACCTGAATAAAGCCTGTCCGAATGATGATTTTCCGGTGCCAATCACCGAAGTGATGATCGATGCCACCACCGGCCATGAGGCCTTGTCGTTCATGGACGGGTCATCCGGATACAATCAGACCTGGATAGCAGAGCATGACAGAATCCACACAGCTTTTCGGTCGCCTAAAGGGATTTTCCATTACAAGCGGATGCCCTTCGGCCTCAAGAATGCTGGTGCCACCTACCAGAGGGCGATGACAAAAATATTCATGAGTTGCTTTATAGCAAAGTCGAATGTAACATCGATGACTTGGGCGTCAAAACCAAGAAGAGGGAGGATCATTTGGCTGACCTCAGAATTATATTCGAGAGGTTGCGTCTGCATGAACTGAAAATGAACCCGATGAAGTGCGCTTTTGGCGTTTCCAGCGGAAAATTCCTGGGCTTCGTCATCAGATATCGGGGAATTGAAATAGACCCTGCAAAAATCAAGGCTATTCAGGAGCTACCTCCTCTGAGGAATCTGACAGAATTACGGTCGTTGCAAGGTCGGCTAGCCTACGTTCGTAGGTTTATCTCGAACCTCTCGGGGCGGTGCCAACCGTTTCACAAGTTAATGATAAAGGATGCCCTATTCGAATGGAGCAAAGAATGCCAGAAAGCTTTTCACCAGCTGAAGGAATATTTGAAGACCCCACCAGTCCTGGGGGCACCTGTTAAAGGGCGGCCGCTGATTTTGTACATAGCTGCCACTGAATGTTCTCTGGGGGCAATGCTAGCCCAAAATAATGAAGAAGGAAAAGAACAAGCTCTGTACTACCTCAGCCGATGATTGGTCGGGGCTGAAGCAAAATACACACCTATTGAAAGAGTCTGTCTCGCTCTCGTGTTTGCAGCCAAGAAAATGAGGCACTACATGCTGTCGCATGAAGTCACATTGATATCCAGGGCCGACCCGGTCAAATACATACTCTCCCAGCCAGTCTTGAAAGGGCGACTGGGCAAATGGGCTGTCATTCTCATGGAGTTTGACATTTCTTATGTGCCGCAAAAGGCCATCAAAGGCCAGGCCATTGCAGATTTCTTTGCAGCACACCCAGTACCTGAACATTCTCCTCTGACCATAGAGCTCCCTGAAGATGAAACTTTGGAGGTTGGCCAGATTCAGCAAGCCACTTGGCAGCTATATTTCGACGGTGCATCGAGAACAGAAGCAGCCCCGTCTGGGCGAACAAGAATAAGAGCAGGGGCAGGTGTTGTCCTCAAATCCCCCGAAGGAGAGGTGTTACACACCTCTTGCTCCATCAACAAGGCCTGCACAAACAATGAAGCAGAATATGAAGCCCTAATAATCGGTCTTCAGCTAGCCCTCCAGTTGGATATCCGTATGCTGCAAGTGTTTGGGGATTCAATGCTGATCGTCAGACAAATTCAGGGAAAATTTGAAGTTCGAAAAGCTAAATTGCTGCCTTACCATGCCAAGGCGAAACAGCTCATGCAGAAGTTTTACTTGGTCGAAGTAAACCACATTGGCCGAGGTCAAAATGCACAGGCCGATGCATTAGCAAAGCTAGCAAGCTCACTGGCAGCCCCGCCTGATGGGTCACTCAACATACGGGTGATCAATAGACGGCAAGTTCCCAGCATGATAGAGGAAGACACAGGTGAAGAAGAGCCTGAAGTGGCTACTGTAGAAACGGTCGGCTCACCCGACTGGCTTGAGCCCCTCCTGAAATGGTTTAAACACCAGCAACTGCCCAAGCAAAGGGAAGAAAAGATCAGATTGATTCGAATGAAAGACTCCTATGAACTGAGGAGCGGAATCCTATTCTGAATTATGGCGGATGCCAAGAAAAAGATACTCCTTCGATGCCTCTCAATAGAAGAAGCGTGGAGGGTGATGAAAGAAGTACATGCTGGGTCGGCCGGAGCACACCAGGCTGGGCTGAAAATGAAAATTGAAATCAAAAAGTTGGGCTACTATTGGCCGACAATGTTCGATGACTGTTGCAAATATGCCAAGTCGTGCCAAAAATGCCAAGAGCATGCCACGGTGCCCAGGCGGCCTCAAACACAGCTACATCCAACAGCACCCAGTTGGCCTTTCACCCAATGGGGGACAGACGTGGTGGGTCCATTCCCCCCATCCTCTTTAGGATGCAAGTATATCCTGGAAATAACATATTACTTCTCCCGTTGGGCGGAGGCTGTAGCCTTGAAAGAAGTCACAGGAGAAATTGTAGCCCGGTTTATCCGGAGAAATGTAATATTTCGATTCGGCATTCCCTACCGGATCTTATCAGACAACGGAAGTCACTTCCGAAATAAGAAGGTCTACAAGTTGGCCGAAAAGTACAAGATTGACTGGAGGACATCCACTCCGTACAACCTGCAAGCAAATGGGTTGGCTGAAGCCTTCAATAAAACACTCTGTACCCTCCTGGCAAAGACTGTCAGCTCTAATAAAAAGGACTGGGAAGACAAGATGTACGAGGCACTTTGGGCGTACCGCACAGTCTACAAAACCCCGACGGGTTGTTCACCTTTCTCCTTGGTATACGGCTCTGAAGCAGTCGTCCCCATTGAATTAGAAGTGCCCTCGTTGCGGGTCGCAATTCAACATGGTTTGATCGGAGACGACCGAACAAACGTCGAGCGAAGACTGGAGGAGCTCTCCGACTTGGAAGGGAAGCGACTCCGGGCCCAGCAGAATATACAGGTCTACCTGGCCCGCATAGCCCGCGCCTTCGACAAACTTGTCAAGGAACGCGAATTCAAGAAAGGTGACCTTGTGATGGTCAAAAGAAGAGAAGTCATGGCTGCCAACTACAAGGGTAAGCTGAAGGAAAACTGGCTCGGGCCATACGTCGTCCAAAAGGTCTACGAAGGAGGCGCATATGTAGTTGTCAACCATAAGGGGGAGACTCAATTTCCACCTCTTAATGGAAGACACTTGAAGCTATACCATGCACCACTTCCCCAGCTCGATGAGCAGCTGAAGCCCCCGCCTCAGGTGGAACAAGAATGTTTCTTAGATCGCCCGTGAGACTATGCAAGATCTCTTTAAAAAAAGGGAAAAAAAATTATCCAAGTCATTTGGGGACGTTGATTCATCAAGTCCCACCAGAATGCGAAGCTCCCCTTCCGGTTGGCATCGATGAACAAACCAGTGGCCCAGACCTTCCATCTGGAGCCATAAACAAAAAAAAACCCTTGCTTTGGCACTAACCCCGTGTCAATGAACAAACCACATCGGTCGCCGACTCTCTGTCGACATCGATGAATAAACCAGTGGCCCAGACCTTCCATCTGCAGCCATAAACAAAAAAAAACCCTTGCTTTGGCACTAACCCTGTGTCAATGAACAAACCACGTCGGTCGCCGACTCCCTGTCGACATCGATGAACAAACCAGTGGCCCAGACCTTCCGTCTGGAGCCATAAACAAAAAAAAACCCTTGCTTTGGCACTAACCCCGTGTCAATGAACAAACCACGTCGATCCCCGACTCCCTGTCGGCATCGATGAATAAACCAGTGGCCCAGACCTTCCGTCTGAAGCCATAAACAAAAAGACCCTTGCTTTGGCACTAACTCCGTGTCAATGAACAAACCACGTCGGTCTCCGACTCCCTGTCGGTATCAATAAATAAACCAGTGGCCCAGACCTTCCGTCGGAAGCCATGAACAAAAAGACCCTTGCTTTGGCACTAACCCCGTGTCAATGAACAAACCACGTCGGTCTCCGACTCCCTGTCGATATCAATGAATAAACTAGAGGCCCAGACCTTCCATCTGAAGCCATGAACAAAAAGACCCTTGCTTTGACACTAACCCCGTGTCAATGAATAAACTATCTCAATATCTCAATTTCCAGTCCCACCTATGAATAAACCCGCAGCTCGGACCTTCCGTCCGAAGCTATAAACAAAAAAAAACCCTCATTTGCTTGGCTCGGACCTTCCGTTCGAGTCGATGAACAAACAGAACCCCTTTGCTTGGCTCGGACCTTCCGTCCAAGTCAATGAACAAAAAGAAACCTCCCTGCTTGGCTCGGACCTTCCGTTTGAGTCGATGAATAAAAAGAATCATCTTTGCTCGGTTGGGACCTTCTGTCCAGGTCGATGAACAAAAGGAACCTTCTTTGCTCGGCTCGGACCTTCCGTCCAGGTCGATGAACAAAAAGAACCATATTTGCTCGGCTCGGACCTTCTGCCCAGGTCGATGAACAAAAAAAAAACCCTCTTTGCTCGGCTCGGACCCTCTGTCCAGGTCGATGAACAAAAAGAAACATCTTTATTTGACCCGGACCCTCCGTCTGAGTCGATGAATAAACAACATTCCTTAAATCAACAAAAGTCACCAACTCCCCAATGGGATTGACCTCATCTAAAGTCGTTTTATGCCTCTTTCCTAGCCCGACGCATTAACTCTGTTCCTCTTTTTCGGTATCCACATATACCGATGATTAAGCCCCTTCTCACTTGGGCTAGACATACATGTCTGCGTGCCTACGCGGTGAAGCGGTTCCCTCATCCCTTCGCTGAAGGATTGAGCATTTTCCTGCGAATCAGCACCAGACTAACACTTCACTAGCCCATAAGAACAAACATCTTCTCAAAGAGCTCTACACTCGCGGGCCCCGTGCACTCATCCCTCGCTTGCGCCAACCGCGAGTGAGGGGCATTTGTGGACGTCAAAAAATGATGATGAAGATCATACGGCATGTACGTCGCAGCATCCGAGAGCAGGTCGAAGATGGAGATGCCAAATAAACCCCATACCTCGCCCAATCAGGACGGGAACACACTTTGTGGCCGGCTACCCGACAAGGAAGCCCCTCAAGCAGAAGGCGTGGCCACGGCTCTCCAAACGGCTATGCCGAAGCCCAAATCAAGAGAAAACCCGAGAGTTCGGACACGGGTTCGGCATATGTTAAAAACCATCCGCAATTCTAAACCGGGGCTCATAGGCTTCAAACCAAACACTGCAGAGGTAGTGCATTGTAACTGGAACATTCTGGGACTACAAACGGTCATCTGAACGGCCGAAACCTTAAGAAAAACCCCAAAACCGGCGTGGTCATCACTTATGCCGGCGCACTCTTAAACCGGCGCGCCCCCCTTGGGCTTCCTTAAATCGGCGCGCTCCCTTCTCCCTTGGGGTGTTAAACTGGCGCGCATCACTATTCACGTGTCACTATTCATGCCACTATTCACGCCTTACTATTCAAGCCATTCTTGTTTTGTTGTTAATCCGGCGCGCACAATGTCGTGCCATTTTTTAACCCGAAGCTGTCCCATCTTGATTTCGGCCCCCTGTTTCCCGCAGACAGATGGACCGAGAGTTGCGTGAAGCAGAGAAGTCTCCCGACATCACCCAACAATCCGTCGGCCAAGCCCTGGGAAGTCGCGTGAAGCAGAGAAGTCTCCCGACATCACCTAACAATCCATCGGCCAAGCACTGGGAAGTCATAAAGAGCAGGCTACCAACTCCTCTGTCGGGAGGAAAGATAGGAAGAAGCTTCTAGGAGCTTTCTTCCCCAGAAGATACCTCCCATGCATCCTCTACGGGAGAACAGAAGTATAAAAAGGGCCAAGGAAGAGAAGGAAAGGGTGGTTGGTTGGATTTTTGGGTTTGGCTGGGCATTCTACTTCCACGGCTCCCGGGATTCAAGGGTTGCAGAGAGCAGAAGAGAAGAAGAGAGGTGAGGGTGAGAAGAGAGTTTGGGAAGGGGGAAGAGCTTGTGCTCTATCCCCCTCTCTGTGGGTGCTTTCCTTTCTTTCTCCTCCTTTGTTTTCTCTTGCTTTCGGGGTAGATCCCCTGCTGTATTTCAATCTTCCCCAGGTTTGTGGATGAATAAGAGAGTTATCTTCTTGCAAATACTCGTCCCACTTCGCGAATCATCACCCGTGAGTTGTGAGAGCTCTTGAAGGCTAGTCCTCGAGCTTCTTTTTCCGCACTCACATCTGGGCTATCGGACCGCCATGAGGTCCGCATTCTGAGGTTCACCCCGGAGCAATCCGTTTGGTGTTCCTCTATTTTCTCTGGCAAACCTAAGTCCGGGGGAGATGCTGCCCAATTTTTGCCATAAACAAGAACACATAAGAACAAACGAACATACTAAGCTCTCTGGAGATAAGAACAACATATGTCTGAAGCCTCTGAATCAAACTGAACCTCCGAGTTCCTGCATAAACGAAGCCTTCCAAATAAAACATTCAAACTCTCATGCTAATTCACCTTAACAAGTGATCAAAACACTTAAGCTTCCTCTCTACAAGCTTAATCCATCCATTGAATGAACAAATCAGTCATCAAATTAACCCATGGGTGAAAGAAAGAAGAAACAGAATGAAATAAAACCCAAAGAGCCTAACCCAGCACGCCCCCTAATCCGGCGCGGGTTAATCCGGCGCTACCCCCCCCCCCCCCGCGCCGGATTAGCTTCACACTCAAATCCACTTTCCAAATCTTGGAATGAATAGTGCCCCCTAAACCGGCGCGCCCCTTGCTTGGCCTTAATCCGGCGCGCCTTACTATTCATTGGCCTTATTCCGACGCGCCCCTAGCCCCTCTTGAACCCCCTTATCCGGCGCGCCCCTTTGTCATGCTAAGCCGGCGTGCCTGAAGGAAAGAAAGTGATTAACCGAATAAAAAGAAGAGACTTGAATCTAATGGATAAAACAAATGAAATTAGTATTACCCCTCCATAATCAAAATTTTGTTCCGGGGGCTCTGCCCCCAGAAGCCCCCGCAAGGGGCGCTGCCCCCTTGACCCCTGCGACTTGACCGGGCAGGTCGAACCCCGCGACCTGACTGCGCAGGTCGATCCGCGTGCGAGGGCGCACATTGGCGAGTTTGGGCTTCACACTTAACAATTTACTACCCCCGGACTGTGTGCAGCAAAGAGAAGTTAAGAGTGCCTCGTGGTATCGGACGTGAGCCTCGGAATTCCCGATATGGTCATAGTCCCGAACCGTCTCGGGCCAACAGTTCATTAAGCTGACCCGCTTCTATCGGGATTCAGTCCCGCAATCACATTAAACTTGCCGTACCTACGGCAAACATCCGTATGGCTTTGTCTTCACCTTCGATGCTTCAAATACGGACTCTCATCCGAATAATGAATGGTCCGTTAGTGACCGACATATATACCGGGATCTAATCCCGCACTTGCATTAAACTTGCCGTACTCACGGCAGACATTTGTACGATTTGTTACCGTCTCTTACGCTACAAACACGGACTTCCGTCCAAACAAGAAATGGTCCGCCAGTGACCGACATATGCATGTTTGTGAACGTTTAAGCCCCAATGTGGGGTTTGTTTAAACGCAATCCGAGATTTCGCTCTCGCTTCCATTACTATGAATTTCAGGCCATTGGGCCCCCTTTTCCGGTGATTAATCAAGGGTTTTCTCCTCTCCGAGGGGATGTAATTAACGTCGTAGCCTTTATGGTACGACGGGTTCTCAGTCCCGACATGATACACATGATTGTCTGATTAGTCAGATCGAGCGCACCATGGCCGCATAAATCGTCACCTAGGTGACTGGCACGCCCTCGCACTAATAAATCGAACAAATGAACAAAAGGACGAATAAACTAATAAAATGAGCAACGTCCCGAAAGTGCGTCCACATCAATACTAATTACTTTCCCTTTGTCTCTCATTGCAGGTCCGCGAAGGATATCTTAGATGGTTTAACCAAAGTTCGGAAGAGCATGAAGACCAATGTCTTGTGGCAGACTCGAGCGAACAATGGAGTGATCAGCCAAGTGGATCGAGCTCAAAGGTAAACTTTGATTCTGATGATGAAGATGAAGTTAGCTATGAAGATTTGTTGATTGCATATGATGATATTGTTGAAAGATACAAGAAGTTAAAATCTGAAAATAAGAAATTGAGAAAAAGTGTTGAACAAAACTGTGTTTCCTCATGTAAGAAATGCTCTCGTTTAGAGGAAATGATTGAGACTCATGTGTTCGACATTGAATTTCATAAAGATCAAATCAGCTCCTTAAGAAGTGAGAATAACGAATTGAAGGGCAAGCTAAATTCAATGGCCGGTGATCAAACCTTGATAAATGAACTGATTCATGATGAAAAGCTTGTTAAAGAAAATGAGAAACTGAAGGAATTGAACAATGCCATTTCTGAAAGATTGTTGACCCTTGAAAAAGGAAAATCTGTGATTGTTAGAGAATATGAAAATGTGGATGACCTTAGGCAAGAAGTAGAATGCCTTAAGACTACCAATGCCATGTTGAATATTAGTCTTTCTACTTGTGAAGAAGAACTTGCCAATTCTGAATTGCAAATTTCATCTCTTCAATCTGAAATTCTTGACTTGAATGATTCGTTGTCTAGATTTGTAAATGGTCAAGAAAACCTGGACAAATTGTTAGGGATGAAAGTGAATTTTCAAAGGGAAGGGCTGGGCTTTAATCCTGTGAACAAAAAGATGTTTGAAAATAAAGTTTGTACATCTTTTGTGCACAGTTCAAACATAGCCAGCACATCTAATGAAAATCTGAAAAAGAAAAATCATGTTCCACACACACATGCATCCACAAAGAAAATCAATTTGCATCAAAAATCTAAAAATGCTGCTAGCACACCCATGCATATTAAACATACTTCTGTCACACACACACAACCACCTAGAAAGATACTCTCATGTTTTTACTGTGGTAAATCTGGACATGTCATGCATGATTGTTTCATTATGAAGAATGATGACTTGAAAGCATGTGGAAACCAAGATGTTTTAAAAAATGTAAAGAAAGTTTTCACCAAAAAATCTGCCATACATTGCAATCACTGTGGTAAAAGGGGTCATACAACTTCACATTACTGGTTACTGTTGAAGAGAAAGAACTCCCACTCAACACATCATGCTCACACACACAAATTAGTAGAACCAATGAGAAGGAAAAATGTGATGCCACGTGCTTCCCTCCATCACTTTGGAAAATCTAGGATTGTTAAGCATGATTATTTTCTAAAGAAAAATGATGATTTGAATGATGTCAAAAGTTGGAAATCACATGCCCATGATGCTTTTAATCCACAAGGACCCAAGATGATTTGGGTACCTAAGAATGCCAAATGAGAAATTTATTTTGCAGGTGTGACTTGGGAATGTAAAGCATGAAATCTTCTTTCATCAAGAAGGTAAGGCACACAAGTGGCATAAATCAGGTTAAAAGAAAAACCAAAACTAAAATTTGGAAACTCAGGTGATATCCCTCTCACTCTCTTCAGTAATTGTGTCATGTTTTGATTCATATTGTGCTGAATTGTCTTGTGATAATGCACATGTCTGTACATCCATTCCATCTATAGATAGTTGCATACACTTGTACATATCATCCTCATATAGCATCTTGTTGAAGTGGAGCTTTGAAACCGTCAATAAATTTCACTACATACATTGAGTTTGCATACACCCTTTCACGTACTGTCTTGCATAAGTTGAACATTGTGAATTCATGTCATAATGCATAGCAATCCTCCTACCTTCATCATCCTCGACTACATAGCATATCAAATGGTGACATGTGGAAGGGCAGATTACGCCTGTCTGAAAGCTATCACTACGCGTGAGGTGATCTTCGAATCTAAGTTCTCTGCCTGATACTATGAGTCATTTACTCAAAAGGCTGCATATGGCATTGGATTTTTACTGAGCATATCACATTCATGCACACACTAAGGGGGAGCAACCACTTTCGTCATATGGGCTTAATTTTTAGGTTCATGCATGAGTCATGTATTGCATCTAGAACTGTC
The DNA here is from genome assembly GCA_022559845.1 of Amorphophallus konjac. NCBI lineage: Eukaryota > Viridiplantae > Streptophyta > Magnoliopsida > Alismatales > Araceae > Amorphophallus > Amorphophallus konjac. The sequence continues at coordinate 294,236,295 of CM040118.1, forward strand.
AAGGGGATGTTGGTTGTTAAAATAATTTGTCATGCCATTGTCAATAAATTTGAATTGAAATTGACAACTTAAGTCCTCTTGTCCTTGGATGCAGATTACACTCCCCCAGTCCAAATGATGCTGGCCATCCATAGTCAGGCTTGAATCAGCTAAAGATATACCTTGTAAGGATGAAAAATGATGAGAACATTCTCAATTGCCACCATGAGATGGGATACCAGAACTTGAACAACCTCCAGGATCGACTCACGCACAAGCTGGTGAAAGTCCTTGCTCGTGCTAAAGCAAGTACCCAAGGCATGGTATGAAAGGCTCGCATCTTTTTGATTGAGAATGGTTAAATAGGTGAAAGGCTTGGAAGAAAATTGATTCTCAAGGTAAAAGTAAGAAAGCAAAAGCTGAAATATCAGCCTTCGTGAGGTTAGTGATTTTAGTGATTGAAGGCTTCCAACTTGTCTCCTGAACTAAGGTAACTCAACCTTGTCATTCTAACATGTTGTGATGAATTGGTTGAATCAAATTGAAAATCTTGAACTTTATGTTGACTTTTGAACATCCTTTAATCTGATTGCTTGAGCTCATTTAAGCTTAATTGAGTATCTGGTATATCAAATATTGAGTAGTGAAAAGGTGGATTATCTTCACCAGGAAACTCTCACTATGCATGAGTTGGTCTTTAGACTAAAGTTCTCCGCCTTGTACCAGAACTGGAAGAAATCGATTGTTTGGCCTTGAAAGAATTTTCTGATGCTATTATTTGCTCCTTGTTAGCTTGCCCCATGTCATAAGAGAAACATTGCACTTTCACTGAATTTTTCTGAGATTCATGTTTTTGTCAAAGAGGGTCTTGCTAGCTAAACAAGTTGAAATGTATGCTATTTCATTCTCTATTGGCTGAGTGAAATCCAATTGAAACATGCAACATGCTCATGATGAACTGTCTCAAAATTTCTAAAATTGATCCTTGTTGAAGTGAAGAGTTCTAAAATAGAAATGTCAACTCCTGAATGACTTGTGCTTGATTTCAAAACCTTTAAAAATATGTTCTTAACAATTTCTGACAATAAATGGTTTCCACTGCATGCCAAATAATCTCTGTACCTTTGTATATAAACCACTTGTGATGAATAATGTCCTATGCTCATCTTTCAAAACTGAACTGCTCTCTTGTATATAGTGTCATTTTTCATCTTGCATTCCATTCTCACATAGTTATAGGTTGCATGCATCATAAATTCAATGCATAAGGTGTTTTTAGATCATGCAAATGAAAATCAAAAGTCTGAATCACTTTGCACATTGCTTCGCATTCTTACATGCTTATACGTTGCATTGCATTAGAACTCATGTATTAGTTGCACTTAGTTCATTCAATTGGTATCAAATTATCCATTCAATTGATATCAAATTGACATCACATTGTTTGCATGCATGTCATAGTGCATTTGCATAAACTCCCAATGTGTGCTTGTGTGCTATTATATGCTATTCAACCACATCCTTTTGCACTTCTATAGCCTTATCCCTTCTTGCTAAATAATGCTACATTTGAGTCATTATTGGAGTGTCTTATGTCGTACACTTTGGGAGAGTTCTTATTTCATAAGTGCATCTATTTAGGGGGAGTTACACTGTTATGTATTCATGATATTTTCGTATACATGCTGAATCAAATTCGCACACTTCTTGCATAAAATGTGAAAATCAGTGTTAATGATAAGGATATATGAATTTCTTTTCAATACTCTTGAGATGTTAAACTTACTGCATGTATGTTGAAGAGACAGTTGAGGCAAAAGTTGCCTATCAATCCTTGTTGAAAAATCTGAAATGAAAATGAAAGATAGAGCAATGCTCGGTCTCACTGAGTAAACTGGGCACATGTCACCTGAGACGTGATGTGGTTCATATCTGAAAAGTGTTGACTAGTATCTCTGTTCAAAATGAGGTGAAATGGTTCAGTATTCTGAGTAACCGGGGATTCTGGCATGAGCTCTATGCGTCTACTCGCGTAAAAAGGAATTATTTGAACCTGATCATTCTTTGAAAAATTCTGATTATCTATCTAAAATTGCTGAGGTAGAGCGAAGCCTCCAATACGGTGTTCTTAAAATTGAAGTGCATTTTGTAAAATATCTCCTTGTGTTAATCTGAAAATCTAAATATCCATATTGCAACTATCATTTTTCATGTTACTCACATACACATCTGGAAATTTGATTTATTATGCATTCAGAAAATTGATTGACTGCATTAGCAATTGCATGAATCTCCTATATGATTGCACAATCTCCCATGTGCTACACATATGCATTCCGATTGTCATGACCCTCATGCACCCTTCCTATACCTATCATTTCTTAAATACGCACGGGAGAGCTGAGTTGCATGTACATATACGTATTTGTTTGATTATACATCTCATATGGCATCACTTGCATGTGTTGCATTTCATGCATTTCAAACCAAAATATAAAAATCAGAAAATTTGAAAATCAACGAAAATCTTTTTGATCTGCCCTCCTGCTCTTGCCTGTTGTGAAAATCTGACATGGGATCTAGATTTCGAATGCTATCATGCTAAAGACCTCATCTTATGAACATGTTCCTCTTCTGGTTCCCATCATTACATTCCATTGGTATCAATACGTGCTTGATTGAATTTGCCTTGGATGGTATCATATTGACTTGTGAGACTAATCACCACTTGATCTCATCTGATTGGAATCATGTTGATTTGTTCGTCCATGATTTGCCCTTGCTTCTTCTGATTTGATAAGATGGGCTATTACTGTTTCAAAGGGAGATACGCTTGTTCTTCCTAATTTGGCTTCTTCCAGCTTGTTGATATTGTTGATCATGTCACAGGGGGTGAAAAATCTGCATTATCCCGCTTTTTGATTATGTCAAAGGGGGAGAAGAATTGCTGATTGTGTGTGACAATGGGAGAAGAATATATGTGCCATTCTGTTGTATCATCATTAAGCTTGTCATCATCAAAAAGGGGGAGATTGTTGAGTTATGATTTTGATGATTGTTGTGATTGTTAAGTTATGGTTTTGATGATAAGTAAATTTAATGTGTGATTAAGTGATGATAACTAAACTTGTGGTTGATTGCTCATGCTCCTGTTATCTATGTATGGCTGAGATGTCAAATGGCAACGGTTACATGGTCTTGATCCTTGGTTTGCATATATTGGTTTTACAAGAGACAAGAGCTTTCATAACCTCTTTAATGTGAACAAGCATGGTATTAACCCTGACCATCTTACTTGCAGGACTAAACTCATGGCAGTCACTTGGTAAACCATACGTGTGGATACTCACCCTGCTCCTCTACAACCTAAAACAGGTGGTATATGTCATGTACTGTCAAAGAACCATTGGTGAGACTCTTACCTTGTCTTAGCATCGATCTCACCATGTGTATCTGATGAGGGCATCTCACGACACTCCCTCTAGCGTTGGTCGTCTACACACTCTTGATATGGATTGATCATGGTCTCCACTTGTTATCTTCAATTTCCCAAGTTCATTTTATGTATTTTCCTTTTATTGAGTCCTATCTTATGTATTTTCCTTTATTGAGTCATGTGGTTCTAGTCCATTTCCCTTATTTTGCGTAATTGGGCCTTATTTCCTTAGTTATGGGCCCATAGGATTGAGTCTAGGTTATGCTTGGTCTTTTGTCCTATTGTCAGGGACATTTTGGTCATGTAAAGAGTGGTTGCCTATATATAGGCCCCATCTCTCCACTTGTACTAACTTTTGATGAATATTGAAGAAAACCCTTTCAAACTCTCTCAATATCTCTCTCTCTCTCATTATCTCTCCATTCTCTCTCCCCCTCTCTCTAAATTTCGAAATTCACTCTCTCTCCTCCCCCTCTCAACCACTTCCAACCCCCACCTACCTCCATTAACTCCCCACAACTTCCCACAACCCCTCTTTAATCCTCACCTAGTCCCAAGGAAGTTCCACCACTCAAAACCCCACCCTCCAACCACCACCTACCCCTTTCACTTCCCTAAGCATATCTCCACCTTCCCAAGGCTGAATTAACTCATTCCAAAGCCCAAATTCGAATCTCCCCTTCCCTCCTTGCTCCCTAGGTCGCACCCCTCCTCTCCCCTCAAGCCAAGTTCACCCCCTCCTCTCTTCTCCACTCCAGCTTTGTGTGCAGGCCGACCTGCAGTTTAGCACTCTGTTGCAGCGACGTCCACGACTGTATCCTGGTTCTGCTGGTGGCGTGGCCTAACTTTCTGGAAAGGCCTCCCTGTGCTCTTCGCAGGCGAGGTGGAATCACTCCATTCCGAGTTCGTGGCCGTCCGTGAAGGCTGTTCTTCCCCGACTGCGCAGAACCTCTCAGACCAGGAGCCAGAGCGGCAGAGAAGACTCTCCCACGATGAGCCTTGAAGGAACCAGTCTTCAGGGTCTTCAACAAAGTTCTTCCTTCCCCTGTCAGCATCCAGGAACAGAAGGCAGAATCCCGTTTGGCATCCGACAACCAGAGATACCAATTTTCTACCACAACCACGCCGGTCTACCTTCTCACAGTCTGCCCCGACCACCATCCACTTCTCTGGACACCCAGCTCATCTCCGACAGCAGAAGACTTCCCTGTTTGTTTTTCTGCAAAGTAGACTCGTATACGATTCCAACAAGTCCAGCGGTGCCAGATTTTGAGCTCAGGAGCGACCGTGCCCGCTTCTGTAACCTGCCGTTTCAGACTGAGCTCGGCCAGAGACCAGAGCTGCATCTATCTTCAAGTCGCCAGAGCAGTCAGCCCCCAGATCAGAACGTCATCCAAAAATTCAAGCCGCACCCCTCTCTGGTTAGCAATCTTTTGGCGCAAGTCTCATGAGATTCTGAGCTCGGTGGATTTATTGACTGCATCAACATCGACTCCCTATCCAGAATTACAGAAGCTAGATAGAATCGGCGAAGCTCGAAAACTCGGTTTCCTTTGCATCTCTCCCCACCCCGCTTGGCCGGCTGAAGGCCCCTCCCTGCGTGGAGGTAGTTTTGAATGTATTAAGCATAACCCCCACCCCAAGATCACCCCTCCTGCGTGAGGAGTAGTGCTGTACCATTTGCAATTTCAGGTCAAGCTACATCGCCGCGGCGATCGGGTGCATACCCTCGCCTCCCGGCGCGCCCTCGTCTCCGATCGGGATCGGTGTCTTCACACCGATCAGGTGAGCTTCTGATACTATCCTTAGTAGCCTTATTCCTGCTAGTTTAGTATTGTTTTGATTGCTCGTCGGCGGTGAGAAGAGGGCTCGAACTTGCATGCTAGTTTGTTAGTGTCCACCGCGGACCGTGAGTGAGTGCCACCAAGCCCCCCGCCTTGCGGGCCAGCCGCCCACAAAGTTGGGTATCCTAGACTCATTTGGGTTCAGTCCTAGCATTGTAAGTCCATTAGAACAATTGGGTCCCGCCCCGGACCTTCATCATTATCTCTCGGACCCACCGGGTGAACGTGTGAATCGGGTGAGCAAAAATCGTCATTGTGAGAATCATTGAGCGCTTGTATGCTTGCGGGTCTAAGTCCTAGGGTTATCTCATCATATTTAGTGGTCTTTGGGCTGTGCCACATCAAGTGGTATCAGAGCGGTCATAGGCTTGTCCTTACAAGTCTAGTCTTGGGTCTCACTAAGTCTTTCTTAGGTGCATTCGCACACCCTTGCATAGCCCACCCAACCTTGCATGACCACCCGTAGTGGAACTCATTATCAAGGCAATCCATCTTCTTCCAATAACACCATGAATCCCAATCCCCAAGGAAATCCCCCTCACAATGAGCATGAGCTTCCCGACCAAATGAGGTTTCTTGTGGACTACATGACCGAAATTATGGAAAGGCTTGACGGTATTACGGCCCGGCTTGAACAACTTGAGGAAAATAGACCTATTCCAAGGGAAGGAGATAGGAGAGATCCCCCTCCACATGTGGAGCCAGCCATAGGAGGACTCAACCTTGACCCCCCTCCCGAACCGGAAAGGGACCCACCCCCTATAAGGAATGAGAGGCCTCCCCGGGACAACCCGGATGACCAACTAATGAGACTTGTGAAAGTCGATGCTCCCACTTTTGATGGATCTCATCATCCGAGCATCTACTTAGATTGGGAGGCAGCCATGGATCAATATTTTGATTGGTACCCAATGACCGAGGATAGGAAAGTCCGACTTGCAAAGATGCAATTAACCAAACTTGCCAAGACTCATTGGATGAATGTTGAAGCCTTAAGGATAGTTAGGAGGGAAGTTCCAATCACCACATGGGGGGCCATGAAAGACCAACTCAAACTCAAATATGTCCCACCCTCCTACCATCAAAACCTCCTAGATGAATGGCAAGCCTTGACTCAAGAAGGAAAGACCGTTATGGAATACATTGAAAAGTTTGACTACTACCTCCTCAAATGTGGAGTCCAAGAGGACCCCTCCGTCACACTCTCCCGCTTTAGGAATGGGCTTCAATTCCATATCAAAAAGGAACTATTCATGCGTCAAGTAACAACTTTAGAGCAAGCCTACCAAGTAGCTCGGGATGCCGAGAAATTCTCTCGGTACACGCGAATGGTTCCCCCTCGGGGAATGGACCCTAGAGCCATGGCACCTCGGGCCAACCCTCCACCACCCCAAAGAGGTCTCCTTCCTACACCCATGGGAACTCCTCCCACACGGGTCACCCCTCCTAATGCCAATCCACCATTCCGCCCCGCAATTGGGCCCCTAAACACAACTCCCAATAGGCCCAATTCGACACCCACTCTCCCTCACACTAAGGTGACCCCAAACCATCAAAGTGGGCAGCAATGCTTTAGGTGTTATGGGTATGGACACTTTGCCAATCAATGCCCCACCAAGGGAGCATCAAACTTACTCATAGAGGAGACCAATTCCCAACCCCAAGCTGAATTTGAAGGAGAGATTGAGGTATATGAACCCTCTCTTGAATGGGAGGAGGAGTATGAGAACCACTACATGGAGAGCAACCAAGAACAACCTCCTCCACCCACCGACTCCCACCTAGGAGTGGTTAGATGCACCCTCACCCAAAACCAAGAGCATGATTGGAGGAGAAACACCATATTCCATACCTACATAAGGATGGGGAGCCATGTTAGGAAGGTCATCTTGGATAATGGAAGTAGTGTGAATGTGGTGTCACCCGACACCGTCAAACTTTTGGGCCTTACCACCTCCCCACATCCCCACCCATATAGGGTAGCATGGATTGATACCACCTCCATACCCGTTAGTGCCCGTTGCCTTGTCCCAATTACATTCCAATCCTATCAAGGCCAAGTGTGGTGTGATATCCTTCCAATGGAAGTTGGGAGTATCCTTTTAGGACGGCCTTGGATCTACGATGTAGATGCCACCTTCTTAGGAAGAACCAACGCTTGCATCTTCATTCATGAGGGGAAGAAGATCCAACTCAACCCATCTCCACCCCGCACTCTACCTAAGAAGGCCTCTCCCTCCCTTGAGGGACCCACTACCCTTCCCCCCATCCCAACACCAACAAACCCCACCCCATCAAGTCCTAGTCCTAGTAACATCAAAGAGCCTCCTAGGAGCCTACACCTTGTCACTAGGAAAGAGTTTGAGGAAGAAGTCAACCAAGGGGATCAAGTATGTGCCATTGTCATTTGTCTAGGGGAATCCACCCCAACCGATCCACACCCCCTAGAAATTCATCAACTCCTTAAGGACTTCCATGATGTATTTCCCGAGGAGCTTCCGGACAAACTACCACCTATGAGAGATGTGCAACATGCCATCGACCTCGTGCCCGGGGCTACCTTGCCCAACCTCCCACACTACCGACTCAACCCCACCGAGCATGCCGAGCTTCGGAGGCAGATTGAAGAACTCATCAAGAAGGGCTTCCTCCGAATTAGCAAAAGCCCTTGTGCCGTCCCGGCTCTTCTTACACCCAAAAAGGATGGGACTTGGCGCATGTGTGTAGATAGCCGAGCCGTCAACAAGATAACGGTCAAATATAGGTTCCCCATCCCTCGGCTTGATGACATGCTAGACATGCTAGGGGGAGCCACCATCTTCTCCAAAATTGATCTCAAAAGTGGCTACCACCAAGTCCGCATTAGGCCCGGGGACGAGTGGAAAACCGCCTTTAAAACTAAGGACGGTCTCTATGAATGGCTTGTTATGCCTTTCGGCCTTTCTAATGCACCAAGTACCTTCATGCGTCTCATAACCGAGGTCCTCCGGCCCTTCATTGGCATCTTTCTAGTTGTCTACTTTGATGACATCCTCATATATAGCCAATCCAAGGAAGCCCACCTCGATCACCTCAAACAAGTGTGCACCATCCTTAGGAAAGAGAGTCTCTTTGCCAATCCCGGGAAGTGTCATTTCTTGACCAATCAACTAGCCTTCCTAGGATTTATTGTCTCATCCCAAGGAGTATCCATGGACCCCGAAAAGGTCCAAGCTATTCTTGAGTGGCCCGAGCCCAAAACCATTCATGACGCCCGAGGCTTCCATGGGCTAGCCACCTTCTATAGGAGATTCATCCGGGGGTTTAGCACTATCACCACTCCTATCACGGATTGCCTCAAGAAAGGCACATTTGTTTGGACTAGGGCAGCCTCCAAAGCCTTCCTAGAGCTTAAAGAGAAAATGACCCAAGCCCCGGTCCTTTGCCTACCCGACTTTTCAAAGGTCTTTGAGGTCACATGTGATGCTTCCGGGGTAGGGATTGGAGGTATCCTTAGCCAAGAGGGTCACCCGGTAGCCTACTTTAGTGAAAAACTTTGTGAGGCTAGGACGAGATACTCCACATATGACAAAGAGCTTTATGTCGTGGTTCAATCCCTCCGGCATTGGAGGCACTATCTCCTACCCAAAGAATTTGTGATCTTCTCGGACCATGAGGCTTTGAAATATCTCAACACTCAACAAAAGCTCAATGCCCGCCATGCCCGATGGGTAGAATACATTCAAGCCTACACCTTTGTCCTCAAGTATAAGATGGGTAGTGAGAACCGCGCCGCCGATGCACTAAGTAGGCGGGTAGCCTTACTCTCCACCGTCCAAGTGGAGGTAACCGGATTTGAGAGAATCAAAGGGGAATACCCACATTGCCCCGACTTTGGGACTCACTACAACACCCTTTCCACCCAGCCACTCAAGGAGTATAAGGGGTTCATACTTCAAGATGGATATCTGTTCAAAGGGGATAGGCTTTGCATACCTAGGACTTCACTTAGGGACTTCCTAGTTTGGGAGTTACATAGTGGTGGCCTAGCTGGTCACTTTGGGGTCCATAAAACCATAGAGTTGGTTGAGAGGCAATTCCACTGGCCCAGTCTCAAGAAGGATGCGGCCCACATTGTGGGACAATGCCGCATATGTGCATCCGCCAAGCAAGTAAGACAAAACACCGGGCTTTACACACCTCTACCCATACCCGACCAACCGTGGGAGGATTTGAGCATGGATTTCATTCTTGGCCTACCAAAGACCTTGCGCAAACATGATTCCATCTTTGTAGTGGTTGACAGGTTCTCAAAGATGGCCCACTTTATCCCCTGCTCCAAGACCTCTGATGCCTCTAGGATCGCCCGGTTATTCTTTGATGAGGTAGTCCGACTCCATGGGTTACCTAAGACTATTGTGTCCGATAGAGATGTGAAGTTCACTAGTTATTTTTGGAAGACTCTATGGCACTTGATGGGGACCCTCCTCAAATTCTCCACTGCCTATCATCCTCAAACCGATGGCCAAACTGAGGTCGTCAACCGAAGCCTTGGGAACTTGCTCCGATGCCTTGTAGGGGATCACCCTGGGAATTGGGATCTCCTCTTATCTCAAGCTGAGTTTGCCTACAATGATTCTGTCAATAGGTCCATAGGCAAGAGTCCATTTGAGGTAGTACATGGTTTTAGGCCTAGAAAGCCCTCGGATCTCATTCCCCTTCCCCCTCATGCTAGAGTGTCAGTCTCAGCTGAGTCCTTTGCACAGCATATCAAAGAGTTGCATGATGACATCCGCAAGCATATAGGTAAAAGCAATGAGGCTTACAAAAGACGGGCCGATGCTCACCGGCGCCACTGTGAATTCCAAGTGGGGGACCCGATGATGGTGAGGACGGAGCGGCTCCTTCCCGGGCCTGCCTCCAAGTTGAGGGCACGAGGGTCGGGACCCTTTCGAGTTCTACGACGACTTGGCAGCAATGCTTATGAGCTTGACCTACCAGAGAGCTATGGGGTACACCCTACCTTCAACGTGACGGACCTGGTACCCTACAAAGGCCCCGCGGTGGAACCCAGTGAGGAGCTTGAGCCTTTACCCCCCTTACGAGAGACACCCCCGGAGGGACTCCACTTTCTAGCTTAAGGGACCGACAAGAGCAGGTAGAGGCAATACTGGATAAGCAGAGTATCATTACAAGGCACAAGGTGTATCAGCGCTATCTGGTTAGGTGGAAGAACCGTCCCCCGATCGAGGATGCATGGGTGAGTCGGGAGGATTTGATGCGCCTGGACCCCGACATGATGGAGCAGTACGACAGTCAGGCAGACCCATACTCGACAGGGTCGAGTTCTCCCCACCCCGGGAGATTTGATGAGGGCATCTCACGACACTCCCTCTAGCTTTGGTCGTCTACACACTCTTGATATGGATTGATCATGGTCTCCACTTGTTATCTTCATTTTCCCAATTTCATTTTATGTATTTTCCTTTTATTGAGTCCTATCTTATGTATTTTCCTTTATTGAGTCATGTGGTTCTAGTCCATTTCCCTTATTTTGCGTAATTGGGCCTTATTTCCTTAGTTATGGGCCCATAGGATTGAGTCTAGGTTATGCTTGGTCTTTTGTCCTATTGTCAGGGACATTTTGGTCATGTAAAGAGTGGTTGCCTATATATAGGCCCCATCTCTCCACTTGTACTAACTTTTGATGAATATTGAAGAAAACCCTTTCAAACTCTCTCAATATCTCTCTCTCTCTCATTATCTCTCCATTCTCTCTCCTCCTCTCTCTAAATTTCGAAATTCACTCTCTCTCCTCCCCCTCTCAACCACTTCCAACCCCCACCTACCTCCATTAACTCCCCACAACTTCCCACAACCTCTCTTTAATCCTCACCTAGTCCCAAGGAAGTTCCACCACTCAAAACCCCACCCTCCAACCACCACCTACCCCTTTCACTTCCCTAAGCATATCTCCACCTTCCCAAGGCTGAATTAACTCATTCCAAAGCCCAAATTCGAATCTCCCCTTCCCTCCTTGCTCCCTAGGTCGCACCCCTCCTCTCCCCTCAAGCCAAGTTCACCCCCTCCTCTCTTCTCCACTCCAGCTTTGTGTGCAGGCCGACCTGCAGTTTAGCACTCTGTTGCAGCGACGTCCACGACTGCATCCTGGTTCTTCTGGTGGCATGGCCTAACTTTCTGGAAAGGCCTCCCTGTGCTCTTCGCAGGCGAGGTGGAATCACTCCATTCCGAGTTCGTGGCCGTCCGTGAAGGCTGTTCTTCCCCGACTGCGCAGAACCTCTCAGACCAGGAGCCAGAGCGGCAGAGAAGACTCTCCCACGACGAGCCTTGAAGGAACCAGTCTTCAGGGTCTTCAACAAAGTTCTTCCTTCCCCTGTCAGCATCCAGGAACAGAAGGCGGAATCCCGTTCGGCATCCGACAACCAGAGATACCAATTTTCTACCACAACCACGCCGGTCTGCCTTCTCACAGTCTTCCCCGACCACCATCCACTTCTCTGGACACCCAGCTCATCTCCGACAGCAGAAGACTTCCCTGTTTGTTTTGCTGCAAAGTAGACTCGTATACGATTCCAACGAGTCCAGCGGTGCCAGATTTGGAGCTCATGAGCGACCGTGCCCGCTTCTGCAACCTGCCGTTTCAGACTGAGCTCGGCTAGAGACCAGAGCTGCATCTATCTTCAAGTCGCCAGAGCAGTCAGCCCCCAGATCAGAACGTCATCCAAAAATTCAAGCCGCACCCCTCTCCGGTTAGCAATCTTTTGGCGCAAGTCTCATGAGATTCTGAGCTCGGTGGATTTATTGGCTGCATCAACATCGACTCCCTATCCAGAATTACAGAAGCTAGACAGAATCGGCGAAGCTCGAAAACTCGGTTTCCTTTGCATCTCTCCCCACCCCGCTTGGCCGGCCGAAGGCCCCTCCCTGCGTGGAGGTAGTTTTGAATGTATTAAGCATAACCCCCACCCCAAGATCACCCCTCCTGCGTGAGGAGTAGTGCTGTACCGTTTGCAATTTCAGGTCAAGCTACATCGCCGCGGCGATCGGGTGTATACCCTCGCCTCCCGGCGTGCCCTCGTCTCCGATCGGGATCGGTGTCTTCACACCGATCAGGTGAGCTTCTAATACTATCCTTAGTAGCCTTATTCCTGCTAGTTTAGTATTGCTTTGATTGCTCGTCGGCGGTGAGAAGAGGGCTCGAACTTGCATGCTAGTTTGTTAGTGTCCACCGCGGACCGTGAGTGAGTGCCACCAAGCCCCCCGCCTTGCGGGCCAGCCGCCCACAAAGTTGGGTATCCTAGACTCATTTGGGTTCAGTCCTAGCATTGTAAGTCCATTAGAACAATTGGGTCCCGCCCCGGACCTTCATCATTATCTCTCGGACCCACCGGGTGAACGTGTGAATCGGGTGAGCAAAAATCGTCATTGTGAGAATCATTGAGCGCTTGTATGCTTGCGGGTCTAAGTCCTAGGGTTATCTCATCATATTTAGTGGTCTTTGGGCTGTGCCACATCAGTATCTCATATACCTCTCCTTAATACACCTCATTCATGCATATTAAACATGAAACCCTTTTAGCCATCGTACGCCCTCACCCGCGGATCGACCTGCGCGGTCAGGTCACGGGGATCAACCTACCCGGTCAGGTCGCGGGGGTCAAGGGGGTAGCGCCCTTTGCGGGGGTTTCCGAGGGCGGAGCCCCCGGAACAAAATTTAGAATTACTCAAATGATTTAGACATTTCAAATGCATAAACCAAGTGAATTCAATCCCAAAATGCATGGATTTGATATGGACATGAAGCCCTTGAATTATGGACATGTTTCTTTGAGCTAACACTTCAATTTTACAGGTATAGGTCTTTCCGGTCAACCTACACGCCTTGGCCGGTCGACCAGAATTACCAAAGCCTAAAAATTCCAGATTCTGCAGGTAGCGGTCGACCGCCCCTAGGCGTCCGGTCGACCGGTTTTCCCAGCAACCAAAACTTCGAAACCTGTAAAATTCCGGTCGACCGCCCCCCTCGAACCATGACCGCCGGTCGACCGCCAGCCTCGAACTGCCCATTTTGTTGACTTTTTGTCACTTCGAGAAAAGCCTTTCCTCTTGCTATTGTTTAATCCCAAAGCCACCAAACCCTCCAGATTTAGTGGATCTGGTCTGGGGATTGTCCATAGACCTTCCAAGGGTTATAAAACCTCTCCTTGAGGTCATAAACCCTAAGAGACTCCAAGAGTAGAAATCAACAAAGAGAGAGAGATCAAGGTGGCTCAAGGAAGAGGTGAATCACTATAGCCGTGAACAGTGATCCATGGGCAAAGCTTCATCCATAGCTGAAGGTTCAAGATCCGTTTGGAAGCCTTCATCCTCCCAAGAACTGAAGAAGCAAGAAATCGACAAGGAGAGATCGAGAGGAAAGCTATCAAATGAAGATTACTGCAACGTTCGTGAACAACATTCCTTTCAACAAGTTCATCATCCGATCGAAGCCGTTCTAGCATCAACTGAAGCCATTCAAGCATCTTCTCAAGCCAAGGAGTTCCAATCAAGCAATGGTCTCAAGAAAAGCTTAAGAGAAAGCTGTCCAAGTGAAAGAAGAAAGAAGTACTGTAGCAGTGAACAGTACTCCGTGCAAGAAGATCTACATCAAATACAAGGCCATTCAAGCTGAGTCTCAAGCCATTCAAGTAAATAAGGAATCAACGCAAATATCCTGAGCATACACTCAGGGGGAGCCTAAATCAGGAGCATTCTAAACTGTGCCTTATTGTGTTTCAAGTTCATATTCGTGTTTTGTATAAACTACGAACTTGTGTGTGTGTGGATCGTTGTTGGATCCGTGGTCGTGTGTGTGCATGTCATTTTTGATTCGTGTGTGTGTAGGTCTTTTTAGATCTGCGTGTGTGTGTGGTTTTATCTAGATCTTAGTGTTTGTGTGTGTGGAGTGCTGCACTTGTCGCAGCGTGTGTGTGTCTTGTTGATCCGCTTGTTGGATCGTGTTGGAGACCTCGTCTCCATGTATGTGTGTGTGTTGGGGTGCGTCCCCGTGTGTGTGGGCAGGCGTCGTCCTACGTGTATGTTTGGAGCATCATCTCCGTTTGGGGTTTTATCCCGAGTGAAGCCTCACCGAGTTTGGTGAGGGGTGGACGTAGGATTGCCGCTGTTGCATCCGAACCACCTTAAAATCGTTGTGCATTGTGGTTTGGGTTGTGCATGTGTGTGGTTTGATTGTTTTATTTCGTTACATGCTCGTGTGGGAACGGAGAGTTTAAGAGAATCTGTTTAACCACTTTCAACCTCCTAATTAGTGTTTATCACATATTTGAAAAACCCAAAAGTTTCCTTAAAATTTGTAAACACCCAATTCACCCCCCTCTTGGGTGTCATTGATCGTGGGACTTCATGGATCAACTGAACGACAGACAATACGATATAACATAATGATTAAATAAAATAGAAGACAATGCAACATAACATAACAAAGACAAACAAGCACATACGCAATGGAATGAACAAACAACATGCATGCACGATCATGGTGTGACAAGACAATAATGCGATGGGGCAACACACGGTTGGGACAAGAACATGAGGGGTGACCACACGGTTGGGACAACACCCGGGACATAAAGGGACGACTAACAACATGTGCAAGACGACTAACAACACATGGTGAGGGACAAAATAACATGTGTGGGACAAAGACACGTGGGATGACACGGGGCATAGATATGGGTGGATAACACGGAGGGACATAGATATATGCGATAAGAACATGGCGGGACATAAGACATGACGAATACGCTCTTCAATCATAGCCCAAGATCGGAAGAAGCAGAATCGCCAGGTTCATAATCATGAGGCAATGCCCTCTCATGATGCAGCGAAGCGAAGTTGAGCTGAGTAGGACATGAGCTTCAGAACAGATCTAGAGATAGGATTGAAGAGATGAGAACATATTAAAGAATATGAATAGGAAATAGAGTGAAAGATATAGAGCAAGGAAGCTTGAACCTGCAACCTGCACACTTAGCAAACGAATCATATTTGTCCTCAAACAAATAGATAGAAAGGAAAAAAAGATAAATATTTTTTAATTTTTGATATTTTTTTGATTTTTTTGGATGTTTGTCAATATTGATTTTTTTGGAATTTTGACATATCCAATTTTTTTTGGATTTTTGAAACATCTGAAATTTTTGTTTTTTTTATGTATTTTTGATAATAAGGCTACTTGCAGCAACCAAGGACGGGTTCAAACTACTAGCCAAGGGGTCGTCATCTCACCCTTCTCATTAAGGACTTCCCTTAAGCAGGGTGTGCATGTGATGGTGACTTACCATAACCAACTGCCTCTAAAGAACGGTGCCCCTACTAAGGCTATACCTGGGATTCAACCCAGTCTACGAGGGAGAAGCAGAAGAAAAATTAGAGATAAACTTTATGCAAGATGGGAGACATCAGGATTTGACTTCCTTCTAGGGCACCACCCCTCAAAGAGTAGGTTTGTTGCGCCTGGGCTTTCTGTCTTTGATTTTTAGACCCCTATTTATCAGGCACGCACGCGACCGGGCTCATAACGTCCTGCGGAGAACTATACTGCCACTCTTGCCATGCCTTTGATTCATAATTTGCATTGAATTATTTTCTCATTTTGGTAGCCCTTCTTGGCTAGATTTTACATGAAAGTTCACTTTTGAGGGTCAAGACTACCCCTATTTGAGACCTCTCTCGTATTAGGGAGCGCCTAGGTTAGTCATCTCATCTATCCATCTCTTGCCCCTGCACTTTGCCGAGCAGAGAAAAGAAAAGACTTTGTGCATACCCATGGTATGCCCAAAGTAGCAACGGTGTGCCTAAGAGGAATCGACTATGGCTTGCCGTGAAGTGTGTGAAAAACCCATACTAAAAAGGTTACCCTCAACGATCGGGGGAACGAAAATAGACTCCCAGCGTGAAGCTATCACCAGCCTAAGGATGCTACAGAAGCTAACTTTTTTATTTGACACAGAGACTCCTAAAGCCACTCAATCATGTTAAGGAATTAACATTATAACCATGTGCAGAAACAATACAAATAATGGAAATGAAAGCACGTTTCTTGCACAAAATAAAGATACCTTTGCAAATCCATGGCGTGGAAACCGACATCCTGAAGCGATCTCGATCATCGAGCTTTGAGGAGCGCGAGTAGCTTTGTATTTCTTGCTTGCCAGGATAGAGGATGGAAGGAGAGAAAAGGATTGGATTCCTTGACACAGAGGAGTGGCAGACATCAAACTGGATGAAGAAGGATAAAAAGGAAGAGAGATGAGGGCTAGAACTCCCTCGTTAAGGCACTGAGACCCTGATAACAAGGAACCAGATACAGAATAAATAGGGATTAACTGAGATCAAGGCGGGCTAAAGCCTCGAAAATAGCATGAAAAAGGGCAAGAACCCCGAAAGGGGGAAGAGGAGTGAGAAGAAAGAGGAGGAGGAAAATCATCCAACATGGTCGGAGAAGAATCAGAATCACCCGACAAGGTCGGAAAAAGAGAATGAGAACCACCCGACAGGGTCGGGGAAAGAGAATGATAGACACCCGACAGGGTCGGGGAAGGATAATCATGGACACCCGACAAGGTCGGGGAAAGAAAAGGGTAGTCACCCGACATGGTCGGGGAAGGATCAGAATCACCCGACAGGGTCGGGGAAGAAGCATGAGAAGTAGAACCCGGAGATACCAGAAGAGAAGGATCAGAAGAAGTCTCAAAAGTGGGAAGAAAGGATGACATAGGCCGAGGCCTAGAATCATGAGAAAATGAAGAATCCAGAGGTTTCGGATGAGGGGAGAGAGACGAATGGGAGTTTGCGAACCCAAAAAGAGAGGAGAAAATCATGGACGTAGGGTTGGAATGAGGAAGGTACACCACCCAAGGGTGGGAGCTGAGTAGAAGAAATGATGAATGGAAGAGAGGAGAAGAAGAAGTAGCGGCCCCTCGAGTGCACAACATGCGCCCTTTGTACTTGCGCCGTCGCCTCTTCTTGGCAGAAATTTCCTTGAAATGAACCTGCCTGGCGCGGACTCGGACCTTCGACCTTCTCAATCTGTCGTGTCTTCTCAGATAACGGGCCCACCTGGCAGATGGCCTGGCCCAATTATGAATATACAGTTTTATTGGGGTGGTTGCCCCTAGACACGCAGCGCTAAC
This sequence comes from Amorphophallus konjac, assembly GCA_022559845.1. Lineage (NCBI taxonomy): Eukaryota > Viridiplantae > Streptophyta > Magnoliopsida > Alismatales > Araceae > Amorphophallus > Amorphophallus konjac. Next base: position 294,253,748 of record CM040118.1, read on the forward strand.
CATGGGCGGACATTCCTAAATAACCAACTCCTTGGGATGAACATCAGAAAGTAGTGGAGTTTTGTTGCTTGGCACCAGGAACATGAGATTTAGCATCTCCACTTGGCAGTTGGGCTTGAAGCATAACTCCCTTACCGAAAGTGTAGGATGATACTGAGGGAGAGTAATGCGCGGCGTTGACGTGGCCGATTCACCAATAAACCGAGGGAGATTGCATAACAAGTGCGGAATGCCCCTAGCCAACCTTGAAAACATGGCCAATTGCCCCTTGTATAGGGAATCCATCAGGCTCCTGGCGGCCGTATGGCTTAGCATGATCCGAGTAGAGAACCCCTCTCAGCCAGTGAATTGAACAGCAATTGAGTGCGATGTGATAACAGCATCGATAGTGAATCCTCCGGCGGGCAAAGAGATTGCAACCGGCCTCGCTTTAGCAGAAACTAGCACTAATGCAAGGGAACTCTTCTTGGCAACCGTCTCCATAGAAAATACCGGCTCACTCTCCCCAACATAGCCAGGGACCAGGACTCAGACTGGCATGCGGCAAATGAAATCTTGGATCTTGTAATGCCTAATCAAAGCCTGGCTCGGTTCATCGTCTCCCTGGGGACTAGACCCGAGGGGCACCAAAGGTAGTGAACACCCGCTCCGTGGGGTGGAAGGAGATGGGGAAGTGGAGGTAATAGGCTTAGAAGGCGTGGGTAAAGGCAATGCGAGCTGCGGAGGGATTGCGGCGATGATAGGTTCGGGTGGAGGCAAAGGTAAAGGTGGAGGTGTAGGAGAGGGTAAAGGTGAAGATGGAGGTGTGGGAGAAGATGAAGGCAAAGGTAGAGGCGTGGGCGTAGGGGTAGCTTGCTCAGGCTCGGACGATGATGGTGAATGGAGTGGCATCGGTAGCGGGGATGGTTGTGAAGGTGATGGAATAGGGATAGTTGTGAGAGGAGATGATGACGGTGATGGTGATGGCAATGGGGATAATAGAGGTGGCGATGGTGGAGAGGGTGAAAGTGGTGGTGGAGCAGAAGAAGTGGCAGGTTGCGGCGTTCTTTGATGTATCGACACGATACGTCGAGCGGCCTTGGGAGCAAGAGCGGTGGTGGAAATGGAGGGTGAAAGAGGGGTATTTACCTGAGCAGAGGCTTGGATAGGTGAAGGAGATGGGATAGGAGTGGGGGTAAGGGAAGGTAATAGGGTAGGTGAAGTAGAAGACGGGGCGGATGCTTCATTAATTAAAGAACCACAGGGATGCCCCTGGTCTTGGAATGGAGACGGCTGCCTGGGCGGCACTTGCTGCTGCTGCGGCTTGCTGCGGAGATTCAAAATAACCTTATGCATGGCAGCCCAATCAATCCTCTCATCATTCTCCAAACCATAAACAAATTTACGGAACTCGGGGTAATCCTCGACCAAGTGCCCCTGCTGACGATGAAACTCACAAAAATGGGGCAAATTTTCGACCGTGGGTCGGCAGGGCATAACCGGAGGGAGTTGGAATGCGCAAGTGGCCATCAAACCCTTGAAAGCATCTGTAAAGGACTCCGGCAACGGAGGGTGAGGAGCCTGCTTCGGGCACGGTGGATGCAATGGAGGCGGTTGCGGGGATGGAAGCGAGGGTTGCGAAGGTAAAAGCGCATGGCAATTAATGGAATGACCTGGCGGAGGCATGCGTGGAGCGAAAAGGGAGGTGGGAGGTATGTAGATGGCATCCACATGCTCGGGGTGTGGTGTCTCCTTGACCGGAGTTGGAGGTTCACGCGGGTATGAAGAAGCGGAAGGCTGACTCGTGGGGGGTTGATATGTGGAGGGGTATGTGGAGGTATATGGGTGTGCGGGAGCGGAAGGCCGACTCGTGGAAGGATATGTGGTGGAGGGATGACTTATGGAGGGATATATGGGAGATGATGGGTAGGAGGCGTATGTGGGCGTAGAAGGTGAAGGGGACTCAGGGTCAAGGGAAACTAGGAGTTGTTGGGGGATGAAGCGGGCTCGGCTATAAAGCTGTTGCCAGAAAGTGATATCATTCAAGGTTAAGATACACTTGAACTCGGGCGTTGCATTGGAAATGACCATCTTGATCTGCTTTCCCTCCGGAATATGCCCCGGGACTTGAGAGGCCAAATGACGCCAGCGGTCGACAAAGGTCGAGAATTCCTCGTTGGGCTTCATCTTCTCATGGGCCAGATCAACCATGGAGTACCTGGGCCCCACCTGGTCTTGATATTATTGAATAAACTTCTCTTGAACGGCTTGGAAACTCACCACTTGATCTTGCGGCAATGAAAAGAACCAATCCCGAGCCGGGCCTTCTAAAGATAGACCAAACAGATAAGCCATCAAGCGCTGGTCGTGTCGAAACTAGGCCGATTCATAGATAAACTCATTTAAGTGCACGTAGGGGTCACCGACTCCACCATAGCGATGATATGTAGGAATCTGTGAACGTGGTAGAAGTTGAAGACCTTGGAATGCAAATGGGACACTCAGAGAAGTTTGAGGATCGATTCGGCATTGCAGTTCGTCAAGCTAGCGTTGGGCTTGAGCGATCATCTCCTCGATGGGGAGAGGCCGAGAAGGATGCAGGCCAGCTTAAGCAAGAGAGCGCAAATTTCGACCAGGATTATGATAGTGGGCCGGATAAGGGGACCCTGCCTGAGAAGAAGAGATACCCATTCCGGGAATAGAAGGACATGGGGGTCTAGAAGGATCATGAATGTGAAGATAAGAGCCGGTTGGGCCAGCAGCAACATGGGGCCCATTAAAAGAATAAGATGGAGGCCCGTTAGAAGGATGAGGCCCATTAATATTAACAATGAATTTTTGGGCCTGGACCGGATCCATTTGCCGAGCGACAGATGAGAATTGGGCCACGATATTAACTTGCGGGTCAGAAGGGCCACGAGGAGATGGGCCCGCGTGGGAAGAGGAATCCACGCGGGAATAGAAGGACGGGGAAGAAGAAGAGTAATATATAGGAGAAAAATGACGCTCCATGAGGGCAAATGGAGACTTTATACAAGAAAAAAAATGGGAAATACAATGAGGAAAGTAAAAGGGCTCTAGAATTAAAGAGGGGAATTGACTCAAAAAAAATAAAATAAAGGAAAAGAACCTAGGACAATAAGACTAAACAACACAGACACATAGAATGGACCAGTCTAAATGGGCCTATCAACGAAACCTATATGGATGCAACACAAAACAACACAAACGGGCCTAAAGAAGCCCAAACAAACAATATGGGTGTGAGAGAGCCCAACCAAGATCAAACAAGTTAATATGCTCGTTAATTTTTATTTTTGCAAAGTTTTGATGGGCCTTTTAATGATTTGATTTTAAGATCAATTCCCTCAATATAAGAATCATATAGGGGGGATTTGATAACGGGGTAAGGGGGTGCCGTAATCGACCCCGAAGGGTTGATTACGGTACTCGGGGTCGGTTAGGGGGTTTGTGTGAGGGGGAGGGCGAGGCGAGGCGAGGCCCACCGGTTAGCCGGTGTCGGCTAACCGGCCGACCACCCGTTTGTCAAACACAGCCATAGGGAATACGGTCCAAACTTTAGGTTAATCTATGGTCAACTCTCTCACAACGTATACAACATGCAAAAGCTATGGGGTGGAAAGGTACAACCGGCCTGGCGTCCGTGTGGGAATCCACGGCTCACGGGAACTTACGGAGGTCCCGGATAAGGTCACCTAGTCGACTCCAAGGAATATGGAGACGAGAGGATCCCCTACCTAGGTAGGAATGCGATTAAATATGATAATAATGCATGAACCTATGTGCACCGGAGTGCATGCAAAATCTAGCCTATATCTAGCAAACCTTGATCAAGCAAATATGACAAGTATAATAAATATCATGCACAATCAACTAACAAACATGGCAGATCAATAACAGCACCAAATTGACATGAAATGATATGAAATAACAATGAAAGTGAAAGGCTCGGGTGCACTGTAGCACTGTCACACGGTCTGATGGAGACCGCACAAGGAGGTAAACGGCACAGGCAGGGCCGTGCAATCACAGGGAGTAAGAGGATGAAATCAACACACAAAAGACTGAAAAGAGACTGAAACTGTTAAACTAAGTGCGTACCTGAATGGACGGTCGATCGATCGACCGTGCGTGCTCTGGAACGGCCCGTAACAGACCGCAGAAAATCAGTAAGGCCCAGAAGAATACCACGAGTAGTGACGTACCTGAGCAGGCAGACTTACACAGCCAAAACCCAGACCGTGGAGAATAATGAACGGGCGGTTATATAACCGCTTGCACTGACAGGCTCACCAAAACACGAGGACTCATGAGAAGCATATGAACAGTCTGTCGACAGACCGTGGAAGCAGAGGAACGGCCTAAAAGAGACCACATGATGTATAGCAACGTAACAGAGAACGAAAAGAGAACGCACCTGAGACTGGCATTGCACGGCTTGTCGACTGGCCGCGAGAGGAAAAGAACGGTTCCTAGTAAACCGTGTACCTCTCCAGAGGCAGAAACGAGAGGCAGACAAGATGACAAACCTGAAACCACTTTGAACAAAACTAACCAGGCACAGAAGAGGGGTCAGCAATCATAACAACACGATGGGCACTAGATGTCCCACCGTGATCCCCAAAAAATGGGATGTTGACATGTTTTCCCACCTTTCTCCTTCTTTCCTTAATTTTCTAAAATTAAAGATGTAAAGACAAGCGGTGTGAAGGAAGAGAGGAAGGATAGAAAAGTGTGTGATCGTGATCGCCACCAAGACACGGGTATCGGATGGTAAGATGTACCTTAGAAAAGAGGAGAAAGCACTCGCCTGATGTTCAGCGCTGACAGGTGTAGACGCTCCTGGAAGATCCGCTCCGTGAATAGGACGGTCTCTCGACAGATCGCTTAAAGCGCCGAAGTAGGAAGCGGGACGAAGATGAGTCTGGCGATAGCACGGTTCGCAGACGGCCGCAATAAGGCGTTACATGGTCCTATGTGGGCCGTGTATACCTGTACACGGGTGGACGACAACCGTTCGATGCTGCCAAACTCCAAAGCGTAGGATCTAATCCTCCACCCCTTCCGGCTGGTCAGAGGGGATGGGCCTCATGTTAGGATGATGCTGACTTGCAAAATAAAGTAGGAGACACGAAAATGATACCCAAATTAGCCCTAAGCAGTGTAGCAACTATAAAGAAGAATGAAAAATAAGCGTGATAACATGAAATGGGCGATACCTGGGAGGTTTTTAAACCCCTAAAGGGCGTCAAAACAAATGGGAGGGTGTGAAAAATGATGTGACAAGTGCAAAAACATGGGAAGAGAGCGAAGAGAACGATGCATGCAGTGAAGAAAAGGATGATGGGACTATTAAAACAAAGACTCAAAAAATGAATACTCCCTGAACCGGAGGCCTGAGTGGAAGTAGAAGGTCTCCCTCCCTGACTGTAGGTCGCTCGAAAATGCGGCAGGGCTTTGCCGTCGACCTTAGATCTGCCCCCCTTTCAAAGCCTGGACTAAGGGTCCTATTTATAGAGCCTATAAACCTAGCCTCAAAATTAGTGTTTTCAGTGAAAATTAGGTCGAGATATCAAAAGATAATTCATAGATAATTGATTTATCTCCCACCAGGATTGAATGGCATCTCATTTGGTTGAGAAACCTCAGAGAAATGAGTGGGAGAAGTTAAGGGTTTAGCCACGGATCGGAGAGAGAAAATTCATTAAAACCTCAGAAATCGGGCTATTAAGCGGTCTCACGATAGACCGTCCCATCCATTGCACGGTCTGTTGCTAGACCGTTCAAGGCTGTCGGTTGAAATTAGATAAATAGGAAAATAATCCAAAATATCCATCGAACTGACCGATTATTTCACCGTTGGACTCTTATGGATTAAACGGTCTCGTGATAGACCACTCAACTCATGGCGCGGCCCAACTCCAACCGTTCAGAGCCTATCGGTGATAATTTCAAATAAAATAGATAAATATATAATTCTCTAAAAAACTACCGCCCTGGGGACTCTGGGAACTGGACGGCCATATGAATACCGTCCCATTAATCAGGACGGCTACATGGGGACCGTTCAACAGTATGTCGGTGGAAATTCAGAAAATCACTTAAATATCCGATAAATAGATGAACGGCTCAATACCAACCGCTCATTGACTGAACGGCCAGACGATTGTGTTGTGCCCCTTGTGCTTTGATGATTATGTGGTGTTTTAATGATAGCAACATAAATGAGTCACCATATTGTTTTGCTAAGAACATCACATTGAATGATAGCAACATGAATGCATATGACTGATGTATTCTATGGAGAATGCATGAGTGTGTTATATTTGATCTGTTTTGTGGAGAATGCATAACTGTGCTAGCTCTGTGGGTCGACGCCCTTCTTAGATGGGTCGACCCCCCTCAAGTCTTTACATCAGATTCACATGTCTATACATCTCGTAAGTAGTTCAGATGGCGTCAACCCATTGAGTCCACGAGGTTGACGCAGTCTTGAAATGCCTCAGATGGCTTTGAAGATAAGGCTAGATGCATTGACGCATGGGGTCACTGCGTCGACCCACTGAACTGACCCAGATCTAACTTCACATCAGGGTAAACTGATGCGTCGACGCTGTCACGCTGTAGCGTCTCTATGCATTTCTGAAGTCTACACATCGTTTAGTTGCACGCCACTATGTTGAGAAAGTCTACACATCAGATTGCCTTGCTTCATGCATAAGTCTATACATCGGTTGTTCATCACACACAAAAGTCTGAACATCGTTCATGAAGTCTGTACAGCCATTGCTTAAGGCAAGTCTGTACATCGAGCTGAAGGCTGGCTAAGTCTATACATCGTTCATCTCACATAAGACGCAAAGTCTATACATTGTCTTGGCCGTCGTCTGTCTGCTCGCTGCTAAGTCTGTACACTGTCCCACTGTTAAAGTCTATACAGACTTCAGTGTCTCATTCAGCGTCTCTCCTTGGGTCTCACTATTCAAGTCTATACATTTGGCAAGTCTGTACATCGGACTGTTCATGCATTCATCTCAAGTCTATACATCCGATTGTTCAGCTTGTGGCTAAGTCTGTACAGCGTCTAGTGTCTCTTGCAAAGTCTGTACACTGCATTGGCATCTTTACTTACGTGCTGAACTGAGCAAGTCTATACATTCTTAATCTTTACCTACGCTCAGTTCCACCAAGTCTGTACATTGGGCTCTCACTCAAAGTCTGTACAGCGCCATGTTCATATGCTTCCAAGTCTATACATTGCACTGTAGCTAGAACTGTGTAAGTCTGTACATTGGTGCTTTGCCAAAGTCTATACATTGTGAACCTTCAAGTCTGTACAGACTTTGCTTCGCTCAAGTCTGCACATCGTCCAGTTGCCTTTGGCAAGTCTTCACATCGTGAAGTCTATACATTCAATTGCTTTGCTGTGCTCAAGTCTGTACAGCCTTTCCCTTGCAAGTCTTTACATCGTTCATGAAGTCTGTACAACAGACCAAGTCTGTACATTGTCTTTGCTGCACGCATGACTAAGTCTATACATTGTGCCTTGTTCAAAGCAAAGTCTACACACTCCATTTCTCACTTTAGGTAGCAAGTATGCACATTGTTCAGAATGTCAAGTCCATACAGCCATTGTGCATTCATTCTTGATGTTCATACTTTGCGTGATGCATTCTGCATAACACACTGCCAAGTCTATACAATGCCATTTGTTCATGCATGTTAGCAAGTCTGTACAGCCTGTGTTCACAACACAAAGTCTGTACATCGCATGCTCACACAAACGCCAAGTCTATACATTGGCTTTGCTTGCACGAGCTGAAGTCTATACATCGTGAATGCATCGTCCATCAAGTCTGTACAGGGTCTGCATAGAATGCATTCAATAAAGTCTATACATTGCATCTTAGCATGCTTGCATAGCACAAACGAAGTCTGTACATTCATATGTGCATTGTGCATTGCTCTTGGCAGAGCCTGTACATCACTTGAACATTCACTGCACTCTAACTCTATACACTGCTTCACTCATTGCACGAAGTCTGCACATTGTGTTGCTTTGTTCATACTTTGGATTGCTAAGTCTACACATTGATGCACGTTTACTTCTGCATATTTGAAGTATGTACATAGCTTAAGCTTTGCATATTTCAAGTCTATACATTGCTGCTGAACGCAAGTCCATACATTACATAACGTCTGCACATTACACACTGCAAAGTCCATACATTCCTGTCGCTTTGCAAAGTCTATACAATGCATTGTGTATACTATGAAGTCTGTACAGGGGTTTCAGTCTTAAACTGATAATCCTATTCGACTGTCTGACAGGGATTCTTTGCAGAGCCTAATGAAGGCACGTGATCCAAGGAAGGATGAGGTGCCCAGATTATGACACGTGGATGCAGCCCAGCCAGGATGTTGCCAGGTGGTCGAAATGTCTTGGTTCTGGCGAAAGCCTTTGGGCTGGAGATGTGGAGAGCACATGCCAAATTCCTGCTGCTCTATATATATGAAGCTTCTTCCATCTGAAGAAGATTGATCGTGAGACAGAGTGCTCTGGCAGAAGAGACCGACTGAAGCAGAGGATAGCCTGCACGATCCTGTGAGAAAGAAAAGAGAAGCAGAAGAAGCAGAGAAGAAAAAGAGAAAGAGAAGAAGAGCAGAAGAGAAAGAAGAGAAAGAGAGAGATAGAGAGCTCGAGCAGAGAAAGAGAAAGAGATAGTGGATATCTGGCATTTGGATCAAATCCAAGCCAGAGCTGCTCCTTCGAGAGCTATATCATTTGTGCTTTCATTTACAGCTTTCAGTCGCTGATTGTCGTCTTGTTTTTGTTTCATCTTTTATCCTTTCTTCAAGCTGTTAGTCAGCGTTTGCAGAGATGCTGCCTCTGGACGGGTAAGCTGTAATCTCCAACGGTTGCAGTGGTGGATTCCACTGGACAGCAAGCTGTGTTGCTCAGCGGATTGTATGGCAAGCTGTGATGCCCATCTGTTCAAGCTGTGAGTCAGCAGAATCCACACTCGGGTTTGAGTGTGGGGTGGATGTAGGTCTACAGGACCGAACCACCTAAAACTCATTGTGCAGTGGTTTGATCTCTTTGTGGGTTTGCCACTAGATGAATGCATAGGGTCGATATGGTTTGATTTTCTATATGTGTTCATTTCATTGCTGCGCACACTATATGTTTGACTGTGGTATTGAGAGTTCGTTAACATTGTTCCTAAGTCACTAGTTAGCTCATCTATAAGCATTTCAATTGTCTTAATAAATCTGAATTCTGCAATTGCTTATTGGGCTTCTGGTTGTATTAGGAAGAATTTCTTAATTGGGCGAAGTTTTTAAAGGGTATATTCATTCACCCCCCCCCCCCCTCTGAATACATAGCACCGAACCCAACACTTGGTATCAGAGCGGGTTGCTGTGCATAGGATCTAATAATCCGCAACAGATCCTGTATTTCTAATTGGTGCATTTCAGAGTGTGCTTCTTGTGTTCTGTGTTTTGTTTCATCGGCTCAGTGTCTTTATTTGCTTCTGATTTCGGTGCACTCATTACATCTCGATGGCTAATCCTCCGATATTCAGAGGTAATGATTTTGAGTCTTGGTTAGACAAGTTTCATCGGTATGTAAAATCAACTGATCCTAATCTCTGGAAGGTAATGACTCACGGTCCATACAACTTATCAAAAGATAAATCTAGATGGACTGAGAAGGATAAATTGAAAGATTATGTAAATACTATAGCATTAGTTTTAATGAAAGAATCAATTGACAGAGCTCTAATCTCATGTATTTCTTCTTGCAGGTCTGCCAAAGAAATTTTGGAAAAAATAAAGTTCGCCAGGAATCACAACAAATGCTTGATGGCTGATCGGAGAAATGATGATGATGAGACCTCATCTCAGGTAAGCTCCGGATCAGATGGATACTCTTTTGATGAATTGATAGTGATGTATGAAAATTTGTTAAAAGTATCTAAGAAATTAAAATCTGAGAATAAAAGGTTGAAAAAGAAAATTGATAAATGTGATTCAAATTCATCATGTGAAAAGTGCCCGAAGATAAATGAATTATATGATAAATGTCTATCTGAGTCTCACTTGAATATAAAACAAATGTGCATGTTGAAAAAGGAAAACCATGAAGGTATCAATAAAATCTCCGAATTAGAAAGTCAGCTGAAACTGAAAACTAATGAACATTTGATGAACTTGGAAGAGTTGGAAAGGATTAAGTTTGATCTGAAGAAATCGAAAGCTGAGAATGTAGAAATTCAGACGAAGAATAAAAATCTTGAAGCTGAAATAGAGAAAATCAACAAGGAAGCAATGCATATCTCTTTTGTAGAGTCAAGCTGTGATATGTGCTCAGCTCTAAGAGAACGTAATGAAGATCTCTATAATGAAAATGAATGGATGAAGAAACAAATTGCTGTATTTAAAGAGGATCACAGAAATCTGCTTGCTGAGAAAATCAAAGTGGAAGAAAGGGAAGATGAACTAATTGAAAAACTGGAGCTGATGTCTGGAAGAGAGAGATGTGCTGGTAATGAAATTCAGAATAAAAATTTTGAGGAAGAAAACATTGAATTGAAAGCTGAAGTTGAAAATTTGAAATGGTTAAACACTGGCTTGTCTGAAAGACTTCTCACCACAGAAAAGGGAAAAGCTGTCTGTGATGAAGAATTAAAAATCTTGAGCAATCTGGAACAAGAGGTTGAGAAGTATAAAACTGCAAATAAAGTCTTAAGTGAATGTGTCAATTGTAGTGAATAGGAGATAGCCAGTTATGAGCTTCATATCGCATCTTTGGAAAATAAAATTCATGATCTGGAAAATTCAGAAATTGAGTCTACTAAAATAAAAGGAAAGATGAAAGATGTCATGAAAAGTGAGGATAAGAACTCAAAAAGGGGGATAAGCTGTAGTTCTGATGTTAAGGAAATTACTAGAAACCAGTTATACACTACTTTTGTGCAAAGCTCTGATGTAGCTGGTACTTCAAGTCAATCCCCAAAACAAAATGAAAATCAGAAATCACCTTCAACATCTGTATTTCAATTCAAAGCCAAGAAAAATGAAAAGCAAACGAAAATTGTGAAAGGGGGTAAAAAATTGAAAAAGAATGGTCAGATGAAAAAAGTAAAAATTGTCCCTGCATGTACTGTGAATTCTGCTAGTAGTGTGGAGTCTGATAGATTAACGCATGCCACTCACAATTCATCTACTCACTCGCATGCATCTGAGAAGGAATTCTCATGTTATTACTGTGGCAAAGCTAGACATATCATGGACGATTGCAGACTATTAAAAGAAGATGAGCATGCAAATAAAACACTGCATTCTAGGAATTCATCTGATAGAAACCATGTCACTAAGAAATTTGATGCATCCTATTATTACTGTGGTAGGCGTGGTCATCTAATGAATGCATGTTTTAAAATGAAAGAAGACAACGATGTGAATTCTAGATTTTTCACACATGCTCATGGCCCACATAGATATAAATCTACTTCAGGCCAACATATTATTTGTTTCACTTGCAACAAGCCAGGGCACAAGGCAAATGAGTGCTAGACTGAAAAATATTGGGGTAACAATAACTCAAAAGGCAAGCATCTTAGATGCTTTGAATGTGGGAAATATGGTCATGCAGTCAAGGACTGCTGGCATGTTCAGGGAACTCATATTAACTTCAAATATGCTGAATTCCCCAGAACAAGAAGTGCAAACATTTCATGTTTTAACTGCGGCAAGGTTGGTCACAAACTTACTGAATGTTGGTCATCAGGTAATAAGAAACAAACTGCTCATGCATACAATAGAACAATTCATGCTCAGTTTCATAGGTCTCATGCTGCTGTTGTTATGCATCATAGGACCAGAAAATCTGCTGCTTCATGTAGATACTGTGGAAAATTTGGTCATACCATAGATAGTTGTTACCCAATGGATCATGATGATAACATGGCTAAAAGATTGTTCAGAACACCTGTCAGAGTTAACGTAGGACCCAAGACTGCTTGGGTTCCTGCAGGATCAAATTGATTAACATCTTTGCAGGTGTGCCTTGGAAGCTGAAGAATAAAGGGGTTAATAATCCAAGGCACTCAAAAATGGAACCCCCAGAAGTGGACTATTCAGGTTAGTTCTGAAAACTCAGTTTAAATTCTTTCTTCTAAAGTTGTGTCCTTTAGATGATCGCATATCATAATGATCTGTCTATGCTAAATTGATTTATCTTGAAAAGTTGATTGCTCTCGCATGATGCTATCTGAATAAAGAATGCTCTGATGTTTGAGTAAACATTCTGCATAGCATGTTAAATCTGTGTTTTGCATATTCTTTCATGTTCAGCATTGTCAGGTTTGGATTTTCTGAACTCTCCTCATACATGATTTGCATATTGATGATTATCTGAAATTGCATATGCATACATGTAGTGAATGCATTGCACATCATCATACTGAAAACTCCAAAAAGAAGTAACTGTCTACACATAGGACTTCTTTGCACTGCATATCTTTGCATAACCCTGGTATATCAAATGATAAGCTACTAAAAGGCAGGGAAATCTGCCTGGAGGTTCTTACTATGTGTGAGATGGTCCTTGAGACCAGGCTCTCCGCCAAGTACCAAGGGTCAAGTTTTCATATAGGCAGGGAAAGTTGCATATCATGTTGATTTGTTGATGTTAAACTGAAACTTTCTGAAATATGAATTGAACAATCATGCTTATGGTAATTCTCTTCTGTCTAATTTGCATGAATCATATCTGAATGCAAACTTTGATATCATGTGATGTGCTTTCAATACATTTCATGCATATAGTCAGGGGGAGTCCAACTGTTTTTGATCAATCATATTGATGCTTATGTTTTATCCTTCACATCGTGCACTTAGTCAGGGGGAGCTCAACTTGTCTTGACTAACCATTATGCTGCTCATGCCTTGCTATTGTCATGATGAATCTAGACAGAGGAAGTTTTCTGATCATCTCATTCACACTCACCTGAAATCCTCCTGTCTAGCTTATTGGATCTTCTAATGCTCTCAGTTTGGTTCAATTAAATTTTTTGCTGTCCTCTCTAAAACAGCTGATCAGTCTGTATTCCAGACTCAGCTACTGTCTGATGATAAACTCTCTTTTAATGCTCTTCTCTATTGGTGATTTACACTTGCACCAGCTTATACTCACCTTTCACATTCTTCTCAGCTGGTGTGACTAATTTGTTTCTACTGTTGATTGTTGGTCAGCTAAATTTATTGTTCTGATCTGAGGTACTTAAGTTGCATGTCATGCAATTCAGTCTGAGAACTTGGTAGAAATTCCTATCATATAGGTTTAAGAATTATCACTGAATCAGACTGATATAAGATTAATGTATTCTCAGATTTGTAATTAAATGAATTGAAAATATCTGAATAATAAGGTTTAATAAACTTTAACCACATGTGTCATGTAAATCTTAGATTCTCTCATCTGATATCTGAAATTTTGAAATCAAGGCTACTTTGGTAGAGATACATAGAGTGAGTGCTGTGGTTAAACATTAACTTGAGAAATGTTGACTAAATGAAAAATTGTGAATTCAGAGCAATGTCTTGGTCACTGAGAAACTGGGTTCTTTATCAATGAAATAAAGTAACTTATGTCATGAGGTGCCATAGTTATCTCTGATGAAAATTTACTGAAAAACCTGACAGAGCAATGGCATGCCTGTGTTGAGTAACTGGGGAGTCTGGCCTCTAATCAAGGTGTCTCCTCATGTAAAAAGACACTCATATTGCTAACTCTGTTCTCAAAGTTGAGAGGCAATGACAGTTATCCCACTGAGTAACTGGGTCACTTCACCTAAGACGTGTTGTGCCTCATGTAAAAAGGTGATGATCAACCTAAATTGCTCAGAAAAAATATAATGCGCTTCAAATGAAAATATATTGAAAAGTCTGTCAACTCATATTCTTGGAAAAAGTGTTTAACATCAATACTAATCTGTGTAACTCTTAAAAGAGTCATTGAGATCATGTGTGTAAGATAAAGATGATTGACTTTGAGTGTTATCTGACTATCTGGTTCACCTTTATTAAAACTTAGATTCAGATATGAGTATTGAGTTTAATTTGACAAATTTGGTATACATCATAATTAAATCAGATTGGTTAAGTTGCCACTTCATAACCCTTTATGATAGAAGAGTCTATTCTTCTTGAGATTTATTGTAGTGGTGCAAGCATTAAAATCCCTCATGATCAGATTCTTTCCAGATAGCCTGATCAACATAAATCTTGATATTGATTATTCATTGAGATGTCTTGTGATGATTGTTATTTACTCTTGCCTTTCTATCATCAATCACTTTACTCTCCACACTGTTGGAATCTTCCATCTTGTTTTGCAATAAGTTCTGGTTCTGTGGACTTTCCACCTGTTTCATTCTGTTCATGCATATGTGAGGTGCCACAACCAGAGTTTAGATTGTTTGTAATGGCAGATTTCAGATTGATTTATTGGATAACCAGAGTTCATTCCTGTGCTTCAAGGGGAGTTATGGGTCATCTGCTTTTAAGGGGAGAGTAGTACATCTTGTATGTTGATAGGGGGAGAGCTGTTTCATTGTCATAAGGGAGAACCTCATTTTAATGAACCATGATTCATTCTTTGACTTTGTGTGTTGAATTTTGTCTCTCAAACTATTTCCTCTCTTTTTGATTATGTCAAAGGGGGAGAATAGTTTGACGAGTCAGTGTGACTCATTATGTTGCCATCATCAAAAAGGGAGAGATTGTTGTGCCCCTTGTGCTTTGATGATTATGTGGTGTTTTAATGATAGCAACATAAATGAGTCACCATATTGTTTTGCTAAGAACATCACATTGAATGATAGCAACATGAATGCATATGACTGATTTATTCTGTGGAGAATGCATGAGTGTGTTATATCTGATCTGTTCTGTGGAGAATGCATGAGTGTGCTAGCTCTGTGGGTCGACCCCCTTCTTAGATGGGTCGACCCCCCTCAAGTCTTTACATCAGATTCGCATGTCTATACATCTCGTAAGTAGTTCAGATGGCGTCAACCCATTGAGTCCACGAGGTTGACGCAGCCTTGAAATGCCTCAGATGGCTTTGAAGATAAGGCTGGATGCGTTGACGCATGGGGTCACTGCGTCGACCCACTGAACTGACCCAGATCTAACTTCACATCAGGGTGAACTGCTGCATCGACGCTGTCACGCTGTAGCGTCTCTATGCATTTCTGAAGTCTACACATCGTTTAGTTACACGCCACTGTGTTGAGAAAGTCTACACATCAGATTGCCTTGCTTCATGCATAAGTCTATACATCGGTTGTTCATCACACACAAAAGTCTGAACATCGTTCATGAAGTCTGTACAGCCATTGCTTAAGACAAGTCTGTACATCGAGCTGAAGGCTGGCTAAGTCTATACATCGTTCGTCTCACATAAGACGCAAAGTCTATACATTGTCTTGGCCGTCGTCTGTCTGCTCGCTGCTAAGTCTGTACACTGTCCCACTATTAAAGTCTATACAGACTTCAGTGTCTCATTCAGCGTCTCTCCTTGTGTCTCACTATTCAAGTCTATACATTTGGCAAGTCTGTACATCGGACTGTTCATGCATTCATCTCAAGTCTATACATCCGATTGTTCAGCTTGTGGCTAAGTCTGTACAGCGTCTAGTGTCTCTTGCAAAGTCTGTACACTGCATTGGCATCTTTACTTACGTGCTGAACTGAGCAAGTCTATACATTCTTAATCTTTACCTACGCTCAGTTCCACCAAGTCTGTACATTGGGCTCTCACTCAAAGTCTGTACAGTGCCATGTTCATATGCTTCCAAGTCTATACATTGCACTGTAGCTAGAACTGTGTAAGTCTGTACATTGGTGCTTTGCCAAAGTCTATACATTGTGAACCTTCAAGTCTGTACAAACTTTGCTTCGCTCAAGTCTGTACATTGTCCAGTTGTCTTTGGGAGGTCTTCACATCGTGAAGTCTATACATTCAATTGCTTTGCTGTGCTCAAGTCTGTACAGCCTTTCCCTTGCAAGTCTTTACATCGTTCATGAAGTCTATAGAACAGACCAAGTCTGTACATTGTCTTTGCTGCATGCATGACTAAGTCTATACATTGTGCCTTGTTCAAAGCAAAGTCTACACACTCCATTTCTCACTTTAGGTAGCAAGTATGTACATTGTTCAGAATGTCAAGTCCATACAGCCATTGTGCATTCATTCTTGATGTTCATACTTTGCGTGATGCATTCTGCATAACACACTGCCAAGTCTATACAATGCCATTTGTTCATGCATGTTAGCAAGTCTGTACAGCTTGTGTTCACAACACAAAGTCTGTACATCACATGCTCACACAAACGCCAAGTCTATACATTGGCTTTGCTTGCACGAGCTGAAGTCTATACATCGTGAATGCATCGTCTCATCAAGTCTGTACAGGGTCTGCATAGAATGCATTCAATAAAGTCTATACATTGCATCTTAGCATGCTTGCACAGCACAAACGAAGTCTGTACATTCATATGTGCATTGTGCATTGCTCTTGGCAGAGTCTGTACATCACTTGAACATTCACTGCACTCTAACTCTATACACTGCTTCACTCATTGCACGAAGTCTGCACATTGTGTTGCTTTGTTCATACTTTGGTTTGCTAAGTCTACACATTGATGCACGTTTACTTCTGCATATTTGAAGTATGTACATAGCTTAAGCTCTGCATATTTCAAGTCTATACATTACTGCTGAATGCAAGTCCATACATTGCATAACGTTTACACATTACACACTACAAAGTCCATACATTCCTGTCGCTTTGCAAAGTCTATACAATGCATTGTGTATACTATGAAGTCTGTACAGGGGTTTCAGTCTTAAACTGATAATCCTATTCGACTGTCTGACAGGGATTCTTTGCAGAGCCTAATGAAGGCACGTGATCCAAGGAAGGACGAGGTGCCCAGATTATGACACGTGGATGCAGCCCAGCCAGGATGCTGCCAGGTGGTCGAAATGCCTCGGTTCTGGCGAAAGCCTTTGGGCGGGAGATGTGGAGAGCACACGCCAAATTCCTGCTGCTCTATATATATGAAGCTTCTTCCATCTGAAGAAGACTGATCGTGAGACAGAGAGCTCTAGCAGAAGAGATCGACTGAAGCAGAGGATAGCCTGCACGATCCTGTGAGAAAGAAAAGAGAAGCAGAAGAAGCAGAGAAGAAAAAGAGAAAGAGAAGAAGAGCAGAAGAGAAAGAAGAGATAGAGAGAGATAGAGAGCTCGAGCAGAGAAAGAGAGAGAGATAGTGGATATCTGGCATTTGGATCAAATCCAAGCCAGAGATGCTCCTTCGAGAGCTATATCATTTGTGCTTTCATTTACAGCTTTCAGTCGCCGATTGTCTTCTTGTTTTTGTTTCATCTTTTATCCTTTCTTCAAGCTGTTAGTCAGCGTTTGCAGAGGTGCTGCCTCTGGACGGGTAAGCTGTAATCCCCAGCGGTTGCAGTGGTGGATTCCACTAGACAGCAAGCTGCGTTGCTCAGCGGATTGTATGGCAAGCTGTGATGCCCAGCTGTTCAAGCTGTGAGTCAACAGAATCCACACTCAGGTTTGAGTGTGGGGTGGATGTAGGTCTGTAAGACCGAACCACCTAAAAATCATTGTGCAGTGGTTTGATCTCTTTGTGGGTTTGCCGCTAGATGAATGCATAGGGTCGATATGGTTTGATTTTCTATATGTGTTCATTTCATTGCTGCGCACACTATATGTTTGACTGTGGTATTGAGAGTTCGTTAACATTGTTCCTAAGTCACTAGTTAGTTCATCTATAAGCATTTCAGTTGTCTTAATAAATCTGAATTCCGCAATTGCTTATTGGGCTTCTGGTTGTATTAGGAAGAATTTCTTAATTGGGCGAAGTTTTTAAAGGGTATATTCATTCACCCCCCCTCTGAATACATAGCACCGAACCCAACAGATTGACTGTGCAAAGGCTAGACGCTTGAAATTAATAAAATGTGATAAATTAAGCGAAATCAAGGCCCATTAAGCCCTAAATTGAAGGAGATCGAGCCAGGGAGGGAGGTACCCATAAAATAAGCCCAAAAGCATGTCTAAAAATAGCCCAATGAGCAATGGACAACTCGAGACATCAACAAATGATGGTAAGAGGAATGACTCAACTTATAGGCAAAAAAATAGGTGTCAACACATATGTGTGCACATGCGCATGTGAGGGAATTTTCATTTATGCGGGAAAACTTCCTGGTATGAGGCGGAGTATTTCACTCACGCATGGTTACGGCTTTCAGTTAGACATAATCTAACCTTCCGCAGGTCATCATTTTATATACGGGGAGACCATGACAAGCAAGCGTACGTGGAATGTAATATGCATGGGGTTTGATTAACAATATTCACACAGGATCATGGCACGCTGTTGTGTAGTGGACAGCGGATCTAGAGGGGAGGGGTGAATAGATCTGCCCCTCTTTTTGCAATGTAACCCTCTATATAGCTAGATGAGATAAATTGTAGCGGAATATAACTAGCTAAACGAAGGACACAATGATTTACTTAGCAAGATGATTACTAATATATCGATTCGAATCTAAGCATACATTTAGAACGAAGCAATCACACGAACAAACCACAACACATGAGATTTTAAGGTGGTTCGGACTGAATCCCCAGTCCTACGTCCACCCCTCACCAAATCCGGTGAGGCTCCACTAGTGCCACGCACTGAACCGTAAATCGGAAAGACCACTGATTGCCTTCCTACTAACCACCTGGTAGGGACGTCAACAACGCAGATCGGACAACCTCCGATTGCCTTCCTACTAACCACCGGTAGGGACGATTCTCAGATTCAATTGTTTGTATGAAATGAAAAAGAGAACAAATATGAAATCACTCAAACAAGATATAGAGTATGCTCAAAGAAAAGAATCTTGTCTGAGTTGCAGAAGCTTGAATCGGATGCTTTGACGATGTCTTCTTTCTTGCAGGATGATCTTCCTTGAACCTCTTCTAGTTGATGAAGAAGATGATGGATGTAGCTTCAATCTTCCTTTTGATCTTCTTGAGTCGATGAAGAGGATGTAGAAGATGTAGGATGCAGCTTAGATCACCCTTGAGAGCCTTGATTGCTTATAGCTTCCCTGGAGGTTGCTTGTTTCAGATCTCACCTTGAAACCCCTTGGAATGGATGAAGAACTCCTGCCCGAAACACTGTTCACGGAGGTACTACAGTGCCCGCGAATGGCCTCCCTTGGTCTCTCTTGAAACCTTGAAGCATTAGAGTTTCCAACCCCTCATGTGTTGGTTTTATAACCCTTGGAATGGTCCTTGGACACCCCCCAGACCAGATCCATAAATCATGGGAGATTAGGTGAGTTTTGATTAAACAAATACATGGAAAGGGGCTGGCCACGAGGTGGAATTCGAAGTCAAACATGGTTGCATCGGGGCTGGCGGTCGACCGGAATTCATGGGGCAGTCGACCGGAATCTGTAAAATCTCCAACTTGTCGGTTCTGGGAAAATCGGTCGACCGAAAAAGTAGGGACGGTCGACCGAAATCTGTAATTCCTAGAGTGTTTCATTTCTGGAAGAACCGGTCGACCGGAAAGGCAGGGGCGGTCGACCGAAACCTGTAAAACGTGGAATTCTTAGGCTCTGGCAAATCTGGTCGACCGGCCAAGGTGTGTAGGTCGACCGGAAACACCTATGCAAAAATGAAGTGTTAGACCAATGAAACATGTTCATAAGTCAAGATATTCATGTCCTCATCAATTTCATGTATTTTGGGATTGAAATCAACTTAGAATATGCTTTGAGCATTTCTAAATTTTGTTCCGGGGGCTCCGCCCCCGGAAACCCCCCTCAAGGGGCGCTGCCCCCTTGACCCCCGCGACCTGACCGGGCAGGTCGATCCCCGCGACCTGACCGCGCAGGTCAATCCGCGTGCGAGGGCGCAACATTGAGCTTTCACCTTTGCCATTTCCACTGAATTCCTTCGTATCTATCATGAACAAAACATCGCGTGTGTCAGTCACATGAGAGTGGAAAGTATCAATGACTAATAGTGTTTAGCCATTATCAAAATCAAGAATACCACAGAACTCATATGACCATAGGATGATGTCGAATGACCCAAGTGACCACAGGATGACTCAAATGACCATAGGGACACAACACACGCAAGCACACACGGGGTGGATCATGCATGGGGCTTTATTTATGCATACGACATGCAAGGAAATTTATAGATTCATCTGAGTAGTCATTCATGCAAATGGATTTAAATCATGATGTGCATGCAAATGCTGTTTTGAAAAAGCCTGAGCGGTTCCCAGAGGGAAGGACAACATTCTCATCTGCACAGGGGCACGTGTCCCCTAGACCTCTGATCGTTATTATTCTGCTAGTGAGGTGGCATGTCGAGTCCCTCTTCTTATTTTTTTATTATTGTACTTCATTTGTGTCCTTGAGAGTTCATGCAATGTCAGAATAGCAATGGTTTCGTCCTACTCTTTGAGTTTATGCACAGCTCTTCATTGTTCCTGTAGAAATCTTTTCTTCATTTTATCCCATTTGTTTGTTGCTTCCTTTTATTATTAATATGATTTTGGTCTGGAAAAATTTGGGCAGCACCTCCCCAGGACCCGGGTGCTTGGGGGGAGTAAAGTGGGTACGCATCCACGGACGAGTCTGAGATGGCCCCTAAACGATTTGGGTGTGCACGTAAGCGGCAACACCCGTGAGAAAACTGTGAGAGAACTAAAAGCCGGTGAATGGAGGTGAAGCTCAAATCCTTCGAGGGCCCACATATTGGCAGAGCGTCTTCTTAGAACCCAGGGTCCATGGAGGCAGGGACCCTAGCTTTACAGAGAGGTTGCCAGTTGAAGAGAGCCCACCAGTTAAGTGCACAGGGAAGATCCCACCAGTCAAAAGGCTCCACTGGTTAAACCAAAAAGGGGGTGGGCCATCGGTTAATTTTGCAAGGAAAAGATTCCACCAGATAAATTCATGAGAGGGGAAACGCCACCAGTTAAAGCCCCATCAGTTAAGCCAAGAAAAGGGCACCGATTAAAGCCCGACCTTTTAAGCCAAGAAAAGGGCTACCGGTTAAACTTTGGGGTCCCACCGTTTAAGCTCATGAGAAGGGGAAACGCCACTGGTTAACGCCCCCACCGGTTAAACCAAAAGAAAGGCCACCGGTTAACCTCCGAGGTCTCACCGGTTAAGCTCATGAGAAGGGAAAAAGAAAGCCATGGGTTAAATCCCCCACCGGTTAAATAAGAAGGAAGTGCCACCGGTTAAGCCCATGAAATAGGCAGCCGGATAAGCACACGAGTCACCGATTAAGACCACAGAGAAGGCCCCACCAGTTAAACCCTCTGCAAAGCCCAGGCAAAAGGAAGTACCAGACATGGACCGTTGTAACAAGAGACAATATTCTCCAAGACTTAGGGGCTTCCAAGGTAGACGAAAAAGGATGCTAAATGTGAACTCTGTTGGTGAAGCATGGGACTCACTGGTTAAAGCCATGAGAGGGCTCACCGGTCAAACCCCCTGGAGAATACTAGTTTCGGTAGGCCGGGCTCAAAGCAGGAGGATGCACTGTCAGACCATCCTCATGGGAAGCGAGGAGGCCAACAGTGTGAGAGGCATGGGGAAAGTGGCTCCAATAGGCTTTGAGCTTCGACCATGGTTCTGAGAGACCCATATGTTGACCTTCCTCAACTAAATCTCCCACAGGGGAAGAAACAAATAAAATAAAAAGGAAGAAGGATTGAATATCTGCAGGACACAAAGGCTACGGGGAGACACCCTCCAAGAGGTTAACTCAGGGCCCTACCCACTATGTTGGGCAAGCTCTGAGACGTTTCCTGGAAAAGGATTCACCCAGTGTTCTTGCTGCGAACACCTTATAACTGTATCATCAGGCGAGGGGAAGAAAACCAGAACCTTTGGGGGGCTCTTCTTGCCCAAAATCTTTTGGGTGCAAGGCAGGGATCTAGGGGGGTGAATATATCCCCTTCTAAAATAATGCTCGAATTAAAATTCAAACCAAATCAAATTAAACTAGAAGGGAGTGAATGATAGATCCCAAAGCTCTCTCACAGAACGGATGCTTCAAACAGAACTGATATTGAACACTATGCACACAAACCAACCTATGAGGGGGATCAAGGAGATGGACAATCGCACAAATACAAACCACAGACACAGGCAATTTTTAGGTGGTTCAGTTTGCACCCAGCAGACCTACGTCCACCCCCCACTCGACTTGAGTGAGGATTCTGCTGACTCACAGCTTGAATCGATGAGCCTCACAGCTTGCTACATAGAGGAACAGGTCATCACACCGCTGAGCCTCACAGCTTGCTACCGAAGAGCAACACAGCTTGCTTACAAGACTGCTGAGCCTCACAGCTTGCTGACGAGGAACCAATCCTCGCGAGGCACTGCCTCCGCTGACTAACAGCTTGATAGAAGTAGCAATATCACGCCCCGAGCGCGGAAGATACCCGGTGGCGCGACTCGTCTATATCGATCGTGCCATTCGAGCGATAGATTTTTTTTTGACGTAACGTCAGAGTGCGCATAAGACTATATAACTTATCACTAACTTGAATTTTTAACATAATACCCATGGTCCAAGATGACAATTATACAATTAATCAAAATGGTAATGTCCCGAATTGATCCATAAGGATATAAATTTCGACAAGTTCTAACCAGCTAAATCATCACTAACCCAAATTAAACCATAAGATTACAAGCCTCAACAATAACTAGAAAATACAAGGTAGGACACAAGACTAGCTGACGGTACACAAATCGGTGACTCTAGCACTCATCACTCGGTATCATTCCCATCTGGGTGGTGGTCGCTATCCAAATTTCCTGAAAAATGTTAGATTGCAACTTGATGAGCGAATCGCTCAGTAGGAATTACATCTCAAGTTCTAACAGTCTTTAAGTCAATTACATGTTCAATGTAGGTATAATGATGCATGTTGGAAAGAGCAAGATATCAAGAATTGTATGATAAGAATATTGCATGAATTCAAGGTAGCAATAAGATGTATCATTGAGTTACTATCAAGTAATTTGCACAACTTCCTTCCAAGAAGGTAAGCAAGTATTTGCACAAGTTTTTCCAAGAAGTAAGCAAGTAATAACGAGCACATGTAATATCAAGTACGTGTAATGGAATTGGCTATTTCATTCATTTCATTCAAGTAAGTAATTGTCCTTTTTCAGGCCACGCAAGTCAAGTCAAGTAAGTCATGTCACGAGAGAGTAAGTGTGGAATGTCTCAAGTCAAGCAAGCAAGTACTTCGGTGCAATGCTTAAACACCGTGGTCAATAAACTCCCATGGGCACAAGTACCTTCGGGTGCTCCTCCAGGACCAGACCGGACCCTATATGCACAGCATTTCATGTATTTCTTTCGACATCCACTCTCATTTATAGCCAATATTGAATTTCAAGAAGTTTATACATTGTAGGAACAATAAGGTAGATTTTCAGGAATGGAGTTCAAGGACATATCACATGTAAATGATGGATTATGACTAAGCTACTTAAAATGCGTGACACATGGGCAAAGTCTTGTGGATTTTGACTCCCGTATTTGATGGGTTTAAAATTGTAAGGACCAATCTGTGGTCATAGTAGAAGTTTTCAAAATCAGAGCTTTGGGGAGATGACATGGCATCCAAGGGGGATTTAAGGGTTAAGGCTGTTTATTTTAATAGATAAAAAGGCCAAGTATCACCTGATAAGAGCGGGACAGAAGTCCAGAAAGATCTGGACTGCAAGGAATTGGCGCACAGCATGGTGTCTTCTTTTAGAAAAATGGCGCCCTTGCAGAAGGGCACCCTATCTTCAGTATATATATATATATATATTAGAGGGAAATGGCGCCTTGGTCCAGGGTGCCCTATTGAAATGGCACCCTGATCAGGGGCGCTATATCCCTGTTTTCCCCCTTTTTTGGTTATCTCAGTAATGGTCTTTCCAGGGTTTCAGAAATGTAGTTGGAATGAGTTTTCATAGTTGAGTTTCTGGGGTTTCAGTTCCAGATAGGGAATGGCATTCCCTTATAGGTAAAATAGCGCCCTCTCAGAGGGTCTCTGTTCAAAAAGGTTATGTTAAAATAGAGCCCTCTCGGAGGGTCTCTGTTTAAGAAAGGCTATGTAACAAATAACATGTTTAACATGATTTGTATTTAACATGATAACATGTTAACATGTTATGTAATTTAACAAGTTTAACAGGCTATGTGATTAACAGGCTATAGAATTAACAACGCTTAACGACGGCTATGTAATTAACAAGGTTGGACAGGATATGTAATTACCAGGCTATGAAATCAACAAGTTTAACAGGTTACATGATTTAACAGGCTTAACAAGGTATGTAATCAATAGGTTAACAGGTAACAGGTTTAACATTGGGGGTGTTAGCACAGTGGAAATGGCGCCCTGGTCAAGGGTGCCCCATTGTGAAATGGTGCCCTGGCCAGTGGCGCTCCATTGAATGGCGCCCTGTTCATGGGTGCCCTTCCCCTAGGTGTTCCACGAGACACAAAACACTGTTCATGAGGCTAAATTTCACGAAATCCGGAAATGAGGGCATGATTAGATAGAGAAAAAGCTCAGGATTTCAAAGTCATGCTCATATAGGGGTTTGATGGTTTAGTTTCATAGATATAAATTTCTGAACATGGTGACTATTAATTATTCATGTCACTGTTCATGATTTGTAAAGTGTTCATAGAATCAAGAAGTAGAGGCATAGATAGATAAGGAAAAATAGCAGGATTGCAAGGTCATGCTCATGCAAAATTTTCTTGGGTTTAATTTCATAGATATGAATTTTCTTAAACATGGAGTAATTTTACACGAATTAGAATGGCTGAACACATGCATGACGTTCAGGTAATACGTAAGCTAATCCTACTCATGCATGTTACCCTATACTAACTATTAGTTAGGCCAGTACTTGAGAACACCTATCTTTT